>CM049317.1:38464400-39664400 GCA_026874595.1 Sipunculus nudus | reverse complement strand
TCCATAATTAAGTAATCAATTAACATTGATGGTAGTATCCTCGCGCTGCCCTATTAACCTATTAGAAAATAATTAGAAAATTATAAGTTAGATGTTAAACCCAAGTAAAATGTTTATATGTATGTATCTATTTAAAATACTTCAGTTCTAAATAATTACATTATAATACCCGGTAAAATCTTGTCTTATTGCCTAATAAGTAAACCACAGATTTGACATAGTATTTTATGGGTTTTTTTTATAATTATGTTTTAAACCCATTAAAATCTGGCCTTAGTGCCAAATAAGTACACCACAAATTGACTTAGTATTGTATATGTTTTATAATTTTGATATTTCAATATTAAGTAAACCCCATATTTGACATACTATTTTATATGTTTTATAATTTCTATATTTCCATATTTAATGCATACCCTTATACCATTAAAATAACGATCGTTGAGGTTAAATAATTTCTATATTTAAATATCAAATTAAACTATTTTAGCTCCAAACTATCATTCGTTATCACATATTTTACTATATAATATGTAAATATTATATTTACTTATATAATATGCAAGAAAATATAATTAGTTATAAACATATAATTAACATTCCAGAGTTTTCAGAAATAGAAATTTGTAAAGAGAATATATGATTAGTTTATTAAATAGTTTTTTAAAACAATATACGTATTTTATTGTCAGTTCCAATCAATCAGACTCGTAAACGATATAACATACCAGAGCGGGAAAGTCAGACATTTAGGTGGCGGCATCTGTTGTGGCGATTGGGAAACAGTGGGGAGCGGATCTCCGGGCAAGATGGCGGTCTCCGGATGATCTCCGGGTGAGGTTTCCTTGGATAACTCAATTAATACTTGGTGCACTTGCAAATTATGTATCATATTCGATGCGGATGTCTTAAGAAGTGTATGGGGGAGGTTTAATACAAGCGCACATTCCATACAGGCAGGAGACATATACTGGTAACTCATTCTCAGTTTCCATTGAAAATTGGTGCAGCAAAAACGATATGGAAAGCTCAAGGCAGTTCACTTAATCAGGTGGTTGTTGATATGACAAGTACCAGAAAACTGAGGCATGCACATTATGTTGCATTGAGATTAAATTTAGATGAAAACAAGATATCAACTGATCCACAGGTAACAAATGAAATGGCCCGACTACGTAATGATGCTAAACTTGCTCTTCATTTTTTACCACCAACATCTGTACCAGCTAATACACTGAAGATAATATACCATAACACAAGGTCTCTTCATTTGCTTTTCGAAGATGTGATTTCTGATTGTCATATCCTTAATGCCTATGTCATTGCTTTGGCTGAAACCCGTTTGTGTTCCTTTGATACTGATGATTCATATTGTATCCCAAATTTCCAGCTGATATGAAATTATCATCAAACAACAGGTTCAACATGTCCATCAAAAAGACCCCACTATGGAAAGCATTCTATGTGCACAAAGATCTCTGGCCATTTGTTGAAGTGCATCATCATTCCAGTGGAAAAATTGATGCATCTATATTATTGATTAATAATCAAAGGTTTTTCCTTACAGCTGATTAATGTCTTCAGATCCCCTCAGTAAAACCTATCAGACTTTATTTCAAAACTTGCCCAACTTATGACACAAGTGGATGTAAAAAAGCCATTGTTAATAATTGGAGATTTTAATATTGATGTTACTAAACAAAATAATATATCAACCCTGAATGACCTTTCACATCTTCTACATTCTCAACAACTTGTAACAGAAAACACAACTGATCATGGAACTCTTATTGATCTAGTGTTTTCAAATTTACCTGATGCTACAACTTCAACAATAGAGGCTACATGGTCTGATCATAAAGCTTTGTTCACGATTGTTCCAAAGAGTGTTTTCCAGTTTCATCCTGATTGATAGTTTTATCTTGCTCACAATGAGTTTGACTTGAACTGTTTAATGCTATGAATTTTTTATTTTTTTTAACGAAATTTAAATTTACACAAAAGAAAATTGTTGGTATGGAAAGTTTGATCACTCCTGGTGTACTTTCAGTTCAGATTAATTGTGTCTGTGATGCTTCAGATCTTCTAAGACAATATCCAGGGTGATTTTGGTTAAATTTGGCCAAACTAGGTCATGATGACCTTTATTCTGCAAGTGACTTGCTAGAAACATCATTTAGACCAGCCAGACAGTCAGACAGGACACCAGTTAAACTTCTATCATAAAATTCAGGAAAGTCTTGCCCAAATATCCTTGGAAACAGCACATGACGTTGTCCGAACTTGCAGGATTATAACCTCTGCACTAATTAACCTTTGGGTGGTCATGACAGAGGACATCCATGACTGACCCTGCTCTGGCACTTGTCAGTCAACAGCTGCCCTGACCAAAATTACCCAATCACAAGGCAGTGGGTTTACTCCCTGCTTCTGCACCCACTATTTACGTGGGGGTAAGCCAGTTCACCATCCTCTTCGACCTGCACGTAAGATGAGTCAGTTCATCCCCACTCGAGCAGTCTTAGGTATGTTAATTATATTTCAAATACATCTTAAAACACATCCACTGTTCAGCTGAGCGCCATGGCCCATGGGCCACTTGTTAGTTTTGCTGACAACGGATACATGGCTACGCTAACATAGTAGAAATGTCAGTATCGAATCAGTCGATGATGCGAGAACACAGAGGGAGCAGTTCAGCACATCGGTTTCAGGCTAAATTTGTAGTACATGCGTGATTGGCTGAACCATTGTTACGTCAGCGTTGTCACCATCTGGAGACTCCAGTAGTAGACATATCAACCAATCAGAAAGCGCGTCCCTACCTGCTATGCCATGGCTGTCGGACCTAAACGACGGGGGCTTCTTGCCTGCCTGCCTGTCTCAAATATTAAGTAAATAATAAAGAGTTGTACCTTGTAGTGTAACTAGGGATCCATGGGTCTAGCTGTATTTGTCTATAAGGATATATATTTATGAGGTTTTCCAAAATATTGGTCCTGTGATAATTTTGAAGCAACCCTGTCTACCCGAACTGGAGTTATCATCCATAAATATATTTGTGAATGGATGGGCCCAGTGACCTTAACCTTTGACCTAGTGACCCCAAAATCAAAAGGAAACTTCCCATATTGGCAGATGCACCACATGTCGATGATGGAAGGATTGAGATGAAAAGTTTGGCTTAAAATGCATCCACCATCTTTCTAAAGTAGTGGGTCCTGTGGCCTTGACCTTTGATCTCATGACCCCATAATCAACAGTTCTTACTTTAGTTGTGGGCCATATATAAGTCAAGTTTGAAACCAATATTTCAAACCAAACTGGCGTGATATATAGGAAACTAGTATGTGGACAGATGGCCCCATGACCTTGACCTTGTGACCCCAAAATCAATAAGTTACTTCCACTATTGGCAGGTGAGCAACACCTGGAAGATAGAAGGTTTGGGACAGAAAGTTTGGCTAAAAAAACAACAACAATCTTTCTAAATAAGTGGGAACTGTGACCTTGACCTTTGACCTTATGGCCCCAAAATTGAACAGAATCTCCCCCAACTGGCTGGTAAGCAATATCTTGAAGATGGAAGGCTTCAAATGCATATGCATTCTTTTTAAAGAAATGAGTCCTGTGACCTTGACCTTTGACCGTTGGACCCCAAAATCGACACGGTTCTTACTTTAGTGGTGAGTCATTAATAAGTTAAGTTTGAAACCAATATGTCAAACTAAACTGGAGTTATCATCTGGAAACTAATTTGTGAACAGAATACAGGTTTTTTATTTACCTTGGATGTCCACTTATAGAAGTTTCTAGGACCAGCAGTTACAACTTGTGCCCTTCTAACGGACGACGGACAAAGCGCCATTCCTATACTTCAGTTGACTTACAGTCAGCTGAGCTTAAAACCGCTAGGAAAATGTCAGATAAGTAATAGTTACAAGTAAAAGATCCAGAAGAGTAACAAATTTAACCGAAATCTACACTAATAGCAATTCAAGCACCTGTGACCGGACCCGGAAATAGGTCCTTCTAACCAGTAGCCTGCTCCTTGAAACCATACTATCGTGCTCTCACGAGGACTGACAGTATCATCATTAAAAGTTGACAATTCATTCAGCAGTTCTGGTATTTTACCTTACATTCTGTGATGTTTTATATTATCTGTGGTAAAAACTCCTCACCAGCACCGAGGTTCCACACACAGACCTTTACGACCCTCGAAACACGGAATAACGTTTTATTTTGGAAGTGGCTAAACAGCTGGCAGGGTGCCGCCAATTTAGTCCACAAGCTAAACCTTGCTCTTGAGTCTAGCCCACTGCCTGAACTGTTGGCTAATGAACATTGCATGCTCTATTTCAGTGTGATACTCCATACTTTCCAATATTATTTTGTCAATGAGCTGACAATATAGTGCTGACTTACCAAATGAGATATTTTATTGGCCCTTTTTGTAAGAAATGCCATTTAGTGTGGATATTTCTTGCATCATCTCACAACACAACAGCTAGGCTCAACAGCTTTAATTAGGTGTGGTGTAAGATTGTTTGATTACACCTTTGATCAAGTAATTAGCTGATCCTTTGGCCATTTATTTGACAAATCCTGAGTGTTTGCTCATAAGCACACTAGTGTATAAACTATAAACAGTCTCTGGACACACATTCACATTTCTGGTATATTTTTAACCAAAAAAATCTATAAACTATTCCCTAAATATTACAATTTTTATCAGAAAATTGATATAAAAGTACCCTATAAATATCACAAATGAGCACTTTTAATACCTACTCATTAGTACTCAACATACTTATTCATAACTATAGTCATCACTATATGGTCGGCTCATTGTCCAAATAATAATGGAAAGTAAAGAGTATAACACTGAAATAGAGCATACATTAATTTGCTGGCAGTTCAGCCAGTGGTGTAGACTGTCGGCAAGGTCAATTTCTCCTGCCGGCTGTTTAGCCTGTGGGATAAAAGCCGGTAGCCACTTCCTTTTATTTTCCATGTTGTATCAATATATAGAACGCTAGCCAGATTTAATCGGACTCAATATTATTAACCCCTGCCATATATTGAGTCCGATAGCCATACAGTGAGAGTTTCTACTATATAAGAATCAAACTACACACCACCAAACGCCCTTATAACCAGTGTCGACAAATGTTTATTACCCCGTGCCAGCAGTCATTCTTCAGAGCCGGGCCCGTTAAAACAAAATGTAACAACATTTAGCTGTCAATCACTCGAGTCAGCGAGGCTATCATTGAGGTCATCAAGTGCGCCTGTTCGACTGTTCTTCGCTGTCCCTACTTAACTCGCTGACATGCCTCTGGTAAAAAGGTCAGTAAATATTTAAAAATGATGATCCAAGTTTAATTTTTGTCGCTATCGAAACCATGAAACACATACTTATTGTCGACAAAATGGCATAATCATGTCTTGTTGTTTGACAGTAAACAGGTAGTCAGAAAAGATGCAACGATTCGTTGCATGTTCCATGGCTTATATTGTAGAAACTCGATCTCACTGTATGGCTATCGGACTCAGTATATGGCAGGGCCTAATAATATTGAGTCCGATTAAATTGGGCTAATGGAAGGCATAAACGGCCTGGCAGGTCTACCCAGGTTAAAGGGACATAATCAGGAGCAATGTTATTCCTGTTCTCCCACACTATCAGTTCACTTTTGCTTGATACCAAAGTTTCCATACAAAACCATCCCAGCACATGGTCTCAGTTCCTCACTTTGAGCAGTTTAACAGTTTGTTTTGGGTTTGCGTGTGTCGGTTTACAATAACAAAGCCGCGTGACCGGAGTCCAATTTTGTGCATTACACCCCCCCCCCCCAAAAAAAAATCCCAATGGCCTATTGCGAACCTGTGCAAAGGGATATACATCAGGTAGGACCTATAATATAATGCATCGATGCTGGACCCTCACTTTTCAAGTACATGTGTGACCTGTATATGAACAATGCAAGTACTAAACATTTTGAACAAGAACCAATTACACAAATATCACTGCTGAAATGCTGGCATGGGTGCACTGAACATAAACACTATTGTAGGTGGCACCACCAGTTTTGCATATGACAGAGCTTTCCAAGATGCATATGCATATGCCCAATTTCAGGCTGACATATCAAACCCGATTATGTTCCAGTACGATGCAGATCGATACGACGCATGTGTTTTCAGAACACCCGCAGAGACGCAGCTATATCAGACGTGGTTCCTTGCTCATGCCTAGAACGCCCTCAAAGACGTAGCCCAGTACGACCCGGTTCAGTGCTTATGGTTGTGTAAACGCACCACGAGGCGCGTCGGGCAAGCAATATCCTGCTCATGTTTTACTCAAGTTATACTCGCTGTTAATTGGTTAATAGAATATAACACTGTGGTTTATTAACTTGCATAATTTATTCATGTTTGACTTGAAATGAACTATGTTTTTTTAATGTCCCTGGAAAATGGATATTGTCGTTTATGGAATTCAATAGAATTAAGGCTTGATACTCCATGCAACGAATATAAAATATGTCTAGATAAGTCACATGGACAGCTAAATTCAGATAGAATTACAATTGATGGAAAACGTGTTGAAACGCGTGGGTCAGAATCTGAAAATACAGATACAGTCACGAGAGAGATGCAATCGAACTGGACGACTTCGGTGTGGACAACTTCGGCCGGGACGACATTCCGAATAGAAGACATTTTGAATGGATGATAATATACCCAAGTAATTAATAATGAGTTAAAGTGTAGGTGATTGGCATACTACCATAAAGTGAAACTGTTTTATATTTTTTTTTTCAAAATTCCAGTTATTTTCAAACACGTTTGGGTATGGTTATGGTCGGCCTCTGTCTCACAGCCGACCTTGTGGGACGAAGCGCGTGACGGGTGGCCTGCTTTTGACCAGATGGATTGCTGCGGTTGATGACGGATATATATAAATTGTACCAATAGAGATTCTATGACAATTGTATATGTGTTTTAGTGCATGTGTATGTTTGCGTGTTTAAACTGCCAATTGGTGCATTGTGTTCAATAGTTAATGGCGACAAATCTCCGTTTCTGGACGACACAATTACCGATAACTTTGTTTATTTAAAAAGGAAATGTATACCAACAAAATGAGTTTTGGTATACATTTTACATATTTAAGTTTCTGATTTCATGCATATTTTTGTTTGATAATTAAATTCCTTGTTGCGGTAGATATTTTCCTGAAGCGAAATTTAATATATATTAAATATATGATGAAATATAAATGAACCATTATACCAGTGTTCATATGTGTTAAGAGGGACAATATGTACCTTTCAAGCTTAATCTTTTATATTAATTAAATATAAAACAATTAATATCACTGGTAGTGTCACCATTCCCTTTGGTTTGGGATCAAGGACTATTTGCCTTTTTTCTTGACTCTTTGATGAGATTAATGTTGTATTAACAATAACTATTGACTTCTCAGTCGCTAGGCCTCCGCTAATTAAGCAGATCCATAATCAACCAAACATATAGCTAACATAAGTCGGACAGAAGGTTTGGCAGAAAGAATGAGAGAATAGGAAAACAAGAAAAGGAATGATAGAAAGAACGGAGGAAGGAAAATGATATATTATGGATAGGCAAATTAAAAGGAGAGATTGACTTGGAAAGAAAGAAAAAAGGAGAAAGAAGGGGTGATAGATGGATAGACAAAAAAAAGAGAAGGACAGAATGAAAAAGGGGAGAAAAGGAGCGAGAAAGAAAGAGAGATGAAAAGAAAGAGTAAGAACAGTTAAAACACAGAAAAAAGATGAATAAGAGGAAAAAAAGGAAGAACAGTAAATATACATAAAAAATGGATAAACAAGATAAAATGGGAAACAAGGCCTACAGGCCTAATGCAAACCTGTGCATTGGGATATACACCAGGTATAATGCTTCAATGCTGGAACATTACTTTTCATGTATATGAGCAATGCAAGTACTAAACATTTTGAATAAGAAACAATTACACAAACATCACTGCTGAAATTCTGGCATTGGTGCACACAACACAACACAAAATGATTGAGGCTGGCACCACCAGTCTTGTATACAATGAAGCTATCAGAGATATAAACATATGCCCAATTTCAGACTGATATATCAAACCCCTCCTAAGAAATAAGCAGGGACACACACTATGCAAAAATTATTTTAGGTCGCACCACCAGTCTTGTATACGACAAAGCCATTCGATTAGTATAAATATGCCAATTTCAGGCTCCGTAGTCAATTCCTCCGTAGAAATAAGCAGGCGCATACACTGTGCAAAAGTCATTGTAGGTGGCGACACCTGTCTTATGAACGAGAAAGCCATTAAAGACACATAGACAGGTCAAAATATCAGGCAAATACATGTACATCAAACCTACCTTGAGTCTGATGCACGGGGCTTAGGTTAGAAAGGCAGTTACCCTGAGTGAACTGTGACAAATTGCTGGCTCAGGCTACTGCACTGAGTGAACTCTTGACCTGCACCTGGCTAGGCTGAGTGAACTTTAGACCTGTAACTGGCTGCACTGAGTGAACTCTCGACCTGTTGCCTAATCTGATACAGATGGCAGTCTGCCTAAGCTATAAATAGATCCAGACTGACCTTTGGCCTGTTGCCAATTCTGAAATAGTAGCCACACCATTGCATAAGCTCACAGATTAGCTCCACATGCAGCCCTGAGGTGCATGACACCCATGAGCTGTTCACATGTCATCATGCCTTGTGCTGGCAGCACTGATTGAACTCTTGACCTATATTTGGCTGCACTGAATGAACTCTTGATCTGTTGCAAAATCTGAAACAGTTGGCAGTTTCTAAACCTAATTAAAGAAACAGACACAATATTAGCCTGTTGGTAAATCTGTTTACACATACTGAAAGACTTTGGCTGACATATTCATAAACGTTTTATCAAAATATCTAGAATAATTAAAGATGCAGTCCCCTCATTGTTAAAGGTCCAATAATTCTGCTAAAAATCATTCAAGTAAACTTGAACAAAGGCCACCTAAGAATAATTTATGTGCAATGTTACAGAAGTAATAATCGAAACAATAATTTTGTAGAAGAACAGTTTTGCAGTCCTCAGTTTGAGTTAGACATAATAATGGCCATAAGACCAACTTAAGCTTTTCTGATATGATTGAAAGAACCATGTCCTAGGATAATTCTTTTGAAAAATTGAACGATTCAAATTGACAGTTTCATCATAAACATTTTAAGCTGAAAGATGCTAAAATAATGATATTTTTGCCCATAAAAAATAGGTCAATGTAGGTGGCACCACAAATCTGCAACTTCAAATATGAGTCATGTGACCAACATTTGCACAATACTTGGTAATGCTAGGTTCTGTGATTTCTGAGATTGCTATGTCAGTATGCTTACTATGGCAAAATGACTGTTCAAATTCGTGTAACTCCTCAAACAAATGCAAACCATTCGAACAAACTAGAGAGAGCTTGCCTCTGGGATCATTTCTGTAAAATATTGAACAATTTGGCTGGACTGTTACAAGAGAAGACTTTTGAAGGTTTTTCAGCTTTTTCCCTATAAAATCTAAGTAAATGCAGATAACAAAAAAAATAAGCTGAATCCCACAACATTTGATATGTGACAGATTATTGCATATTCTGGGGATTGTAGCTCCTGCTATTCCTGAGAAATTATGGGTTAATGTACAGATGACCAATGACCCCCGTACAAAAAAAAGGTCAATGCAGGTGGCGCCACCAATACCTGAACCTGACTCATGTGACCAACACTGGCATAAAATTTAATGATGATAGCTCCGGCAGTTTCTGTTAATGTCATTTTAGTATGCTTTTTTGGACAGATGACTAAGTTCAACTTCCTGTAACTCGACCAAAATTCACTGACTTTGAACCATTCCAACAAACTTGAGAGAGATGATATAAAAGATTATTTCTGTGAAATATTGAACAATTTGGCTTTTTAAGTTTTTTTTAGCTTTTTCTCTATAAAATCTTTTTTAGATGGCTAATTTTTTTCATTAAATTTCATGATGCTAGTTCCAGTCGTTTTTCGAAATAGTATGGGTTAACGTACAGACGACGGACGCCTTCACACCATCGTATTAGCTCACAGGTTCGCTAAATATATTTCTACAGATGCACAATGAATGCAAAATTATAATACAGATACATCTCACTGATTGCAAAATCTTGAATTAAGTTGAGTATGGATACCAATTTTTTATAATCCATTTATATACCCACAGAGCTGTATTCCTGTGATTGTAAACATTGCCTGGCATGAGGAATATCTAAAATATTAAATCTACATTTTTTTAAGCTTTTAAAAAACATTCTTGTCAATATTAACCATAGATAACCTGAATTCTAAATGTCTAGAGGCATGATGTAACAGATGCTGATAAACTGGTGCCAGGCTAGAGGTATCTGCTTCACACAGCTAACATATATGGTAAAATGACTCAATTCAATCTTTATAATTCAGCCTATATTAATTCTTTGGAACCATAAAAGACAATTATTATAAGAATTATTCCGGGGATTATTCTGGTAAAATATTAATAAAATGGGCCTCAGTGGCGTCAGTCAAAAAACGTTTTGCAGGTTTATAACTCATATGGGAAAATACAGCAAAATGGCTTAGTTGAGCTTCTCATAACTCAGCCAAAAATCATTTAACCAAAACCATTTGAACAAACTTAAATTATCAACATCTGAGAATAATTCATGTGTGAGATTTAAGAATTTGGCCCAGTGGTTTTTGAGAAGAAGATCTTTGTAGCCACTGACCTAAAATGGGCTGTTATGGCATATGACTAAATTCAGCTTCCCATAACTCAGCCAAAAGTCACTGAACTGAGACAATTTTAACACACTTCAGAAAGCACTACCCTAGGATCATTTCTGTGTGATATTAACAAGTGACCCATGGGTCATGACGCTCAGCTGCCAAGCATGACCTGTGACATCATGGACTGAGATTCACAACTTCCAGTCAAATTTTGAAGAACCAATTTGCCAATTTGTTGAAAATTTTCTATGACAACAGAAATATATATCACCTATGTCTGGTTAAAACACAGTGAATTGATGGTCTGAGGAAAATGCATGATTGTTAAGCTATCAGGAACTATTCCAACAGCTTGCTTGAAACCTGTCAGTCTCAAAGGAACACCACAAAGGGCAAATATAAGATCAAAATATATAGCAAAAAATAAGGAAATACATGCAAGAATTATTGAGAAACAGGTGCTTCTGTATGAATTTTTATTCAATACAAGCCAACTGTACTGCACTTTTATAAATGATGGTAATATTTATTCAGAAATATTTGACCCAATCCTTTACAAGATTACATAAATATACATCCAACTGCATTCACTTTAACTGTTCTTGAGATAATATGATCAAAAGGAATTAAAAGATGGTTGCCTGGTGGCCATATTGGACTTCTGACAAGTCTGAAATCAGACAACAAACATTCTCTAAATCGGACCAAACATTAAAGAAAAATTACTGAAACTGCACTGAAGAAAGAATTTCTAAGGTGGCTAACTGGCAGACATAATGGATTTCTGACAAGTATGACATTTGATATCCCACATTCTCCAATAAGAGACCAAACTTGGGGCAAATTATCCAGTAATGAATGCCCAAAATAATTCAAAAGGCATGTCCAGGCCCTCATATCAGATTTATAGATATGCAATTGTAAAAAGTGTAAGTCCAATATTTTTTATTATCACTCTGCTTTTCAATGGGGTCAGCAGGGTAGGTAAACTGCCAAACCTGAAAGAAAGAAATGCAGAAAGCATGACTAAGAGTCTTGAAATAAAACAAAAAGCCATCCTAAATCAAGGTACACATCCACACCACAAACACTTGCTTTTATATGTGGTGATATATATTAAAATATTCAGATATCTAGGAAACTAAGTTTATTGCTAGGATTCCATAAAATAAACTGCAAAATGTTCCCATCATCTTATAAATCAGTAGCTAAACCTTAATACTATACTCTCATAGTCTTAATGCCTGGCTGAAGCATTCTGACAACAGTGTTTTTGTTATGAAGTAACGAGGTACTTATCACTGAGCCTTATCACTTAATAGGCTGATACAAAAGGGAGTCATATGTCACCAGTGTCACTCACAATTACAGCCACACAGGGAGATGTACCAGCTGGAGTGGGATGGTTATATATACAAGAAAAATAGAGATGGTCTATAAAATAAGTAATTGTGAACATCCCTGACCTGTGACCTTGGCCTTTTGCCCATATATCAACTGGATTCTTTCTAAATGATGGGTAACTACTAACCACTTAAATCTGGTGTAATTACTTGGCAACCAATGGGTGAATAAATTTGACCTGTAACCTTTAACCTGCTGACCAGCTGACCCCAAAATCAATAAGTTATTTATTCAAGCAAAAAGACCCATAAATATGAAGTTTGAGTCAAACTGAGTGATGCATAGATGTGGCATATGTGAAAGACTGAAGGTTTGGGTTGAACAGTTACACTTGAAATATGCTCACAAGCATTTAGAACAATTAAATATTGTGACCTTGACCTTTGACTTTTTGACCTCAACATCAATAGGCTTCTTCCCTTATTGGTAGGTAAGCCATATATGACAGATGGAAGGTACAGATTGAAAAGTTTGCCTGAAAATGACTCCACGCAAGAAGTGGGTGCTGTGAACTTGACCTTTGACCTCAAAATCAACAGGTCTTTTCCCCTGTTGGCAGAGAAGCGATATCAGTGCTGGAAGGTTTGGAATGAAAAGTCTAGCTTGAAATGTGTCCACAACCTTTTCAAAGAAGTGGATGCTGTAACCCTGACCTTTGACCTTGTGACCTCAAAATCTATAGGATTCTTCTCCAACTTAGTAGGTGAGCTATATGTGAAAAATCAAAGAATTGGGATGAAAGGGTTGGCTTAAAATGCATCCATAGGCTTTTCAAAGAAGAGGCTCCTGTGACCTTGACCTTTGACCTTTTGACCTAAAAAAAATTATGGTTCTTCCCCTGTTGGTAGGTGAGCTGTATGTGAAAGATGGAAGGTTTGGGATGAAAATTTTGTCTCAAAGAGTTATTTCTGGGGGGTGCAAACACACCCTATAACTTCGAGAATATAGGTCGCAGTGACCTAATTTCAGGTTTGCAAGGAGATCTTTTTATAACCTCTAAGACTGCATAGGGTTCATGGCCCTAGCCCCTACGGTTACGATTTGTGCCCTGCTAATGGCCGGACGGCCGGCCGGACGGACAGACGACGGACAAAGACCCATCGCTATAGCCCAGCATGACTGAAAGTCAGCTGAGCTAAAAAATTAGCCATATGGTTTCAGAGAAGAAGTTTTTTGTAGCCGTCAGTATGATTTAGACACTGATGACCCCCCCCCCCCCCCCCCCGTACAAAAAAGGCTGATGCAGGTGGCGCCACCAATACCTCAATTTCAGATATGACTCATGTGACCAACATTGACATAAAATCTGGTGATGATAGCTCCAGCTGTTTCTGAGATGGTAATTTTAGTATGCTTTTTTGGAAAAATGACTAAGTTCAACTTCCTGTAACTCGGCCAAAATTCATCGAACTTAAACCGTTTGAACAAACTTGGGAGAGATTGTTTCAGGAATCATTTCTGTGAAATATTGGACAATTTGGCTGAACAGTTTCGGAGAAGATTTTTAAAGCCTTTTTAGTTTTTTCCCTATAACATCTTAGAAAATGCAGTTGGCCAAAAAAAAAATAAGCAAATTCCGATAGAGTTTTTTAGATGACTAATTTTTTTGCACAAAATTTCATGATGCTTACTCTTGCCGTTTTCAAGATAGTATGGTTTAACGTACAGACGACAGACGACGCCTCACCATCGCATAAGCTCACAGGTTCGCTAAAAATATAACATTCCTTCTCCTTTACTGTCTGTGCCTCTCTCTCTCTCTTTCTCTCTCAATCAATCAATCATGTTTATGGATCTCCTCAATTAGCATAAGCAGCGAACACACCATGCAATTCAGGTCATTGTTATTGCAGGACTTATCTCATAAATGGTCCAACAAAGACCGTAGAGGGCCTTTGATCCTGAGTAAATCAGTAGTAAATTTTTAGAATGTCAGGTTTTATAGTGTTTAAAAATTAAAACATGTTTACTCGTAACCCCCCCCCCCCCCCGAAATACAAGACATACTTGGTAAAGTATAAAATAGTTTAATGTGTATTTTCCTAGCTTGTTTTTTTTTTGTTTTTTTTTTTTTTTTGCCAGGGCTCAAGTACAAAGGTCTGTTACATCTATACACAATCAGTAATCAATTAATCACACATCTGTAACTTCACGAACGTACAAGTGAAACGTCGTCAAGCCGAGATATTGTCAAACCCGAAATCCTCCAGCTCGAATATAATCCTGTCATAATCAGGCATGTCAGTTAGGCGAAATCAATTATATTTGTTTGTTTGGCATATTTAGGTGATTAATTTATAAAACTTAAAATATTCCCCCATACGTGGATATATTGTAAGACCGCGCGTATTTGTTTGAAACAGCGGGTCAGTGATTTATGTCTATCAGAAGCTTTTGAATACTCATATGAAAACATCGGTATCGGGACATTTTTTTTTATTTATTTTTTGTCCTTTTTTATACAATTCATACATCTTCAAATTGTTGAGAATGGTTAAATTATAGTTTTACAAACGTTTATACTAATGAATTGAACCTCTGTATCGTCCTAATGGACAGGCGATACACACCCTGCCCGAGTTACGTCTCGCTGGGCTACGCCTCAACGGGCCCTGCTGTGGTTAACTGGGCGGTGCCTCTCAACGAGCTGCGTCGTAACGAGCAGTGAAAACAACCATACGTCCTATCGAGATGCGTCGTTCTGAGATGACACCATCAAACCCATCCTGAGAAATAAGCAGGGACATAAAGTGTGCAAAATTTATTGTAGGTGGCGCCACCAGTCTTGTATAGGACAAAGCAATCCAATATGTATAAATATGCAAAATTTCAGGCAAATATATCAAATCCCTCCTGAGAAATAAGCAGGCACATACACTATGCCAAAGTCATTGCGGGTAGCGAAACCAGTCCCGTGAACAAGAAAGCCATCAAAGATGCATGGACTGATCAAAACATCAAGAAAATACAATATTTATACATCAAACTTTTCATGATTCAGGTGCACTGGGCTAACCAGGCAAAGATGAGAAAATCGGTTACCTCGAGTGAAGTTTTGCCCAAGTTTTGCAGAAAAGAAGACTATTGCAGCCCTAAATTTGAAAAAGGCTTGCTAATGACCTCAAGACCAACTTAAGCTTTCTATGACTCAAGGCGCCACAAAATCTGCAATTTCAAATATGAGTCATGTGACCAACATTTGCATATAATAAGTGATTCTAGCTCCAGTCATTTCTGAGATTGCTGTCAGTATGCTAACTTGGCCAAATGGCTAAGTTCAAATTTGCGTAACTCCCCCAAAATTCATCAAACACAAACCAATGAGAGGGCTCGCTTCTGGGATCATTTTTTTGTAAAATACTGAACAAATTGGCTGGACGGTTTACGAGAAGAAGACTTTTAAAGATTTTTCAGCTTTTTCCCTATAAAATCTAAGTAAATGCAGGAGCAATATAATAAGCTGAATCCCACAACATTTGATATGTGACAGATTATTGCATAATATTTGGGATGTTAGCCCTGGCTTTTCCTGAGAAATTATGGGTTAATGTACAGATGATTGATGACCCCTGTACAAAAAAGGACAATGCAGGTGGTGCCACCAGCACTGGAATGTCATATATGACTCATGTGACCAACACTGGCATAAAAATTGGTGGTGATAGCTCGGGCCGTGTTTGAGATAGTCATCTGTCCAAAAAAGCATACTAAAATGACAAAATTCAACTTTCTGTAACTGCCAAAATTCACCATACTTGAACCATTCAATCAAACTTGGGAGAGATGGTATAACAGTTTATTTCTGTGAAATACTGAACAATTTGGCATGACTGTTTCAGAGGTGAAGATATTTAAAGGTTTTTTTTTTTAGCTTTTTTTCTATAAAATCTAAGAAAATACAGTTAGCCAAAAATAAGCAAAATCTGATAGAGTTTTTCAGATGGCAATTTTTTTTCATAAAATTTGTGAAAATAGCTCCTGTCGTTTTTGAAATAGTATGGGTTTATGTATGGATGATGGATGACAGATGATGCCACAGGTTCCCTAAATAATGGTAGTCCAAACTAATCCATACATGGACCTTTATGTCCTCTGATATGTCACTGCTGGATGGACATTACGGTCCATCCAGGAGTGACATATTGTTGTAGAACCTGTCGTAACAGATCTGTACGTTAGGTCCAGGGGCCTCAGCGGAAATGACACGGGTAGCACAGATTGTGTATTGTGTCCTAAGCCTAAGTCACAGCAAAATGCAATGTTTCAAGCAGGAACATGATAAACATTTTTGAGGCCAAGTCAGTCCAGGCATCTTTTGAATGACAGGTGTTGTGGCTCAGGAGAAGCACAGTGTCCCATGCTAATGTTAATGTTGACCCCTGTGGTCGCGCCTAGTCAGCTGTTTTTAACATTCATGTAGGGAGAAAGCAAATGGTTTCGAGGCAATATTTTGGAAGGTACCAATTATTTCAACGAGAAAATTTTATTTTTCATGTAAATTCAACATGCTTTATAAGTGATTAGGCTCCTTTAAATATCAAACAAGAGTAAGTGACACTTAGCAGGACCCTGCAAATCAGCCGAGTAATCCTTTGCCTGCAGTTATTTAAAACGGCCAGTGTTTCAGGTGATAACAAAGGGGAAAAACGTTACAAAACTAGAACATATAGTATTTATAGTCAAACAATTTTATTGACATTCTATTTGAAAAATGCAAGCAATGCTAATCAACACAATGTTGATGGACAATAACTATACACCTTTTAAACAATATCTTAACAGCAACTGCATATATCTACAATGCACAATTTCAAGGCCAATTATTTTAGTATACACATTCTTCATTAAATTCCTTTCAGGCATATAAATACATACAATAATTTGTTCTTCACACCTGACAACTACCAAGAGCATAAATTATGAATATTTCATTGTAAACGGGACACTGCATTTTCACCAAATATATAGGATGAGTACTGTGTATGTGAAACCATCAGGTTTATACAACTATGAATGCCATTATTGTCTTTTATGCATATAACTACTTTTAAATTTTTCTCAGCAAGTTTAATTTGATGTATACATACCCATAGGCTGCCATGACATGGGTGGCAATCAAAATAATTTTTTTTAATGTGTAACAATCGTCTTGATGTTGGATCAAAAAGGAAAATACAATATATAAACATTATATTAAATATTCAAAGTAATATACACACAAAATTAAAACATTTCACAGCCAAATCTATCTGTAGGTGAACACCTGGTCTCCCAGGTCACTCTGTGTAAGCAGCTTACAAAATAGTCCTGTACACATCAGCAGCTGTCCACTAATATACAAATTTGCATACATTGGGAGCACCAGTTATTTATATATGTAACTTGGAGGTATGGCATTACTTGACACACCGGTCATTTTCACTCTAATAGCAGTTCATGGTGTATCACTGAGCCTGACACCAGTTAACCAAACAATCACTGTTTATAAAATATAAATATATGATGGTGACATTTAATTATACAGGGCACAGTACTTGCACAACATTGATGATTATTTATACAGGGCACAGTAATTGCACAACATTGACAATCATTAAATAGGGCACAGACTACCCTACATGATCATTGGATGATCTTATCAAATGACTAGGGGATTCCGTCATTTGCATACAATCTATGAATGGGTTTTTACGGGTTGGGATCAAGTGACTGCATACGATATGGGTCACAGGAAATGTGGTCAAAAGTGGGAGCGCGCCACCTGTGGCGGCACCTGACGGAATCTGACGTACCAAGCACAGTATTTGCACAACATTGACAATTAATTAAACAGGGCACATTAAATTGCAAAACATTGACAATTTATTAAACAGGGCACAGTAATTGCACAACATTGACAATTAATTATACAGGACACAGTAATTGCACAATAATGACAATTAAGTATACAACCATAGTAATCACACAACATTGACAATTATACAGTCACAGTAATCAAACAATTTTTGCTCAACAAATCTCCCAACATGTGGCATTCTTTTTTCCTATATTATTTGTAAGATTTTGTTTCTTGATCCATTGTAAACAAGAAACCTGTATCATTGGAGATAATTTTTTCAACACATTCTCTCCAATGCCCAGCATCTACTGACAAGCTAAACTGGTGGCACCTCAAGTCTTGTTTAATGGATAAAGCTTATAACCAGTATAACATAACATGTCATAACATTCTACACAGCAAGTCCTGAGAATGGTGACCTATTAAAATTCCATAATTATAAGATAAACAGGTTTGACACCACACATCACAAACATTGTGTTTGTGAAACTAGTTTAATTAAATTTTGTCAGCATTCATCATATTAAATGTTAATTAAACTTTTGACAGTCCAGTGGGCCCTTTTGTCTTCTAACCAGGAGATTTGTACTTTTTTGTTTTGTGTGATTGAAGTGACACTTCAAGTCTTGATCAAAGACACAGCTATGAACAAGAGCAATGTCCAAGAGCAATGTCCAAGACCAATGACCAAGAGCAATGTCAAAGACCAATGACCAAGACCAGTGACCAAGACCAGTGACCAAAACAAGTGACCAATGGTCACTAAAAGTTATTGACTGTGAATCACAAGAATCACACAAAAATGTTTAGTATGTATTTGCAAAGTTGCTGAAAAATACAAAATTAAACAAACCAACTGCACAGCAACATTAAACAGTTCAGTGAGGATATTCATGGAAAACATAGACATATTTTGAATAACTGAATCAAAACATAGGCAATTGATGTTTGAAATTCAGCACTTTGCTTCAATAATACATATTTGCTCATGAGTTAATTAATAATATGATGAATATTTGAAAAATATTGTAGCCCTGAAAAAATATAAGAACTGGGGATACAACTGGAAAATTTTCAGCCCTAACAGTTCCCAGCCATTACATTTAGTAAGAATAAATATATGAAGTTTACTTGGTCTGTTTAACTGAAGTTTACAAGAGACTGGCCTCATAAGTTCATTTATCTGGATATTTAAAGTTTCTATTTCAACTAATATTTTGTATCTCATGTAATGCTTGTGTCAAGTTCACTAAAATTGGCTCTGTCCCAGGGCCTGTTTATTTGGGATTTTTTGGGTAACAAATATTTTTTACAAATACATTTCAGCCTCGGGTATATATGCCCATGTTTTGCCAATTTTGTGTAAATTAATATTATATGAAGTAAATTGTATTTACACTGTGTCTTTGCTGTGTTGTTTATACTGATGTCTTCCCAGTACAGAGTATGTTCCTACATAGAAGAATTTCTGTCTACAGTCCTGAGAGGTGTTTATAAGTGATGTCATAAAGATGTTACAATGTCTCCCATGTATACTGATCTCCTCAGCTCAAATGAAACATTTATTTCTTAGTTCTCTGGGGATATTGCAATCAGTGTAAACATTTTTGAGATATGTGAGAGTATCATATACGAGTCAACAAATTCAGTAAGGGATATTTTTTTTACTTGGGCATTAGATGGAATAACCAGAGCCTTTAGGCCAGAAATGTTTATAATGGATTACTTAAATTAACAAGGGACCTGTGGGTCTGCTGAAACTGATTATGAGAATATTTGTATAAAATCCTTGCATAACTAGATGCAACAGTTCTATTTTTTTTTCTATATCATTTTGACAAATGACCACATTTTCTTAAAACTAACACAGTTGGAGTTGACTGTGCATGAAGATAAAGTAGCCTCTCATGATCACATATTTGTAAAAGTATTAGTATTAAAACTATGTGATTGTAATATGCTTGTTTAATTATAAACTGGGAATATATGAAACCCTGTTAATTATAGAATAAGGAAGAAAATGGAGATGAAAAATATTATATAATATAAATTATTATCAGAAAGGCTGAATAAATTTTATATTTTTCCAATTCCATCTGCATACATGAGCCTGACAGGTCTCCATTCCATCTTCAGGTCACGGCCCCCCCCCCCCCCCCCCCCCCCCGGACATATCCCCATTTTGTTTGCAGGTGACTGCCCCCCCCCCCCCACTCTTTGATTGGATATATTGACACCAAGCCAAATCTAAGGTATTTGATTAATGAGCATTAATGTATTGCTGATGATTTAACGAGGTTGTAACACTTGTAGTCTTAAATTAGCCATACTTTATCAAACTAAATGGACTCAAGCTGAGACAACATATAAACCTCAGACTAGAACGTCAGGTCACTGTAATAGGGCTTATGCTGGCAGGATATATGGGCCTAAGTTGTATAATACTGTGAATTTAAATACTTGTAAGGGAAACTGGACATTTCAGCACCACTGATGATATGCATATACCAGTATGAGAAAATAATGTCAAAGTCCTGTAGCTTACAAAAAATAGGCTGCAGTAACCAGCTTAGGGGCATTCTGATCTTTCCCACTGTTTAAGTCCTGTGTGGAAGTTTTCAGCTGGTATGATAATTAAATATGGCTGACTCAGGTGAGCTGACTGGATGGCTTAAAACCATGATGGATGATGAATGACATAAGTATATTTACTGTGTGGTACCTCAAAAGCACCCAGAGTGCTCTTACAACTGATTTTTCAAAACTGTTTTGTGCCTGACAAGATTCACCCTTCCCCCTGACTACCAAGTTCCAGTTGTGTCAGGTCTTATGGTCATTGACACTTCTTTCTAATCTTAAGCAGCAAACAGATTTTGTTTGAAGCAGTGGCTCTGACTACCACTAATCACAGGATCGAAAATTATAGAAATTGATGCCTAAAACTTTAACAAGCTGAACCAAAGCACTTCACTGTGTAACAATCTCTAACAAGCTCAGAAATCAGAATGTCTTTTTTGACCTGTAGACCTTTTATCTTGCACATTAGTTAATCATTTGTATGAGCTCAAACAACAGAGAGACTTGTGACAGTATGAGCCCAAGACAGTCCTATGATTCCTATCAGTATCACACATTTACCAGTCACACACTGAATACCCTACAATCAGTCAACATGCAATCACCATCAAACACTCAACTGAAGATATCTATAATGCCAAACATGTAATCCGTGAGTTGATAAGTGAACCAAGACAGACTGTAACTAGGGACCCAGTTGTCTCAACGCCCAGCTGTGTTTGTCTATATGGATATTTTGAAGAAATTTTTCAGATTGACGGTCCTGTGACCTTCACCTTTGACCTCTGGACCCTGGAAATCAAAATGTTTCTTACTTTAGTGGTGGGTCATTAATATATCAAGTTTGAAGCCAATCTGTCTAGCAAAGCAGAATTATCATCCATAAATTAATTTGTGAATGGATGGGCCCTGTGAACTTTATCTTTGACCCTATGACCCCAAATCAAAAAGAATCTTCCCCTTTTTACAGGTGAGTAATATCTTGAAGATGGAAGATTTGTGATGAAAAGTTTGCCTTGAAATGCATACACATTCTTTTTAAAGAAATGGGTCATGGGACCTTGACCTTTGGACCCCAAATTGAAAAGAATCTTCCCCTATCAGCAGGTGAGTAATATCTTGAAGATGGAAGGTTTGTGATGAAAAGTTTGCCTTGAAATGCATACACATTCCATTTTAAGTAATGGGTCCTGTGACCTTGATCTTTGACCTTTGGACACCAAAATGAAAAGGGTTCTTACATTATTGGTGGGTCATATATAAGTCAAAATTGAAACCAATATGTCAAACTAAACTGGAGTTATCATCTGAAAACTAACTTGTGAACAGATGGCCCCTGTGACCTTGACCTTTGACCCTGTGACCCAAAATTCCTTTATGCTCTCCCCATACTGGCAAGTCAGCTAAATGTGCAAGATGGAAAGTTTAAGATGAGAAACTTGGCTTAAAATGCAGCCATAATCTTTTTAAATAAGTGAATCTTGTGACCCTGACCTTTGACCTCATGACCTAAAAATCATGCAGGTTCTTTCTTTAGTGGTGGGCCATTTCTAAGTCGTGTCTGAAATCCATATGTCAATCCAACCTGGAGTTATCATCTGGAAACAAATTTGTGTGGATAAATGGATGGACAGATGGACAGACGAACAGACAGGGTGATTACTATAAGGCATCCACTTGTGATCAATTAACACACCAAGTTTTGGGACACTAGATGGAATCACAGCTGAGAAACTGTCATGAATGTTGTCATTTTATAGTAAAAAAAAAAAATTGGAAAATATTCATAAAAATATGAAACAAGGCCTACAGGCCTAATGCGAACCTTTGCATTGGGAAATACACCAGGTATAATGCTTCAATGCTGGGCATTTACTTTTCATGTATATGAACTATGCAAGTACTAAACATTTTGAATATGAAACAATTACACAAACATCACTGCTGAAATTCTGGCATAGGTGCACACAACACTAAAAAGATTGTAGCTGGCACACCCAGTCTTGTATACAACGAAGCTATCAGAGATATATACATATGCCCAATTTCAGACTGATATATCAAACCCCTCCTGGGAAAAACGTGTGCAAAAGTCATGGTAGGTGGCGACACCTGTCTTGTGAGCGAGAAAGCTATCAAAGACACACAGACAGGTCAAAATATTAGGCCAATACATCAAACTTACCTTGAGTCTGATGCATGGGGCTGACCAGGCTAAGGTGAGAAAGGCTGTTGCCCCGAGTGAACTGTGACAAATTGCTTGCTCAGACTACTGCACAGAGTGAACTCATGACCTGCACCTGGCCAGACTGGGTGAACTTTTGACCTGTACCTGGCTGCACTGAGTGAACTCTTGACCTGTTGCATAATCTGACACAGTTGGCAGTCTGCCAAAGCTATAAATAGAATGCAGCTACTGCACTGAGTAAACTACTGACCCATACCTGGCTGCACTGAGTGAACTCTTGACCTGTTGCCTAATCCGATACAGTTGGCAGTCTGCCAAAGCTATAAATAGATTCAGACTGACCTCTAGCCTGTTGCCAAATCTGAAATAGTAGCCACACCATTGCATAAGCTCATGCAGGGGCCCTGCCCTGAGGGGCTTGACACCCATGAAGTGATCACATGGTGCCCATGAGGTGTTCACATGTCACCCATGAGGTGATCACATGCCATGTGCTTGGCTGCACTGATTGAATTCTTGACCTATATCTGGCTGCACTAAATGAACTCTTGATCTGTTCCCAAATCTGAAACAGTTGGCAGTTTCTCAACCTATTTAAAGATACAGATTCAATCTTGGCCTGTTGGTATATCTGTTTACACATACTGAAAGACTTTGGTTAAAATTTCTTTTTTCAAGCTGACATATTCATAAACTTTTTATCAAAATATCTAGAATAATAAAAGATGCAGTACTTTCAATGTTAAAGGTCCAATAGTTCTGCCGAAAATCATTCTAGTAAACTTGAACTAGTAAACAAAGGCCACCTAAGAATAATTTTTGTGCAATGTTACAGAAGATATAATTGAAATAATAATTTTGTAGAAGAACACTATTTCAGTCCTCAGTTTGAAAAAGACATAATAATGGCCATAAGACCAACTAAAGCTTTTCACAACTCAAACAAAAATCAACAAACTCAGTATATTCTGATATGATTGAAAGAACCATGTCCTAGTATAAGTCTTTAGAAAAATTGAACAATTCAACTTGATAGTTTCATCATTAAGCTGAAAGAGGCTAAAATTATGAGGTTTTTTTGCCCATAAAAAAACAGGTCAATGTAGGTGGCACCACTAAATCTACAACTTCAAATATGAGTCATGTGACCAACATTTGCACAATACCTGGTAATGCTAGCTTCTGTCATTTCTGAGAGTACAATGTCAGTATGCTTACTTGGCCGAATGACTGTTCAAATTTGTATAACTCCACTAAAATTCATCAAATACAAACCATTTGAACAAACTTGAGAGGGCTTGCCTCTGGGATCATTTATGTAAAATATTTAACAATTTGGCTGGACCGTCTACAAGAAGACGACTTTTAAAATATTGTCAGCTTTTTCCTTATAAAATCTAAGTAAATGCAGATAGCAAAAAAATAAGCTCAATCCCACAAAATTTGATATGTGACAGATTATTGTATAAAATCTGGGAATGGTAGCTCCTGCTATTCCTGAGAAATTATGGATTAATGTACAGATGACCAATGACCCCCGTACAAAAATAGGTCAATTCAGGTGGTGCCACCAATACCTGAATTACATATATGACTCATGTGACCAACACTGGCAAAAAATTTGGTGATGATAGCTCTGGCTGTTTCTGAGACTGTCCTTTTAGTATGCTTTTTTGGACAGATGACTAAGTTCAACTTCCTGAACAAAATTGAGGGAGATGGTATAAAAGATTATTTCTGTGAAATATTGAACAATTTGGCTTGAGTGTTTCGGAGGAGAAGATTTTTAAAGGTTATTTTAGCTTTTTCTCTACAAAATTTAAGAAAATTTTTAGATGGCTAATTTTGCATTAAATTTCATGATGCTAGCTCCAATCATTTTCAAAATAGTATGGGTAAAGGTACAGAAGACAAACAAAGCCACATCATCACATTAGTTCACAGGTTCACTAAAAATTAATACAGATGCATATTGAATGCAAAATTGTAATACAGATACATCTCACTGATGGCAAAATCTTGAATTAATTTGACTATGGATACCAATTATTTATAATCCATGTACAGCCGTCTTTATATACCCACAGAGAGCTGTATAGCTGTTATTGTAAACATTGCCTGGCATGAGGAATATCTAAAAATCATAAATCTACATTTTTTAAAAGCTTTTAAAAAACATTCTTGTCAATATTAAACATATATAACCTGAAATCTAAATGTCTAGAGGCATGATGTAATAAATGCTGATAAACTGGTGCCAGTCAAGATGTATCTAGATGTATCTGTGTATCTGGTTCACACAGCTAACATATATGGTAAAATGACTCAATTAAACCTTTATTATTCAGCCAAAATTCATTCTTTGGAACCATAAAAGACAATTATTATAAGAATTATTCAGGGGATTATTCTTGTAAAATATTAAACAAATTGGCCTCAGTAGGGTCAGTCAAAAAAATTTTTACAGGTTTATAACTCATATGGGAAAATACAGTAAAATGGCTAAGTTAAGCTTCCCATAACTCAGCCAAAAATCACTGAACCAAAACCATTTGAACAAACTTGAATTATCAACATCTAAGGATAATTAATGTGTGAGATTTAAGAATTTGGCCCAGTGGTTTTTGAGGAGAAGATCTTTGTAGCCACTGAGCTAAAATGGGCTGTTACAGCATATGACTTAATTCAGCTTCCCATAACTCAGCCAAAAGTCACTGAACTTAGACCATTTGAACAAATTTCAGAAAGCACTACCCTGGGATCATTTCTGTGCGATATTAAACTATTTGGCCATATGGTTTCAGAGAAGAAGTTTTTTGTAGCCGTCAGTATGATACGGGCACTGATGACCCCCGTACAAAAAAGGTCGATGCAGGTGGCGCCACCAATACCTCAATTTCAGATATGTCTCATGTGAACAACATTGGCATAAAATTTGGTGATGATAGCTCCAGCCGTTTCTGAGATTGTAATTTCAGTATGCTTTTATGGACAGATGACTAAGTTCAACTTCCTGTAACTCGGATAAAAATCACCAAACTTAAACCATTCGAACAAACTTGAGAAAGATTATTCAAGGAATCATTTCTGTAAAATATTGGACAATTTGGCTGAACAGTTTCGGAGAAGAAGTTTTTTAAAGCTTTTTTAGCTTTTTCCCTATAAAATCTAAGAAAATGCAGTTAGCCAAAAAATAAGCAAAATCCAATATAGTTTTTTAGATGACTAATTTTTTGCATAAAATTTCGTGATGCTACCTCTTGCCGTTTTCAAGATAGTATGGGTTAACGTACAGACGCCGGACGACTTCACACCATCACATAAGCTCACAGGTTCGCTAAAAATACAGATGGCACCACCAATTTTTTTGGAGCTAACAAAACTAGTCATGGTCAATATTCAAGGCAAGTTTCATGACAATCCATGCATTAATTATCAAGATATTGGAGGTTTTTTATCAAATTTTTGATTTTTCTGGGGGTACTTACAAGCCCTATAGCTCAGTGGATATAGGTCGCAGTGACCTAATGTCAGGTTTCCAAGGACATTTTTTATTGACCTCCTTGGATGTTTACCTAGAGGTTTCTAGGACCAGCAGTTTAGATTTGTGTCCTGCTAACAGATGGCCAGATGGCTGGATAGATGACTGACGAAGCGCCATTCCTATACCTCAGTTGAATTAAAGTCAGCTGAGCTAAAAACCTTACAAATTGTGTATTTAGTCAAATATTTGGTTGGTTTTATAAAGCAGTCCTCACAAAGCAGTTTCTTCACGCTGCAGTTCATATACAGGTGACCTCTGGAGGATGTCCGGGACAATATCTGGAAAGCTGGGCTCTGGTCCATCCATATTAGGAAGTGATGAGACCGAAGCAACTGGCTCAAGCTTGCCAGTTTCTTGGCTTTCCTCTTTCACTCGCATAAGTAACCTCCGAATCTCTCGGTTGCTAGGTGCCAATTTCAATGCCTCCATCAAATCCTGCTGTGCTGATGTGAATTGTCTGTCAACCAAAAAAGGATTTAAAGTTATTGTAAAGGGATTATTCACCTCTGTGGACAACTGAATAACAGATATTATCCAGAAGTTGTTACCTCCCTGTGAAAAGGACCATTTCCTCTAATGCACAGATGTTACTGATATGTTACACAGATGTTACTGATATGTTACATAGATGATACTGATATGTTACATAGATGATACTGATATGTTACACAGATGTTACTGATATGTTACACAGATGTTACTGATATGTTACACAGATGTTACTGATATGTTACACAGATGTTACTGATATGTTACACAGATGTTACTGATATGTTACATAGATGTTACTGATATGTTACATAGATGATACTGATATGTTACACAGATGTTACTGATATGTTACACAGATATTACTGATATGTTAAATAGATGATACTGATATATTACACAGATGTTACTGATATGTTACATAGATGATACTCAAATGTTACATAGATGATACTGATATGTTACACAGATGTTACTGATATGTTACACACAGATGTTACTGATATGTTACACAGATGTTACTAATATGTTACATAGATGATACTTATATGTTACATAGATGATACTGATATGTTACATAGATGGCATTGATAAAGCTGCCCATGAGGCTGCTCAGACATATCTACTTAACATAGATAGGGCTGCAAGTCCTGTTAAACTGATAAAGTTGCCCAGGAGCAGGCTCAGACCTCCCATACACATCAGTTTGCATCAAAACATCAACTGGTTTTTAATAATGCTGCTAACTCTATTTCAAGAGGATGTGATGGGAGTGCACTTTAGGTGGCAATACCAGTTTTGGGCACAGAAGTTATCCTGGATCTTCAGAAAAATTGATGATCAGAAAAATCAAATTTTCCTTCTGAAAAAGAGCTAAGGTCAAGACAACTCTCACAGTTCCATTCATGATTCTGATTTAGACAGGCTAACAATGAACCAATCTTTTTGAAGAAGTGGGATCTGTGACCCTGATATCAAAACGATTCTTACTTTAGTAGTGGTTCATTAATATATCAAGTTTGAATAAATCTGTCAAATGAAACTGCAGTTATCATCCATACGCTAATCTATGAGTGAACTGGCCCTGTGACCTTGAGCTTAGAACCTGTGACCCCAAAATCAAAAAAGGATCATCCCCTAACGGCAGGGGAACCATATGTAGAAGATGGAAGGTTCAGAATGAAGAGTTTGGCTTTAAATGCATCCACAAGCTTTTAAACGAAGTGGGACTTTTGACCTTGGCCTTTGACCTCATGATCCTAAATTCTTGCTTTTGTGCTTGAGTTTGAAATACATATGTCAAATCAAACTGGAATTATCATCTGGAAGCAAATTTGAGGACGGATGGATAGATATGTGGATGGCCAGGGTGATTTATTTAGGGCACCTGCTTTTCAAGCAGGGCCTTAATTAGCGAATTTCCTGTAAAACATATAGTTTGCAAGGATAGTATTCATAACCGATGAATTGATAGTCTTAGGTCAAAGCTGAGATAATGAATGTTTGCACAAGGGTATTTTCAACATTCAGAAGCAGATCCAGGGGGTAGGAGGTCCAGACCCCCCCCCCCCTTTTCAGCCCCCACAACTTTTTTTTAAAGGGTCTCAGACCAATTTTGCAGCCAGGACCCTTCCCTCTTTTTTTCTGGACCTGAGGACCTTTCTTAGGTTTTTGTCATTAGTCTTCCTGGGTTAGACCCCTCCTATTCCTAAATCCTGGATCAGCCCATGACATTATCTATGAACGATTGCATGAATCTGCGCTAATAACTGAGACTATAATGTTAGTATGCTGCCACACATTCACATAAGTTCACTAAAAATGTTGGCTGATGGTGTTGAAAGGTGCCTGTTTAACAGAAGACAGATGACACCAGTTGAACACCACTACTGGTTAGATGACTTATAGTTGAACGCCACTATAGATTAGATGACTTATAGTTGAAAATCCCTATAGCTTACATGACTTTCAGTTAGCTGAGCTTAAAAGGAAATTAGCCTAGACACTGGACAGATCCATGTACAAGGAAATGTATGCCCTCACCAAATGAAAAATTTCCTTGGACTTATAGGAAACTAGAACAAGTGGGCCATGGCGCACAGCTGATTGTGAATGGACTAACAAGGGACCCATGGGTCACGGCACTCAGCTATTATACAGTAAAACCTCGTTGTGTCGAAGGGACTGGTGAATTAACTTCGACACAACCGGTGTTCGAGACAACCAATGTTCATTATATTTAACCTTCTTGAGCCGTGATTATTATCGATAAATACTGCTCATGTATAGGGCCTATATTATATAGTTGTCATAAATATTTGCATGAATCCTTTAGATTTCTTATTGTTATATCTTTTGATTCATTTATTTTGTTGAGACAATATCTTTTAGTGTCATAATTTTTTAATTTGAAACGGCTAATGCGAACCTGTGCATTGGGAAATACAATATAATATATAATGCTTCGATGGACCATTAATTCTCATGTACATGAACAATGCAGGTACCAAACATTTTGAATAAGAAACAATTACACAAACATCACTGCTGAAATTCTGGCATGGGTACACATGTTACAACGGGGAATTAGGGGAGTTCTTCCCTGGCCATAACACAGTCACACGGCGCGTCAGGTGAATAACTGAGACAGTCCAAGTTGGATATTGTGCTGTTTTATTTCCAGTTGTCTCGGTTTACATGTTGATGATGGCGTGGGTCTGTCTGCCAGTTCCCAGCCCAACACAGGATTTTGTATCAGTATTACTACATCACCAACCTTTACATCATCTTACACTTTTTCTATTGGATATTGGATATGTGTCATTATGACATACCTGAATGTTTAGATAACCATATATGGCTTCGGCTTTCGCCTACGCACAAACTTTTTCCTTGTTTTACCTAAAACTCATGTAATATCATTATATTCCTGATATTGATATATTCAGGGTACATATTTGTCTCCTGATCAATTCTGTGTGACCCAGCTACTTACTGACTCACTTTTGGTACAGTTTTCCTGTCCTAAATTACTGCCTCATGCGCAGGCCGGTATTCACCGTACCTTTGACTTTTATATCATTTTACACTGTCATCCAGATCTAAACCTGGCTTCTGCTGATGCCTATAATAACAGAATCTATTTTGGCTTACTTGATTAAGTTTACATTCACATGGCTATAACAATTATACCAGTCTATAGTAATCACTGGTTGTCTGCATTCAGAATTTATGTCCATTAAAATACTCATTTATCAGCTTCTTTTCTAAACCTATATGCTAACCGACATATGGAGATCGGAATCCAAACACCTGTCTTACAATGGTAGACAATGCGTTGGTACACCAATTTAGGCTATTATCATTTCTCTCTGTCGCTCTATCTGTCTTTCCATCTGCTGAACTGGTAACTGATCTTATGTGTACCAAAATATTGCGTTAAAATCAGTAATTAATTATAATAGATATTAAAACCTCTTACCACATAACATATCCCTGGGGCTCAAAATTTGAACTCCGGGTCAAATACACAGTAAGATGAACAACACAGCGGGGACGTAGTGTACAACATTAGAACAATGTAAGCAAGAATAATAGGATAAATCGGTGAATATATGTATAATAACAATAATGATCATAACGATAGACATATATAAAATACAAGAAGTATCAATAGTATAACATGAAAAATCGCATCAAAGTACTGGCTGCAGCGTCAGTACAATCCATAAGCATCAATATAGTATCAGGAAACATGGATAATACAATATACTAGTAGCTATCTCTAGTATGCTAGTTGGTTTTTTTGTTTTGTTTTTATATATTTTTGTGTGTGTGTTGGAGTACATCTTATCGTAACACAGCAAGAAGGTAAAATAGTTGTCCCTTAATTGTATGATAATATTCAATAAGTTTCATGAAGGTACAATCACAAGGAAATACATATATAGATATATATATTTAAATATACATATGAAAAGATCAATATACATAATATGATAAGAATATAATGCAGGATAAATATACATCAATGAGATCTACACATGGTATATAGTGATGATTAACTACACATAAGATATAATGATAAGGGATAATAAGTATACAGATATATGCATGGCTTATTTGCAACTTTAGTGATTTTAAAGCTTTTGTACATTTTTTTTCATTGTTTTTTTTTTTTTTTCAATATGCACGTATTAAGGAACAATAAGAATAAGCATATGTACAATCGTAACAACAAGATTAATGCTACCTATGTCATGTATTATCAAGAAATATCATAAAAGACAGTATCATATAACAAAGATATATATACATATACATATAGCGACAATTTTCTAAATTGACGCTACATAAGTAAATAACCTAAACGTGATATTGCACCATCTAATGATACATTATCAGATAGTGGATACAACGTAGCATGCGTTGTATTATCCTTCATGGACATCGTGGACAACGATGCCATGAACGGAAGTACAGCAGGAAACATTGCTGTTTTGAGTGCCTGACCCGGAACTTTTAATGGATTTGTAGCGACTTTATTGTCTACGTCCATTTCATAGGAAGTGGGGTCCTCCCGTGTAGGACACGAGTTAACCAAATACACTACGCCGTGATGTGTCATCGTAAGAATCGTAATAGGAAGTTCGTGACGCAACATGCGTTTTAATTGCCATGATTGCCAAAACGATATATAAACGTGCTGAGGTATGGGGACTGTGTCATTGTTAATCATACGAGTGGAAACAACAGGGTTGCCATGCCAGCTAATAATCAATTGATAGCACAGGTAAGTGGAATGTATTTCTTCCCGTGTGATGCCCATTTTCTGTAAGGGGACAAGGAATGGATGAATAAGTATGAGGAATGACATATGAGAATAGTAAATCTCTCAACAAATGTGTGTATTGATCTTAACCTTAAGGATTTAAGATGGTAATTTTATTGCTAGCTATTTATGTGTAAGACCAACACATCTGCAGAGTGATGATATAATATATGAAAATGAACGGATGATATCCTCGTCATCTCACTATTAGGGTCTATATACGGGTGAGTACAGTCAGTGTATTTAACGTTTGTTTTTACATTTGCGTACCTGACCGGTCATTGTTCGTTTAATGTGAAATTCACGGATAAGTGCGGGCGAAATATCGTCAGCATATTCCCAGGAAGATTTCCGTGATTTGTCCTCCCATTTCACGAAATACACATGCTTTCCTTGGTGTTTTGAACACTTCATAAGCCTATTGACGGCAGCGTATGCATCATGGGAAGTTTGAGATCGACCTGGACTGTCTGGATCCAAGATAGCACGATCTCTAGGGGATGTATCACGCTGGGATGAATCTACACGGGTCGAGGGTGGATCATCGGTGGGATGATCGGGGGAATCGCGACGATTTGTCGGACGATCCTGGGGATCAAAATATTTTTTAAACCTATTACTATGCACAAAAGCGGGTAAAGCTTTGTTAGTACGGCAATCAATAAGTTTATACGTATTATTAGAATTGGCTATTGCAATGTAGTATGGGCCTAAGTATTTGGGGAGTAATTTTGGCGTAAGACCTGGGGTTTTGGCCATACGTTTTAACAGAACACGATCACCGACCTGAAAATCAGGTTGAGATGCTTTTATATCATGTGGCTGTTTAATTTTATCCTTGGTCTCAGAAGTTATATCAGCTACTATCTCCCTAATTTGTTTCAGGCGTGTAGTTAATAAATCAAGGTATGCCTGATCGGGCGTGGACAGTTTAGGTGCAGGTAACAACTGCACATCAATTGGAAGTGTTGGTTTCTTACCAAACAAAATTTGATATGGGCTAAAGCCATCAAGTTGTGCCTGAGGTCTGAAACGAAAAGCCATAAATAAGCTTGGAATTAAATCAGCCCAATTAGATTGATCCGCTTCTATATATGTCCGAAGTGATTGGACTAAAGTGCGGTTATAAACTTCCACCTGACCATTCGAGGCTGGGTGGTAAGCACTTGTTTCTACTTTTGTAATTTGAAAAAGTTTACATAATTGTTTAATCAAATGGGACATAAAGTTAGCACCTCTATCCGAAACGAGGCTATGCGGGGGTCCAAACCTGGTAATAAAGGTATTATAAATAGCCTTGGCGATAGACTGTGCCTTCTGTTCTCGTAATGGAACAGCCTCTACCCATTTTGAAAAACTGTCAACCATGACAAGAACATATTTATATCCTTTTGGAGTTGTTTTCAGGGGGCCACAGACGTCTACATGGACTCGAGAGAACACAGAGGACAGTGGGTAATTAATAAGTGGTGCATCCCTTGCATGGAAATGTCGTTTTGCAACCTGACAAGCGTCACAAGATCGTATGTATTTTGTAATATCAGCATACATAGAATGCCAGTAGTACTTCTGTCGTAAGGCTTCGTAGGTAGAATTAATACCAAAATGACAACCAGCAGCCAAAGAATCATGATAAGATCTTAAAATATCATCACGCAAGATATGGGGAATGACTAACTGAATATATGGTGCATTTTTTTGTTTACTGCTGGAACGAGGATAATAACGATGGTATAGAATAATATTATCCAGAAAATAATTTTGACTTTCTAAAATAACGTTTCTGGCTAAACGTTGATTATCAGGTAAGTCAGTTTTATTCCTAAGGTATTTTATGATAGGTATTAAATCCTCATCTTGACCCTGTAATTCCTGTATCGGGGTAATCTCAGGAAGAAGATGTTCCAATAACTGTTGTGGAGTCGCGTCCGTGTAATTTTGCGAGGTTTGAGCCAACTCTTGTAATTGATTAATTTCAGGAGTTATTATCTGAGAGCTATAAGTGAAGCGATGTTCAACTAAATCAGATGTCTGATCCGGAATAGTCTGTGTAGAAAGTAAACTAAGACTAGACACATCACGGGTGTCCTTCCGAGATATGGGTTGTAAACTAATATCATAATTTCTTCTTGAAAGAGCGTCCGCATTAACGTTTGATTTTCCAGACTTATATACTATTGTATATTTATATGGCTGTAATTTCATAGCCCAGCGAGCGAGCCTTGCTGATGAATTTTTACAGGAGTCCAAATAAGTCAGAGCCCTATGATCTGTCACGATTGTGAATGGCCGGTCGTTTGCAAGATACACATTGTAATGTTTAATACCTTCTATAATAGCTAAACACTCTTTATCTGTTATGCCCCATCTGGTTTCGTTATTTCTCAAATTTCGGCCACCATAGGCAATAACACGCTCCTTGCCATGGTCGTCTTTTTGACCCAAAATATAACCAATAGCATAATCGGATGCATCAGTATATAAAATGAATTCCTTGTCAAAATCAGGATACACCAAAACAATAGGTTCCGTAGTCAGAGCCTGTTTCAGCTTAGTAAAAGCATTTTGGCACGCAGTATCCCAGTTGAATGGAATATCTTTATGCAATAATCTGGTCAATGGGTAAGCAATTTTTGAATAATCTTTAACAAATTTTCTGTAGTAATTACATAATCCTAAGAAACTGCGCATTTGTTTAGGGTTCTTAGGTTGGGGAAAGGTGGCAACAGCTTGTGTCTTCGCTGTGTCCATTTCAACACCACTAGTTGTGATATAGTGACCTAAAAAATTGACCTTAGGAGTGGCAAAATGACATTTGGAAGGTTTCAGTTTTAAGTTAGCTTGTCGTAGTCTAGTAAAAACTTGAGACAAATGAGTGAGATGTTCAGATAAATTACGACTATAAACAAGTATATCATCAACATATACTACAGCATTTTTAAAGTTTAAACCCTTTAAAATAGTTCCAACTGTAAAAGAGAATGATGATGGTGCATTACGAAGACCGAAGGGCATAACATTCCAGGTATATGTACCTGAATGCGTGACAAATCCAGTTTTGTCAATAGAGTCAGGGTGCATTGGAATCTGCCAAAATCCAGAGGCCATATCTAGAACAGAGAATATGCGCGCTTTTGCTTGTCCCATACTATCAAAAACATCCTCAATTCGAGGTAAAGGATGACTTACCGGCTTAGTTATAGCATTTAATTTTCTATAATCCACAGCAAATCTATATTGTCCATTTTTCTTAGGAACTAATAAAACAGGAGCTTCCCATAAGGATGTAGATTCTTGGATGATGCCTGTATCGAGCATTTCCTTAACTTGCCTATCTATTTCAGCCTTTTTAGTGGGGCTTACTCGGTATGGGGCCAGTCCAATGGGAGTTTCATCACCAGTATCGATTGAATGAGAGAATACATTTGTACGTCCTAATTCAGTAATATTAGTAGCAAAAATGTCCCGATTTGAGCCTAAAAATGCCAGTAATTTATATCTTTCCTGTTCATTTAATTCTGTTCCTTCTAAGTTGAAGTTTAAGGATTGGGCTATTTTATAATATTCCTTCTCGTTATCCTCATTGGTATTACTAGCACTAACCTGATTAATGTCCATACTGACTTGGCGATCGATAATGGTGAATGCGTCAGATGTGGATGAAAGTAAACGGAATGAGGCAATTGGATAACCCTGTGAGAGTTTAATTGGTTTGGTATAAGGATTCATAACACGCATGACAGTTTTTGAATTGGTTAAGGTATTGATGCTATACGCCCCAGCTAAGCGTTTCGACTTTCTTAATAAGCTAAGAGGAATGACCTGTCCAATGGTATCCGAGAAGTATGGATCCGGAGTATAAACAGGTAATATTGTTTCTGTGAGCGGTTGACAGGTAGTATTAATCGCAACTCTGAGATACGAGTGATTAGAGGGCCGTCCCTTACTACACAGTGGAATGTGATATTTACCATTCATTAAGGAGAGAACATTATGAGAAAAATCAATTTGGGCTTGGTACTTCTGTAAATAATCCGTACCTAATATTATGGGTACACTACTATATGTTAAGACCAGAAAGGAATGTGTGGTACTGAATTCCCCCAATTTAAGAGTTAAATCAACCTGACCCATAACTTTAACATGGATATTTCCGATCCCTTTTACATATGAAATGTTTACTGGATTAATCGGAATAGTACCCCTGTTGTTTAGATTTTGTATCGTATGCCAATCAATACAAGAGACTTGAGCTCCCGTGTCTAATAAACATTGGACTTCAAGGGAATTAACTGTAGCTGTAACCAAATTATTATATCTGTTATTTTGAAGATTGACTAAAATATGGGGACATTTGATATCTGGGTCTCTAAGGACCTGGTTCAGAGGACGGTTATGTCTACTGATTGATGGAGAATTTTGTTTTAAAGCGCTACGGTCCAGTTCAGGATCAGGCGTTATATCCTATTTAAACATTACTCTATCAAACCGTACAGTTTTAGGAGTAGTTTTAGCGTTGCGACATACACGGGCCAAATGGCCTATTTCACCACAAAAATTACAGCTAACATTTTTAAATCTGCATAGATAAGCCCAATGATTATAACCACACCGTGGACACGGCAAAGGTGGCTGACTGTTACCTGGCAATGGTCGTCTGGGTTGTCTGTAACCTTGAGTGGAGCGTTGTTGTTGTGGTCCCGGAGATCGCCAGAGGGGAGGGGGTGCAGCTGCAGGTGATGCGGAACGCATTCCTGTGTGCTCACGTGATGGTGTGCGAGGTCGTCTCAGCGGAGTTTCGGTGGCGGTCGACGGGGCCCGCTGCCAAACAGCATTGCTGATCTCTTCACACAGCTCCGTCATATTAAGTTGTGGTGGAATCGGCGAGTTGGTAATGGGATGAAATTCAACAGCCTTACGAGCTAGTTCTGTCAAATCTTCAAGATTTTGTGGGTCTTTTAAGTCTATGTATTGTTGGATTCCTCTGGGAAACCCAATTTTAATGGCGTCCATGATATCCTGTTCAGATTTACCGAGCTGCGCTCCCATATTACGGAGGTGATCAATGTAATGATCAACAGTTTCGTTGGACTGAAAAACTCTTGTATTAAAAGTTCTTAAAATAGCGAGTCTCTGACCCTTACGCGCGAAACGTTGTGTAAAAGCTTCTGCTAGTTTTGTAAAGTCTTTACGCGTGTCTAAAGGTAGAGAATGATACCAAGATGCGGCAACACTACCTGGAGCTAGTTTTAAGGAGAATATTTCAGCTCTCTGATCGCTTCTAAGACCTTCTACGGACGGTTTCGTCCAGCCTAGTAGGACAGCCGTGGTGTTAAAACGGTCGAGCCAGTCAATTGCATCTGTGTCACCATCTCCATAAAACATGGGAATAACTGAACAGTCTATTTTACCTGACGGTGTAGAATCTGATGATGTCTTCTGTCCTGTTGGTGCCATATTGATTATGTCGTGACGAGGTAGATCGTTGTACCAAAACCGGATCTCCACCAATGTGTTACAACGGGGAATTAGGGGAGTTCTTCCCTGGCCATAACACAGTCACACGGCGCGTCAGGTGAATAACTGAGACAGTCCAAGTTGGATATTGTGCTGTTTTATTTCCAGTTGTCTCGGTTTACATGTTGATGATGGCGTGGGTCTGTCTGCCAGTTCCCAGCCCAACACAGGATTTTGTATCAGTATTACTACGTCACCAACCTTTACATCATCTTACACTTTTTCTATTGGATATTGGATATGTGTCATTATGACATACCTGAATGTTTAGATAACCATATATGGCTTCGGCTTTCGCCTACGCACAAACTTTTTCCTTGTTTTACCTAAAACTCATGTAATATCATTTTATTCCTGATATTAATATATTCAGGGTACATATTTGTCTCCTGATCAATTCTGTGTGACCCAGCTACTTACTGACTCACTTTTGGTACAGTTTTCCTGTCCTAAATTACTGCCTCATGCGCAGGCCGGTATTCACCGTACCTTTGACTTTTATATCATTTTACACTGTCATCCAGATCTAAACCTGGCTTCTGCTGATGCCTATAATAACAGAATCTATTTTGGCTTACTTGATTAAGTTTACATTCACATGGCTATAACAATTATACCAGTCTATAGTAATCACTGGTTGTCTGCATTCAGAATTTATGTCCATTAAAATACTCATTTATCAGCTTCTTTTCTAAACCTATATGCTAACCAACATATGGAGATCGGAATCCAAACACCTGTCTTACAATGGTAGACAATGCGTTGGTACACCAATTTAGGCTATTATCATTTCTCTCTGTTGCTCTATCTGTCTTTCCATCTGCTGAACTGGTAACTGATCTTATGTGTACCAAAATTTTGCGTTAAAATCAGTAATTAATTATAATAGATATTAAAACCTCTTACCACATAACACACACAACACAACTAGGGACCCATGGGTCTCGATGCTCAGCTGAATTTGTCTATAAGGATATTTTTAAAGAAATTTTTCAGAATGACAGTCCTGTGACCTTGACCAATCTCTTGTGACCAAAAATCTTAGAACTTAATATCCTTGAACTTGCAGCATTAGGATAATTGTAACAATCTTTTAAAAAGTGACCTTGACCTCTGACCAGATAACCTCAAATTCTACAGGTTTCCTCACTTTGGGCAAGTAAGCCATGTGTGAACGTTGGAAAGTTCAGGATGAAAAGTTTGATTTACATTTCATCCACAATCTTTTTAAAGATATGGCTTCTGTGACCTTCAACTTAGATTGCTGGACCCTGAAAATCAAAATGAATTTACTTATGTGGTTGGTCATTATTAAATCAAGTTTGAAGCCAGTCTGTCTATCCAAAGCAGAATTATCATCAATAAACTAATTTGTGAATGGATGGGCCCTGTGACCTTGACCTATGACCCAAAAATCAAACAGAATCTTCCCCTAGTGGCAGGTTAGCAATACCTTGAAGATGGAAGGTTTGCGATGAAAAGTTTTGCTTCAAATGCATACACATTCCTTTTAAAGAAATGGGTCCTGTGACCTTGAACTTTGACCGCTGGACCCCAAAATCGACATGGTTCTTAATTTAGACCATTATGTCAAACTAAACTGGAGTTATCATCTGGAAACTAATTTGTGAACAGATGGCCCCTGTGACCTTGACCTTTGACCTTGTGACCCCAAATTAATTTATGCTCTCCCCATACTGGCAAGTCGGCTAAATGCGCAATATGGAAAGTTTGGGATGAAAAGCTTGGCTTAAAATGCAGCCATAATCTTTTTAATTAAATGAGTCCTTTGACCTTGACCATTGACCTCATGACCACAAAATCATATAAGTTCTTGATTTAGTGGTGGGCCATGTGTAAGTCAATTTTGAAATCCATGTGCCAATCCAACCTGGAGTTATCGTCTGGAAACAAATTTGTGTGGATGGATGGATTGACAGACAGACAGACATACAAACAGACAGACAGACAGGGTGATTAGTATAGGGCATCCACTTGTGATCAATAAACACACCAGGTTTTGGGACACCAGATGTAATCACAGCTAAGAAACTGACATGATTGTTGTCATTTTATAGTAAATCAATAGAAAAATATTTGTTAAAATAGGAAAAAAATACAGGGGGCGCCACCACGTTTCAGGAACTGACAAAACTAGTCATGGTCAATATTCAAGGCAAGATTCATGACAAACCATGCATTAATGATCAAGATATTGGAGGTTTTGTATCAAATTTTTTACTATTCTGGGGGGTACTTTCAAGCCACATAGCTCAAAGTATATAGGTCCCAGTGATCTAATTTCAGGTTTCCCAGGAGATTTTTTATTGACCTCCCTGGATCTTCACTTAGAAGTTTCTAGGACCAGCCGTTAAGATTGGTGCTCTGCTAACGGACTGCTGGATGCCCGGACGTCCGGAAGGACGACGGACAGGCACCATTCCTATACCTCAGTTGACTTACAGTTAGCTGAGCTAAAAATGATTGTAGCTGGCACCACCAGTCTTATATACAACAAAGCTATCATAAATATATAAATATCCCAAGTTCAGACTGATATATCAAACCCCTCTTGAGAAATAAGCAGGGACACACATTGTGCAAAATCATTGTAGGTGGCACCACCAGTCTTGTATACGACAAAGCTATTTGATAGGTATAAATATGCCCAATTTCAGGATGATATATCAAATTCCTCTACAGAAATAAGCAGGCACAAAAGTCACACACTGTGCAAAAGTCATTGTAGGTGGTGACACCTGTCTTGTGAATGAGAAAGCCATCAAAGACACATAGACAGGTCATACTATCAGGCCAATACATCAAACTTACCTTGAGTATGATGCATGGGGCTGACCAGGCTTAGGTGAGAAAGGCAGTTGCCCCGAGTGAACTGTGACTAATTTGCTGGCTCAGGCTACTGCACTGAGTGAACTCATGACCCTCGACCTGGCTAGACTGGATGAACTTTTGACCTGTACCTGGCTGCACTGAGTGAACTCTTGACCTGTTGCCTTATCTAATACAGTTTGTACTTTGCCAAAGCTATAAATAGATTGGCTCCACATGCAGCCCTGAGGGGCATGACACCCATGAGGTGATCACATGGTGCCCATGAGGTGTTCACATGTCACGCATGAGGTGATCACATGCCTTGTGCTTGGCTGCACTGATTGAACTCTTGACCTATATCTGGCTGCACTGAATGAACTCTTGATCTATTGCCAAATCTGAAACAGTTAGCAGTTTCTTAACCTATTTAAATATACAGACACATTCTTGGCCTGTGGGCAAATCTGTTTACACATACTGAAAGACTTTGGCTAAAATGCTTTTTTTCAAGCTGAAATATTCATGAACTTTTTATCAAAATATCTAGATTAATGAAAAATGCAGTTCTTTCATTGTTAAAGGTCCAATAATTCTGCCAAAAATCATTCAAGTAAACTTGAACAAAGGCCACCTAAGAATAATTTTTGTACCATGTTACAGAAGTTATAATTGAAACAAAAATTTTGTAGAAGAACAGTTTTGCAGTCCTCAGTTTGAGTTAGACATAATAATGGCCATAAGACCAACTTAAGCTTTTCTGATATGATTAAAAGAACCATGTCCTAGGATAATTCTTTTGAAAAATTGAACAATTCAACTTGACAGTTTCATCATAAACATTGGCTTGACCGTTTCAGAGGAAAAGATATTTAAAGTTTTTTTTAGATTTTTCTCTATAAAATCCAAAAAAATGCAGATTTTTTTAGATGGCTAATTTTTTGCATTAAATTTCATGATACTAGCTCCAGTCGTTTTCGAAATAGTATGGGTTAATGTATACCTGTGATTGTAATCATTGCCTGGTATGAGGAATATCTAAAAACATAACTCTACATTTTTTAAAAGTTTTTTAAAAAACATTCTTTTCAATATTAACCACAGATAACCTTAAATATAAATGTCTGGAGGTATGATGTAACAGATGCTGATAAACTGGTTCCAGGCTAGATGTATCTGCTTCACACAGCTAACATATATGGTAAAATGACTCAATTCAATCTTTATAATTCAGCCAAAATTCATTCTTTGGAACCATAAAATACAATTATTATAAGAATTATTCAGGGGATTATTCTTGTAAATATTAAAAAATTGGCCTCAGTGGCTCCAGTCAAAAGATGTTTTGCAGGTTTATAACTCATATGGGAAAATAAAGCAAAATGGCTAAGTTAAGCTTCCCATAACTCAGCCAAAAATCACTTAACCAAAACCATTTGAACAAACTTGAATTATCAACATCTAAGGATAATTAATTGTGAGATTTAAGAATTTGGCCCAGTGGTTTTAGAGAAGAAGATCTTTGAAGCCACTGAGCTAAGATGGGCTGTTATGGCATATGACTAAATTCAGCTTCCCATGACTCAGCCAAAAGTCACTGAACTGAGACAATTTGAACAAACTTCAGAAAGCACTACCCTAGGATCATTTCTGTGCGATATTAAATAATTTGGCCATATGGTTTCAGAGAAGAAGTTTTTTGTAGCTGTCAGTATGATACGGGCACTGATGACCCCGTACAAAAAATGTCAATGTAGGTGGCGCCACCAATAACTCAATTTCAGATATGACTCATGTGACCAAAATTGGCATAAAATCTGGTGATGATAGCTCCAGCCATTTCTGAGATTGTCATTTTAGTATGCTTTTTTGGACAGATGACTAAGTTCAACTAGCTGTAACTCGGCAAAAAATCACCGAACTTAAACCATTCGAACAAACTTGAGAGAGATTGTTCCAGGGATCATTTCTGTGAAATATTGGACAATTTGGCTGGACATTTTCATAGAAGAAGATTTTTAAAGCTTTTTTAGCATTTTCCCTATAAAATCTAAGAAAATGCAGTTAGCCAAAAAATAAGCAAAATCCAATAGAGTTTTTTAGATGACTAATTTTTTGCATAAAATTTCGTGATGCTAACTCTTGCCGTTTTCAAGATAGTATGGGTTAACGTACAGACCACGGATGACGGACGCCGGATGACGACACACCATTGCATAAGCTCACAGGTTCGCTAAAAATAGTGTGTGTGGAGAGAGAGAGAGAGAGAGAGAGAGAGAGAGAGAGATTTAACGAGGTTTTTATGGTCTTTACATCAAGCTTTCGGTAAGCAGGCCGCGACGCCATAGCAAACAGGACACAAACAATATAAATGTGAAGCAGTAATACAGTATATCGTACTGTATGGTAAATAAAAGTCATTCTGATTTCATCTTCCTCCCTTTATATAGAGTCCTGTATGTTTATCCTAGACACATCAAAGGGAAGGATTGGATTAAGTTTGCTTATCAATAACATCTCATTAATGCTTTGTCGGCGAGAGAAGAAAGGCATGATCTTGAGGGACTTATTGGCCAAATAGGTAAACCACGGACTAGGTATGTAAGCCGTCGCGCTTGTTGAGTAAGATCCTTGCCAGTATTAATTATGTAACTGGTCATCGCGGCCGTAGGTATGGTTGTTGGACCGTGCACAACTGTCGTCAAAACATTAAAAAGCGGCATGACCTCGAGTTGAGCGACAGACCCATCGCGCTTGATAATTGAGAGCCTTGTCGGTAATAATTAATTATGACTGGTAATCATGGCCCAATCATGATTGACAGGCCGTGCACAACTGTTATCCAAACATGACTTCGAGTTAAGCGATAGAAATATTGGCTGGGGACCAACAAAACACCTCAACACATCAGGGTTTTCGACACATCCCACTTCGACACAAGAGGAGTTAAATTAGTAAGGTTTTAACTGTTTTTTTGCAGGGACCCTTCATTCGACTTCGACACATGCGGGAATTTGACTTAACCGAGTTTGACACAACAAGGTTTTACTGTATATGATCATAAAATATGATTTGGCAATGAGGCACATGCTGGTTTTGTGTGGTAATATAAGCTGTATTATGAGTTGTTGGTGTTTAGCTTATGTAAGATTTTGATAGTATCTTTGGAGACAGGGAAGAGGACTGATGTCATTTATATTATTTACAAATGGAATGTTTTTGTCACAAAGGTTTTGACTTGGCCATACATTGCAGGAGAAGTATTTGAAAAACTGTCCATTATCAGTTATGTTAATTATGCTTTTTACAAATGAGTTAGCTGTTAATTTAATTGTAAATTTAATTGTGTCACAGAATCTGATTTTTTTTTTATTACAAAATTTATGTTCATCATGCATACGTGATCTGTTGATATAAGGTTCCGTAACATAATAAATACAGGTTATCCCTACCCAAGAGTAGAATTAGTACAAATAAAATATGAGAGTTTAACTATTTATTTAAATTCAATAACAAATATTGTGCCAAATATAATTTTAACTAGATATTTCTTGATACCACAGGTGCCATAGTATCCCTAGACAATTAATCCCCCCCCTTTAAGAATAGGCCCCCATCTTGAGCAGTATATACTGACACTTGGCATGCGACTATGGTTTCTTTCATCTACCAACTTGAGAAACAATATTTTTCACCAAATATTGGGGCCAATATGGTGAATCACTCTTGGGAAAAGGGGATTAATTTATACTATAAAAATAGTGAGGTAGGTGGCGCCACCTGTCTGGTTAACGAAACAAGTGACCCATAGGTCATGACGCTCAGCTGCCAAGCATGACCTGCGACATCATGGGCTGAGATTCACAACTTCCAGTCAAATTTTGAAGACCCAATTTGCCAATATGTTGAAATTTTCTATGACAACAGAAATATATATCACCTGTGTCTGGTTAAAAACACAGTGAATTTATGGTAAGAGAAAAAATATTGATTGTTAAGCTATCAGTAACTATTCCCAGAGCTTGCTTGATACCTGTCAGTCTCCAAAGGAACACCACAAAGGGCAAATATAAGATCAACATATATAGCAAAAAATCAAGGAAATCCATGCAAGAATTATTGAGAAATGGGTGCTTCAGTTTAAATTTTATTTAATACAAGCCAACTGTACTGCACCTGTATAAATGATGGGAATATTTATTAAGAAATATTTGACCCAATCCTTTGCAAGATAAGATTAATATACTTCCAACTGCATTCACTTTAACAGTTCTTGAGATAATATGATCAAAAGGAATATGGTTGCCTGGTGGCCATATTCAACTTCTGACTGGTCTGAAATCAGACAACAAACATTCTCTAAATTGGATCAAACATTGAAGAAAAATCACTGAAACTGCACTGAAAAAAAAAGGATTTCTAAGGTGGCTAACTGGCAGACATAATGGATTTCTGACAAGTCAGACATTTGATATCACACATCCTCCAATAAGAGACCAAACTTGGGGCAAATTCTCCAAAGGATGGTACAGTAATGAATGTCCAAAACAAATCAAAAGGCATGTTAAGGCCCCCATATCAGATTTATAGATATGCAAATGTTAAAAGTGTAAGTCTAATATTTTTTATTATAACTCTGCTTTTCAATGGGGTCAGCAGGGTAGGTAAACTGCAAAACCTGAAAGAAAGGAAATGCAGAAAGCATGACTAAGAGTCTTGTAATGAAAAAAAGCCATCCTTAATCCAGGTACATATCCACATATTATGAGAACAAACACTTGCTTTTATATGTGGTGATTTATATATAAATATTCCAATATCTAGGAAACTAAGTTTATTGCTATGATTCCATAAAATAAACTGCAAAATGTTCCCATCATCTTATAAATAGGTAGCTAAACCTTAATACAATACTCTCATAGTCTTAATGCCTGGCTGAAGCATTCCAACAACTGTGTTTTTGTTATGCAGTAACGAGGTACTTATCACTCAGCCTTATCACTTAATAGGCTGATACAAAAGGGAGTCATATGTCACCAGTGTCACTCACAATTACAGAGACACAGTGAGATGTACCAGCTGGATTGCAATGGTTATACATAAAAGAACAAGGCCTACAGGCCTAATGCGAACCTGTGCAATGAGATTACACCAGGTATAATGCTTCAATGCTGGACCATTACTTTTCAAGAACATGTGTAACATGTATATGAACAATGCAAGTACTAAACACTTAGAACAAGAAACAATTAAATTAACATCACTGCTGCAATTCTGGCATGGGTGCACACAACACAAAAACTAGAATATGGGTAGTCAACAAGCGACTACGTGTATCCTCCAAAATCAGAGTGGGAAAGGTGAAGTGAGGCATGGATTGAGTGACAAGGGGAAAAAGAGTGAGGTGTGTTGCATAATAGCCTGGATGTTTGCAACTGAAATGTGTATGTAGGTTGCGCCACCTACCATTAAATCCAGAAAGCTGTCCAAGATGTATAAACATGCATAATTTTAGGCAGATAAGTCAAACCACAACTGAGATATGAGTGATTTTAGCCCACAGCAGACAAACAGACAGACACTGTGCAAAAATCGTGGCAGGTGGCGCCACCAATTTTGTGTATGATTAAGAGATATGTGAGATCTATACACATGCAAAATTTCAGGGGGATATGTCAAACCAGTCCTGATATATAAGCCTGAATGTGTGCAGCATATACATAAATATAGGTGGCGCCACCTGCCACAAAACCCAGAAAGCTATCCAAGATGTATAAACCTGCAAAATTTTAGGCAGATATGTCAAACTACTGCTGATATATGAGTGATTTTATCCCACGGCAAACAAAAAGAAGGACGCTGTGCAAATATGATTGCAGGTGGCGCCACTGCATTTGCGTATGAGAAAGACCTATGTGAGATCTATAAACATGCAAAATTTTTGCCCAATCAGTCAAATGGTACCTGAGATATGAGCTTGGATGTCTGCAGCGTAATTTTGAATTTAGGTGGCGCCACCTGTCATAAAATCAAGAAAGTTGTCAAGGATGTATAAACCTGCAAAATATCAGGTGGATAAGTAAAACCACTGCCAAGATATGAGTGATTTTATCCCAAGGCAGATGAACAGATGGACGCTGTGCAGAAATGGTTGCAGGTGGCACCACCAGTTTTGCGTATGAGAAAGACCTATGTGAGATCTATAAACATGCAAAATTTTTGCCCAATCAGTCCAACAGTTTCCGAGATATGAGCTTGGATATCTGCACCTTAAACGTGAATGTAGGTGGCGCCACCTGTCATAAAATCAAGAAAGCTGTCCAGGATGTATAAACATGCAAAATTTCAGATGGAAAAGTCCAACCAATGCAGAAATATGAGTGTTTTTATCCCAAGGCAGATGAACAGATGGATGCTGTGCAAAAATGGTTGCAGGTGGCACCACCACTTTTAGTGTATGTTATAAAGCTTTCCAAGGGCTACATTTGTGCAAAGTCTTAAGCCTTATCGGTCAAACGGTTCCCGAGATATGTGTGGAAACAGACGCACAAATGGACGCTGGGCAGAGAGGAAAGGTCAGAGGTCACCAAAAAATTAGGGCGCAGCAGTTCACATGTGACCGATCATGATTCTGAATTTTTAAAAATTCTGCCCAGTAGTTATGGAGGAGTTCTCTGGAAACCTATGCGGCGATGGCGGCAGCATCGTCGTCCTACTGAAAACGTACTAGTATCCGCAAAACTCCGTTTTGGCGAATACAATGATTGTAACTTGCACCACCAGTCTTATATACAACAAAGAGATATATAAATATGCCCAATGTCAGTCTGATATGTCAAACCCCTCCTGTGAAATAAGCAGGGACATACACTGTGCAAAAATTATTGTAAGTGGCGCCACCAGTCTTGTACACTATAAAGCTACCCGATATGTATAAACATGCCCAATTTTAGGCTGATGTATCAATTTCCTCTGTAGAAACAAGCAGGCGCATACACTGTAAAAGTCAATGTAAGTGGCACCACCTGTCTTGTAAAAGAGAATACCATCAAAGACACATAGACAGGTCAAAATATAATTCCAATACATCAAACTTCCCCAGAGTTTGATGCACTTGGCTGACAAGGCTTAGGTGAGTAAGGCAGTTGCCCCCGAGTGACCTGTGACAAATTGCTGCCTCAAGCTACTGCACTGAGTGAACTCTTGACCTGCACCTGGCTAGACTGAGTGAACTTTTGACCTGTACCTGGCTGCACAGTGAACTCTTGACCTGTTGCATAATCTGACACAGTTGGCAGTCTGCCAAAGCTATAAATAGAATGCAGCTACTGCACTGAGTGAACTCTGGACCTATACCTGGCTGCACTTCTTCCAATCCTGGCACTGTGCCAAAACTATTTATAGAGCTGACATCATCTTGGCTAATGGCCAACATCAAGGCACTCACTGGCAATCTGCCAATGGTAAACCAAGTGCTGCCATCTGTACACAAAAGTGGTCCCTACTTGAAATAACTTTGAAATTTATTTTCCCAATACAAAATGCTTTTCAGCTGACTTTTTATAAAAAAGAAATCAGGAATATATGTAAAATTATTACAGATGCATATTGAATGCAAAATTAAAATACAGATATATCTCATTGATGGCCAATTCTTGAATTAAGTTGAGTAAGGATACCAATAATTTATAATCCACTTACAGTTGTCTTTATATAGCCACAGAGAGCTGAATATTCATGATTGTAACATTGCCTGGTATGATGAATAACTTAAATCATCAATCTAAATTTTTTAAAAGCTTTTAAAAAAACTTTCATGTCAATATTAACCAAAGATAACCTGAAATCTAAATGTCTATTGGCATGATGGAATAGATGCTGATAAACTGGTGCCAGGCTAGATGTAACAGCATAACACAGCTAACATATATGGTAAAATGACTCAATTCAATCTTCATAATTCAGCCAAAAATCAAAGATCTTTGTAGCCACTGAGCTAAAATGGGCTGCTCTGGCATATGACTTAATTCAGCTTCCCATAACTTAGCCAAAAGTCACTGAAAAGAGATAATTTGAACAAACTTCAGTAAGCACTAGCCTAGGATTATTTCTGTGCAATATTAAACATTTTGGCTACATTGTTTCAGAGAAGAAGTTTTTTGTAGCCCTCAGTGTGATACAGGCACTGATGACCCCGTACAAAAAAGGCCAATGCAGGTGGCGCCACCAATACCTCAATTTCAGATATAACCTATGTGACCAACATTGACATAAAATTTGGTGATGATAGCTCCAGCCGTTTCTGAGATTTAAATTTTAATATGCTTTTTTGCACAGTTAACAAAGTTCAACCTCCTGTAACTCGGCCAAAAATCTCCGAACTGGAACCATTCAAACAAACTTGAGAAAGATTGTTCCAGGGATCATTTCTGTGAAATATTGGACAATTTGGCTGGACAGTTTCAGAGAAGAAGATTTTTAAAGCTTTTTTAGCTTTTTCCCTAAAAAACCTTAGAAAATGCAGTTAGAAAAAAAATAAACAAAATCCAACGTAGTTTTTTGGATGACTGATTATTTGCAAAAAATTTGATGATGCTAGCTCCTGCCATTTTTGAGATAGCTATGGTTAACGTAGACAACGCATGATGCACGACGTAAGACGCACGAACGAAGACGCCGCACCATCGCATAAGCTCACAGGTTCGCTAAAAATAGAGATGGTCTACAAAATAATTTATTGCGAACATCCCTGACCAATGACCTTGGCCTTTTGCGCACATATCAACTGGATTCTTTCTAAATGATGGGTAACTACTAACCGCTTAAATCTGGTGTAATTACTTGGCAACCAATGAGTGAATAACTCTGACCTGCAACCTTTAACCTCCTGACCAGCTGACCCCAAAATCAATCAGTTATTTCTTCAAGCAAAAAGATACATAGATATGTCATATGTGAAAGACTGAAGGTTTGGGTTGAACAGTTTCACCAGAAATATGTTCACAAGCATTTAGAACAATAAAGTATTGTGGCCTTGACCTTTGACCTTTTGAACTCGACATCAATAGGCTTCTTCCCCTATTGGTAGGTAAGCCATATGTGTCAGATGGAAGTTATAGATTGAAATGTTTGCCTGAAAATGTCTCCACATTAGAAGAGGGTGCTGTGAACTCGACCTTTGACCTCAAAATCAACAGGTCTTTTCCCCTGTTGGCAGAGAATCGATATCAGTGCTGGAAGGTTTGGAATAAAAAGTCTAGTTTGAAATGTGTCCACAACCTTTTAAAGAAATATGTTCACAAGCATTTAGAACAATATTGTGACCTTGACCTTTGACCTTTTGAACTCAACATCAATAGGCTTCTTCTCCTATTGGTAGGTAAGCCATATATGACAGATGGAAAGTATAGATTGAAAAGTTTGCCTGAAAATGACTCCACGCAAGAAGAGGGTGCTGTGAACTTGACCTTTGACCTCAAAATCAACAGGTCTTTTCCCCTGTTGGCAAAGAAGCGATATCAGTGCTGAAAGGTTTGGAATGAAAGGTCTAGCTTGAAATGTGTCCACAACCTTTTCAAAGAAGTGGATCCTGTCACCCTGACCTTTGACCTTGTGACCTCAACATCTTTCGGATTCTTCTCCCACTTAGTAGGTGAGCTTTATGTGAAAGATCAAAGAATTGGGATGAAAGGTTTGGCTTAAAATGCATCCACAGGCTTTTCAAAGAAGTTGGTTCTGTGACCTTGACCTTTGACCTTGTGACCTCAAAATAATTATGGTTCTTCCCCTGTTGGTAGGTGAGCTGTATGTGAAAGATGGAAGGTTTGGGATGAAAATTTTGGCTAAAAGAATTATTTCTGGGGGGTGCAAACACACCCCATAACTTCGAGAATATAGGTCGCAGTGACCTAATTTCAGGTTTGCAAGGAGATCTTTTTAGAACCTCTAAGACTGCACAGGGTTCATGGCCCTAGCCCCTACAGTTACGATTTGTGCCCTGCTAACGGCCAGATGGACAGACGGAAGGACGACGGACAAAGACCCATCGCTATAGCCCAGCATGACTGAAAGTCAGCTGAGCTAAAAACTCAAAAGATGGTTGTACATGCCAAACTGGAGACCAACACATTGAAGAACTCCACAGATATGAGCAATTTTCACCTAAAACAAATGTACGGATGGACACCACACAAAAAAAAATGGCAGATGGCGCCACCATCCTTGAGTACAAGTTGGAGGAGGCCAAGATCTATGGACATGCACAGTTTCAGACAAATACAGCACACCACTCCTAAGAAAAGAACATTAATTTATTCTACCGATATGGGAAGGCAGGTGGTGCCACCTGTCTGGTTTATGAGAAAATTTTCCAAGATGGATAGACATGCCAAATTTAAGGCCAATACCTTGAACCACTCTGGAGATATAGACGCCACAGCAAAACAATTGCAGATGGCCCCACCAGTCTTGAGTACCAGATTGAGGAGTCTAAGATCTACGGATATGCACAATGTCAGGCCAATAGGGCAAATCACTCCTCAGAAAAGGGCATTAATCTATTCTGCAAAAACGGGAAGGTAGGTGGCGCCACCTGTCTGGTTTATGAGAACACTTTCCAAGATAATGGATATGCAAAATTTCAGACCAATACCTTGAACCATTCCGGAAATATGAGCAATTTTCACCCAAAACATATGTACAGATGGACGCCACGGCAAAACGATTGCAGATGGCGCCACCAGTCTTGAGTACCTGATGGAGGAGTCCAAGATCTATGGATATGCATAATTTCAGGCCAATAGGCCAAATCACTCCTCAGTTTAGGGTAAATTAATATATTTTACAAACAAGGGACCTATGGGTCACGACGCTCAGCTGTTATATATGATAAAAAAATATTATTTAGAAATGAGGCACATGCTGGTTTTGTGTGGTAATAAATATAAGCTGTATTATGAGTTGTTGTTGTTTAGCTTATGTATGATTTTGATAGTACCTTTGGAGACAGGGAAGAGGATTGATTTCATTTATTTTATTAACAAATGGAGTACTACTGTCACACAGATTTTGACTTGGCCATATAACTTATAAGCAGAACATATAATATAAGAGTTTAACTATTTATTAAAAAAATTACAAATATTGTCCCAAATATAATTTTTATTAAAAATAATAAGAGAATCATATGATTTTTAAAAATGAAATATAATTGATATGATTATTAAAATAATATTAAAGAATATATTCATGAATGCATTCATGAATACATTTTGAAAGTATTTGCACGAGTATTCATATACTTTCATTTTTACCTGAATTCCCATTCTTTATGCAAGAAATTTTATAATGGAGTACATAATCATATTCGTATTTAAATACAATTACAAAGTATTCGCACCATGTCTGGTATTTATTCAGTTTTCACCAAACAATAATGTTGAGAATCCAGAATATACAAAATTCACACATTTAAATAATGATCATAAGTACCTGGTTTTATGGCTTTTATTTATATAAAAAAATAACTGTAAAAAATTAATTTTGGACTAATTTCACATCAATGTACACACTAGACACAGTAGGAATCTAGATTAATATTATCAACTGCATCTTTGTCTATCATTAATTTCCTTCATATAATCCTTAATGATTAGTAATGAATAATATGATTTACTTCTTTATCATTAAAAATGAACTGAAAAATGCCATAGGTGACTGCATGGTGTTATTTGGAATATGTGACATTCTACCCATCGATACAAGATTCTTATATCATCAGTAACTGCAAGTTAATTTCCTGTTATTATAAACTAACAAATTCCTTTTCTATTTTTCTTTAATTTGTTATTAAAAACCAATAAAAATTTATTAATTTATTGTTTATTGTTATGTTGTTGGTTAAAACTACTAGATGAGTTGGGTTGAACACCTGGATCAACTGTGGCTGGCCAACAGCTGCCTGGATTCTCCCCTCAAGCGTGCATAATTTGATGAAAGGTCAACAAGGTCAACATACAGGTGACTCAAGAGGGGCTGGAGAGAGCCAAAGTCTGACAGGGTCTCATAAAAAACATTAATAAAAGCTACAATATTTGGCAAATTTCTTTCAGCTTTCTAAACTAAAAAGCTGAAATCCTTATGTGTGCATGTTATGAAAATTATATCAACAGTGCTCACAGGAAACAAACGTGCCATGGTCACAGTTGGGCAAAATTTAAGGTACTAATTTTATATTTATACTAATAACTTATAAAATTTGAAAAATTCAGAACTAATTTTGGGTATTCAATTGAATCTTGATTAAATAATGTTACATCCCTGACAAAAAAGATCTCTAGCTTCAGCAATGCCCTTGTTAAGGGAGTAAATATATTTCTTGATTTTTTACAAAGTGCATTATGTTTGGGCCCATAACTTAAAAAAAATACACAATACTGACATCATTTCTGGCATGTGCATAGTGAATGTATAGAAAAATATGTATATTATATATGATCAAAGTCAGATCAGTGGTTTTGATATTAGACAGTCTTAAAGTGTAACATTGGGTTTTTAATGGAAAAATTAAGTTTTTCATTGATATCTCGAAGGAATTAAGTCCTAGTGACCAAATTCTTGGCATGGTAGGGGATTTTGGAGAAATCTAACTGTATGCCAAATTTAAGGAACTTAGAGCTGAAGCTCGGGAGCTGAGCTCTAGCAAACTGCATAACACTAGCAATATGTGACATGGTGCTTGAAAACTTGAATAAAATCTACAGTTTTTGATCAACTGGTTTCAAATTTTTAACAGTGTTAACAGTCGAAATGCTAACAAAAACATGCTGTGAAAATTAAATCCACAGCAGTTACAGCAAAAAAACGTGCCATGGTCAAAGTTGGGCAAAATTTAAGGTACCAATTTTTTATTTTTGCTAATATTTTTAAAAATTTAAAAGATTTTGATCTTATTTTGGGTATACAATTTAATTTTGATTAATAAAAGTAATATTACTGGAAAAAAAGTGCTTAGCTTTAACAAGTTTTGTGTTAAGTGATAAAATTTCTTTCCTGATTATTTAAAAAATGCATTATCTTTGGGCCCATAACTTTTTTAAATTAAATAATACAGACCTAATTTCTGGCATGTACATAGGAATTATATAGAGGATTATTTATAGGAAATATGAGGAAAAACAGATGAGTGGTTTTGATATTAGGCAGTCCTAAAGTGTGAAAATAGGTTTTTTATAAAAAATTGAGGTTTTTCCTTAATTTCTCAAAGGAATGAAGTCGCAAAGACCCAGTTTTGGCTTGGTAGGAGATCTTGGGGACATCTAACATTATGCTGAATTTTGGATTCCTAGGTCTTACGGTTTCAAAACGTGCCACATCTACGGACGGACGGACGGACGGACGGACGGATAACGGACAATGGACCACGACTATAGCTCAGATGACTTATAGTCAGCTGAGCTAAAAAGGGAAGGTAGGTGGCGCCACCTGTCTGGTTTACCAGAAAACTTTCCAAGACAGATGGACATGCCAAATTTTCAGACCAATACCTTGAACCACTCTGGAGATATTAACAATTTTCACCTGAAGCACATGTACAGATGGACACAACGGCAAAATGATTGCAGCTGGCGCCACCAGTCTTGATTACAAGATAGAGATATCCAAGATCAATGTACATGCACAATTTCAGCCCAATCTGTCCATAAGTTTTAGACTTATAATGCTCACAGTACTGACAAGGGGCAATGACTGGGTATTAAAAACGTGAAAACAAGAAAAAGACAGAAGATGGCGCTACCTGTCTTCTGCAGAAGACAAAGCTATCCAAGATCTTCTGTTAATTTGATTTTTGGACGAATCTATGAATCCCTTATTGAGATATTTATGATTTTGTGATTTTCACCATATATGGCAATATTCCAGGTCAAGGCCACTCTTATAGGAAAGGTCATGACACCAATTTAAAAATACATCATCCCATAACCCATGTCTATGTACATGCATAATATAAAAGAAATCTGTCTATTAGTTTTTTACTTATAATGCTCACAGTTCTGTTAAGTTGCAATGACTGGGGTTTTAAACGGCACAAAAACAAGAAAAGGATAATAGGTGGCGCCACCAATTTCAGGTACATGACAAAACTATCAAAGATCTTCTGTCAATTTGATTTTCGATTGATCCATGCAAGATTTCTTGAGATATTAAAGAATTTGTGTGATTCCTCCCCCCTACATGGACCTATTCAAGGTCAAGGTCACTCCCCTAGTAAAGGTCATGACCCCTTTTTCAATAGGCTTTGTCCTCTCACCCTTATCTATACACATGTTAAGTTTGGTAAAGATCTGTAAAATATTTTTGAGTTATCACAGCAGTGCGACTGTGCCGAAACCATAGTATCCCGACTTTGTCAGGGGATACAATTAACAAGGGACCCATGGGTCAAGGCGCTCAGCTGAAGTTTGAAATTTTTGCAAATGCAAAATATGCAAAATATTCTATTGTAATTTTTTCATTTATATAAGAATATGAGAAGCTAAGAGGAAAGGGGCCCTCCTACTTGATTATAGTAAAGTTCTAAATATATGTTTGCAAACTAATACCCTGACAAGACTGTCATGAAGAAAAACAGTCAAAGTTTTGAGATACTGTGATGCATATGAAAATATACAGATGGACAGGCAAGTGGACAGAATGGACTAATACCTTTATTTCACTTTCAAGGGAATAATGCATTTAAGTCTAAATATAAGCTTATTTTTTAGCATATCCACTTTTTCCATTAAAAGGTTTTATCTTAATCATTTTTTTATTTACAAGTTTTATAAATTTTTAGGAAAAAAAACTGAAAATATAAGTTAAAATATTATAATTGTTGCAAAAGTTGCAATCATTAATATCAAGAGTAAAAAAACTGAAAATATAAGTTAAAATATTATAATTGTTGCAAAAGTTGCAATCATTATATATCCAGAGTGTAGCTCATATTGGGTCTTATTATGCATACACATATATTTTATTATTTTGAAATCACAAATGTTTAAACTGAATTTAAAGAAAATAATGCCACAACATGGCATCTACAAGATTATTCCTTGAATCACTATTAAAAAGTTTTGCACATGGTACATGCTTAATTTTATTCACCGAAATAAAATAAAAGATTCAGTAAATTTGATAAAATAAAACATCTTTTCAAATAAAGTATACACACTGTTGGTTGAATGAGGGACAAACAATATCATTGTGCTAATCACTATCTCAGCTTTAATTTATTACTGGAATTTCACACCTGGTGAAGTTTTTACTCTTCTGAAGTAAGGAATTACTTATCTGATGAACATCCACACTTTCATAGCAATACACCACTTGGTGGACACAATTAAATGTGCACTTTAATCATTGTTACCCTGGTGGTACAATACAAAATCTAAAATGTAGCATAGCTTAGAATAAGAATGATTCGAAGCCAGAAAATAATAACATTCATCTATTTTTTTCCCCATGGGGGGGGGGGGGGGGAGAGTGCAGGGTAGAGGGGGGAAGCCTGCTGGTAGTGGCCAAGCTGAGCCAAGGCAAGCTGCCTGGGGTGGGTTACATAATGCTGTACTACTAGGTGGGCTAGATGTAAACAACACTTGACATGGTGTATGAAAACTTGAAAAAAAGCTACTCTTTTCAATCAATTTCTTTGAAATTTCAGATTTTAACAGATTAAATCCATATAAATATATGCTGTGAAAATTAAAGCAACAGTGCTTACAGGGAAAAAAACGTGCCATTGCCAAAGTTGGACAAAATTTAAGGTATTAATTTTTTATTTATGCTAATAACTTGAAAAATTTGCAAAATTCAGATCTATTTTTGGGTAAACAATTGAATCTTGATAAATAAAGTTAAATTCCTGAAAAAAAGTCTCTAGCTTCAGCAATTCTCATGTTAGGTGAGTAAATATATTTCCTGATTTTTAAAAAATTGCATTATATTTTGGCCCATAACTTCAAAATAATACCCAACAATGACCTAATTTTTTGTATGTTCATAGAAAATGTATGGAAGAATAGGAATACTAAATATGATCAAAAACAGATCAGTGGTTTTGATATTAGGCAGCCTTGAAGTGTAACAATGGCTTTTTTATGGAAAACCGAGGTTTTTTCTTAATATCTCAAAGGAACCAAGTCCTAATGACAAAATTTTTGGTATGGCAGGAGATTTTGGGGACATCTAATTGCAAAAGTGTTTGCAAAATTTTGGAATCGTAGGTCCAACAGTTTCCAAATGTGCCCTGTTAATGGACAGACGGCTGGACGACGGACAAAGGACCACGACTATAGCTCAGATGACTTATAGTCAGCTGAGCTAAAAATAATAACAGAATCATATGATTTTTTTTAAAATAATATAACTGAAATAAATGATTATTAAAATAATATTATAGAATATATTCATGAATACATTCATAAAAAACATTTTGAAAGTATTTGCATTCGTATTAAAAAATTTCATTTTTACCTGTATTCCTGTTCTTATGCATGAAATTATGGAGTATAAATTTATATTCGTATTCAAATACATTTGCAAAGTATTCACATCATGTCTGGTTGTTGATAATCCAGAATATACAAAATTCACAAATGATTATAAGTACCTGGTTTTATGGCTTTTATTTATATTTAAAAAAAATAAAACTTATATATTCACTTTGGACTACTTTCACATCAATCTAGACACAGTAAGAATCTTGATTAATGTTATCAACTGCATCTTTGTTTATCATTGATTTCCTTCATATGATCCTTAATGATTAGTAATGAATAATATAATATAATTATTATTATTTTTTTTAAATTGATATAAAAAATACAATAGGTGACTGCATGGTGTTATTTGGAACATTTTCATCCAACCATACAAGATTATTACAACATCAGTAATAGCAAGGTTATTTCCTGTTACTCATCAACTATCAAATTCCTTTTCTATTAATTTTTCTTTAAAAAATTGTTATTAAAACCATCAAAAATTGATTATGTATTGTTTATTGTTATGTTGTTGGTCGTAACAACTACTAGGGAGTTGGGTTGGACAGCTGTGGACAGCCATAAGCTGCCTGGCTGCCAAGTATATGCCCTGCCTTAAGTGTGCATAGTTTGCCTGAAGGCCAATAAGGTCAATCTTGATTAAATGAAGTTATATCCCTGAAAAAAAGTCTATTGCTTCAGCCATTCTTATTTTGAGTAAATATATTTCCTGATTTTTTATAAGGTGCATTATGTTCAGGCCCATAACTTCAACAAATTAAGCATTATTGACCTTATTTTTGGTATGTACAAAAAATGGAAGAATATGCATATTTTCTATTATGAAATTCAGATCAGTGGTTTAGATATTAGGCAGTCTTAAAGTGTAACAATAGATTTTTATGGAAAATGGAGGTTTTTCCTTAATATCTCGAAGGAACAAAGTCCTAATTACCAAATTTTCAGTATGGTAGGAGATTTTTGGGACATCTAACTGTATGCCTATTTTCAGATTTGTAGGTCCAGGGGTTTCAAAACATGCCAGTTTAACCCGCTGATGAACAAAGGACCACAACTATAGCTCAGATGACTTATGGTCAGCTGAGCTAAAAATATAGTTCATTGAAACCTGTCTAACTGAACTTATCCTTCTACATAAGCATAAAATATGTGATCCTATGTTCAAAAGACTAGGCTGCCTTCCAAATAATGTGTAGGGTTCAAGAAGAGATGTATTAAAACTTTGGCAGTGCCTCCATTACCTTAGGAATATGTGTGGCAACTGTAACTGAAGCTGTACAGTGATATAATCGTTCAAGCAAAGTATACAGCAATTTTCAAGTTACTTTTAAACAAATTAAGCAATATACCTGACAATATTCACAACTGAACAATACCCATAACTAGTGATCCATGAGTTGTGTTGCTCAGCTGATCAGCAGAAAAAATGACTTGAATAAAATCAGAACTTTAATTTCCTGAGAAACAAATTTACACATGCACATGCAGAAGAATAAATTTGACAATTGTACCTAAATAGTTCAAACGGAAGGATCAAACTGATTATTCCTTTTCACTGTTTAGTAAGTTGAGGCTGAGAATATTTCTCATTTTTCTGAGCAACAGGAACCATTATTTAGCCTGCCCTGTCATCAAATTTGCAGACATCTTGTTCTATTCTTAAGCTTTCCATTGTTTAAACCTATCTTGATAGCTAAGCATGAATGAAAATCAGTTGTGCTAAACAATTGACATATACAGAAAAGTATTTTTGTATGATGACTGTGTTACCTGTCATCCCTCCTGGCCCTGGCTCTGGCGTAGTATGCTTCAAATGATTCTGGTTTGATTTCTAGTGCCCTTGTTGCCAGGTCAGCTGCACCAAGACTGTCCTGTCATCAGGGTAAAATATTACAATACAACAAGAACAGATTAATACATAAATCTAGGGACCTATGGGTCTTGACGCTCAGCTGCATTTGTCTATAAGGATATATGTTTATTAGGTTTTCCAAAATATTGGTCCTGTGACCAGTTTGAAGACAACCTGTCTACCCAAACTGGAGTTATCATCCATAAACTAATTTGTGAATGGATGGGCCCTGTGACCTTAACCTTTGACCTAATGACACCAAAATCAAAAGGAAACTTCCCCTATTGGCAGGTGCACCACATGTTGATGATGGAAGGATTGAGATGAAAAGTTTGGCTTAAAATGCATCCACAATCTTTCTAAATTAGTGGGTCCTGTGACCTTGACCTTTGACCTCATGACCCCAGAATCAACAGTACTTACTTTAGTGGTGGGCCATATATAAATCAAGTTTGAAACCAATATTTCAAACTAAACTGGTGTTATCATCTGGAAACTAATATGTGGACGTCTGCAGCATAAACTAGAATGTATGTGGTGCCAACTGTCATAAAATCAAGAAAACTGTCCAGGATGTATAAACCTGCAAAATTTTAGGCAGATACGTCAAACCACTGTCGAGATATGAGTGATTTTGTCCCATGGCAGACAAACAGACGGACACTGTGCAAAAATGGTTGCAGGTGGCGCCACCATTTTTGTGTATGTGATAAAACTATCAAAGGGCTACATTTGTACAATTTTTTTTTCCTGTTCGGTCAAATGGTTCCCAAGATATGTGGGTTTATGTGTGGAAACAGATGCACAAATGGACGCTGGGCAAAGAGGAAAGGTCAGAGGTCAACGCCAATTGGTTAGGCACCAGTTCACATGTGTAAGATTTTCGGAAAAATCAGTCCAGTAGTCTCAGAGGAGTTGCGGTGGCGGTGTTGGAACCCGGTCAAAAACAAAGTATCTGCAAAACTTTGTTTTGGCGGATACAAATATTACGGATGCATACTGATTGCAAAATTAAAATACAGATATATCTCAATGATGGCAAATTCTTGAAATAAGTTGAGTAGGGATACCAATAATTTATAATCCATGTACAGTTGTCTTTATATAGCCTCAGAGAGCTGAATATCCATGATTGTAACATTGCCATGCCTGGTATGATGAATAACTTAAATCATATATCTAATTTTCTTAAAAGCTTTTAAAAAAACTTTCTTGTCAATATTAACCAAAGATAACCTGAAATCTAAATGTCTAGTCGCATGATGTAATAGATGCTGATAAACTGGTGCCAGGCTAGATGTAACAGCATCACATCACTAACATATATGGGAAAATGACTCAATTCAATCTCCATGATTCAGCCAAAAATCATTCATATGGAACTATTAATGACAATTATTATAAGAATTATTGTAGGGATTATTCTTGTAAAATTTTTAACAAACTGGCTTCAGTGGCATCAGTCGAAAAACGTTTCACAGGTTTTATAACTCATATAGGAGATACAGCAAACTTGCTAAGTTCAGCTTCCTGTAACTCAGCCAAAAAGCACTGAACCAAAACCATTTAAACAAACTTGAATTATCAACATCTGAGGATAATTAATGTGTGAGTTTTAAGAATTTGGCCCAGTGGTTTTTGAGAAGAAGATCTTTGTAGCCACTGAGCTTAAATTGGCTGTTATGGCATATGACTAAATTCAGCTTCCCATAACTTAGCCAAAAGTCACTGAACAGAGACCATTTGAACAAATTTCAGAAAGCACTACCCTAGGATCATTTCTGTGCGATATTAAACTTTTTGGCCATATGGTTACAGAGAAGAAGTTTTTTGTAGCCCTCAGTGTGATACAGGCACCGATGACCCCGTACAAACAAGGGACCCATGGGTCACTGTGCTCAGCTGAAGTTGACCTTGAAGGTAAAAATCTAAAATAATATCAAATGGAGATAAAGTGTAATAGGCCATGGTTGGTCTATGTGATTGGTTTGCATTGATGAGCAAGAAATTGTTGCAAATAATATTTTGTGACCTGACCATTTGTTTCCTAATGTTGAAACTGAAGCATGTGAGCAGTTTGTGAACAAATGATCTGTACTATTCACATGATCATTAGATGGCTTTTTGATTAACTATTGACATTTCAGTGGTTTATACATTTGTTCAATTGAATCTATTTTTGTTTATAATAAATATTATTAAATATATGTATTTTTTATTTATGAAATGTATACAGTTGAAATATAACTAATGTCCCCAGTCCACAGATGAAAGGACTTGGTGGTGGTGTCGGGGAGTGGGGGGGGGAGGGGGTGAAATGGTGTGAGTTACAACATATCTGTATTATTAAAGTGTATATACATAGGATTTTCACTTAATACAACAATGCTTACAGGGTAAAAAAGTCATTCATAATTACTTAATATTTAAACAAGGCCTACAGGCCTAATGCGAACCTGTGCATTGGAAAATACACCAGGTACAATGCTTCAATGCTGGACCATTACTTTTCATGTATATGAACAATGCAAGTACTAAACATTTTGAATAAGAAACAATTACACTAACATCACTGCTGAAATTCTGGCATGGGTGCACACAACACAAAAAGGATTCTAGCTGGCACCACCAGTCTTGTATACAATGAAGCTATCAGAGATATAGACATATGCCAATTTTTAGACTGATATATCAAACCCCTCCTGAGAAATAAGCAGAACACACATTGTGCAAAAATTATTGTAGGTGGCACCACATGTCTTGTATACGACAAAGCTATCCGATATGTATAAATATGCCCAATTTCAGGCTGATATATCAAATTCCTCTGTAGAAATAAACAGGCACATACACTGTGCAAAAGTCAATGTACGTGGCACCGACTGTCTTGTAAATGAGAATACCATCAAAGATGCATAGACAAGTCAAAATATCAGTCCAATACATCAAACTTCCCCAGAGTTTAATGCACTTGGCTGACAGGGCTTAGGTGAGTAAGGCAGTTGCCCTATGAGTGACCTGTGACAAATTGCTGCCTCAAGCTACTGCACTGAGTGAACTCTTGACCTGCACCTGGCTAGACTGAGTGAACTTTTGACCTGTACCTGGCTGCACTGAGTGAACTCTTGACCTGTTGCATAATCTGACACAGCTGGCAGTCTGCCAAAGCTATAAATAGATTCAGGCCGAACTTTGGTGCCAAATATGATGCAGTGAGCAGTCTGCAAAGCTATAAACAGAATGCAGCTACTGCACTGAGTGAACTCTTGACCTATACCTGGCTGCACTTCTTCCAATCCTGGCACTGTGCCAAAACTATTTATAGAGTTGACATCATCTTGGATAATGGCCAACATCAAGGCACTGGCAATCTGCAAATGGAAACCAAGTGCTGCCATCTGAACACAAAAGTGGTCCCTACTTGAAATAACTTTGAAATTTATTTTCCCAATACAAAATGCTTTTCAGCTGACTTTTTATAAAAAATAAATCAGGAATATATGTAAAATTATTACGGATGCATACTGAATGCAAAATTAAAATGCAGATTTATCTCATTGATGGCAAACTCTTGAATTAAGTTGAGTAGGGATACCAATAATTTATAATCCACGTACAGTTGTCTTTATATAGCCACAGAGAGCTGAATATCCATGATTGTAACATTGCCTGGTATGATGAATAACTTAAATCATAAATCTTAATTTTTTAAAAGCTTTTAAAAAAACTTTCTTGTCAATATTTACCAAAGATAACCTGAAATCTAAATGTCTAGTGGCATGATGTAATAGATGCTGATAAACTGGTGCCAGGCTAGATGTAACAGCATCACACAGCTAACATATATGGGAAAATGACTCAATTCAATCTCCATAATTCAGCCAAAATACATTCATGTTGAACCATTAATGACAATAATTATAAGAATTATTGTAGGAATTTTTCTTGTAAAATATTTAACAAACTGGCTTCAGTGGCATCAGTCGAAAAACGTTTCGCAGGTTTATAACTCATATGGAAAATACAGCAAAACGGCTAAGTTAAGCCTCCCATAACTCAGCCAAAAATCACTGAACCAAAACCATTTGAACAAACTTGAATTATCAACATCTGAGGATAATTAATGTGTGAGATTTAAGAATTTGGCCCAGTGGTTTTTGAGAAGAAGATCTTTGTAGCCACTGACCTAAAATGGGCTGTTATGGCCTATGACTAAATTCAGCTTCCCATAACTTAGCCAAAAGTCCCTGAAAAGAGACCATTTGAACAAACTTGAGAAAGCACTACCCTAGGATATTTCTGTGCAATATTAAACATTTTGGCCATATGGTTTCAGAGAAGAAGTTTTTTTGTAGCCCTCAGTGTGATACAGGCACTGATGACCCCGTACAAAAAAGGCCAATGCAGGTGGCGCCACCAATACCTCAATTTCAGATATGACCTATGTGACCAACATTGGCATAAAATTTGGTGATGATAGCTCCAGCCGTTTCTGTGATTTAAATTTTAATATGCTTTTTTGCACAGTTAACAAAGTTCAACCTCCTGTAACTCGGCCAAAAATCTCCAAACTGGAACCATTCGAACAAACTTGAGAAAGATTGTTCCAGGGATCATTGCTGTTTTTGAGATAGCTTTGGTTAACGTACAGATGACTCATGACGTACGACACCTGACACTGCACCATCGCATAAGCTCACAGGTTCACTAAAAAAGGTCATGACCCCATTTTAAATAGGCTTCTTCCTCTCATCCATATCTATGCACATGTCAACTTTGGTAACAAGGGACTTATGGGTCACTGTGCTCAGCTGACGTTAACCTTGAAGGTAAAAATCTAAAAATAATATCAAATGGAGATAAAGTGTAAGAGGAAGAAGTAATAAAGGCCATGGTTGGTTTATATGATTGGTTTGTATTGATGAGCAAGAAATTGTTGCAAAAAATATTTTGTGACCTGACCATGTGTTTCCTAATGTTGAAACTAAAGCATGTGAGCAGTTTGTGAACAAATGATCTGTACTATTACCATGATCATTAGTTGGTTTTTTCGATTAACTGTTGACATTTCAGTAGTTTACACATTTGTTCAATTGAATCTATTTTTTTGTATAATATATATTATTAAATATATATGTATTTTTTTTATGAAATGTATACAGTTGAAATATAGCTAATTAACAACATAAAACAGAGCAAACAAAGCCTGATCTCAAATTCTGCTGAGGCAGGAAAATAATGAACAAATGTTTGTATTAAATCCTCATTTTTTTATCACATCAATTATTTTCTAGTTTAAGTTTATATTTCAATACATTTCCAATTTAACATACATATCTGAATATAAAAGTTGATTCATAATTCTCAACTGCATCATCATAAATCTCAATCTTGTCAGATAACACCACATCATGCATAAAAAATGTTTATTTATTTTTTACCACAAAAATATATCTTTTAAATCTGCAAAACAATAAATATCTAAAAATAATACTTGATTTAGATTTCACAATTTTTAATTGTGTCTTTATTTATCCATAATGTGCTTCATATTTTATAATAATTTAAGCATACTGATGGGTTCAATTATATTTTTTAAAATCATTTAAAAGAAAATTGATTTCTTTAAAAATGCTACATTACACAACATTGCATCTTCTGGATTACACCTTGCATTATTTTTTCAAGGAAAGTTTTTGCATATCGGAGTGGAAACAGCATTACAATTAAGGAGATACAGTGAAAACAATAACAATTACTGCATAACACTTGGTGGGTTGGGTTTGCAGGGGGGGGGGGGATTGGAGTGGTGATATGAGAATAACTGTACACCTGTCACAGCAGGGGATCTCCCCCAGTGACTGTAACAAATCAGAAACCCTGGCATAGCTGACTTCCAGTGACCTGGAGTGGGACCCTGCATCTGTAATCAAAGCAAGTGACTACAGAAACCATTTGAAAAGCTAAGAGAAAATGGCCCAGCTTAAATGAACCTCTGTAAATTATAGAATAATGGACATGAGCTAAAGCATATGGACTGTGTAATAAATGAAACCTTTGGCCTAAAACCATTTAGTGGTGCACCAAGGGAAAAAATTGGCCTACGGTAAGTGTCATATAAAAGTTCCATTTCATAAACAAATCGTGTGAAGGTAATTTAGTTTTCAAAAGTTAAATATATGGCCATATGAGTTAAAAATTAATCCCACAAAGTTTGACCAATATTCCTAATTTTAAAAACTAGGTTTAACAGTGTTATTCACACCTAGGCCCCGCCAACTTTAAGAGATATGAATGAAATGCTACCAAGTATTTATATCTTCTTAAATCTTGTCAGTTAGCACTTACATTAGGTCCTAATATTTTACCATATTTGAATATTAGGATTAAATTCCTGAAATTTTTTTTCTTTAAAAAAATCAAAATTGTTCAAGTCTCAACAAAAATTTTTTTAACATAACAAGTGACCCATGGGTCATGACGCTCAGCTGCCAAGCATGATCTGTGACATCATGGACTGAGATTCACAACTTCCAGTCAAATTTTGAAGAACCAATTTGCCAATTTATTGAAAATTTTCTATGACAACAGAAATATATATCACCTATGTCTGGTTAAAACACAGTGAATTTATGGTCTGAGGAAAATGCATGATTGTTAAGCTATCAGGAACTATTCCAACAGCTTGCTTGAAACCTGTCAGTCTCAAAAGGAACACCACAAAGGGCAAATATAAGATCAAAATATATAGCAAAAATCAAGGAAATACATGCAAGAATTATTGAGAAACAGGTGCTTCTGTATGAATTTTTATTCAATACAAGCCAACTGTACTGCACTTTTATAAATGATGGTAATATTTATTCAGAAATATTTGACCCAATCCTTTACAAGATTACATAAATATACATCCAACTGCATTCACTTTAACTGTTCTTGAGATAATATGATCAAAAGGAATAAAAAGATGGTTGCCTGGTGGCCATATTGGACTTCTGACAAGTCTGAAATCAGACAACAAACATTCTCTAAATCAGACCAAACATTAAAGAAAAATTACTGAAACTGCACTGAAGAAAGAATTTCTAAGGTGGCTAACTGGCAGACATAATGGATTTCTGACAAGTATGACATTTGATATCCCACATTCTCCAATAAGAGACCAAACTTGGGGCAAATTATCCAGTAATGAATGCCCAAAATATTTCAAAAGGCATGTCCAGGCCCTCATATCAGATTTATAGATATGCAATTGTAAAAAGTGTAAGTCCAATATTTTTTATTATCACTCTGCTTTTCAATGGGGTCAGCAGGGTAGGTAAACTGCCAAACCTGGAAGAAAAGAAATGCAGAAAGCATGATTAAGAGTCTTGAAATAAAACAAAAAGCCATCCTAAATCAAGGTACACATCCACATATTATGAGAACAAACACTTGCTTTTATATGTGGTGATATATATTAAAATATTCAGATATCTAGGAAACTAAGTTTATTGCTAGGATTCCATAAAATAAACTGCAAAATGTTCCCATCATCTTATAAATCAGTAGCTAAACCTTAATACTATACTCTCATAGTCTTAATGCCTGGCTGAAGCATTCTGACAACAGTGTTTTTGTTATGAAGTAACGAGGTACTTATCACTGAGCCATATCACTTAATAGGCTGATACAAAAGGGAGTCATATGTCACCAGTGTCACTCACAATTACAGCCACACAGGGAGATGTACCAGCTGGAGTGGGATGGTTATATATACAAGAAAAATAGAGATGGTCTATAAAATAAGTAATTGTGAACATCCCTGACCTATGACCTTGGCCTTTTGCCCATATATCAACTGGATTCTTTCTAAATGATGGGTAACTACTAACCACTTACATCTGGTATAATTACTTGGCAACCAATGGGTGAATAACTTTGACCTGCACCCTTTAACCTGCTGACCAGCTGACCCCAAAATCAATAAGTTATTTATTCAAGCAAAAAGACCCATAAATATGAAGTTTGAGTCAAACTGAGTGATGCATAGATGTGGCATATGTGAAAGACTGAAGGTTTGGGTTGAACAGTTACACTTGAAATATGCCTACAATCATTTAGAACAATTAAATATTGTGACCTTGACCTTTGACTTTTTGACCTCAACATCAATAGGCTTCTTCCCTTATTGGTAGGTAAGCCATATATGACAGATGGAAGGTACAGATTGAAAAGTTTGCCTGAAAATGACTCCACACAAGAAGTGGGTGCTGTGAAATTGACCTTTGACCTCAAAATCAACAGGTCTTTTCCCCTGTTGGCAGAGAAGCGATATCAGTGCTGGAAGGTTTGGAATGAAAATTCTAGCTTGAAATGTGTCCACAACCTTTTCAAAGAAGTGGATCCTGTGACCCTGACCTTTGACCTTGTGACCTCAAAATCTGTAGGATTCTTCTCCAACTTAGTAGGTGAGCTATATGTGAAAGATCAAAGAATTGGGATGAAAGGGTTGGCTTAAAATGCATCCACAGGCTTTTCAAAGAAGAGGCTCCTGTGACCTTGACCTTTGACCTTTTGACCTCAAAAAAATTATGGTTCTTCCCCTGTTGGTAGGTGAGCTGTATGTGAAAGATGGAAGGTTTGGGATGAAAATTTTGTCTCAAAGAGTTATTTCTGGGGGGTGCAAACACACCCCATTACTTCGAGAATATAGGTCGCAGTGACCTAATTTCGGGTTTGCAAGGAGATCTTTTTATAACCTCTGAGACTGCATAGGGTTCATGGCCCTAGCCCCTACGGTTACGATTTGTGCTCTGCTAATGGACGGCCGGACGGACAGACGGAAGGACGACGGACAAAGACCCATCGCTATAGCCAAGCATGACTGAAAGTCAGCTGAGCTAAAAATTATAAGCTTTGTCTTTTTATAACCTGTGTATCGAAGCTGTGGGTCAGGGAGGGGTCTCTGTTGTTACTGTTCATCGCTGAAAAAATGTAAAATTATAAGATTCATCTCGTTTAGAGTACACGTCTGTCAACAGAATGGGGGGGGGGGGAGAGAGAAAGGCTCCCTGTGGTATTTATACTGGCAGCCTGATCAAGCTCAACAAGAGAGAGGGCTTGCCTGATTACATAATAGCCTGGGGAGCATTGAGAGTTGCACTGAATGACCTACAGTGACCTCAGTGTGCTTGACAATGTAAGGGAATACAACAAGAGCCTCCAAACAAATTAAATAACTAGCCTAATTTTGCAGCTTTTATTTTCAAATTTCAGATTTTAACAGATTAAATCCTTATGTGTAGGCCTACATGCTGTGAAAATAACATCCACAGTACTTACAGGAAAAAATCGTGCCGTGGCCAAAGTTGGGCAAAATTTAAGGTACTGATTTTATATTTATGCTAATAACTTAAAAAAAATGCATTTTTTAGATCTTATTTTCGGTATACAATTGAATCTTGATTAAATGATGTTATATTCCTGAAAAAAGTCTCAGCCATTCTTATTTTAAGTGAGTAAATATATATCCTGATTTTTTACAAGGTGCATTATGTTTGGGCCTGTAACTTTTTTAAATTATACAAGGCCTACAGGCCTAATGCGAACCTGTGCAAAGTTTAGGAATATGAATGGAGGTTTATTTTTAAAATTTAATATTGATCCTCCTAAGTCCTGCATGTCTACCTTAGTCATTATGATTTCAGCAAAATGGACGTTTCTGACCTGCAAGTTTTGGCCTAGGACATTTTAAAACCAGAATATGGGTAGTCGACAAGCCACTATGTGTATCTGCAGAAATCAGATTGGGACGGGTGAAGTGAGGCATGGATTAAGTGGCAAGGGGAATAGAGCATGGTGTGTTGCATATTAGCATGGATGTCTGCAGCTTAAACGTGAATGTAGGTGGTGCCACCTGTCATAAAATCAAGAAAGCTGTCAATGATGTAAAATACCTGCAAAATTTCAGGTGGATAAGTCAAACCACTGCTGAGATATGAGTGATTTTAACCTAAGGCAGAAGAACAGATGGATGCTGTGCATAAATGGTTGCAGGTGGCACCACCAGTTTTGTCTATTTTGAAGAGCTATGTGAGATCTATACACATGCAAAATTTTGGCCAAATCGGTCAAACGGTTCCCAAGATATGAGCTTGGATGTCTGCAGAGTTAATGTGAATGTAGGTGACGCCACCTGTCATAAAATCGAGAAACCTGTCCATGATGTATAAACCTGCAAAATTTCAGGTGGATAAGTCAAACCACTGCTGAGATATGAGCAATTTTATCCCAAGGCAGATGAACAGATGGATGCTGTGCATAAGTGGTTGCAGATGGCGCCACCAGTTTTGCCTATGATGAAGAGCTATGTGAGATCTATACACATGCAAACTTTTTGCCCAATCAGTCAAATGGTTTTACCGAGATATGAGCTTGGATGTCTGTAGAGTAAACGTGAATGTAGGTGGCGCCACCTGTCATAAATCTAGAAAGCTGTCCAGGATGTATAAACCTGCAAAATTTCAGGTGGATAAGTCAAACAACTGCTGAGATATGAGTGATTTAAACCTAAGGCAGATGAACAGATGGACGCTGTGCATAAATGGTTGCAGGTGGCACCACCAAAGCTGCCTATGATAAAGAGCTATGTAAGATCTATACACATGCAAAATTTTGGCCAAATCGGTCAAACGGTTCCCAAGATATGAGCTTGGATGTCTACAGAGTAAATGTTAATGTAGGTGGCGCCACCTGTCATAAAATAGAGAAAGCTGTCCAGGATGTATAAACCTGCAAAATTTCAGGTGGATAAGTCAAACCACTGCTGAGATATGAGTAATATTATCCCAAGGCAGATGAACAGATGGACGCTGTGCAAAATTGGTTGAAGGTGGTGCCACCATTTTTAGTGTATGTTATAAAGCTATCAAAGGGCTACATTTGTGCAAAATTTTTAGCCTGATCGGTCAAACGGTTCCCGAGATATGTGGGTTTATGTGTGGAAACAGACGCACAAATGGACACTGGGCAGCAAGGAAAGGTAAGAGGTCAACCAAAAATGAGGGCGCAGCAATTCACATGTGAATTGATGATAAACCCGATTCACTTAAAATGCAAACCAAGTTTTTTCAAACAGTTGAAAGATATAGTTCCAATAATCTTGGAATTCTGCATTTAAACATTGTGTCCAGACATTTAGACGCTGTGTCTAGACGTCTAGACACATTGTCTAGACACTCCCCCAGAGCAAGGTCAGTTGCCATGGTGATGTCTGGACCCCACCTGTTTGTACTGAGTGACCTCTTGACTTGGCTGCATGAAGTCAAATCTGTACTCAAATACAGAAAGCCTTTTTCAATTGGCTACAATGCTTTTTTAAAACTGTATTTACCCAATCTATTCTTATAAAACTGGCAGAACCCTACCATAGAATAATTTTTGTAAAGTTTAAACCAATCAGCTGAACAGTTTCATCATAAATCAGTGTATAAGCTAGAAGAGTTTAAAATAACATTTTTGCTTGTAAAAAACACATCAATGTAGGTGGCGCCACCAATACCTCAAAATCAGATATGACATATGTGACAAACATTGGTATAAAATTTGGTCATTATATCTCTAGCCGTTTCTGAGATTTTAATTTTAGTGTGCTTTTTTGGACAGATGACTAAGTTCAACCTCCTGTAACTCGGCCAAAAATCTCCGAACTGGAACCATTCGAACAAACTTGAGAGAGATTGTTCTAGGGATCATTTCTGTGAAATATTGGACAATTTGGCTGGACAGTTTCAGAGGAGAAGATTTTTAAAGGTTTTTAAGCTTTTTCCCTATAAAATCTAAGAAAATGCAGTTAGCCAAAAAATAAGCAAAATCCGATGGAGTTTTTTAGATGACTAATTTTTTGCATAAAATTTGGTGATGCTAACTCTTGCTGTTTTCAAGATAGTATGGGTTAACGTACAGATGACGGACGCCGGACGGACACCGGACGACGCCACACCATCGCATAAGCTCACAGGTTCGCTAATAATACAGACCTAATTTCTGGCATGTACATAGCAAATGTATGGAAGAATATGAATATTTACAATTACATCTAACATTATGCCAATTTTTGGATAACCAGGTAAACAAATGTAGGGTCATGATGCTAGAAAATACAATACATTAAGGCTTTTAAAAAAACTTCAATAGCTAGACAAATTTTTAAGCTTATACTTTCAAATTCAAAATTCATCAGATTAAATCCACAAGTAAACTGGCTGTGAAAATTAAATCAAATGTACTTATAAGAAAAAAAACGTGACATGGTCAAATTAAGGCAAAATTTAAGGTACCAATTTTTTTATTTTTGCTAATATTTTAAAAAATTTAACAGATTTTGATCTAATTTTGGGTATACAATTTAATTTTGATTAATTAAAGATATATTACTGGAAAAAAGTCCATAGCTTTTAAATTTTTTGTTTTAAGTGATCAAATATCTTTCCTGATTTTTTACAAAATGCATTATGTTTGAGCCCATAACTTTTTTCAAATCATATAATACAGACCTAATTTCTGACATGTACATAGGAACTATATAGAGGAATATTTATGGTAAATATGAGGAAAAACAAGTGAGTGGTTTCGTAGTTAGGCTGTCCTGAAATGTAAAAATAGGGTTTTAATAAAAAATTGAGGTTTTTCCTTAATTTCTCAAAGGGACAAAGTGGCAAAGACCCCGTTTTCAGCTTGGTAGGAGATCTTGGGGACATCTAACATTATGCCAACAACCTTGGGAGCATAGAGAGCTGCACTGAATGACCAACAGTGACCACAGTGGACTGCTTGACAATGTAAGGGAATACAACAAGAACCTCCAAAAAAATTCAATAACTAGCCTAATTTTGCAGCTTTTATTTTCAAATTTCAGATTTTAACATTAAATCCTTATTTGGACATGCTGTGAAAATTAGATCCACAGTACTTACAGGTAAAAAACGTGCCATGGTCAAAGTTGGGCAAAATTTAAGGTACCAAATTTTTATTTTTGTTAATATTTTAAAAAATTAAAAAGATTTTGATCTTATTTTGGGTATACAATTTAATTTTGATAAAATAAAGTTATATTACTGGAAAAAAAGTCCATAGCTTTAACATGTTTTGTGTTAAGTGATTAAATATCTTTCCTGATTTTTTACAAAATGCATTATGTTTTGGTCCATAACTTTTTTAAATGATATAATACAGACCTAATATCTGGCATGTACATAGGAACTATATAGAGGAATATTTATGGTAAATATGAGGAAAAACAGATGAGTGGTTTCAATATTAGGCAGACCTGAAGTGTGAAAATAGGTTTTTTATAAAAAATTGAGGTTTTTCCTTAATTTCTCAAATGAATGAAGTTGCAAAGACCCAGTTTTCGGCTTGGTAGGAGATCTTGGGGACATCTAACATTATGCTGAATTTTGGATTCCTAGGTCTTACGGTTCCAAAACGTGCCACATCTACGGACGGACGGACGACGGACAATGGACCACGACTATAGCTCAGATGACTTATAGTCAGCTGAGCTAAAAATCTGTGAAATATTTTTTGAGTTATCACATCCGAAAGAAATCTCTGCGGCGGCAGCATGACTGTGCTTTTGATCTCATTTAACATTAGTATCCCGACTTTGTCTGGGGATACAATAAGTGTTCCTTACATTTGCGTCCCTAAGTAAAGTAAATGGTTTATATGGCATTTGCTTTTGAAACCAATAAGAAGCTGTGAAGAGGAACCATGGTTATAAACATTGGAACAGGTGTTCTGTTCTTGTCATCAGTCATGTCAAGACTACCGCTTTGCACGATAGAAATGTGGTATTGTATTTAAATATTTCACCCATAGTGTTGGAAAAGGAAATGTTTGGAATTGTTTTCAGTTTAACAAAAAAGTTTTGATACTGTTTCATTGTAAACATAAATCCTTTCAGAGGAACAGATTTGTGCAATATTCAGGGAAATAAAGGATAGGACAAAATATTTAACATGAGCACTGCTAAGGTGCATAATAGGCCTTTGTATATCTTGTGACCTCTGATCTCATTAAACATTTGAATTTTGCCAAAAAATTTAAATCAGGAGAATAACTCTACTAGTTAATATTCATAATGAGTTTCAAGAAAATCCATTAGAATTTTGGTAAGTCATCATGATGGCACCAAGTTCTGGTGACCTATGACCTTATGAGAGATGCATGGATTTGCCATGAATCAAACTTAGGCAAGATATAAAATTGGTTAATATTTCTGTTGAGTTTAATCAAAATGCATCCTATTCCTGGTACCTTAATCGAGACAAAACCACTAAGTAGCCTTGTTATCTCTGAGACCTCATCAAACATGCGGGGATTTTGCCTATAATTGAACTTAAGTGAGAAAATCTATTGGTAAGAGATATAATGTACCTTTATTGAACACTGATCTTCCAGAATAAAATAACTATAGGTGAAGGTGATCACCACCTGCAGTTATGATATTCTCTGACCATGTGATTTTGTGATCATTGGAATCATGAATTCTAGGATAACCTTGACCCACAAAAACACAAAAATAAAATCCCAACTAATATTTCTGAATCTACAGTATGGCCTGGTAGTTGATACTTGATTTGTCACATATGAGATAGTGGCCGACACTTACATTGACACGCAAGGCCTGGTGGTTGACACACTGACACATATGGTCTGGTGGTTGACACACTAATACATATGGCTTGGTGGCTGACACACTGACACGTAAGGCCTTGTGGCTGACACTTACACTGACACATAAGGCTTGGTGGCTGACAATTACACTGACACATATGACCTGATGGTTGACACACCGACATATATGACCTGATCAGTGATGGTTGACACATTGACACATATGACCTGATGGTTGACACATATGACCTAATGGTTGACACATTGACACAAATGGCCTGCCGGTTGACAAGTGTGATGAAGGACTCGAGTTCAGACTTGGACTTAAGTCCTGACTCGAGTCCACTTTTTTAGGGACTCAAGACTTGGACTTTAGGGTCATAAACTCATACTTGTACTCAGACTCAGTAAGGACTCAAGAAATCAGGACCAATCCATCTTGAGTCCAGTAGAAAAAGAAAATTTCTCTCAAATCCTATGAGGACTTATATACACATGCAGACTACAAACAGCATATTACAAAACAGTCTATATAATCAAAAATAGCTCTTCATCAAGAGATAAATGTAATTAAACATCAAGTGAAAAGCATGTATGATGTATATGAATTAACATAAAAACACATGATATTACATTGATAATCTCAAGTTTTCCTGTTTCAGTTTCTTACAATAAGGAGCTTTGAAGACTCAGACAGGATGGACTTGGTATTGAACCTGGACTGGGACTTACATTCATCTTGGTATTGAACCTGGACTGGGACTTACATTCATCTTGGTAATGAACCTGGACTGGGACTTACATTCATCTTGGTATTGAACCTGGACTGGGACTTACATTCATCTTGGTATTGGACCTGGACTGGGACTTACATTCATCTTGGTATTGGACCTGGACTGGGACTTACATTCATCTTGGTATTGGACCTGGACTGGGACTTACATTCATCTTGGTATTGGACCTGGACTGGGACTTACATTCATCTTGGTATTGAACCTGGACTGGGACTTACATTCATCTTGGTAATGAACCTGGACTGGGACTTACATTCATCTTGGTATTGGACCTGGACTGGGACTTACATTCATCTTGGTAATGAACCTGGACTGGGACTTACATTCATCTTGGTATTGGACCTGGACTGGGACTTACATTCATCTTGGTATTGGACCTGGACTGGGACTTACATTCATCTTGGTATTGAACCTGGACTGGGACTTACATTCATCTTGGTATTAGACCTGGACTGGGACTTACATTCATCTTGGTAATGAACCTGGACTGGGACTTACATTCATCTTGGTATTGGACCTGGACTGGGACTTACATTCATCTTGGTATTGGACCTGGACTGGGACTTACATTCATCTTGGTATTGAACCTGGACTGTGACTTACATTCATCTTGCGTCGACACCTTGATAAATTCAGGAGCAGGTTCACCTGGAGCACATTGAAAGCTTTTCCTTCCTCAGCCATGTTTTCTTTGGGGAGTTTTTTCAGAGCATACTGGTAGCGGTGGGCAGCATCTTTGATTTTGTTTTTCTGGAATAAGTGAAAAAAGTGACCCATGGGTCATGACACTCAGCTGACGGACATGTTGGTATTTTGTCTGACAGAGATTCTCAGTTTTTAAACATTTTCCCATGATTTCAGGGTTTGGTTTGAACAAAAAAAATTGGCTACGTTAACTTCTAGAACATGACTATGAATGCTAGTGATACAAAACTCACCTTGTACAAAACATTGCCATCTTCCATTAGTTTACTCAGCAGCAGGACCATTATCTCTGGCTTACCAGCTGCCATTGCCCAGGTTACAGGACCTAGAGATGAAAGAGACATATTACCAGGGGACAGTAAAGGTAAAGGGATCTAAAATACACTCTGACCTAGTTGATAGTTTCAAGTATCTTTGAGACCTGGTTAATAGTTTCAGGTATCTCTGAGACCTGCTTGATAGTTTCAGGTATCTCTGAGACCTGCTTGATAGTTTCAGGTATCTCTGAGACCTGCTTGATAGTTTCAGGTATCACTGAGACCTGGTTAATAGTTTCAGGTATCTCTGAGACCTGCTTGATAGTTTCAGGTATCTCTGAGACCTGCTTGATAGTTTCAGGTATCTCTGAGACCTGCTTGATAGTTTCAGGTATCTCTGAGACCTGGTTAATAGTTTCAGGTATCTCTGAGACCTGCTTGATAGTTTCAGGTATCTCTGAGACCTGCTTGATATTTCAGGTATCTCTGAGACCTGCTTGATAGTTTCAGGATATCTCTGAGACCTGCTTGATAGTTTCAGGAATCTCTGAGACCTGATTGATAGTTTCAGGTATCTCTGAGACCTGCTTGATAGTTTCAAGTATCTCTGAGACCTGCTTGATAGTTTCAAGTATCTCTGAGACCTGCTTGATATTTTCAAGTATCTCTGAGACCTGCTTGATAGTTTCATGTATCTCTGAGACCTGTTTGATAGTTTCAGGTATCTCTGAGATCTGGTTGATAGATTAAAGTATCTCTGAGATCTGACTAAAAAATTCAGGTATTTCTATAGTTTCAGGTATCTCTGAGATCTGGTTGATATGTCATGTAATGATCAGACTTGTTTATGATTGACTTGCCAGATGGCAATACTTGAGTAGCTCGGTTAAGTCCAGAACAAGGCAGTAATTGAGTCAGCAAGAAAGAAGCCATGTTCATCTTCAGTTTGTGCTGCACACTTCTAATAAACTGATATTGAGATTAATTGTTGTTGTTATGCGCTTTGAACAATGGACTATCATTCCCCCGATCCAAAGGTCCTCACACAATATGGTGGAGAATCCAAATTTCAAGCGCAGGGTGAGCGATCGTTTCACCTTTGTTCATGAGGCCAGGCTCCGAAGTCACTTTTTTGGAAGCTCTTTGAACTTTCTCGGAGACGGATGTTGAATACGAACCGTGACCTGGTATTTATTATTTCACTTGACTGAAGTACCATCGCTCTATGCTCTTTCACGGAACTTTATGTTGAACAGTGAACTTGTGAACACTGCCTACACTTCAACAATGTGTGTTACGTTCCTGCGCTCTCTTGGATTTAAATACCTGTTCTGACATTGGTTACACCTCTGATCTGACATTTGATTTCAGATTCTACAGTATCGCAAAGTACCTGATACATTTGTTTCATCAGACTTTTTTCAAGAAACGGAGCCTTAATGTCTTGGAACTGATATTTTCACTGTAAGTGTACCTTTTATCCCTCACTGTTCTGTTTGACATGCATTCTACCAATATGAAGATTCAGCTCAGAGACTAATCAGCTGACACAGTTCTCTGTTTTGCTCTGAATTGCAGATATGCAATAAGATTCTTTCTTCATTGTCCCATAAATGCCAGACAGCTGTCATATGTCAGCCCCAGAGAATCCCACAGCTTATGATTTGGTGGTTAGAGCTCAAAGGTATTTGGACAGTATACATGTAAACTCAGGTCAGGAGGTTACATTTAATGCCACTGTTGACTCTGCATCAGCAGCACCAACAGATTTGTATATGCAGAAACTAGAAGGTATTGAGGATCTTTTACAGACTATGAATATCTCCCATGATGATACAGATGGTAGTACATCGAGTCAGTCTCACAAACCCCAATGGATCTTCTGACCCACAACCTTTTCATAATAGAGGTAGGAGTCGAAATCAACATACAGGCACCTCCAGTAATGATAGGCGTTGGAGTCCCTCACCAACTCGACAGCACAAAAGAAATAGATTTCAATCAGATAAAGTGATCTTTTGTGACTATTGCCATAAACCAAATCACAAGTGGAGACAATGTAGGCAAAGGTTGTCTGATATGCAAAGTGGTCCCTTTGGGGATGCCTCAATACCATATCACAATGACAGCTATCAGTTTTACCCAAATCAAAATTTTTTTAAGAAGGGGTCTGCTTAATCAAGCCCATGTGAGTCAGGCCCCTACTAAGAATTTTGATAACACTATTAAGAATTTTGATAACACTACTAAGAATTTTGATAACACTCCTAAGAAATCTGATAACCATGACAATGTTCATCAACATGTTTTGCTGAATGAGGATACTTCTGAATTTCTAGGTAGCCATCCCGTTGTATTACAACTCAAAAGTAAGAATTTAACCAAGGCATATTTACCTAATAACCAGAGTTTGCTTGTGTTAGTTGATTCTGGAGCAACACAAACTCTTATCAGTGGCAGTGCTATAATTAAGTCCCCTTACTTGTCTTCTTTGAAAACTGTAACTATCCAACTCTTAAATTTCAGAATAGGTAATGGAGAATTTCTTAAAGCAGATAGAGCTGTTACCTTGAATTGGAGAATTCAAAATCATGAATTTAAGATCTTTGCTGTAGTAGCAAACAACTTGACTGGTCCAGATCTATTGCTAGGTCAAACAACACTAGCTAGACTACTAGTGTTGTTTGACCTAGGCAAGGTCCCCAATCTTTTAAAAAATGCAGATGTTGCCCTTGTTGCTTCAAGACATTTAGCCAAAGTATGCCCCAGTAACATTCTTACCAGAGAAAGGAAAGGACATGCATATATCACAGTTAGCAATCAGACTTCTGATGACTTTCATTTTCAGAAATGTCGTCCCGTAGCCCATTTTGATGCAAGAGATATTGTCACTGTGTCACACCCTCTTTCCTTTAACTATGATTTTGCTTCTGATCACTCTTATCATACAGTGCCTTATGATTCAGAATCTGCCCCAACTCAACATTCAGCTTTACATTATCATCCAGATTACAAGCAAGGTTGTACTGAAACTATTTCAGCTGAGGCTGCTGCTATTAGGAAGTCAATTAACCTAGAAGATAGTGTCTTGACTGACAAACAGAAAAGTAAAGTGTTTTCCTTGCTTGAAAAACACAGAAAAGCATTTAGTTAGTTTGGAGAGATTGGTGCATGCCCAAATTTTGCTGTGGACCTAGAGTTAAGTGATGAAACTCCATTCTACATAAGGCCTTATCAAGTGTCTGAGGAAAATAAACGTATCGTTGATGTAGAATTGCTTTAGTTGGTAAAATTAGGAATTTTGGCACAGGGTCACAAGTCCTTTACATCACCTGTCTTGTTAGTGAACAAAAAGAATGGAGCAGAAAAGAAAGTTGTTACAGACTTCAGATATTTAAATAGCAGAATCAAAAGATATAACCATCCCTTTCTTCCAAATATTCAAGTCATTCAACATTTGGGCCATTGCAAACCAAAATTGCTTGGTGCGATTGATGTGCTTTTCACAGCTTGCCCTTGACAAGGAAAGCTCAGGAATTTCTTGGTATTACTTCAAGCCCGGAGGTGATAGTTATTATTACAAAAAGCTTCCCATGGGATTATCCATTTCACCTGCAGTCTTTCAGCAGAAGATCTATAACATTTTACATGAGATTCCAAGTGCACATAATTTTTGCATGGCCATTCATGATGACATTTTGATATTCAGTCAGAATTATTCTCAGCATTGTGAGCATTTTTCAGAAATCTTATCTGCTTTAGAGCATCATGGACTGAAAATTTGTCCCTGTAAATGTACCCTGAAAGAAATGTGTTTACCTAAGGCATACTATTTTCATTGATTCTCAGGACACAGTGAGTTTTGCACCAATGGCTGCAATAGGAGCAGTAGGTTTTCTCTCTATGTATTTGCCAAGATTGCAGGAAACCTTAAAACCTCTACATGATTTAACCAGAAGAGGTAAATCCTTTAAATGGGAATCCAAACATCAAGTTACATTTGATAGTAAAAAGGAACTTTTAGTGAAACCCCTAGTGTTGATGGCACCTCAAAAGGGAGGTAGATTTCACTTATAGTCTGATACTTCTAGAACAGGAACAGGTGCATATCTTACTCAAGAAATTGATGGTGTTGAAAGACTAGTTGCTTACCATTCTAAATGTCTGCCATGAGCAACAGCCAATTATTCTGTTGGTGAACTTGAGCTCTTTGGACTTTTCATTAACATTACAGCTTTCAGACATGTTTTAAAACCAATAGATTTTGATGCATTTGTGGACCATTCAGCTCTAGTCCATATCATGAAATCAAAAACAGAAACATGTACCACCAAATTACAGAAGCTTATTGAGAAGCTCTCAGAATATACTTTCAATTTAGGGTATAAGAAGGGCTCAGACTTGGTCACAGCAGATTTTCTTTCCAATAGGGCAAACCACTCCTAAGAAAAGAGCATTAATATATTTTACAAAACAGGAAGGTACGTGTCTGGCTTACAAGAAAACTTTCCAAGATGGATGGACATGCCAAATTTAAGAAAAATACCTTAAATCAATCTTGAGATATGAACATTTTTTACCCATAGCAAATGTACTGATGGACGCCACACAAAGACAACTGTAGATTTTGCCACCAGTCTTGCTTAAGGGGCTGTCACATATCCAAAACGGAGCCCGTCTGACTTCTCTGCGAGCTGAAAAATGCATTTTTTGGCAGGAATACGGCTGGTGTTTGCTCTATCACTGCGGGCTCCGCTGCAATTTTACTGTCAAATAGAGGCCCCTGCGTTGGCTATCAAACATCGAAGCTCGCATGACTGTATGTACTGACCCATGACTGAACATAACAGGTGTCAGGTGTGACCTGCGAGTCGACCCTTAAAACATGCCATGTGCCTGACCTTTAGGTCTATTAATATTCAGACACGTGACCCCTTACAATTTAGAGGAATCCCCTGCTTCCAAACGGCAATGCCCAGAACGCAGTGCCCACGACTTTATAATGCATGCAAAATGTCAAAGGTCTGCCTTTTTGGGAAAATAATCATGCTGAATGCAATCTTTGTCCAGTTTAATCAAAACGAAAGCGGTATTCTAACTCAACTATACACTCGCGTCATAATTGGCCCAGAGGAATTCCATTGGGGTGTTTGGGGGGGGGGGGCGCATTCTTCAAAGCCTTCACAGCTAGAAAGCGATGGAGTCACGTGAACTTTTGTCAGATATATGAGTAGGTCCTTTGCATAATTTATGCGTTGACCTTAATAAATATACCCAAGAACAAGCTGTCCCCGTTTTCCTTGACAGTGCATTCACTTGTGCCCATTTTTAAAACAAGAGACCCATGGGTCACGGCGCTCAGCTGATCGTGATTGGACTATAAATGTTTCTCCACTGTGATACTATATCGAGTCGATAAAGCTTATGAATATCATGTACATGTTGGGCTATTATAAAGGAATGTAATGTAATATGTGAGTAAATGATAAATGAAATTACCTAACTGATGGATTAATAGAGTCAAATAAAGTGGTTTATTTTTTATTTATTTAGGAGGGGTTGAAAATTGTGATATATTTGAGCAAATATGAATGCAATGACAGCAGTAATAAGCAGTAGTAGAATGGTGATAAGGCTATTTGTTGAAGGATCTAAAGTGTATGGTAGTCTGCAAGCGTTCAATTTGACAGATATGATGTTATGATTAACTATGCTGATGAAGTGATTTATGAATATGTGACTGTATGACACAATATCTCTTTAGTCTTGACAAGGTACATTATTGTGATGCCCTTTATGTCTACATTTTACACAATATTGACATAATTTCTGGCATGTACATAGGTATCTATGGACGAATAGTTATACAAAATATTAAAGTATGAATATATCTGATTCATCTTGTTCTTGCTTACTGAGGCTGACTTTGGGATGGGGTTCGGAGAAGGGAAAAGTGAGGGCAGCACGAAGGTGGATGTAGAAATATTCTATTGTAATGTTTTTCATTTATATAAGAATATGAAAAGCTAAGAGGAAAGGGGCCCTCCTACTGGGTATAGTAAAGTTCTAAATATATGATTGCAAACTAATACTCTGACAAGACTGTCATGAAGAAAAACAGTAAAAGTTTTGAGATACTGTGTTGCATACGAAAATTTACAGATGGACAGGCAAGTGGACAGAATGGACTGATCCCTTTATTTCACTTTCAAGAGAATAATGCATTTAAGTTTATATATAATCCTATTTTTTTAAGCAGATCCACTTTTTCCATTAAGAAGTTTTTATCTGAATCATTTTTTTATTTACAGGTTTATAAATTTTTAATTAAAAAACCTGAAAATATAAGTTAAAAAATTAGAATTGTTGCAAAAGTTGCAATCATTATATATACAGAGTAAAAAACATTGGGTCATATTATGCATACACATATATTTTATTATTTTTAAATCATAAATGTTTAAACTGATTTTAAAAGAAAATAATGCCACAACATGGCATCTACAAGAATATTCCTTGAATCACTATTAAAAAGTTTTGCACATTGGAGTTTTCAGGACATGCTTAATTTTATTCACCAAAATAAAATAAAAGTAAATTTGATAAAATAAAACATCTTTTCAAATAAAGTATACACACTGTTGGTTGAATGAGGGACAAACAATATCATTGTGCTAATTACTATCCCAGTTTTAATTAATTACTGGAATTAATAGTCAATTTCACACCTGGTGAAGTTCTTCTGAAGTAAGGAATTACTTATCTCATGAACATCCACACTTTCACAGCAATACACCACTTTGTGGACACAATTAAATGTACATTTTAATCATTGTAACCCTGGTGGTTCATTCATCTAGTTTATGCACCAGCTGGGGGGGATGAGTGCAGGGCAGAGGGGAAGCCTGCTAGTAGTGGCCAAGCTGGGCCAAGGTAAGCTGCCTGGGGTGGGTTACATAATGCAAGTGAAGGCTGTACTACTAGGTGGGCTAGATGTAAACAACACTTGACATGGTGTATGAAAACATGAATAAAAGCTATTAATTCCAATCAATTTCTTTTGAAAGTTCAGATTTTAAAAGATTAAATCCTTATGCATATATGCTGGGAAAATTAAATCAACAGTGCCAAAGTTGGACAAAATTTAAGGTATTGATTTTTTATTTATGCTAATAACTTGAAAAATTTGCAAAATTCAGATCTAATTTTGGGTAAACAATTGAATCTTGATTAAATAAAGTTATATTCCTGAAAAAAAGTCTCTAGGTTCAGCAATTCTCATGTTAGGTGAGTAAATATATTTCCTGATTTTTTAAAAAATTGCATTGTTTTGGCCCATAATTTCAAAATAATACCCAATACTGACCTAATTTTTGGTATGTTCATAGAAAATGTATAAAAGAATGTGAATACTAAATACGATCAAAAGCAGATCAGTGGTTTTGATATTAGGCAGCCTTGAAGTGTAAGTCTAACAATGGCTTTTTTTATGGAAAACAGAGTTTTTTTCCTTAATATCTCGAAGAAACAAAGTCCTAATGACCCAATTTTCGGTATGTAAGGAGATTTTGGGGACATCTAAAATTATGTCAACAGCCTAAGGAGCATAGAGATGTGCACTGAATGACCTACAGTCATCAAAGTGGACTGCTTGACAATGTAAGGGAATACAACAAGAGCCTCCAAAAAAATTCAATAACTAGCCTAATTTTGCAGCTTTTATTTTCAAATTTCAGATTTTTACAGATTAAATCCTTATGTATACATGCTGTGAAAATTAAATCCACAGTACTTACAGGAAAAAAACGTGCAATGGCCAAAGTTGGGCAAAATTTCAGGTACAAATTTTATATTTTTGCCAATATTTAAAAAAATTTAACAAATTTTGATTCAATTTTTTGTATACAATTAAATTTTGATTAATTAAAGTTGTATTACTGGAAAAAAGTCCCTACCTTTAACACTTTTGGTCTTAAGTGACCAAATATCTTCCTGATTTTTTTACAAAGTCCATTATGTTTGGGCCCATAACTTTTTTAAATTATATAATACTGACTTAATATCTGGCATGTACATAGGAACTATATAGAGGAATATTTATGGTAAATATGAAGAAAACCAGATGAGCGGTTTTGATATTAGGCAGTCCTGAAGTGTGAAAATAGATTTCTAATAAAAAATTGAGGTTTTTCCTTAATATCTCAAAGGAACGAAGTCTTATTGACCCAATTTTTGGCATGGTAGGAGATTATGGGGACATCTAACTGTATGCCAAAATTCAGATTCGTAGGTCCAACGGTGTCAAAACATGCCAGTCTTACGGACGGACATCCAGACAGACAGACGGACGGACAGATGGACAAACAGACGGACGGACGGACGACGGACAATGGACCATGACTAAAGCTCAGATGACTTATAGTCAGCTGAGCTAAAAAGCTTGCTTGGGTATCATATCGACGCGCGCAGTGAATCTCTCATATCCTCGCGCACATGTCATGGAGGAACTGGCACTTTCTTTTCACAGAAATATAACGCCAGTTCTTGCTAAATCGTATTTAATTGAATGAAACCTGGGTTTTTGTTCATTTTGCAACAACTTTATATAACTTGATTCAACAGAACAATGTCATGTCCATGTAATTTAATATACTTTGACAGTTATAAACAGTAGATGAGATCGTTGATCGTGAAGTTTTATAATTCAGACTGGGAACGGTGTAAATGCAAATGTCCAATAAAGATAGATAAAAGCCTGATATTATGAGAGTAAATATAAAAAAAAATTATGTTGTATTATTTTTTTCTATGGTAATTTTATTTAACTTAACACACAACTTGTTACAAGATGTGCCACCACAAATTTCATGAAAAAACTGGATGACACATAATAATTACTGTTGTAATAATTACTTTTTTAAATGTTACCTGTAATTTCAGAGGGTCAGAATTGGAAAACTGAATTAGCATGATCATAATACACTAAACAGTAACCTGAATATCGCATTCTTGTCACAATGTAACATGTCACATAAAAAGATTATAAATGAACTGTTTTTTTTTTCTTTCTTTATTTTTTATAAGAATAATGAATGATCAGACCATACAAGAATTGTTACTGTCACAGTTGCAGCTCAGGTACTGGTAATAAAATTTGCATTTGGCTTGAGCTGAATTTTCAGCAATAAAGAAATTTTTACATACACAACGTTTTTCCCATTCCATTAGAATGTAAAAAAATGAACATTACAAGTTAAATTTAGACTTATTTAGACATATATTAATATCTTTTCATATGATTTAAAAAAAGTAAAATAAATTATCTTGTCAGCAAAAATAATGGATCTGGCTCCCATTGAAACAAAAATTTGTGATGAATGAAATGGAAAAGGCTTGTTTTTGAAATGGAAAATCATTGGCTCTAATAGACCTGATGACCATCAACTGCAACTTGGATGGCGCCTGCCATTATGCCGGGCCGCCTTCGCTGGACTACTTTTTGTTTACTTTCGGCCGCTGGGTGATTTTTGATCACACTTGTTCAATGTGCACAGCCCGATCCCTGTCCAATATGTGACGGGTTAGATTGTAAGCGTAAAATAAGCTTGACTTCCTGGCGTGCTTGGAATTTGGAGACTTTCTGGCGAAAAAAAATTTGGCCGGAGGGCATTGTATATGTGACGCAGGCTTTACGAGATAAAGGTGTCAAGGATCCTATGACATGCACAACCCAATACATTGGAAGACTACCATGAGGAACATATGGCAAATGCAAAAAGTATTGTAGGTGGCGCCACCAGTCTGGATTAAGAGGTGGAAATTTCAAGATTTATGGACATGCTGCATTTCTGCTCAATACATGGAACCACTCATGAGATAAGGCCTGTTATCTATAAGACACCCAGATTCGTACTGCACAAAAAGGATTGCAGGTGGTGCCACCTGTCTTTGTTACACACAACTACATAGGTGAAGGAACAACTATTTTCGGGGGAAAGATCGGTCCAAGGGTCCCAGGGAAGTTCTCCGGAAACGAACGCTGTGGTGGCGAAGGCAGAACCCACACAAAAACACAGTATCCGCAAAACTCTTGTTTTGGTGGGTACAATGTACTCTTTAATAAAAGTCACTGCTTAATAAGGTAGTAGAATATATAAAATGTTCAGTATTAATATGAAATTGGACGTTGGTACCACGATTATGCCAGTCACCTTGCGCAAATACCTTTGACAGCTGGTATATTGGCAACCGGTAAAACCTGGAATATCCACGGAATAAAAATCAATACATTTCCTACACCTGAGAACCCATTTAGATGGTTTTAAAGACTGTACATACTGATCAAACAACTATTAATCTTTCTGTTTTTGTCTTTTCCTGGCCAAAATAATCGCCCTGTCAAGGTTCAGAGGATGGTTTTACTATATCGTTTTGCAAATGTCTAAGTCAACCGCCATGTTCACTAAAATTTTGGAAGTGATTTTGAATTCCTAGAGAATTCAAACACATGGTGACAGACATGGTGAATGTAAAATCCACCTTTTGTGAAACTCTAATTCAATATCTAACTAATACTTGAATCAAAAGACTTCATATTTATACTAATATATATATTTATATATACACACATATAAACACTACTGCATTTGATATATGATGTAATATATACATGTGTGCTATATATCTTTATTTTCTGTATTTAACTATTTGTTTTAACAAAATTTATATATCACCGTGGCCTGTATTCCTGTCAAAATTTTCCAAGGCATAACCTGATGCACCTGCAATGACTGCCTGTAATTCACCAGGTTAATAGGGGTGGGGTTTTATCTGACTGAGTGTAATGAAATAAGCATAGTTGGCTAGATGCAATGTCAGACCAGTAATTTTATATTGAATCTTTTATATAGTCTTATAAATTATGTGGTTTTAAATTACAGGCTTTTGTCACTTTGGGTCTAGATTTTCCAAGAAATCTCCCGTCACCTCTAAAATTTTAGTGAACATGGGGGTTGTTTTGGTCGTTTCAAAACAATATAATAAAATTGTGCTTTGTACCTTAACAGGGCAAACATTTTGGTAAAAGACAGACAGAAATGGAAAGATCAATAGTTGTTTGATTACTTTGTACATTCTTTACACCTCCCAAATGGGTCCTCAGGTGTAGGAAATGCATTAACTTTTATTCTGAGATCTCTTGGAAATTCTGAGGTAATTACGGGTTTTACCGACTAATATTATTATTATAAGAGATGGATAAAGCCTGACGGAGATAGATTAAAAACTGGCAGTAACTTTTAAGCTTGGCGGGTTATGAAAGCATTACTCCGCATCGTTAAATTGGCTAGGTAGAAACTGAGGTAAGGATGGCTCATCCCTTAGTTTTCTTAATGTGATCTCCTCCAAAATCTGTGTCAATGAGTGTGTGAGGTGGGGGGTCTTATAACAGGAGGAGAGCTTATTACGTCAAATATGGTATATTGAAATATTTATATTAATAAGCTATTTTACTAGTTCTATAACTTACCTAGTTTAGCACCTTTGCGTAGAAAACATATGATGACTGATCTGTTGCGACAACTGATTGCCCTCTCTAGCGGCCGCATTCCACTGTTGTCCTGGTGCTCAATCAGAGCCCCTTGGTCCAGCAAGTACTGAACCTGGAACACAACACAGCCTCACAATATCTATACTGTGGTCCGCTCCACATAATAAACACACATTCAGTTTTCCTAATCATTTGCCCTTTTCAGTGATTAGTGAGGGTAGAAGGCACTACAGTCACCAGTAAATGTGCATCATACATTTATATAATTACATGTGTGGCATGTATGCTGAACTGTGATCTGGATGACTTATTCTTTAACATACATTTTATTCTGTTGCATGTCACACTTACATTTTCACAGATTAACATTATTCATTCCAGCTGTCATCAGTTAAATATTCCAGTTAAAGGTTAATGGTGAACATTTGGCTAACACTCCAACAGTACATCACAGTTATGTTTGTGATACATTAATCACCAGAGAACAGAATTATACAAGCAATTCCATATGATCACATTAGTCAATGCCAAGTCATATGCGACCAACCTTTATGACATCTTTGTGACGTCTATATTGTCTTACGACCTTTGTGCCCTTTAAGTTCTCCCCCAAATTCATTGTGATTTATTTTTTTTATCAAAATATAGAAAAGAAATATGCCTTCAATGTATTTGGTATGTAGTATAGATATTCATTTGTAAATTGGTCCTACTTTCAATCAGCAGACCTCCAATACTTCTATTTTTAGCAAACCTGTGAGCTTATGCAATTGCGCAGCGTCTTCCGTCCGCCGTTGTCCGTACGTTAACCCATGCTATCTCAGAAACCGTCAGAGCTAGCAGCTCCAAATTGCATGTAGGAATCAGTTACATGTCAAACTTCATCTTATTGAGCTTATTTATTGGGTATCTGCATATAGGGAAAAACCTTAAAAACCTTTAAAAATCTTCTTCTCCGAAAATGTCAAGCCAAATTGTCCAATATTTCACAGAAATGATCCCTGGAACAGTCTTTTTCAAGTTTGTTCGAATGGTTCCAGTTAGGGATTTTTGGCCGAGTTACAGTCGGTTGAACTTAGCCATCTGTCCAAAACAGCATACTAAAATTAAATCTCAGAAACGGCTGAAGCTATCATCACCAAATTTTATGCCAATGTTTGTCACATATGTCACATCTGAAATTGAGGTATTGGAGGCGCCACCTACATTGATTTTACAAGCGAAAATGTAATTTTAGATTCTTCTAGCTTATACACTGTTTTATGATGAAACAGTTAAGCTGATTGGTTTAAACTTTACAAGAATTATTCTATGGTAGTGTTCTGCTTGTTTTATAAGAATAGATTGGGTAAATGCAGCTTTAAAAAAGCAGTGTAGCCAATTGAAAAAAGGCTTTCTGTGTTTGAAAACAGATTTCACAACCTCCTGAGTTTCAGCAGCTGAGTCAAGAGGTCACCCAGTACAACCAGGTGGGGTCCAGACATCACCATGGCAACTGACCTGGCTGTGTCTGGTGTCTAGACAATGTGTCTAGACATCCAGACACATCGTCTAGACATCCAGACACATCGTCTAGATGCAGAATGCCCAGATTAGAACTATTGGAAGTATATCTTTCAACTGATTGAAACAAGGGACCTATGGGTCACAGCGCTCAGCTAAAGTTTGATATTTTTGCAAATGCAAAATATGCAAAATATTCTATTGTAACGTTTTTCAGATATACAAGCATATGAGAAGCTAAGACGAAAGAGGCCCTCCTACTTGGTTATAGTAAAGTTCTTAATATATGATTGCAAAACTAATACTCTGACAAGCCTGTCATGAAGAAAAACAGTTAAGGTTTAGAGTTTTGAGCTTATTTTTTTTAGGCATATACACTTTTTCCATTACCAGTTTTATCAGATTCAACTTTTTTATTTACAACTTTAATAAATTTGTAATGAAAATAATTTGAAAATATAAGTTAAAATATCAGAGTTCTAAGTTGCAATCATTATTTATCCAGAGTGTAGCTCATATTGGGTCATATTATGCATACACATATATTTTATTATTTTTAAATCATAAATGTTTAAACTGAATTTAAAAGAAAATAATGCCACAACATGGCATCTACAAGAATATTCCTTGAATCACTATTAAAAAGTTTTGCACATTGGAGTTTTCAGTACATGCTTAATTTTATTAACCAAAATAAAATAAAAGATTCAGTAAATTTGATAAAATAAAACATCTTTTCAAATAAAGTATACACACTGTTGGTTGAATGAGGGACAAACAATATCATTGTGCTAATTACTATCCGAGTTTTAATTTATTACTGGAATTAATAGTCAATTTCACACCTGTTGAAGTTTTTACTCTTCTGAAGGATGGAATTACTTATCTCATGAACATCCACACTTTCATAGCAATACACCACTTTGTGGACACAATTAAATGTACACTTTAATCATTGTAACCCTGGTGGTACAATACAAAATCTAAAATGTAGCATAGCCTAGAATAAGAATGAATCAAATACAGAAAATAATAACATTCATCTAGTTTATGCACAATCTGGGGGCGGGGGGGGGGGGGGGGGGGGAGTGCAGGGCAGAGGGGAAGCCTGCTGGTATTGGCCAAGCTGAGCCAAGGCAAGCTGCCTGGAGAGGGTTACATAATACAAGTGAAGGCTGTACTACTAGGTGGGTCTGATGTAAACAACACTTGACATGGTGTATGAAAACTTGAATAAAAGCTTCTCTTTTCAATCAATTCCTTGAAATTTGTTAGGTGAGTAAATATATTTCCTGATTTTTTAAAAAATTGCATTATGTTTTGGCCCATAACTTCAAAATAATACCCAATACTGACCTAATTTTTGGTATGTTCATAAAAATGTAGTAAAGAATGTGAATACTAAATACAATAAAAAAACAGATCAGTGGTTTTGATATTAGGCAGCCTTGAAGTGTAACAATGGCTTTTTTTTATGAAAGACAGAGTTTTTTTCCTTAATATCTCCAAGGAACGAAGTCCTAATGACCCAATTTTCGGTATGGTAGGAGATTTTGGGGACATCTAAAATTATGCCAACAGCTTGGGGAGTATAGAGATGTGCACTGAATGACCTACAGTCATCAAAGTGGACTGCTTGACAATGTAAGGGAATACAACGAGAGCCTCCAAAAGAATTCAATAACTAGCCTAATTTTGCAGCTTTTATTTTCAAATTTTAGATTTTAACAGATTAAATCCTTATGTATACATGCTGTGAAAATTAAATCCACAGTACTTACAGGAAAAAAACGTGCTGTGGCCAAAGTTGGGCAAAACTTAAGGTACCAATTTTATATTTTTGCCAATATTTAATAAAATTTAACAGATTTTGATCTAATTTTTGGTATACAATTAAATTTTGATTAATTAAAGTTGTATTACTGGAAAAAAGTCCCTACCTTTAACACTTTTGGTCTTAAGTGACCAAATATCTTCCTGATTTTTTTACAAAGTCCATTATGTTTGGGCCCATAACTTTTTTAAATTATATAATACTGACTTAATATCTGGCATGTACATAGGAACTATATAGCAGAATATTTATGGCTAATATGAAGAAAACCAGATGAGTGGTTTTGATATTAGGCAGTCCTGAAGTGTGAAAATAGATTTCTAATAAAAAATTGAGGTTTTTCCTTAATATCATGAAGGAATGAAGTCCTATTGACCCAATTTTCGGAGATTTTGGGGACATCTAACTATATACCGAATTTCAGATTCGTAGGTCCAATGGTGTCATAACGTGCCAGTCTTACGGACGGACATCCGGACAGACGGACGGACGGACAAACAGACAGACAGACGGACGGACGACAGACAATGGACCATGACTATAGCTCAGATGACTTATAGTCAGCTGAGCTAAAAACTTGGTTTGCATTTTTAGTGAAACTGTGAGCTTATGCAATGGTGTGGCGTTGTCCCTCTTCCGTCTACCATCATGGCTATCTCAAAAAGGGCAGGAGCTAGCATCACCATATTTTTCTAAAAAAATTGTCATCTAAAAAATTCTATTGGATTTAGCTTATTTCTTGGCTAACTGCATTTTTTTAGATTTTAAAGGGAAGAAGCTAAAAAACATTAAAAAATGTTCTTCTCTGAAACCTAATTGTCCGTTCATCTGTCCCAATAATCCTCCCTGGTAAAAAGAACATATCTGGAATATCCTGACTGATACATCCTAGTTTTAAAATGTCCTAGTCTGAAACTTGAAGGTCAGAAACGTCCATTTTGCTGAAATCATAATAACTAAAGTAGATATGCAGGACATAAGTGGATCAATATTAGATTTTAAAAATAACTTTCCATTCATACTCTCAAACTTTGCACAGGTTCACATTAGGCCTGTAGCCCTTTTTTTTAGTAATATTGTTTTGGTGGAGGTACCTGCCTCCATTTTTGGACTTTATGACAGGGCAGTAACACACGCTTCCTCTTATCTTATATCCTAGCATCAACCAGGCCTGGTGACTACTGCACCTGCTGGCCCTGGGTGCATAATCATCCTCATTGCTGGGTCATACCACTGAGGAACCCCTGGAAGGCGAATTAGTTGGTGAGTGAAACACAGCCGTTGGGCACAGCCTTCCCATTAAGCCTGCAGAGTGCTCACCCTGGGGTGGGGGCCAACCTTTAAATATCTCACTGCCCCCAGCTGAGATTGGAACTCACAATCTCATGGCTTTGATACAACAACATGAAACAAGTGACCCATGGGTCATGATGTTCAGCTGCCAAGCATGACCTCAGACATCATGGGTTGAAATTCACAACTTCCAGTCAAGTTTGTGAAGAATCTATTTTCCAGTTTTGTTGAAACTTTCTATGATGACAGAAATATATATCAAATATGTCTGGTTAAAAACACAGTGACTTAATGGTCAAAACCATTTGACCAAAATTGAATTATCATCATCTGAGGATAATTAATGTGTGAGTTTAAGAATTTGGCCCCGTGGTTTTTGAGAAGACCTTTGTAGCTACTGAGCTAAAATGGGCTGTTGTGGCATATGACTAAATTCAGCTTCCTATAACTCAGCTTAAAGTCACTGAACAGAGAACATTTTAACAAACTTCAGAAAGCACTACTCTAGGATCATTTCTCTGTGATGTTAAACAATTTGGCCATATGGTTTCAGAGAAGAAGTTCCTTGTAGCCCTCAGTGTGATACAGGCACTGATGACCCCGTTCAAAAAAGGCTGATGCAGGTGGTGCCCCCAATACCTCAATTTCAGATATGACTCATGTGACCAACTTTGGCATAAAATTTGGTGATGATAGTTCCAGCTGTTTCTGAGATTGAAATTTTAATATGCTTTTTTGGACAGGTGACTGTAACTTCCTGTAACTCAGCCAAAAATCCCGAACTGGAACCATTCGAACAAACTTTAGAGAGATTTTTTCTAGGATTATTTCTGGGAAATATTGGACAATTTGGCTGGATGGTTTCAGAAAAGAAAATTAAAGGTTTTTAAGCTTTTTCCCTATAAAATGTAAGTAAATGCAGACAGCCAAAAAATAAACAAAATCTGTAATTTTTTTTAGATGACTGATTTTTGCATAAAGTTTGGTGATGCTAGCTTCTGCCGTTTTCGAGATAGTACAGGTTAATGTACAGACAACGCATGACCCAATGATGCACGAGGCTCAACGCCGGACCATTGCATAAGCTCACAGGTTCACTAATAATGTATAACCTGATGAAGCTTGTCTCTGTACTCACCACACTGTGATCACCACAGAAGGCAGCAAGATCAAGGGGCGTTCTACCGTTACGGTCAGGATGTTCAATGAATGAACCCCTTTCTATCAACATCTGCACCACATGTTGGTGGCCTCTTAAACAGCCCCATGACAGAGCAGTCATTCCCTCCTGATCAATTTGCTCCAGTGGCATACCCTTGGTTATCAGGAGCTCTGCAACATCAGTGTGACCTTCACTTGCAGCATACATCAGCGCAGTGCGACCATGTTTGTCTGTCTGGTTCATGGATGCTCCCATTTCCAACAAGATGTCTACTAGCTCCCAGTGTCCTGCTCGGGAGGCCAACAACAGCGGGGTTACACCACGACCATTTGCAGTTTGTGGGTTGGCTCCAAGGTCAAGCAAGGACAAAACAACATCCTGGTGACCATGGTAGCAGGCAGAACTCAAAGCTGGAAGATAAAGATAGAACAGAATAATAATTTTTTATCCAATGCATATAGATACATTTGGAAACTTTCTGTGGAGAGAGCTCACAAGTATCAGTGTTCACTACATTTAAAAACATATTGGTCATTCATCACTTTCGAACGTGACATATACTCTAGCACCTTGTTCCATATGTGTAATGTACTAAGGGCCAGTATATTAAACTGCAATTCTCACTCTCTGTATTTCATCATGATTATATAATATGTAAGGTGCAGGTGTTTAAGTAAATTGGGACTTTGTGTATTCAGTGTCAGACCTGAGTTGCCAGGTATGTACATAATGACTGTAATTGCTTAGCCTTGATTACATGGCAACTCTATTCAGTCTAATTGCACTTTCATTCAGCTCCTGTGCAGACCTTTCTTTAATTGTATCTATTGTGACAAATCAGGAAAATCTCTGATTGGTAACTCTGTGTTTGATGAATCTTGCTGGGATACATGAGATGTGTTTAGAGTCAGTTTTGTAACCGGGGGGGGGGGGGGGGGGGGGGCCAGCCTCCTGTAACGTGGCCAAAAATCTCCAAACTGGAACCATTCAAACAAACTTGAGAGAGATTGTTCCAAGGATCATTTCTGTGAAATATTGGACAATTTGGCTGGACAGTTTCAGAGGAGAAGATTTTTGAAGCTTTTTAAGCTTTTTCCCTATAAAATCTAAGAAAATGCAGTTAGAAAAATTAAACAAATTCCGATAGTTTTTCAGATGACTGATTATTTGCAAAAAATTTGGTAATGCTTGCTCCTGCCGTTTTTGAGATAGCTTTGGTTAACGTACAGACAACGCATGACAGCCGACGCTGCGCCATCGCATAAGCTCACAGGTTCGCTAAAAAGTGATGTTGCAAAATGGCTGACAGCTTAACAATCACGTGAATGTGTCAAAGGTCACAATGTTTAGCAAGATTCCTAAAAGATTTTTATTTTTATAACACGTATTATATTCTTTTTTTACTTTAAGAATACTTTCTGCATGTTATCCTGTTTGTGTGTTGTCTTAAAAAAAGACATTTCCAGAAAATGTCATCCTCCCACCAAAGAATGTTTCTACTCAAAACCACTGTGAGTATGATCCTACACAGTGTGCATGGCTGGCTGCTTACAGAACATGTGAATATGTCAAAGGTCAACTAGACATTTCTTGGCACCGCAGGTGCCAGAGTATCCCCAGACATAGTAGGCCTCCCCCCTACAAGAATAGACTCCCATTTTGAGCAGCATATACTGACACTTAGCATTTTTATTGTTTCTTCCATCTAACAATCCACAATCTTGTTGAAGATGTTGGTCCTGTGACCTTGATCTTTTTAAAGATGTGTCCTGTGTCCTTGACCTTAGACCTCATGACCCCAAAATCAATTTTGGTCTTACTTTTCCAATGGGACATATGCAAGTCAAGTTTGAAATCCATACATCAATAAAAGCAGGAATTATCATCCAGAAACTAATTTTTGGACATATGGCTCCTGTGACCTTCACCTTTGACCTTGTGACCTCAAAATTGATAAGAGTCTTCCACTCTTGGCAGGTGATCTATATGTGCAAGATGAAAGATCTGAGATTAATTGTTTGGCTGAAAATGCTTCCACAATCTTTTAAAAGAGGTTTCCTGTGACCTTGACTTTTGACCTCATGACCCCAAAATCAATTTGGGTCTTGCTTTTCTAATGGGTCAATAACAAAGCCATGTTTGAAATCCATACATCAATAAAAGAAGGAATTATCATCCAGAAACTAATTTTTGGACAGATGGCTCCTGTGACCTTCACCTTTGACCTTGTGACCTCAAAATTGATAGTGTTCTTCCTCTCTTGGCAGGAGAACTATATGTGCAAGATGAAAGATCTTAGATGAAATGTTTGGCTGAAAATGCATCCACATCTTTTTAAAGATGTGTCCTGTGACCTTGACCTTTGACCTCATGACCCCAAAATCAATTTGGGTCTTACTTTTCCAATGGGACATATGCAAGTCAAGTTTGATCTCCAAACATCAATAAAAGCAGGAATTATCATCCAGAAACTTATTTTTGGACATATGGCTCCTGTGACCTTCACCTTTGACCTCAAAATTGATAGGGGTCTTCCACTCCTGGCAGGTGAACTATATGTGCAAGATGAAAGATCTGAGATTAATTGTTTGGCTGAAAATGCATCCACAATCTTTTAAAAGAGGTTTCCTGTGACCTTGACCTTTGACCTCATGACCCCAAAATCAATTCGGGTCTTGCTTTTCTAAGGGGTAAATAACAAAGGCAAGTTTGAAATCCATACATCAATAAAAGAAGGAATTATCATCCAGAAACTAATTTTTGGACAGATGGCTCCTGTGACCTTCACCTTTGACCTTGTGACCTAAAAATTGACAGGGTTCTTCCTCTCTTGGCAGGTGAACTATATGTGCAAGATGAAAGATCTGAGATGAAATGTTTTGCTGAAAATGCATCCACATCTTTTTTAAGATATGTCCTGTGACCTTGACCTTTGACCTCATGACCCCAAAATCAATTTTGGTCTTGCTTTTCCAATGGGACATATGCAAGTCAAGTTTGAAATCCATACATCAATAAAAGCAGGAATTATCATCCAGAAACTAATTTTTGGACATATGGCTCCTGTGACCTTCACCTTTGACCTTGTGACCTCAAAATTGATAGGGGTCTTCCACTCTTGGCAGGTGAACTATATGTGCAAGATGAAAGATCTGAGATTAATTGTTTGGCTGAAAATGCATCCACAATCTTTTAAAAGAGGTTTCCTGTGACCTTGACCTATGACCTCATGACTCCAAAATCAATTTGGGCCTTGCTTTTCTAATGCGTCAATAACAAAGCCATGTTTGAAATCCATACATCAATAAAAGAAGGAATTGTCATCCAGAAACTAATTTTTAGACATATGGCTCCTGTGACCTTCACCTTTGACCTTGTGACCTCGAAATTGATAGTGTTCTTCCTCTCTTGGCAGGAGAACTATATGTGCAAGATGAAAGATCTGAGATGAAATGTTTGGCTGAAAATGCATCCACATCTTTTTAAAGATGTGTCCTGTGACCTTGACCTTTGACCTCATGACCCCAAAATCAATTTGGGTCTTACTTTTCCAATGGGACATATGCAAGTCAAGTTTGAAATCCAAACATCAATAAAAGCAGGAATTATCATCCAGAAACTAATTTTTGGACATATGGCTCCTGTGACCTTCACCTTTGACCTTGTGACCTCAAAATTGATAGGGGTCTTCCACTCTTGGCAGGTGAACTATATGTGCAAGATGAAAGATCTGAGATTAATTGTTTGGCTGAAAATGCATCCACAATCTTTTAAAAGAGGTTTCTTGTGACCTTGACCTTTGACCTCATGACCCCAAAATCAATTCGGGTCTTGCTTTTCTAATGGGTCAATAACAAAGCCAAGTTTAAAATCCATACATCAATAAAAGAAGGAATTATCATCCAGAAACTAATTTTTGGACAGATGGCTCCTGTGACCTTCACCTTTGACCTTGTGACCTCAAAATTGACAGGGTTCTTCCTCTCTTGGCAGGTGAACTATATGTGCAAGATGAAAGAACTGAGATGAAATGTTTGGCTGAAAATGCATCCACATCTTTTTTAAGATGTGTCCTGTGACCTTGACCTTTGACCTCATGACCCCAAAATCAATTTGGGTCTTGCTTTTCCAATGGGACATATATAAGTCAAGTTTGAAATCCATACATCAATAAAAGCAGGAATTATCATTCTGAAACTTATTTTTGAACAGATGGCTCCTGTGACCTTCACCTTTGACCTTATGACCTCAAAATTGATAGGGGTCTTCCACTCTTGGCAGGTGTACTATATGTGCAAGATGAAAGATCTGAGATTAATTGTTTGGCTGAAAATGCATCCACAATCTTTTTAAAGAGGTTTCCTGTGACCTTGACCTTTGACCTCATGACCCCAAAATCAATTTGGGTCTTACTTTTCCAATGGGACAAATGCAAGTCAAGTTTGAAATCCATACATCAATAAAAGAAGGAATTATCATCCAGAAACTAATTTTTGGACAGATGGCTCCTGTGACCTTCACCTTTGACCTTGTGACCTCAAAATTGATAGGGGTCTTCCTCGATTGGCAGATGACTTATATGTGCAAGATGAAAGGTCTGAGATGAAATGTTTGGCTGAAATTGCATCCACAATCTTTTTAAAGATGTGTCCTTTGACCTTGACCTTTGACCTCATGACCCCAAAATCAATTTGGGTCTTGCTTTTTCAATGGGATATATATAAGTCAAGTTTGAAATCATTACATCAATAAAAGCAGGAATTATCATCCAGAAACTAATTTTTGGACAGATAGCTCCTGTGGCCTTGACCTTTGACCTTGTGACCCGAAAATTTATATGGATCATCCACTATTGGCAAGTGAGCTATATATTCAAGATGGAAGACCTGGGATGAAAGTTTGGCTTAAAATGCATCCACAGAGTCTTTTAAAATGCCAGTCCAGTGACCTTGACCTTTGACCTCATGACCCTAGAACCTATAGGGTTCTTACTTTAGTGGTGGGCCATACATAAGTCATGTTTGAAATCCATATTGCTATCAACACTGGAGATACCATAATAGGTGTGTGATTTTCACCATATATGGCAATATTCAAGGTCAAGGCCACTTTCATAGGAAAGGTCATGACCCCAATTTAAATAAGCATCATCCCATCACCCATACCTATGTATATGCATAATATAAAAGAAATCTGTCCATTAGTTTTTGACTTATAATGCTCACAGTACTGTAAGGTGGCAATTTTTGGGGTATTAAACAGCACGAAAACAAGTAAAGAATAATAGGTGGCGCCACCAGTTTCTGGAACATGACAACCCTATCCATGATCTTCAATCAAGTTGATTTTGGGATAAATCCATGCAAGATTTCTTGAGATATTAAAGATATTGTGTGATTTTCCCCGAAATTGGACCTATTCAAGGTCAAGGACACTCTCCTAGTAAAGGTCATGACCTCATTTTAAATAGGCGTCGTCCTCTTACCCATATCTATACATATACCAAGTTTGGTAAATTTCCGTGAAATATTTTTTGGGTTATCGCGCCAACAAGATTCATATGCGGCGGCGGCGGCGGCGGCGGGACCGGTATGAAAACATAGTATCCCCCGACTTTGTCTGGGGATACAACTAATTTTTGGACAGATGGCTCCTGTGACCTTCACCTTTGACCTTGTGACCTCAAAATTTATAGGGGTCTTCCTCGATTGGCAGATGACTTATATGTGCAAGATGAAAGGTCTGAGATGAAATGTTTGGCTGAAATTGCATCCACAATCTTTTTAAAGATGTGTCCTTTGACCTTGACCTTTGACCTCATGACCCCAAAATCAATTTGGGTCTTGCTTTTTCAATGGGACATATATAAGTCAAGATTGAAATCATTACATCAATAAAAGCAGGAATTATCACCCAGAAACTAATTTTTGGACAGATAGCTCCTGTGGCCTTGACCTTTGACCTTGTGACCCGAAAATTTATATGGATCATCCACTATTGGCAAGTGAGCTATATATTCAAGATGGAAGACCTGGGATGAAAGTTTGGCTTAAAATGCATCCACAGAGTCTTTTAAAATGCCAGTCCAGTGACCTTGACCTTTGACCTCATGACCCTAGAACCTATAGGGTTCTTACTTTAGTGGTGGGCATAAGTCATGTTTGAAATCCATATTGCTATCAACACTGGAGATACCATAATAGGTGTGTGATTTTCACCATATATGGCAATATTCAAGGTCAAGGCCACTTTCATAGGAAAGGTCATGACCCCAATTTAAATAAGCATCATCCCATAACCCATACCTATGTATATGCATAATATAAAAGAAATCTGTCCATTAGTTTTTGACTTATAATGCTCACAGTACTGTAAGGTGGCAATTTTTGGGGTATTAAACAGCACGAAAACAAGTAAAGAATAATAGGTGGCGCCACCAGTTTCTGGAACATGACAACCCTATCCATGATCTTCAATCAAGTTGATTTTGGGATAAATCCATGCAAGATTTCTTGAGATATTAAAGAATTTGTGTGATTTTCCCCCGAAATTGGACCTATTCAAGGTCAAGGACACTCTCCTAGTAAAGGTCATGACCTCATTTTAAATAGGCGTCGTCCTCTTACCCATATCTATACATATAACAAGTTTGGTAAATTTCCGTGAAATATTTTTTGGGTTATCGCGCCAACAAGATTCATATGCGGCGGCGGCGGCGGCGGCGGCGGGACCGGTATGAAAACATAGTATCCCCCGACTTTGTCTGGGGATACAATAACGCGAGAGGCCACATAAGGCCAGCAAAATACAGATTCATACTTCAAAGTAACTATAAAACAAGGGACCCATGGGTCACGGGCTCAGCTGTTATATATGATAACAAAATATGATTTGGAAGAGGAGGTAGGCAAAGGCTGGTTTTGTGAGGTAATATAATAAGCTCTATTATGAGTTGATTGTGTTTAACTCAAGTTATGTACGATTTTGATAATATCCTTGAAGACAGGGAAGAGGACTGATGTCATTAATATTATTTACAGTTGGAAATGGTGTGCTATTATCACATAGGTTTTGACTTGGCCATAAAACTTTACCTACATTGCAGCAGAATTATTTGAAAAGTTAAACCATTTATTAAAAATTAATAACAAATATTATGTCAAATATAATTTAAATTAAAAATAATAACAGTATCATGTTTTTTTTCATCAAAGATTTTTAAATAATATTATCGAAATAAATGATTATTAAAATAATATTATAGAATATATTCATGAATGCATTTGAATTCAAACACTTTCATTTTTACCTGTATTCCTATCCTTATACATGAAATTATGGAGTACATATTCATATTTGCATTCAAATACATTTGCAAAGTACTGCACCATGTCTGGTATTTATTCAGTTTCAGCAAAACAAAGTTCTTGAGAATCCAGAATAAACAAATATCACAAATTTAAATAATGATCATAAGTACCTGGTTTTATGAATTTTATTTATATTCAAAAATAAAACTATAATATTCACTTTGGACTACCTTCACATCAATCTACGCACTAAACATAGCAAGTCTTATGAAAATTATTAATATTACAGAAATCATAATGAGAACTTGTCTAAGATCTGATTTTTTAACATATTAAAATTTTTTATTAAAAAAATGTATCAGAAAAAAATTTGAAGTATCTCAGCTATGAAACCATTATATGTGTAAAAAATAACCCAAGGATAAGAATACTCCATTAATTATACAAGGAGAAAACTAGAGATGGGCAAGTTAAATTTTATTAACTGAAATATATAAACCAGTAATATAAATTTTGATTATTTACATAGTCTTGTGACAGCTGTTACAGCCACGTGTCTGAATGTCATAAGTGAAACATATTGAAATCTTTAATCAGTACTTGTCCGAGTAAAATTAAAAAAAAATTAGATTTATATTATCATCTGCATCTTTGTCAATCATTAATTTCCTTCATATAATCCCTAATAGTATAGAACAATATAATTTAACTAGACATTTCTTGGCACTATAGGTGCCAGAGTACGCCCCCGTACACGTCACACTTGAAAACAAAATTACATGCAAATGTTCTTTCATCATAAATGGCTAACACACTGTTAAACTTCAGCCAAACTTCTGACAAACACTGAGTTCAGAAGCCTTCAAAGTCTGACTGATCATCGTCTGATGGACCAAACAAAGCCTCCCATTCGTCTGCCGCAAGCGGGTGATCGGCATCCCAGTCGCTGAAGTTTGTGACATCGTCGACGTCAATCTCCTGTTCATCACTAGGCTCTGCCCACAGTGCATCGTCTTCTGTTCCATCGAGCGCGTTTGCGATGCCGGTCTTGAGAAAACTGCGTTAAACCATCTCAGCAGGAATGTCATTCCAAGCGGACTTCACCCATCCTGTTACGAGTGCAAGGCCTGGTTTCTTTAGGTTTCCTCGAGCAGTTTTCTCCGCCTGACCGTCGGCCATCCACTTGAGCCAGTGCGGCTAAACGCGATCTTTGAAAGGTTTATTCAACACTACGTCGATGGGCTGCAACACGCTTGTCAGGCCGCCAGGAATAACGGCCTGGTGAGTCCGGCATTGCTTGACAGCGGCCTTGATGGCGGGGGTCAGGTGTCCCCGTAACTGGTCCCACACGAGCAGACATCGTTTCTTCAGAAGCGTGACCGTCATCACAAGTTGATCAAAGCTGTCACTGATGAGTTGTTTACTCGTTTGTTTAACCAAACATGTGCGCTACATTAATCATATTCAGTGATAATTAATCATACTTCCTTAATGTTGTATGTTTGTCAGCGAGATTTGTTAAATATATTATTTATATTGGAACCAATTTGCTTTGATAACGATTTTTATGTAACTGATTTCATGTGGAGAATGAAAATGGAATTTATTAGCTTATCGTTGAACTGGGCGTGACCGGTGTCGTTTAGGTTACCCGTCGGGACGCTTGGCGAAAGCGAAGGACGACCGCAATATTGTATATTCTTTTTAAGTAATACGGAATATTAAACCATGACAAGATAAAAATATGTGAAAAATACGATCGACATTCACGATTTAAAATATGTAATTGTTACACTGCCGACGATTTGCATATCAGCGTGCCTTTTTGGGGAATGTTTATAGTTTATGGTTGGGCCGGGGGTATTTGCGGGGAGGTTACATGTCGGCCCGCTTGTGAACACAAGTCATGCATGCTACGCCGCTGGTATGACACATTTTGTAAAGTGAGAAGGACAAACATCACACGTTTCTCCTAAAATAAAAAGTGTGATGTGCTTCATAAACATAATATCAGACAAAATAAAGAAAATAATAAATACATTTCTTAAATAAACACGCTTGTTTGTTACCAACGCATCAGTGGGCGATACTTACCGGCAGCTTTCACAGTCCACTAAATAAGGTCTCTTTGATTTAGGCAAGCCGAGAGAAACCACCATATCAAAGGCGATTCTCACACCTGAAACCTCCACTGATCAGGTAATCCGTGCCCTTGTCCTTTTGGTGACCGTCATCACAAGGTGATCAAAGCTGTCACTGATGAGTTGTTTACTCGTTTGTTTAACCAAACATGTGCGCTACATTAATCATATTCAGTGATAATTAATCATACTTCCTTAATGTTGTATGTTTGTCAGCGAGATTTGTTAAATATATTATTTATATTGGAACCAATTTGCTTTGATAACGATTTTTATGTAACTGATTTCATGTGGAGAATGAAAATGGAATTTATTAGCTTATCGTTGAACTGGGCGTGACCGGTGTCGTTTAGGTTACCCGTCGGGACGCTTGGCGAAAGCGAAGGACGACCGCAATTTTGTATATTCTTTTCCAGTAATACAGAATATTAAACCATGACAAGATAAAAATATGTAAAAAATACGATCGACATACACGATTTAAAATTTTTAATTATTACACTGCCGACGATATGCATATCAGCGTGCCTTTTTGGGGAATGTTTATAGTTTATGGTTGGGCCGGGGGTATTTGCGGGGAGGTTACATGTCGGCCCGCTTGTGAACATGACCCCCTGGTATGACACATTTAGTAACGTGAGAAGGATAAACGTCATACGTTCTTCTTGTAATAAAACATATGATATGCTTTATAAAAATTATATCAGAAACATAAAAAAAGAAAATAAATACATGTTTTAATAGAATCTGTGTACGGACGTAATAAGGCTTGTGTTCTACCGACGCAGCACTGGTTGATATACTTACCGGTATCTTGTTTATCATTTTCGGTGTGCTTCAGGTGACTGAAAACTTGTACCCGATAACAGGACGACCCCCCCCCCCCCCCCCCCACTAAGCCCTCCAAAATTTGGGAACCAATTTGACGTCCTATACACGAGTAAATACGGTACAAGTCAAGTTTGAAATCCATACATCAATAAAAGCAGGAATTATCATCCAGAAACTAATTTTTGGACAGATGGCTCCTGTGACCTTCACCTTTGACCTTGTGACCTCCAAATTGATAGGGGTCTTCCTCTATTGGCAGATGAACTATATGTGCAAGATGAAAGGTCTGAGATGAAAAGTTTGGCTGAAAATGCATCCACAATCTTTTTAAAGATGTGTCCTGTGACCTTGACCTTTGACCTCATGACCCCAAAATCAATTGGAGTCCTGCTTTTTCAATGGGACATATATAAGTCAAGTTTGAAATCAATACATCAATAAAAGCAGGAATTATCTTCCAGAAACTAATTTTTTGACAGATAGCTCCTGTGGCCTTGACCTTTGACCTTGTGACCCCAAAATTGATATGAATCATCCACTATTGGCAAGTGAGCTATATATTCAAGATGGAAGACCTGGGATTTCCCTAGAACCTATAGGGTTCTTACTTTAGTGGTGGGCCATACATAAGTCACGTTTGAAATCCATATGGCTATCAACACTGGAGATATCATAAGAGGTGTGTGATTTTCACCAAATATGGACACATTAAAGGTCAAGGCCACTCTCATGGTAAAGGTCATGACCCAAATGTAAATAGAACTCATCCCATAACCCATATCTCTACATGTGCATAATATGAAAGAAATCTGTCCATTAGTTTTTTGACTTATAATGCTTACAGTACTGTCAAGTGGCAATTATGGGGGTATTAAAAGGCGTAAAAACAAGAAAAGGATAATAGGTGGCGCCACCAGTTTCCGGTATATCACAAGGCTATCCAAGATCTTCGGTCACCTTGATGTTTGGACCAGTCCATGCAAGCTTACTTGAGATATTTAAGTATTTGTGTTATTTTCAGCAAAAATGAGCCTATTCAAGGTCAAGGTCACTCTCCTAGCATAGGTCATGACCCCATTTTAAATAGGCTTCGTCCCCTTACCTATATCTATACAAATGTAAAGTTTGAAAAAGATCAGTGAAATATTTTTTGAGTTATCCCGCTCACAAGGTTTTTCTGCGGCGGCGGCGGCGGGACTGTCGTGAAACCATAGTATCCCGACTTTGTCTGGGGATACAATTATTTTTTTTTTCTTTATTAAAATTGAAAAGAAAAATACCATAGGTGACTCAATGGTGTTACTTGGAATACATTTTCATCCATCCATACAAAATCCATAAAACATCAGTAACTGCAAAGTAATTCCCTGTTGGTGTTACTCATCAACGGCCACATTCCTTTTCTATTGATTATTTTTGAAGTTGTGATTATAGACCTATAAAAATTTATTTATTCATTGTTTATTGTTATGCTGTTGGTCTAAACAACTAATAGATGAGCTGGGTTGGACACCTGGATCAGCTGTGGCCAGCAATAAGCTGCCCAGCTGCAAGTATATGCCCCGCGTCAAGCGTGTATAATTGGCCTGAAAGGTCAACTTGATGACATACATGTGACTGAAGAGGGGCTGGGTAGAGCCTGGGTCTGACAGGGTCTCATGAAAACTTTAATAAAGGCTACAGTTTATGACCAATTTCTTTCAACTTTCAAAACTAACAAGCTGAAATCCTTATTTCTGCATGATATAACAAGTGACCCATGGGTCGTGACGCTCAGCTGCCAAGCATGACCTTCGACATCATGGGCTGCGATTCACAACTTCTAGTAAAAATGTTGCAGAACCTATATGCCAATTTTGTTTAAACTTTCTACGTTGCCATAAATTCTTATCATATATGTCTGGTTAAAACATAGTGAATGATGGTCTGAGGCAAAATGTATGGTTGTTGAGCTATCAGGAACTAATCCCACAGCTTGCTCGATACCTGTCAGTCTCAAAAGGAATACCACACAGGCCACATATAAGATCAAAATATAGCAAAAGATCAAGGAAATCCATGCAAGAATTATTGTGAAACAGGTGCTTCCATATTAATTTTTATTCAATACAAGCCAACTGTACTGAGCTTTCATAAATGATGGTCATATTTATTAAGAAATCTTTGACCCCATGCAAGATTACATTAATATACATCCCACTGCATTCACTTTAATAGTTCTTGAGATAATATGTTCTAAAGGAATTTAAAGATGGCTTCCTGGTGGCCATATTGGATTTCTGACAGGTCAGAAATTGAACAACAAACATCCTCTAAAAGGGACCAAACATCATAAATAAATCACAGAAACTGCCCTGGCAAAAGGATTTCTAAAATGGCTACCTGGCAGACATAATGGTCTTCTGACAAGTCTGACATTTGATATCACACATCCTCCAATAAGACACTAAACTTGTAGCAATTGCTTCAAAGAATGTAACAGTTATGAATGTCCAAAACAATTCAAAAGGCATGTAAAAAGTGCATGTCCAATTTGTTTTAATTATCAGCTTGCTATTCAATGGGGTCAGCAGGGTAGGTAAACTGCAAAACCTAAAAGAAAAGAAATGCAGAAAGCATCACTAAGAGTCTTGTAATCAAATAAAGCCATCCTAAATCCAGGTACAGACCCACATATTATCAGAACAAACACTTGCTGGTATATCTGATGATTTGTATAATAATATTCAGATATCTAGAAAACTAAGTTTATTGTTATGATTCCATGATATAAACTGCAAAATGTTCCCATCATTTTATAAATCAGTAGCTAAACCTTAACACTTAACTGTCATAGTCTTAATGCCTGGCCAAAGCATTCCGGCAACAGTGTTTTTGTTATGCACTAATGATATATCCTTATCACTCCATGAGGTGATACAAAAGGGAGTCACATATCACAAGTGTCACTGACAATTATGGGCACACAGTGAGATGTACCAGTTGTGAGTGCCATGGTTATATATACAAGAAAAATAGAGATGGTCTACAAAATAAGTTATTGTGAACATCCCTGACTTATGACCTTGGCCTTCTGCCCACATATCAACTGGATTCTTTCTAGATGATGGGTAACTACTAACCACTTACATCTGGCCAGGTGTAATTACTTGGCAACCAATGAGTGAATAACTTAGACCTGCAACCTTTAACCTTCTGACCAGCTGACCTCAAAATCAATTAGTTATTTCTTCATGCAAAAAGACCCATAAATATGAAGTTTGAATCACATTCAGTGATGCATAGATGTGGCATATGTGAAAGACTGAAGGTTTGGGTTAAACAGTTTCACTTGAAATATGTTCACAAGCATTTAGAACAATATTGTGACCTTGACCTTTGACCTTTTGAACTCAACATCAATAGGTTTCTTCCCCTATTGGTAGGTAAGCCATATATGACAGATGGAAAGTATAGATTGAAAAGTTTGCCTGAAAATGACTCCACACAAGAAGAGGGTGCTGTGAACTTGACATTTGACCTCAAAATCAACAGGTTTTTTCCCCTGTTGGCAGAGAAGCGATATCAGTGCTGAAAGGTTTGGAATGAAAGGTCTAGCTTGAAATGTGTCCACAAGCTTTTCAAATAAGTGGATCCTGTGACCCTGACCTTTGACCTTGTGACCTCAACATCTATAGGAATTCTCCCACTTAGTAGGTGAGCTATATTTGAAAGATCAAAGAATTGGGATGAAAGGTTTGGCTTAAAATGCATCCACAGGCTTTTCAAAGAAGTTGGTTCTGTGACCTTGACCTTTGACCTTGTGACCTCAAAATAATTATGGTTCTTCCCCTGTTGGTAGGTGAGCTGTATGTGAAAGATGGAAGGTTTGGGATGAAAATTTTGGCTAAAAGAATTATTTCTGGGGGGTGCAAACACACCCCATAACTTCGACAATATAGGTCGCAGTGACCTAATTTTAGGTTTGCAAGGAGATCTTTTTAGAACCTCTAAGACTGCATAGGGTTCATGGCCTTAGCCCCTACGGTTACGAATTGTGCCCTGCTAACGGCCGTGGCCGTACGGACAGACGGAAGGACGACGGACAAAGACCCATAGCTATAGCCCAGCATGACTGAAAGTCAGCTGAGCTAAAAGATATATCAAAAGTGCTTACAGGAAACAAACATGCGATGATCAAAATTAGGCAAAATTTAAGGTACTTATTTTAGATTTATGCTAATAACTTAAAAACTTTGAAAAATTCAGAACTAATTTTGGTTATACAATTGAATCTTGATTAAATAATGTTATATCCCTGACCAAAAAAAAATTCTCTAGCTTCAGCAAATTTTCATATTAAGGGAGTAAATATATTTCTTGTTTACAAAGTGCATTATGTTCGGGCCCATAACTTAAAACAATCTGGCAATACTCACATCATTTCTGGCATGTGCATAGAGTATAAATAGAAGAACATGTATATTTTATATGATCACAGTCAGATCAGTGGTTTTGATATTAGGTGGTCTTGAAGTGTAACAATGGGTTTTTGATTGAAAATTAAAGTTTTTTCTTAACATCTCGAAGGAATGAAATTCTAGTGACCAAACTTTTGGTATGGTAGGGGGGTTTTGGGGACATCTAACTGTATGCCAAATTTTGGGAGCTGAGAGCTGGGGTGGGAAGCTGGGCTCTAGCATACTGCGTAAAACTTGCTTGATCTAAACAATACTTTACATGGTGCTTGAAAACTGGGATAAAATCAACAGTTTTTTATCAACTAGTTTCAAATTTCAGATATTTAGAGATGAAATGCTTATGGTTACATGCTGTGAAAGTTAAATCCACAACAGTTACAGGAATAAAATGTGCCATGGTCAAATCTGGGCAAAATTTAAGGTACTGATTTTATATTTATGCTAATAACTTATAAAATTTAAAAAATTCATATCTAATTTTGGGTATACAATTGAATCTTGACTAAATATAATTATATACCTGAAAGAAAGTCTCTAGCTTCAGCAATTCTCAAGATTAGGGAGTAAATATATTTCCTGAATTTTTACAAAGTGCATTATATTTGGGCCAATTACTTCAAGAATTTAAAAAATGTTAAACTAATTTCTCATATATACATAGGAAATATATAGAGAAATTAATATATTAAAAATGGTCAATATCAGGTCAGTGGTTTTGATATTAGGCAGTCTTGAAGTGTAACAATGGGTTTTTAATGGAACACTGAGGTTTTTCCTGAATAATTCAAAGGAACAAAGTCCTGGTAACCCAATTTTTGGTATGGTAGGAGATTTTTGGGACATCTAAAAGTATGCCCAATTTCAGATTCGTAGGTCCAACAGTTTTAAAACATGCCAGTTTAATGGACGGACGGACAGCCGACGGACAAAGGACCACGACTATAGCTCAGATGACTTATAATCAGCTGAGCTAAAAACCAAATTGATACTGTTTTCCTTACAGATTTTATTATGAATTATAAAACACATTCACTGATTGACCGTACAGGTAATGCTCTCGGATTGAAGACTGTGTTTATAGCATATCCCGTGTTTATAATGCAACCTACCCTATGACAGTTTGTCCGGGGGGCACGTGTAGAATTAACGCATCAAACACACATTTAATTAAGCATGTAATCAAGGAGGGAAACAATTTCAGCTGGTGACTCGAGTCATATCAAAGGCTATTTAGAAGAAAGAGTGGTCAGTGGTCCATGAGGTGACCCTTCAAACCTGTTGGGCGAGCAATATCAAAGGCTTATTAGCACACCGGGCGGTCAGAAGTCCGTGAGAGTGTTGTCGCACATGAATATCCGGGATTGTCGAGCATGATGGACAGATTTTATTATACAATTACCTGATATATACATTTAGCAGATATTCATATAAACTGAGAATTTTATTGAGAAGACATAGGAAAAGGTTTTGGTTTTCTTTATTTTATACAATTAAATGGGATATACAATTATACGATATACAATTAAGCAGGATCGACTGTACATGCCAAATTTCAGACCAATACATTGAACCACTCCTGAGATATAAGCATTTACACCAAAAACAAACATACGGATGGACGCCACACAAAAATCACTGCAGATGGCACCACCAGTCTTGAATACAAGATGGAGTTACATTCTAGATCAATGGACATGTGTAATTTCAGACCTATCTGTCCATTAGTTTTTTACTTATAATGCTCACAGTACTGTCAAGGGGGAATGATGGGGGTATTAAATGGGACAAAAACAAGAAAAGGATAAAAGGTGGCGCCACCAGTTTCAGTACATGACACTTTCCAAGATCTTCAGTCAACTTGATCTTTGGATCAATCCATGCAAGAATTCTTGAGATATTTAAGAATTTGTGATTTTCCCCCAAAAAGGACCTATTCAAGGTCAAGGTCACTCTCCTAGTAAAGGTCATGACCCCATTTTAAAAAGCTTTGTCCTCTTACCCATATCTATGCACATGTCATGTTTGGTAAAGATCTGTGAAATATTTTCTGAGTTATCGCATCCAAAATAAATCTCTGAGGCAACATGACTGTGCTTAAACCATAGTATCCCCACGTTGTCTGGGGATACAATAATATTAATGTTGAAAGGGGTAAATAAATAATATCAATGTTGTCAAGGGTAATTATCAATATCAACATTGTCAAGGGTAGAAAAACAATATCAATGTTGCAAAGTGTAAATAAATAAAATCAATGCTGTCAAGGGCAGAAAAACAATATCAATGTTGCAAAGGGTAAATAAATAAAATCAATGCTGTCAAGGACAGAAAAATAATATCAATGTTGCAAAGTGTAAATAAATAAAATCAATGCTGTCAAGGACAGAAAAATAATATCAATGTTGCAAAGGGTAAATAAATAAAATCAATGCTGTCAAGGACAGAAAAATAATATCAATGTTGCAAAGGGTAAATAAATAAAATCAATGCTGTCAAGGACAGAAAAACAATATCAATGTTGCAAAGTGTAAATAAATAAAATCAATGCTGTCAAGGGCAGAAAAACAATATCAATGTTGCAAAGGGTAAATAAATAAAATCAATGCTGTCAAGGACAGAAAAATAATATCAATGTTGTAAGGGGAAATAAATAAAATCAATGCTGTCAAGGGTAGAAAAATAATATCAATGTTAAAAAGGGGAAATATATAATATTAATGTTGTAATGGGTAAATAAATAATATTAATGTTGTATAGAATATATAAATTTTAATAAATATGTCATTAAGTGTTTGAATTTAAATGAAGACAAATGTACAAAGTAACCAAGAGATGAGTCTTTTTTTGAGTTTGTGTTAAGAAGCAAACAGTACATACCTGTTTCACCCAGCAGGGTATCTGGCAGATCAAGGGCAAACCCACTGCCTGCTACTTCTCTCAATCTCAACAAGAACTCACAGATCTGACAATGAACAATTGAGTGGTATTTATAGCAAAAGAACACCTTTCATAGTATTTACAGTGCATGTGTAACAGGAAACTATGTGGAAGGGCTGGTTAATCATTTTCACTGCCATGATTTGCTATTAATCCACAAAATGGACTCATTTAACTTTTGTTAGATTTACATAGTACATATAATTTTGATTCATTCTGACAACCATTTAAATGTTCTCTGAATTTGAAGAATAACACAGATGATAAACTAGACATTTCTTGGCACTGCAGGTGCCAGAGTATCCCCGGACATAGTATGCCCCCCCCCCCCCCCTTTAATGGCCCCCATATACTGACACTTGGCAAGCAATTATTGTTTCTTCCATCTATCAATCCACAATCTTTTTGAAGATGTTGGTCCTGTGACCTTGACATTTGACCTCATGACCCCAAAATCAATTGAGGTCTTGCTTTTTCAATGGGACATATATTAGTCAAGTTTGAAATATATAAATCAATAAAAGCAGGAATTATCATCCAGAAACTAATTTTTTGACAGATGGCTCCTGTGGCCTTGACCTTGACCTTGTGACCCCAAAATTGATATTGATCCACTTTTATATATAAATCAATAGAGGTCTAGATTTATTGATTGGCCATATAAGTCAGGTTTGAAATTCATATATTAATCCAAGCTTGAATTATCATCTCGGGAACAAGTTTTTGGACAGATGGCTCCTGTGACCTTCACCTTTGACCTTGTGACCTCACAATTAACAGGCGTCTTCCTCTATTGGCAGGGGAACTGTATGTGCAAGATGAAATGTCTGAGATGAAATGTTTGGCTGAAAATGCATCAAACATCTTTTTAAAGATGTGTCCTGTGACCTTGACCTTTGACCTCATGACCGCAAAATCAATTTGGGTCTTGCTTTTCCAATGGGACATATACTTGTCAAGTTTGAAATCTATATATCAATAAAAGCAGGAATTATCATCCAGAAACTAATTTTTTGACAGATAGCTCCTGTGGCCTTGACCTTTGACCTTGTGACCCCAAAATTGATATGGATCATCCACTATTGGCAAGTGAGCTAAATATTCAAGATGGAAGACCTGGGATGAAAGTTTAAAATGCTTAAAATGCATCCACAGTATCCTTTAAGATGCGAGTCCAGTGACCTTGACCTTTGACCCTAGAACCTATAGGGTTCTTACTTTAGTGGTAGGCCATACATAAGTCATGTTTGAAATCCATATGGCTATCAACACTGGAGATATCATAAGAGGTGTGTGATTTTCACCAAATATGGACACATTAAAGGTCAAGGCCACTCTCATGGTAAAGGTCATGACCCAAATGTAAATAAACCTCATCCCATAACCCATATCTCTACATGTGCATAATATGAAAGAAATCTGTCCATTAGTTTTTTGACTTATAATGCTTACAGTACTGTCAAGTGGCAATTATGGGGGTATTAAAAGGTGTAAAAACAAGAAAAGGATAATAGGTGGCGCCTCCAGTTTCTGGTATATCACAAGGCTATCCAAGATCTTCGGTCACCTTGATTTTTGGACCAATCCATGCAAGCTTACTTGAGATATTTAAGAATTTGTGTTATTTTCAGCAAAAATGGGCCTATTCAAGGTCAAGGTCACTCTCCTAGCATAGGTCATGACCCCATTTTAAATAGGCTTCGTCCCCTTACCTATATCTATACAAATGTAAAGTTTGAAAAAGATCAGTGAAATATTTTTTGAGTTATCCCGCTCACAAGGTTTTTCTGCGGCGGCGGCGGCGGGACTGTCGTGAAACCATAGTATCCCGACTTTGTCTGGGGATACAATAATTTAATTTATCATTGCTTTTGTTGCGTCACTTACTGCCCGTTGTCCCTGTCATTACTTGTGTGTTGTCACTTACTGCCCGGTGTCCCTGTCATTACTTGTGTGTTGTCACTTACTGCCTGGTGTCCCTGTCATTACTTGTTTGTGTCACTTACTGCCCAGTGTCCTTAATTGTCAATGCTTGTTTGGTGTCACTGACTGCCTAGTGTCCCTGTCAATGCTTGTTTGGTGTCACTGACTGGCAGTTGTCCCTGTCATTGCTTGTTTGGTGTCACTGACTGCCCAGTGTCCCTGTCAATGCTTGTGTGTTGTCACTTACTCCCTGGTGTTCCTGTCATTGTATGTTTGGTGTCACTGACTGCCGAGTGTCACTTGGGTGTCACTTACTGCCTGGTGTCCCTGTCATTACTTGTTTGGTGTCACTGACTCCCTGGTGTTCCTGTCATTGCTTGATTGGTGTCACTGACTCCCTGGTGTCCCTATCATTGCTTGTTGATGTCACAGACTCCCTGGTGTCCCTGTCATTGCTTCTTTGGTGTCACGGACTCCCTGGTGTCCCTGTCATTGCTTCTTTGTTGTCATTGACTGCCCAGTGTCCCTGTCATTGCTTCTTTGGTGTCACTTAGCGCCCAGTGTCCCTGTCATTACTTTTTTGGTGTCACTTACTGCCCAGTGTCTCTGTCATTGCTTGTTTGGTGTCACTGACTGCCTGGTGTCCTGTCAATGCTTGTTTGGTGTCACTGACTGCCTGGTGTCCCTGTAAATGCTTCTTTGGTGTCATTGACTGCCCAGTGTCCCTGTCATTGCTTGTTTGGTGTCACTGACTGCCTGGTGTCTCTGTCATTACTTGTTTGGTGTCACTTACTCACTGGTGTCCCTGTCAATGCTTGTTTGGTGTCACTGACTGCCTGGTGTCCCTGTCATTGCTTGTTTGGTAACACTGACTGCCCAGTGGCCCTGTCATTGCTCGTTTGGTGTCACTGACTGCCCATTGGCCCTGTAAATGCTTGATTGGTGTCACTTACTGTATTGTGTCCCTGTCATTACTTATTTGATGTCAATGACTGCCCAGTGGCCCTGTCAATGCTGGTTTGGTGTCACTTACTGCCTGTTGTCCCTGTCATTACTTGTTTGGTGTCACTTACTCCCTGGTGTTCCTGTCATTGCTTGTTTGGTGTCACTGACTGCCTGGTGTCCCTGTCAATGCTTGTTTGGTGTCACTCACTGCCCAGTGGCCCTGTCATTGCTTGTTTTGTGTCACTGACTGCCCAGTGGCCCTGTCAATGCTTGATTGGTGTCACTTACTGTCTGGTGTCCCTGTCATTACTTGTTTGATGTCATTGACTGCCCAGTGGCCCTGTCAATGCTTGTTTGGTGTCACTTACTGCCTGTTGTCCCTGTCATTACTTGTTTGGTGTCACTGACTGCCCAGTGGCCCTGTCAATGCTTGATTGGTGTCAATTACTGTCTGGTGTCCCTTTTATTACTTGTTTGATGTCATTGACTGCCTAGTGGCCCTGTCAATGCTTGTTTGGTGTCACTTACTGCCTGTTGTCCCTGTCATTACTTGTTTGGTGTCACTTACTTCCTGGTGTCCCTGTCATTGCTTGTTTGGTGTCACTGACTGCCTGCTGTCCCTGTCAATGCTTGTTTGGTGTCACTGACTGCCCAGTGGCCCTGTCATTGCTTGTTTGGTGTCACTGACTGCCCATTGGCCCTGTCAATGCTTGATTGGTGTCACTTACTGTCTGGTGTCCCTGTCATTACTTGTTTGATGTCACTGACTGCCCAGTGGCCCTGTCAATGCTTGTTTGGTGTCACTTACTGCCCGTTGTCCCTGTCATTACTTGTTTGGTGTCACTGACTGCCCAGTGGCCCTGTCAATGCTTGATTGGTGTCACTTATTGCCTGGTGTCCCTGTCATTTCTTGTTTGGTGTCTCTGACTGCAAGTTGTCCCTGTCATTGCTTGTTTGGTGTCTTATACTGCCCTGTGTCCCTGACATAGTTTGTTTGGTGTCACTTACTCCCTGGTGTCCCTGTCAATGCTTGTTTGGTGTCACTGACTGCCTGGTGTCCCTGTCATTGCTTGTTTGGTGTCACTGACTGCCCAGTGGCCCTGTCATTGCTCGTTTGGTGTCACTGACTGCCCATTGGCCCTGTCAATGCTTGATTGATGTCACTTACTGTATTGTGTCCCTGTCATTACTTGTTTGATGTCAATGACTGCCCAGTGGCCCTGTCAATGCTGGTTTGGTGTCACTTACTGCCTGTTGTCCCTGTCATTACTTGTTTGGTGTCACTTACTCCCTGGTGTTCCTGTCATTGCTTGTTTGGTGTCACTGACTGCCTGGTGTCCCTGTCAATGCTTGTTTGGTGTCACTCACTGCCCAGTGGCCCTGTCATTGCTTGATTGGTGTCACTGACTGCCCAGTGGCCCGGTCAATGCTTGATTGGTGTCACTTACTGTCTGGTGTCCCTGTCATTACTTGTTTGATGTCATTGACTGCCTAGTGGCCCTGTCAATGCTTGTTTGGTGTCACTTACTGCCTGTTGTCCCTGTCATTACTTGTTTGGTGTCACTTACTCCCTGGTGTTCCTGTCATTGCTTGTTTGGTGTCACTGACTGCCTGGTGTCCGTGTCAATACTTGTTTGGTGTCACTGACTGCCCAGTGGCCCTGTCATTGCTTGTTTGGTGTCACTGACTGCCCAGTGGCCCTGTCAATGCTTGATTGGTGTCACTTACTGTCTGGTGTCCCTGTCATTACTTGTTTGATGTCATTGACTGCCCAGTGGCCCTGTCAATGCTTGTTTGGTGTCACTTACTGCCTGTTGTCCCTGTCATTACTTGTTTGGTGTCACTTACTCCCTGGTGTTCCTGTCAATGCTTGATTGGTGTCACTTACTGTCTGGTGTCCCTGTTATTACTTGTTTGATGTCATTGACTGCCCAGTGGCCCTGTCAATGCTTGTTTGGTGTCACTTACTGCCTGTTGTCCCTGTCATTACTTGTTTGGTGTCACTTACTTCCTGGTGTCCCTGTCATTGCTTGTTTGGTGTCACTGACTGCCTGGTGTCCCTGTCAATGCTTGTTTGGTGTCACTCACTGCCCAGTGGCCCTGTCATTGCTTGTTTGGTGTCACTGACTGCCCATTGGCCCTGTCAATGCTTGATTGGTGTCACTTACTGTCTGGTGTTCCTGTCATTACTTGTTTGATGTCACTGACTGCCCAGTGGCCCTGTCAATGCTTGTTTGGTGTCACTTACTGCCCGTTGTCCCTGTCATTACTTGTTTGGTGTCACTGACTGCCCAGTGGCCCTGTCAATGCTTGATTGGTGTCACTTATTGCCTGGTGTCCCTGTCATTTCTTGTTTGGTGTCTCTGACTGCAAGTTGTCCCTGTCATTGCTTGTTTGGTGTCTTATACTGCCCTGTGTCCCTGACATAGTTTGTTTGTTGTCACTGACTGCCTTGTGTCCTTGTCACTGCTTGTTTGGTGTCACTTACTGCCCGGTGTCCTTGTGATGCTGCAGCTATCAAGGCCTGCTGAAGCACCACATTGCGAGACAATGCAGGGTCACGTCCTGTCCACTCCCACTGTAACAAAAAGCTCACTGCATCCAGTTGGCCATTTCTGGCTGCATGCACCAAGGAACAGCATCCATTTGAGTCAGCTTGGTGCATCTGAAAATTGGTAAAAAGTTGAATAATTAAAGCTGAATCAATGCTTTGCAATGAAAAACATATATATATATATATCTCCAATCCATTCGCCCCCATTCCCAAATTTGAGTTTAAATATGCACTATCTAAACAGTTATGGTGTCAACAGAAATCAGATATTTCCCAGAAAAACACTGGACTAAAAGTTACAGTACTTCTTAAGTTATGGGGTTCATCAAATATGATGCAGATATGATGTAGAAGGTCAAGGTGACCAGTTTTTTAACTTCTGAGATTATGGTGGAAAAAATGAGTGTCAAATTGGAGGGAAAATCTGCAATACTTCTAAAGTTATCAATTTTGCAAAAAATTACTGAGAAGGTGAGTTAAACTTTGGCCGATTTAAGTTTTCAATATAATCAGATAACTTGGTTGAAACAACCTGTATAAAGTTTGAGGAATACTTTAAGCAATACTTCAAAAGGTATGAGGTTCTCAAATATTTTATATTTTGGATGATATTAATTTGCAGATCAAGGTCAAGGCACCATTTTTCTAATTTATCTGAAATTTGGGCTCTTGAAGTCTGAATGAACCTTGAACAGTTAAAAAATACAGGTGGCACCTGGTATATTACAACTGATAAAGCTGTCAAAGAAGAAGCACAGAACAATCCAAGGCAATCCATGCATTAGTCATTGACAAATATCAGCAATATCACTGCTTACCTAAATGTACTGATTTAGTGAAATATTAAATCTCTATGTGTACATATAAGTAATTGAGGTCCATGATTTTACTTTCTTGTTCAAAATTCTTGAGTCTGAATTTCAGTGTTCAAAATCATGTTTCCCCTCATAGCTTGAAAAAAATAGATCACTGTGACCAAATTCTGTGACCACAGTGGCTCTACACCAAAGGCTTTAACGATATCTCATTTTTAACAGCTGTTTTGAATAGTAAATTTTTTGGGACTTCAACACCAAGGCTCGCAGAGAGCAAAGATACCAAGCTCTCCTTGGTCTGATTACAATGCTCTGCTCTGTGCCGGCCTCTGGTGGAGAAACCCAGAGAATCATGCTGTATAAAGCAGCAGTTGAAGTGAAGGAGATATTGAAAGACTGCAGTGTGTAACCACTGCCTGAGGAGTGAAATACAAATATTATGATGAAACATTTTCTTTCAGACTTATCAGTTATTTGTCATTCATTAAGCTCTGTGATTACAAGTACAGTTTAACAACTATATTCTTAACTTACTTCCAAATAAAGCACATGCAATACTTCAGTTTATATACCTTTGCTCTTTTGTTAAGGAGCAAACGCATGACCTCTATATGACCACGTTGCGCAGCATGACACAAGGCAGACACACCATCGTCACCAGTTCCTTCAACATTTGCACTGAACTCCAGTAACAGAGAAACCATATCGATGAAGCCTTCTCTGGCAGCTACACACAGGATGGGAGCATTACGTAATGCACTACATTTAGTGTTGGCGTTCCCTCCAGACAGCAACATTAGCCGGCTCACCTGGCAAGTGAAACAGATGCATTATGTAATAAACATTTCTTTACCTTTCTTTGATCTATTTCCATATATCAGTTCCTACAAATCTAAAAAAAGATTTAGTGTTTCCCAGCTTTACACTGTTAAACTCTTGTTTGATTTTTTCTGGATAGATTTTTTTAATGGCTTGGAAATTTAATTATCATCTGTCTACAGACACTTTCCACTTATCTTTGTGACAGTGAACATATGATCACTTTTTTAGCGAACCTGTGAGCTTATGCGATGGTGGTCTGTCGTCTGTACGTTAACCCATACTATCTTGAAAATGGCAAGAGTTAGCATCACAAAATTTTATGCAAAAAATTAGTCATCTAAAAAACTCTATCGGATTTTGATTATTTTTTTTAGCTAACTTTTTTGGTTCTTTCAATCATATCAGAAAAGCTTAAGTTGGTCTTATGGCCATTATTATCTCTATTTCAAACTGAGGACTGCAAGACTGTTCTTCTACAAAATTATTGTTTCAATTATAACTTCTGTAACATTACACAAAAATTATTCTTAGGTGGCCTTTGTTCAAGTTTACTTGAATGATTTTTTGCAGAATTATTGGACCTTTAACAATGAAAGAACTGCATCTTTTATGTTCTAGATATTTTGATAAAAAGTTTATGAATATGTCAGGTTGAAAAAAAAGCTTTTCAGCCAAAGTTTTTCAGTATGTGTAAACAGATTTACCAACAGGCCAAGATTGTGTCTGTATCTTTAAATAGGTTGAGAAACTGCCAACTGTTTCAGATTTGGCAACAGATCAGGAGTTCATTCAGTGATGCCAGATATAGGTCAAGAGTTCAATCAGTGCAACCAAGCACAAGGCATGTGATCATCTCATGGGTGACATGTGAACACCTCATGGGCACCATGTGATCACTTCATGGGTGTCATGCCTCTCAGGGCTGCATGTGGAGCCAATCTGTGAGCTTATGCAATGATGTGGCTACTATTTCAGATTTGGCAACAGGCCAAAGGTCAGTCTGGGTCTATTTATAGCTTTGGCAGACTGCCAACTGTATGTGATTAGGCAACAGGTCAAGAGTTCACTCAGTGCAGCCAGGTAAAGGTCAAGGTTCACTCAGTCCAGTAGCTGCATTCTATTTATAGCGTTGGCAGACTGCGCACTGCATCAGATTTGGCACTAAAGTTCAGCCTGGATCTATTTATAGCTTTGGCAGACTGCCAACTGTGTCAGATTATGCAACTGGTCAAGAGTTCACTCAGTGCAGCCAAGTACAGGTCAAAAGTTCACTCAGTCTAGCCAGGTGTAGGTCATGAGTTCACTTAGTGCAGTAGCCTGAGCCAGCAAATTTGTCACAGTTCACTCTTAGCAACTGCCTTTCTCACCTAAGCCTGGTCCGCCCCATGCATCAGACTCGAGGTAAGTTTGATGTATGGGCCTGATATTTTGTCTTTGATGGCTATCTCGTTCACAAGACAGGTGTTGCCACCTACAATGACTTTTGCACAGTGTATGTGCCTGCTTATTTCTACAGAGGAATTTGATATATCAGCCTGAAATTGGGCATATTTTTACATATCGAATAGCTTTGTCCTGTACAAGACTGGTGGTGCCACCTACGATAATTTTTGCACAGGGTGCGTCCCTGCTTATTTCTCAGGAGGGGTTTGATATATCAGTCTGAAATTGGGCATATGTATATATCTTTGATAGCTTTGTTGTATACAAGACTGGTGGTGCCAGCTACAATCATTTTTGTGTTGTGTGCACCCATGCCAGAATTTCAGAAGTGATGTTTGTGTAATTGTTTCTTATTCAAAATGTTTAGTACTTGCATTGCTCATATACATGAGAAGTAATGGTCCAGCATTGAAGCATTATACCTGGTGTATTTCCCAATGCACAGGTTCGCATTAGGCCTGTAGGCCTTGGTTTATTAAAACCTCTTTTGATGAAACAATAGTCTTATTGATTGAAATTCAATATTAACAAATGTTTAGAAATTGTATATATGTAGCACAAATTAAATTATCAAATTAATTTTTTATGAAAAGCAAATGAAGCATTTAAAGTGACACTTGTGTCAAGATTTTCAAATGAATTTGGAAGTATAAAGACAAAACAAGTGGAAGTTTCCCCTTCTGAAACAGGATATAAAGATTTTTATCAGTTCAAATAAATGTTCTTTTTAAATTATTTTGTTTTTGTTGTTGGAGGTGACCACCTCCATTTTTTTAATGCCAAGTATATGTACTTCTGCAGAATTCCATTCCAGTTTCAGACTTCATGAAAGGACAGTGTTACAAGCATCCTCTCATGTTGTATCCTGATGTCAGCCATCTCTGGTGACTACTTCACCTGCCACCCCTCCATGTGTAATCAAGGGTTGGGGTAATCATAATTGATTACATTTTAAAATGTAATTGTTATTGTAATTGATCACATTTGGTTTCAGAGCAGAATAACTGTAATTGAAAACAATAACATTGAAAAAGTAATCATAATCATGGATTACTCTAATTTCTTATCACTATTTCTCTTTAAAATAGTTGTATTTAATTATATAACTTAAAACTAAATGTAGATAATTAAATTTAATTTCTATCATGTTTAGTATGGTCATCATAACTTTATTTAAGACCATGGTTTAGTGCTAACTATAAAGTACTTAGCTATACTCACTTGTGTAATTGGTATTGCAAAAATGAGTAGATATAATGAGCCAGGTATTATTCACCTGCCAGTTACCTCCCTTGCAAATCACCTCATTGATATGAGCAAAGGTTTTAAACCTAATCATGAATTATTGTCCATACATAACCTTAAACAGTTACCTAGCTTTGTACAACATCCTGTCCACACAAACTATTATATGTTCAGTGGCTTACATGGTTTTAATCATATAACAACATATCATACCTGAAATTATCAGTTTTTTACATTTTAATGGGGAAAATAAACAGGCGGGGCCCTATGTCTTCCATTAACACATATATGCTGTTGCATGGACGTCACCCGGACATCGGAAGATGGCGCCACGAAGTGGTGTGGCCGCCCCCGTTTCCACGCTTATGGATCCACCCCGCTATCAGTGACTACTGACGCGCTTTTAGAAACATAAAAACTATTCTTGGACCATTCAGTACTGGTTTTGCAGTTCTGCCGGCGCTATCGTTTCTCTCAAGCAAAACCACAAACTTCTGCGGTTTTCACCCATTGTTGAAAAACCTATAAAACGAACTCGCCTGCAGTACGAGGCGGGACTATTGACTTAGCCAACGCCACGTTGCTGTTATCCCCGGGGACCGTGACCGTGGGCTCTTGGTCCCCAAGCCCACGGAATGCCATGAACCACGCCATGAACTTTATTATTTAAGAAGAGGAGAGACTTTGTTTGTTTGGTGCCACATGGATTAATACAGGACTTCAGTTTTGTGTGTGCCCGAATTATGTGTTGATGATGGACTTCAGTTTCTCGTATACCGGATTCAGTTAAGTATTTCGTTACAGTTCGTTATTTAGAGACTCAGTTTTCGTCAGAGACTTGGTTATAAATTACGTTATGTATTGACTATTATATTATTTGTGTATGAATGTAAATATTGTAATCTAGTAATATAGTACTGTTTTTGCACCCATATTTTGGTTACGTATTCATTTGAAGAGAACGTGTCTGAGTATATGTGTTACGGTTCGGCCTGAGTTGTTTGGTGTGAAAAGGGACCGTAACAATGCTGAAATATAAAACAAAACTCAAGGATAAAGGGATCAATTTCTATTAAGTATGTATACCCAGAGCCAGTATTGGCTTACATTTCACACCTTATATTTGACAAAGATGGGTTCAGCGGTCAGGGTAATCCTGTTTAGTTATGATCAGCTAATTAACTGAAAAAGGGAAGGGTATTGGACTACAGAGAGAGTCCAGCTCGGTCAAGGCAGTGTACATGGAGATAGAGCATGGCTTCTTTGTAGCATACTGTTTGCCCATACAGTGATCTAAACCAGCCATTGGTCTTTGACAGGTCCATGAGGAGAAAACCTCAGGGTTTGTGAGTTATGTAAAGCTATATCCAGCTGGTGATAAAGCCAGATGCAGCCCATGCAGTGGCTATTATTAGGTCATTGTGCTCAGCTGAAGTTGATCTTGAAGGAAAAATCTACAATAATATCAAATGGACATAAAGTGTATTTAAGGAAGAGGTAATATGGGCCATGGCTGGTTGAAATGATCGGTTTGTATTAATGAACAAGAAATTGTAGCAAAAAATATTTTGTGACTTGACCATGTGTTTCCTAATGTTGAAAATGAAGCATGAACATGAGATCTATACCATTACCATGATTATTGGTAAGCTTTTGATAAACTGTTGACAGGCGACACACATTTGTTCAATTAGATCTATTTTTTTTATAATATATTATTTTATTGATTTATTCTATAAAATGTAAACAGTTGTATATACATACAGGAAATTCACTTAATTCAACAGTGCTTACAGGATAAAACAAGTGACCCAGGGGTCATGACGCTCAGCTGACCAGGAAGACATTGACAAAAGTAATTTTATCATCTGAATGTCAAATTTGAATGAAATACTTTTCCAAACTTGACCTTTTGTATGAAATCATCCAATATTCATTGGGGTACTATGGAGCTCTGTAGCATTAAGGATATGGGTAACAGACACCTATTTTCAAGGTTTACAAGATGACTTTTCAGGGGTCTCCCAGCATGTCAAAAAATAAAATTCTAGGTCCAGTTATTATGATTTGTGCCCTGTTAACAGATGACCAAATGTTTATTCTGGGGGGTATTTCAAAGCCGCATAGGATGAAGGATATGGGTAACAGAGATGTAATTTCAGGTGCACAAGGAGACTTTTCAGGGGCCTCCCAGCATATCAAGAAAGGAGATTCTAGGTCAAGTGATTATAATTTGTGCTCTGTTAACAGATGACCAAATCTTTATTCTGGGGAGTACTTCGGAGCCCCAGAGCATGAAGGATATGGGTAACAGAGACCTAATTTCAGGTTTCCAAATGTTTCATGGACCTCCCTGCATGTTAAGAAAGAAGATTCTAGGTCAAGTCATTATGATTTGTGGCCTGTTAACAGATGACCAAATGTTTAAAGGTCTCAAAAATCAAGAAAAAAATTCTTAAAAAATCAAAATACAGGTGGCATGACCAGTCTACAGAAACTGATGAAACAAGCCATTATCAATACAAATGTGGACAATCATGGTGATCAATGCATTAGTTATTGTATCAAATTTTGCATTATTCTGGGAGGAACTTCCGAGCCTCATAGCTGAAAGGATATCAGTAACAGAGACCTTATATCAGGTTTCCATATAGACTTTTTATGACCGTCCTTGCATGTCATGACAGAAGATTCTAGGTCCAGTTGATATGATTTGTGCCCTGTTAACAGATGACCAAATCTTAAAAGGTTTTTTCAAAAATAGAGAAAAAAAACTTTAAAAAAATCGAAAAAATACATGTGGCGCCACCAGTCTGCAGAAACTGATGAAACATCATGATCAATATCCATGCAAAGAATCATGGTGATAAATGCATTAGTTGTGGACAATCATGGTGATCAATGCATTAGTTATTGTATCAAATTTTGCATTATTCTTAGGGTACGTGGGAGCCCCATAGCTCAGAGGATATAGGTCACAGTGACCTAATTTCAGGTTTCCAAGGAGAATTTTAATGGACCTTCCAGGATGTCAAGTGAGAAGATTTCAGGTTCAGTGGTTATGATTTGTGCCCTGTTAATGGACAGACGGCCGGATGGCTACCGGACAAAGAGTGATTGCTATATATTTCAGATGACTTACAGTCAGCTGAGCTAAAAACATATGGAACACTACAATTATACATCAGATCCTGTTTTGATACTACTCATTAATTGTTGGGTATTATTTGTTGTGTATCCATACATCAATTCGCGCGGAACGCCTGAAATCTCTTGCGATCCAAGCAATAATGGCCGTTCCTTGACTTCCGATTTCTTTGCGGAAGTGGTCTAAATTCCGGACGTCACAGCCGAAAAACGAGACACGCGTCCAGCCTACTGATTAAACATGACACAGTTCACATTGAAACCTATAAATCCCACAGAACTTTTCATAAAAATTAAAAAATTATAAATTGGTGAAATTATGTCCAAATTTTATGAATTAACTCGTCAGTGTACGCTTGGTATTTGCCGGAGACCCACGGTAAATATGCATGTGTAAGGGAGACTAATTACTAAATCGATGACTAAAACCACAATGGCAAAGATACAAAGTCGGCAAATTGTCACGATAAAACGACCAAGGAGAGGACAACTGTTACACTGTGTAGTCTCAAATATATCAGCCCTCATATAGACCCCCTTATGAATGTACACAAAATGCTAAAAACACTCACTTCACCTTAATTCTTATCTGAAGAAACACATCATGACATATAATGATAAATATTGCACTGATATCCAGAGGAATCTGATTTTAAGGAAATATATGCTCCCCTGCAGAAAAAATAAATAAATAAATAAATAAAATAAAATAAAATAATGCAACAAGTCAGCTACAAAACTAAGCTTGTGTACCTGGTAGTAACAAAACAAGAAAAACAACAAATGATTTTATTATTTTTGCTGTTGTTTTGAATAAATATTATGACCATATAATATGTTTCTTAAAAGGTCTAAAAAAATAAAGTGAAAAATGTAAAAATAACAAAAAAATACAAGTGGTGCCACCAGTCTGCAGAAACTTATGAAACACTCCATGATCAATATCAGTGCAAAGAACCATGGGGGAAAATGCATCAGTTGTTTGGATACTTGAGCTTTTGTATCAAATTTTCCTTTATTCAGGGGGGTACTTCCGAGCCCCACAGCATGAAGGATATGGGTAACAGAGACCTAATTTCAGATTTCCAAAGAGACTTTCCAAAGGCCTCCCTGCATGTCAAGAAAGAAGATTCTAGGTCCAGTAATTATGATTTGTGCCCTGTAAATATATGACCAAATCTTTATTCTGGGGGGGGGTACTTCAGAGCCCCATAGCTCACAGAATAAGGGTAACAGGGACCTTATTTCGGGTTTCCATGCAGACCTTTTATGGGCTTCCCTGGAGGTGCGGACAGAAGATACTAGGTCCAGTCATTATGATTTGTGCCCTGTTTACAGATGACCAAATGTTTAAAGATCACAAAAGTAGAGAAAAAAATTGTAAAAAATAAAAAAAATATAGGTGGCGCCACCAATCTCCAGAAATTGATGAAACACTCCATGATCAATATCCATGCAAAGAATCATGGTGATTAATGCATTAGTTGTTCAGATACTTTAGCTTTTGTATTAAATTTTGCATTATTCTGGAGGGTACTTCAGAACCCCATAGCTCGAAGAATATAGGTCACAGTGACCTAATTTCAGGTTTACAAGGAGAATTTCCATAGACCTCCCAGGATGTCAAGTAAGAAGATTCCAGGTCAAGCGGTTACGATTTGTGCCCTGTTAACAGACAGACGCCTGGATGGCCGGACGGACGACGGACAAAAGGTGATCCCTATAGCTCAGATGACTTTCAGCCTGTATTCAGCTGATCGTCAAGACCCCTGGGTCCCTTGTTTAAAATTCAGTAATTGGGAATGAACTTTTTAGCTCAGCTGACTGTAAGAGACCTCTTAAGATGTGGCCATCTGTTAACAGGGCACAAATCGTAACGACTACACCTAGAATCTTCTCTCTTGACATGCAGGGAGGCCCATAAAAAGTCTCTTTGGAAACCTGAAATTAGGTCTCTGTTACCCATAACCTTTGAGCTATGGGGCTCCGAAGTACCCCCCAGAATAATGGAAAATTTGATACAAAAGCTCAAGTATCTGAACAACTATTGCAGTGATCACCATAATTCTTTGCATGGATATTGATCATGGAATGTGTCATCAGTTTCTGCAGTATGGTGGCGCCACCTGTATTTTTTTTATTTTTACGAATTTTTTTCTCTATTTTTGAGACCTCATAAGATGCGGTCATCTGTTAACATGGCACAAATCGTAACAACTGGACCTAGAATCTTCTCTCTTGACATGCTGAGAGGCCCATGAAAACTCTCCTTAAAAACTTGAAATTAGGTCTCTGTTATTTTTAAAGAACCTTAATCAAGTACCTTGTGACCAAAAATCTAAGAACTAATTATCCTTTTAACTGCAGCATTTAGATTATTGTAACAATCTTTTAAAAACAAGGCCTACAGGCCTAATGTGAACCTGTGCATTGGGAAATACATCAGGTATAATGCTTCAATGCTGGACCATTACTTCTCATGTATATGAACAAGTACTAAAGATTTTGAATAAGAAACAATTACACAAACATCACTGCTGAAATTCTGGCATGTGTGCACACAACACAAAAATGATTGTAGCTGGCACCACCAGTCTGGTATACAACGATACCACATCAGAGATATATACATATGCCCAATATCAGACTGATATATCAAACCCCTCCTGAGAACTAGAATACGGGTAGTCGACAAGCAACTACGTGTATCTGCCAAAATCAGAGTGGAAAGGGTGAAGTGAGGCATGGATTGAGTGGCAATGGGAAATAGAGTGACTTTTGTTGCATATTAGCATGGATGTCTGCAGCCAAAATGTGTAATTACGTTGCGCCACCTGCCACCTGTTGTATGAAATATTGGACAATTTGGACAGTTTCGGAGAAGAAGATTTTTAAAGCTTTTTTAGCTTTTTCCCTATAAAATCTAAGAAAAATGCAGTTAGAAAAAAAATAAACAAAATCCGATATAGTTTTTTGGATGACTGATTATTTGCAAAAAATTTGGTGAGGCTAGCTCCTACCGTTTTTGAGATAGCTATGGTTAATGTACAGACAACGCACGACACACCACAGACGCCGCCGCACCATCGCATAAGCTCACAGGTTCGCTAAAAAATGCAGATGGCGCCACCACTTTTCGAGAACTGACAAAACTAGTCATGGTCAATATTCAAGGCAAGATTCATGACAATCCATGCATTAATTATTAAGATACTGGAGGCTTTGCATGATATTTTTTATTATTCTTGGGGTACTTTCAAGCCCCATAGCTCAGAGGATATAGGTCACAGTGACCTAATTTCATGTTTTCAAGGAGAGTTTTTATTGACCTCTTTGGATGTTCACTTAGAAGTTTCTAGGACCAGCAGTTACAATTTGTGCCCTGCTAACGTAAGGCCAGAAGGCTGGACGACCAGACGGACGATGGACACAGCGCCATTCCTATACCTCAGTTGACTTACAGTCAGCTGAGCTAAAAAACTGTATTGCCCTGTCAGAAATTAACATTTTTAGGGATTGAGCTCAATTGCATTGCTAGAATAGCCAGGCTTCCGGAGGACAAGGTGTTACAGTGATTAACAGATTTAAATAGTTACACAAGAAAACAAAAAATTACTCTACAAGAACTTCAGTCATTGATAAGGTTTCTTAATTTTGCTTGTGCAGTGGTCATAGGGCATTTTTGAGACAATTAATTGACAAGACCAAGGGCTTGAAAAAACCATTTTACTATACATGATTGAGGCTTGAAGAAAGAGCTGACCTTGCAGTTTGGCAACAGTTTCTTTTAGAAAACAATGGTCTCAGTTACTTTTTAAATAGGGAGTGGGAATCCACGTGTACATTAAATATGTACACGGATGCAGCAAAGGGTTTCGGCTATGGGGCTCTATTTTGCATTGACTGGTTTTTTGGTCCCACTCCAACAGAAATGGCTCTTTGTGATAATGTAACCTTGGAATTACTACCCATAGTTATGGCAGTTAAGCACTGGGGCCCTAAATTAGCCAATAAACGTATAATTATTCATACAGACAATCAAGCACTTGTATATATAATCAACAAACAATCTTGCAAGCAGAAACAGACAATGGAATTGATCAGGCAGTTGGTAGTGACAACGTTACACTTACAATGTTTTAATTCATGCCGAACATATACCAGGCAAATTTAACTCTGCTGCAGACGCATTGTCTCGCTTACAGGTACACAAGTTTCGTCAACATATCCCCAATGCCATCAGGAAACCATCAACTGTGATTTGCCCGCCCAGATTGTGAGTTTAATGCAGAAAGGAAACGCACTCCTAGGACTGGGCTTAGCTAGCACCACTAAGGCTCATTATGTTGGGGTGTGGAATAACTTCAAGAACTTCTGTGTAATTAGCCAAGTACCACACTGGGCCAACTTGCCTGTCTTGCCTGCAGCATTATTCATATTTTTGACTGATAGATTTGTGGAGGGGATATCAGGTGCTTCTTTAGCAGATTACGCATCAGCCATCTCATCTGTGCACTAACTACTAGAGTTACCAGACCCTGGGGCTACATTGTCAGTTCCTTAACCAATTGTGGCGGCACAAAAACAAACAGCTAGCCCTGACCTCCGTTGCCCCATAACAAAGCCCATCTTGTTGAAGATGGTTACTGCTTTAAACAGCACAGCTGATTCAAGTACTTTATCAGATTTGTTTTTATGAATTTTGCAGGCTCGGCGAATTAATCCCTAAGACGGCTTCACATCAACAAAAAGTTGTGCAGTTGCAAAACGTCCAAATCATTTCTTAGAGCAACGTCGATGCCCACCTTCACCTCAAGCTGACACACTCAAAAACAATGAAAGCTGGTGACTGCCAGCAAGTAGTGATTTCAGCACAAACAGGTCCAGTATGCCCTATCAAAGCCCTGCAGGCTTATGTTCTTCGTAAACGTAAAGGCCCCTTGTTTATGCTGCCTAAAGCCAAACCTATCCGCAGGAAACAGGTTGAGTCGCAGTTAAAGACAGATCTCAAATTCATTCACCTGGATCCACAAAAATTTAAAAGCCACAGTTTTAGAATTGGAGCTACCAAAGAAGCAGCTGCATCAGTCATGAGCGATTGTCAAATATGGGCCATGGGCCAATGGAGCTCTGATGCATTTAAAAAATATATCAAACTGCATCCCATTCACTGAACATTCTCTTTTGGGTTGGGTGCCACATAGGTGGCAGTGGCGTCTAGTACCCCACCTTCTTAGTAGATTTCCTTTGCATATATGTTCACTAACCTTTGAATGGGATTGATCACAAACGTTGCTCTGGGAAATGTATTTAATTAATTACATCTGGCAGCGAAGAAAGCTGCTCATACCTCAAACAGTGGTCTTTTTTGTTTATTGTCCATCCACTAAGAATGAGCAAAAGCGAATGTTCGAGTGTGTGTGTGCTGGAGGTTGCATAAATGATACTAGTTCCTGCCTTTATAAGATTGTATGGGTTAATGTACAGACCACAACACACCATCCCATAAGCAAAAATTCAGACACGCTAATTCAACCACTTCAAAGAGTATTAGGCTGACCTTGATCTGGATTTACTGACCTTGACATTGGGTGAGTAGAGGTTTCTTGAAGAGCTTAGAGCAGCACTGAGATCAGCTGAGCTGAGACACATCCAGTAAGCCTGCATGTCCCGGGCAGAGTACCCCAGCTGCTTACTGATGCTCTTGTAGATGTGGGCCTTTAGTATGTGATGTCCAAGTTCTATTGTATGCTCAGAGTCAAGTGGAGCATCAACACGGGACAACTTGAAGGCCAAGTTAGCATGTCCATACCTGGAACAAACGTACCATTAAGTTATCACATCTGAATACACAAGACCTCTGACTGTATCCTGTAGACAAGCTAACAAAGCCATTCTTAATCACTAGGGTTGTAATGTCACATTTTCTCAAAACACCAAATGTGTCACATTACTCTGTGCATGATATGATATACAATACAATACATAGGACACATCCCATGTTTGCAAACAAAGCCCCCCACCTAGCATATGCGTACTAGGCCCTGTAAGGCAAGAAGCACAGCCCAGTATGACTGCCAGCCATATTATCAGCACAGATTTCCTAATGATAGCATCACTTAATCTTTGATCATTATCACAATAAGTTACATGTATTCTGCCATGACCAACAATAACTTTAGTTATTTCAATAAATTAGGCTCCACTTAAACCACTGAAAAAGAGTCACAGGCCTGTTTACTGCAAAAGATAATATTAGAAAGAAATGTTAAAGTAGTTTAAACATGTTAGAAGACCTGTCTTCCATATAGCTTACACAACTTGAAAGTTCTTGGTTTATGAAAGACAGTAGCCTATATAACTTGCACAAAAATACACTTTTTGGTGCGTGCTTTCCCAAAAATACTACTAAAAAGATCATGATATACAAGAATGTTAAATCAGTCAGAATCAGAAGGGGACAGGGGATCCGGACCCCCCCCCCCTTTAGAGCCACTGCAACCTTTGCAATATTTGTGGCCTGGACCCCCCTCCTTTTCCGGAATAGGGGACCTTTTTTTAGGCTTTATCATTAGTCTGCCTGGGTTTGACCCCTCCTTTTCTTAAATCCTGGATCTGCCACTGACACCTCTCTTAAAATCAATTAATTTAATAGTGCTACATAATTTATAATTCATAAATGTATATCATGTATGATCTTGCAAATAGTGAACAAAATTAGATAAAATTTTTGAACAGTATAAACATGTAGACAAGTGTCAGTAGTGCTGCAACAAGTGTATGATGTTTCATTTTGTACAAAAAAAAACTTAAATTACCTTAAAGGATATTATGTTCTTTGTGAATAGCTGATAGTATACCAAGGAAAACACATTTGCCACTTACAATATGTGTTCCCTTCTTGTTTCATAATTTGTACAAAACACTCAGAGGTCCCCCCCCCCCCAATTAATAAATATCAGAAATCCCTTCATTTCCCTGTCCCATAATTCACCCCTCATATGCAATACTATTTTGCCAGTCCTTATTTTAAACAGGGTAATAATGGACCTCCAAACTAAAACTTCCCAATTTTAAATAATTAATTATGTATTAATCATCCAAAATAAATCATTGAGGTCTTCACAAACCTTGCCAGGGTTTCCACTAAAATAAAACAAGGCCTAATGTGGACCTGTGCAGTGGCATATACACCAGGTACAATGCCTCAATGCTGTCCCATTATTTTCAAAGACATGTGTAATATGTACGAGAACAATGCAAATAACAAACATTTTTAACAAGAACCAATAACACAAACATAACTGCTGAAATACTTGCATGGGTGCACACAACACAAAAATGATTGTAGCTGGCAACACCAGTCTTGTATACAACAAAGCTATGTGAGATGTATACATATGCCCAATTTCAGGCAGATATATCAAATCCCTCCTGAGAAATAAGCAGGGATATACACTGTGCAAAAATTATTGTAGGTGGCGCCACCAGTCTTGTATACGACAAAGCTATCTGATATGTGTAAATATGCAAAATATCAGGCTGATATATCAAATCCCTCCTGCGAAATAAGCAGGCACATACACTTAACAAAAGTGATTGTAGGTGGAGACACCAGTCTTGTGAATGAGAAAGCCATCAAAGATGCATAGACAGGTCAAAACACCAGGCCAATACATCAAACTTCTCTCAAGTCAGGTGCACTTGGCTTACCAGGCTTAGGGGAGAAAAGCAGTTGCCCCCAGTGAACTGGAACAAATTGCTGGGTCCAGCTACTGCTCTACAAGAAACTCTTGATCTGCACCTTGCTGCACTGAGTAAACTCTTGACCTGAACCCAGGTGCACTGAGTGAACTCTTGACCTGTTGCATAATCTGACACAGTTGGCATTCTGCCAAAGCTATAAATAGATCCAGACTGACCTTTGGCTTGTTGCCAAATCTGACACAGTTGGCAGTCTGCCCATCTATGTAGAGATACAGACAAAATCTTTGCCTGTTACCAAAGATGTTTATACATATTGAAAGACTCTAGCTACAATACTTTTTCAAGCTGATATATCCATAAAATGTTTAAAATAATAATAGATTCCTATTGCAGCCCTCAGTTTGATAAGGCTTACTTGGACGAATGACCAACTTCACCTTTTTATAACTCTACTAAAAATCAACTAGACATTTCTTGGCACCGCAGGTGCCAGAGTATCCCCAGACATAGTAGCCCCCCCTTTAAGAATAGACCCCCATTTTTAGCAGCATATACTGACACTTGGCATATTTATTGTTTCTTCCATCTAACAATCCACAATCTTGTTGAAGATGTTGGTCCTGTGACCTTGATCTTTTTAAAGATGTGTCCTGTGACCTTGACCTTTGACCTCATGACCCCAAAATCAATTCAGTTCTTGCTTTTCCAATGGGTCAAATACAAGTCAAGTTTGAAATCCATACATCAACTAGACATTTCTTGGCACCGCAGGTGCCAGAGTATCCCCAGACATAGTAGGCCCCCCTCCTACAAGAACAGACCCCCATTTTTAGCAGCATATACTGACACTTGGCATATTTATTGTTTATTCCATCTAACGATCCACAATCTTGTTGAAGATGTTGGTCCTGTGACCTTGATCTTTTTAAAGATGTGTCCTGTGACCTTGACCTTTGATCTCATAACCCCAAAATCAATTTGGGTCTTGCTTTTCCAATGGGACATATGCAAGTCAAGTTTGAAATCTATACATCAATAAAGCAGGAATTATCATCCAGAAACTTATTTTTGGACAGATGGCTCCTGTGACCTTCACCTTTGACCTTGTGACCTCAAAATTGATAGTGTTCTTCCTCTCTTGGCAGGAGAACTATATGTGCAAGAAGAAAGATATGAGATGAAATGTTTGGCTGAAAATGAATCCACATCTTTTTAAAGATGTGTCCTGTGACCTTGACCTTTGACCTCATGACCCCACAATCAATTTTGGTCTTACTTTTCCAATTGGACATACACAAGTCAAGTTTGAAATCCATACATCAATAAAAGCAGGAATTATCATTCAGAAACTAATTTTTTGACATATGGCTCCTGTGACCTTCATCTTTGACCTTGTGACCTCAAAATTGATAGGGGTCTTCCACTCTTAGCAGGTGAACTATATGTGCAAGAGGAAAGATCTGAGATGAATTGTTTGGCTGAAAATGCATCCACAATCTTTTTAAAGAGGTTTCCTGTGACCTTGACCTTTGACCTCATGACCCCAAAATCAATTTGGGTCTTGCTTTTCTAATGGGTCAATAACAAAGCCAAGTTTGAAATCCATACATCAGTAAAAGATGGAATTATCATCTAGAAACTAATTTTTGGACAGATGGCTCCTGTGACCTTCACCTTTGACCTTGTGACCTCAAAATTGATAGGGGTCTTCCACTCTTGGCAGGTGAACTATATGTGCAAGATGAAAGATCTGAGATGAATTGTTTGGCTGAAAATGCATCCACAATCTTTTTATAGAGGTTTCCTGTGACCTTGACCTTTGACCTCATGACCCCAAATTCAATTCCGGTCTTGCTTTTCCAATGGGTCAAATACAAGTCAAGTTTGAAATCCAAACATCAATAAAAGAAGGAATTATCATCCAGAAACTAATTTTTGGACAGATGGCTCCTGTGACCTTCACCTTTGACCTTGTGACCTCAAAATTGATAGGGTTCTTCCTCTCTTGGCAGGTGAACTATATGTGCAAAATGAAAGATCTGAGATGAAATGTTTGGCTGAAAATGCATCCACATCTTTTTAAAGATGTGTCCTGTGACCTTGACCTTTGACCTCATGACCCCAAAATCAATTTGGGTCTTGTTTTTCCAATGGGACATATATAAGTCAAGTTTGAAATCCATACATCAATAAAAGCAGGAATTATCATCCAGAAACTAATTTTTGGATATATGGCTCCTGTGACCTTCACCTTTGACCTTGTGACCTCAAAATTGATAGGGGTCTTCCACTCTTGGCAGGTGAACTATATGTGCAAAATGAAAGATCTGAGATGAACTGTATGGCTGAAAATGCATCCACAATCTTTTTAAAGATGTGTCCTGCGACCTTGACCTTTGACCTCATAACCCGAAATTCAATTCCGGTTTTGCATTTCCAATGGGTCAAATACATGTATAGTTTGAAATCCATACATCAATAAAAGAAGGGATTATCATCCAGAAACTTATTTTTGGACAGATGGCTCCTGTGACCTTCACCTTTGACCTTGTGACCTCAAAATTGATAGGGGTCTTCCTCTATTGGCAGATGACTTATATGTGCAAGATGAAAGGTCTGAGATGAAATGTTTGGCTGAAAATGCATGCACATCTTTTTAAAGATGTGTCCTGTGACCTTGACCTTTGACCTCATGACCCCAAAATCAATTTGGGTCTTGCTTTTCCAATGGGACATATATAAGTCAAGTTTGAAATCCATACATCAATGAAAGCAGGAATTATCATCCAGAAACTAATTTTTGGACAAAGGGCTCCTGTGACCTTCACCTTTGACCTTGTGACCTCAAAACTGATAGGGGTCTTCCACTCTTGGCAGGTGAACTATATGTGCAAGATGAAAGATCTGAGATGAATTGTTTGGCTGAAAATGCATCCACAATCTTTTTAGAGAGGTTTCCTGTGACCTTGACCTTTGACCTCATGACCCCAAAATCAATTTGGGTCTTGCTTTTTCAATGGGACATATATAAGTCAATTTTGAAATCATTACATCAATAAAAGCAGGAATTATCATCCAGAAACTAATTTTTGGACAGATAGCTCCTGTGGCCTTGACCTTTGGCCTTGTGACCCCAAAATTGATATGGATCATCCACTATTGGCAAGTGAGCTATTTATTCAAGATGGAAGACCTGGGATGAAAGTTTGGCTTAAAATGCATCCACAGTATCTTTTAAGATGCCAGTCCAGTGACCTTGACCTTTGACCTCATGACCCTAGAACCTATAGGGTTCTTACTTTAGTGGTGGGCCATACATAAGTCATGTTTGAAATCCATATGGCTATCAACACTGGAGATATCATAAGAGGTGTGTGATTTTCACCATATATGGCAATATTCAAGGTGAAGGCCACTCTCATAGGAAAGGTCATGACCCCAATTTAAATAAACATCATTCCATAACCCATACCTATGTATATGCATAATATAAAAGAAATCTGTCCATTAGTATTTGACTTACAATGCTCACAGTACTGTAAGGTGGCAATTTTGGGGGTATTAAACGGCACGAAAACAAGTAAAGAATAATAGGTGGCGCCACAAGTTTCTTGAACATGACAACCCTATCCATGATCTTCCATCAACTTGATTTTGGGATCAATCCATACAAGATTTCTTGAGATATTAAAGAATTTGTGTGATTTTCCCCAAAATTGGACCTATTCAAGGTCAAGGACACTCTCCTAGTAAAGGTCATGACCTCATTTTAAATAGGCGTCGTCCTCTTATCCATATCTATACATATACCAAGTTTGGTAAAGTTGGGTTATCGCGCCAACAAGATTTATATGCGGCGGCGGCGGGACCGGTATGAAAACATAGTATCCTCAGACTTTGTCTGGGGATACAATTAACCCATCTGTTCTTATACAATTGAGAGAACCTTACCCTAAGATCATTCTTGTGAAATACAGAATTGGCTAAAAGAGGGTAAAATTAATAGTTTTCCCCCTTAAAAAAACAAGTGGATGCAGGTGGTGCACCAAAAAACCCAAATTTGAAATCAGAGTCATGTGACCAACATTTACCTGTCATGAGTTCAAATCTTAGCCGAGGCTGTGAGATTTTCAGGGTCGCGCCCCACCCCCTGGGTTTGGGTGCCCTGCAGGTTTATTGGGAAGGCTGTGCCCCACAGCCATGTATCACTCACATACTAGTGCGTCTCTGGGGGATTCCTCGGTGTTATGACCCAGCAATGGGGATGATTATGCACCCAGGACCCACAGGTGTGGTAGACACCTGGCCTGGGTGATACCAGGATACAAAAGTAATATGATAGGAAGCTAGTGCTACCGCCCTGTCACAAAGTCACAAACCAAAATGGAACTCTGGTGGCCGGTGGAATGATAGGATTAAAGTTTAACATCTGTAATAATACACATCTGGATATTTAAGTTGCTTTCAAATTTCAGACTTTAATAGCTTAAAATCATACACATACAGCATATGAAAGTTATTTAAACAGTGCTTATAGGAAAAATTTCATAATCAATATATATTAAATGATAACAGAGAGATGATGGACAGACAGAGCTGATCACTTTATGTTCCTTTCTGCTGAGGAAAGAATATGTATCAATCAGATCTTAATTTGATCTAATCCAATTAATTTTTAAATTAAATAAATTTTACACATTTGCAATAAAAACTAATGTCCCAGTGCACAGGTGCAATGGAATCAATGGCAGCGGGGGGGGGGGGGGGGGGTTTATCAACACTTGTGCATATACATACAGAGCATACAAAGCCTGATCTCCAATTCTGTAGTGGCACGAAAATAATGAACAGATGTTTGTATTAGATCATCATTTTACCGTCACATCATTTTTTTAATTTTAAGTTTAAATATATAATTTTCCAATATAATATATATATATCTCTGAATATAAAAGTTGATTCATAATTCTAATTTACATCATCATAAATCTCAATCAGATAACACCACATCATGCATACAAATCTATATTTATTTTTTACTACAAAAATATATCTTTTTAATTTGCAAAACAATAATTATTTATATATAGTACTTGATTCAGATTTCACAATTTTAAATTGGGCCTTTATTTATCCATAATTTGCTTCATATTTTAAAAATTTATGCATACTGATTGGTTTAATTATACAGTGAAACCTCGTTGTGTCGAACTCGCTTAAGTCGAATACCCCGCTTATGTCAAAGTTACAGACTCGATATTTAGGACAACTCTAGTTAAATTATAACCAAATAAAACCCGCTTGTGTCGAACCCCGGATGTGTCGAAGTTTTCTGAGGGTCCCTTCGACTTCGACACAATGAGGTTTTACTGTATTTTAATTGGTTAAAATCATTTAAAAGAAAACTGATTTCTTTAAAAATGCTACATTAACACAATGTTGTCATCTTCTTGATTACTCCTTGAATTACTTTTCAAGGAGAGTTTGGTCTATTGAAGTGGAAACAGCATTACAATTAAGGAAATACATTGCAAATAATTACAATTACTGCATTATAATTGGTGGGGAGGGTTGGCCGGGGGGGGGGGGGGGGGGGGGTGATGAGAATAACTGTACACCTGTCACAGCAGGGTATCTCCCCCAGTGACTGTAACAAATCAGGAACCCTGGCATAGCTGACTTCCAGTGACCTGGAGTGGGACCCTGCATCTGGACAAAGCAAGTGACTACAATAGAGCCTCAAGTAAAATATTCAATAACTAGCCTAATTTTCAAGATTTTATTTTCTAATTTCAGATTTAATCAAATTAAATATGTATGTTTACATGCTGTGAAAATTAAATCAACAGTTCTCACAGGAAAAAAAATTCCAAGTTTAAAGTTGGGCAAAATTTAAGGTACTGATTTTTTTTATGCTAATAACTTAAAAAATTTACAAAATTCAGATCTAAATTTTGGTATACAATTGAATCTTTATTAAACAAAGTGGTATACTTGGAAAAAAGTCTCTAGCTTCAAAAATGTTCATGTTAAGTGAGCAAATATTTTTCCTGATTTTTTACAAAGTCCAATATATTCAATCCCATAATTTAAAGAAATAACACATAACAGTCATTAATTTCTGGCATGTATGTAGGAAATATATTGGAGAATACTATTTGTAAATATCAAGAAAAACAGATAAGTGGTTTAAATATTAGACAGTCCTGAAGTGTGAAAATAGGTTTTTAATGGAAATTTAAGGTTTTTACTTAATTTCGCGAAGGAACGAAGTCACAGTGACCCAGTTTTGGGTTTGGTAGTAGATCTTAGGGACATCTAACAGTATGTCTAATTTTGGATTGGTAGGTCCTACGGTTTCAAAACGTGCCAGTCTAATGGACGGATGGACGGAGGACCGACAATGGACAGATTAAAGCTCAGATGACTTATAGTCAGCTGAGCTAAAGAGGGAGGCGGTTACCTCCACCAAAAAAAAAAGCATAATATTTGGCGATGCTAGCTCCTGCCGTTTCTAAGATTATAATGTTAGTATCCTTACTTGGAAAAATGAATTAATACAAACTCTGTGAAAATTTAACCAAAATGATACCATTTGAACAAACTTTAAAGAGATCATCTATGGGATCATTTTTGTGAATTATTTAAGAAATAAGATCCATGATTTCAGACAAAAATATTTTCAAAGTACATGCCTGGTTTATGAGAAAACTGTCCAAGATGATAAGACATGCCAAATTTCAGACCAATACCATGAACCACTCCTGAGATATGAGCATTTTCACCAAAACCACATATACAAATGGATGCCACAGGGAAACTATTGTAGATGGCACCACCAGTCTTAAACACTACATGGAGGAGCCCAAAATCTATGGATATACACATTTTCAGGCCAACACTGCAGATCACTCCTGAGAAAAGGGCATTAATTTATTAAAAGAAAACCGGAAGATTGGTGGCACCACCCTTCTGGTTTACGAGAAAACTTTCCAAAATGGTTGAACATGCCCAATTTCAGACCAGGACCTTAACCCACTGCTGAGATATGAGCAATTTCACCCAAAGTATGAAAAGATGCCACAAGAAAAAACTATTGCAGATGGCACCACCAGTCTTGAGTAAATGATGGAGAAGTCCAAGGTCTATGGATATGCACAATTTCAGGCTAATACAGCAATTCACTCCTGAAAAAAGGGCATTAATTTTGTTTTAAGAAAACTGGAAGGTAGGTGGCGCCACCTATCTGGGATATGAGAAAACTTTCCAAGATGGATGGACTTTTCAAATTTCAGACCAATAACTTAAACCACTCCTCAGATATGAGCAATTTTCACCTAAAGCAAAGGGTCTCAGAAGAGTTCTCCAGAAACAAAAGCGGCGGCAGAACCTGCGCAAAAACATAGTATCCACAAAACTTTTGGGGATACAAAAAGAGCTTTACATTAAACATGTATCCTTGTCATAAAACAGTTACTGACCTTTTCCTGGAGATATATCAACTATATTTGTGGTGACAGGAGAGAGCATATTGTCGCATGCACATATAGGTAAAACATGAATACTTTGACTGGGAGATGTGCCGACTCAACAAGATTGTTACATTCTGTTTAAATCAATCAACTTTGAAGAGTGACGCGCTGCTATGGGGTTAATGTGAAACTTTTTAGCATTGGTTACAGGCCAATGTTTATCAATAGATGGTGGATAGGATCATATAGGCTGCATATATCGACTTACTGAAACTCTCATATGTGTCAATATGGACTCAATATATAGTAGGGGCAAATAGGGCCAGCCTTGTCCTATCCCTGCATTTCTCCACGTCTTGTGATATTATTACGAGGAGAAGGAAGAAAACATATTTCTGTGACTTTGAAAGATACCTGGAGTAACTTTTATACAAGTTATAAACACATATTTATGATGACAGGTCCAACGAGAATATGGTTCAAAGTGAATACTGTGTCAGGAATGTCCGACCTGATGTCCAACCTCCACGTGTGTTTACATGGCCTCATTTTTGAACCGGCAATTAAGTTCACTGATTGGCTAAGAGACCTGTCGATCAGGCACTCGCCGTCAGGTCAATTTCAGCCCAATACATTGACCTGCCCTTGAGATTGGCTATTATCACTAACAAGTCAACCATTGGTCATGATGCTCAGCTGACTAAGAAGACATTCACAAAACAAATTTTATCGTCTGAATGCCAAATTTTGTAGTTGGTATCCCCATTCAACTGAAGCCAAGCTAGGAGGATATGGGTAACAGAAACCTAATTTAAGGTTTCTTACGAGATTTTTCATGGACGTCTTTGGGTGTCAAGTTAGAAGATTCTAGGTGCAATGGTTACAATTTGTGCACTATTAACAGGCAACCACATCTTTAAAGGTTTAAAAAATGAAAAAGAATATGTAAAATTTGAAAAAAAAATCCAGGTGGCACCGACAGTCTGCAGGAACTGATGAAACACTCCATGATGAATATGCATGCAAAGAATCATGTTAATCAATGCATTTGTTGTTCAGATACTGGAGCTTTTGTAAAAAATTTTTAACTAGATATTTCTTGGCACCGCAGGTGCCAAAGTATCCCCAGACAATAATCCCCCACCCTTTAAGAATAGCCCCCCATCTACTGTAGCATATACTGACACTTGGCAAGCCACTATGGTTTCTTCCATCCATCCCTTATTGAGATATTTATGATTTTGTGTGATTCCACCATATATGGCATTATTCAAGGTCAAGGCCACTCTCATATGAAAGGTCATGATCCCAATTCAGATTTACATCATCCCATAACCCATGTCTATGTATTTACATAATATGAAAGAAATCTGTCCATTAGTTTTTGACATATAATGTTTACAGTACTGTCAAGTGGCAATGATGGGGTGAAAACAAGAAAAGGAAAAAAGGTGGCTCCACCTGTCTTCCGCAGAAGACAAAGCCATCCAAGATCTTCAGTCAATTTGATTTTTGGACCAATCCATGCATCCCTTTTTGAGATATTTATGATTTTGTGTGATTTTCACCATATATGGCATTATTCAAGGTCAAGGCCATTCTCAAGGCCAACGTCACTCTCCTAGTAAAGGTCATGACCCCATTTTAAATAGGCTTCGTCCTCTCACCCAAATCTATGCACCAGTAAAGTTTGGTGGCGCAACCATCCTTAAACCATAGTATCCTGACTTTGTCTGGGGATACAATTATTCTGAGGGTTTCTTCTAAGCCTATAAGCGCTTAGGATATGGGTAACAGAGACTTAATTTCAGGAATCCAAGGAGATTTTTCATGGACCTCCCTGGGTTCAAGATAGAAGATTCTAGATGCAATGGTTGCGTTTTAAGCCCTGTTAACAGACAATCACATCCTTGAAGGTCTATACAAGTGACAATTGGGTCATGACGCTCAGCCAACTGACATGTTGACAATATGTCCTTGCACAGACAACTAATTACGATAATGGAGGTGGCATCATTGTTCATGTATATAAGCTTATGTTCATCAAGACCCATAAGCACAACAAATTTGATGACAATCCAACCAGCCTTATCTGAGGTATCTGGCAATTAGTGTGTATTTAGCATTGTATCTGGGGTGCTCAAACATACCCCAAAACCCTGAGAATATAGGTCACAATGACCAAATTTCAGGTTTCTGGGGAGAACTTTTGAGGACCTCTCAGGATATCAAGTTAGAAGATTCTGGGCCCAATGGTTATGATTTGTGCCCTACTTTGGTTTCAAATTTTCAATGATTCTGAGGGGTGCTTATAAGCCCCATAGCTCAGAAAATATATGTAACAGAGACCTAATTTCACGTTTCCTAGGAGACTTTTTATGGACCTCTCTGTATTTTAAGTTGAAAAATTTCAGGTCCAATGGTTATGATTTGTGCCCTGCGTGGTATCAAATTTTAATTATGTTGGGGGGGGGGGGTTTATAAGCCCCTTAGCTCAGAGAATATGGGTAACAGAGACCTAATTTCAAGTTTCAAAGGATATTTTTCACAGACCTCCCTGGATGTCAAGTGAGAAGATTCGAGGACCAATGGTTACAATTTGTGCCATGTTAACAGACGGCCACATCTTTGAAGGTCTCAAATAATATAAAGATAAAAATGCATAAAATTCGAAAGAAGGCCAGTTGGTGCCACCAGTCTGCAGAACTGATGAAACACTCCATGATGCATATGCATGCAAAAAATGATGCCGATCAATGCAATTGTTGTTAAGATACTAAAGCTTTGGTATCAAATTTTGAGTTATTCTGGGGGGTACTTCTGAGCCCAATAGCTTTGACAATATGGATGACAGACACCTAATTTTAGGTTTCCAAGGAGACTTTTAATGGGCCTCCCAGCATGTCAAGAAAGATGATTCTAGATCTAGTGGTTACCATTTGTGCCCTGTTAACAGATGACTGCATCTTTTAAGGTCTCAAAAATAGATAAATCATAAAAATCGAAAAAATACAGGTGGCGCCACCAGTCTGCAGAAGCTGATGAAACACTCCATGATCTATATCCATGCAAAGAATCATGGTGATTAATGCATTAGTTGTTCAGATACTTGAGCTTTTGTATCAAATTTTCTACTATTATTCAGATGGTACTTTGGAGACCCATAGCTCGGACAGTATGGGTGACAGAGACCTAATTTCAGGTTTCAAAGGAGACTTTTCATGGGCCTCCCTGCATGTCAAGATACTTGATTCTAGGTCCAGTCGTTCCAATTTGTGCCCTGTTAACAGATGACTGCATCTGTTGAGGTCTCAAAAATAGAGAAAATAATTTGTAAGCTTGAGCTTTCGTATAAAATTTTCATTATTCTGGGGGGTACTTCGGAGCCCCATAGCTCAGAGGTTATGGGTAACAGAGACCTGATTTCTGGTTTCCAAGGTTTTCATTGACCTCCCTAGATGTGAAGTAAGAAGATTCCAGACCCAGTGGTTATGATTTGTGCCTTTTTAAGGGACAGACAGATGGCCAGACGCCGGACAAAGAGTGATCACTATAGCTCAGATGACTTTCAGTCAGCTGAGCTAAAAATGGACACTGTGTAAAAAGGATTGCAGGTGGCGCCAACAATTTTTGATAGGCACCAGTTCACATGTGACCCAATATTTATGCCAGGTTTTAGAAAGATTGATCCATGAGTCTAAGATGAGTTGTCTGGACCAGAGTTGGGTCCAAAAGTACTCGTACTCATAGTACTGGTGCTCATGAGTACTTTTTTGAGTACTCAGTACTCGTACTTGAGTACTTTTTAAAAATCACAAAAGCTTGTACTTGTACTCAAGTACTTTGAAAGTACTCGGTACTCATATTAGTAATTCATGAGTACTTTTGCGTATTTCATATTTCATTAAAATTTCTAAATTAACTTTAATCTCAATTTATAATATTAGAAATAGTTTATTATAGTATATATACTATCATAGTGAGATATTATATATAATATATAATATACATAATATCAAATATAATAGTACTTAAAGTAATCCGTCTGTTATTATAACTGATACTATTACAGCATTTTCCCATCGATTAATACTACTTTTACTATTACTTGTCTTCTATTACTAATACTATCACTTTTATTTAGTATAAAATATAAATTGAACTCTTTTATTATTAATAAATTCATGTAATTAATGTGTACAACACTATATATTTGCAGCAATATCAGTACAACAAAATATTCAATAAAACATTAAATAAATAAATTCATACCGAGTAATATTTTAAGAGAAACATTCTAATTATTAAAAGATCCCAAAATAAAAGAAGTTAAGGTTTGCCACAATTCAATACAATTAAATATACTCAGAACCTGTTTAACATAACATGAAGTCAGCAGTGCTCTGAGGCCTGGGCTAATCAAGCTTGAATTGATTTATATATGTAACAAAATGTGATTGTAGGTTTAGCAGATTTTCAGTGGGAACTGCAGTCTGTGATAAGCTCTATTCAAAGCCTGTGGCTCAACTGATTAACCCATGAAAAGATGTGAATATCAGACCATACACCCCTTAGCTACTACAACATAGGCTGAAGCATCACATTCTACTATCAGCTGACAATAACTTGCCCAAAATACTGTGTATGCTCACAAAGGACTTCTCCAATGTTTAATGACCAAGCCTACTTAATAAATCTACAAACATATTCTGGGGTTAACCTCAAGCCAAAGACTTCTGTTCAGTGCCCACAGGACCACGCTCCCAGCATTAACTAATCACACTTCACTGGGCCCTTTACTGTGCTCTATCAACCTAATCAAACAAACACTTCATTCATCAGATGAGTTAGCCTATGGTTGTAATAGAAAGGTAATAGCTATTATTCTTGGGGTACTATTACTTAATTTTACTGGTTCAAATTTCTTTTCTGTCAATAGTAATATAACTCTTGCTAACTTTAAAATCCTGTAATATTCTATTAATATTACGTATTACTATCGCCTCATTCCTTGTTGTAATATGCCACTGGGATACAATAATGGGTGGCGCCACCAGTTTCTGGAACATGACAACCCTATCCATGATCTTCCAACAAATTGATTTTTGGATAAATCCATGCAAGATTTCTTGAGATATTAAAGAATTTGTGTGATTTTCCCCAAAATTGGACCTATTCAAGGTCAAGGACACTCTCCTAGTAAAGGTCATGACCGCATTTTAAATAGGCCTCATCCTCTTACCCATATCTATACATATACCAAGTTTGGTCAAGTTCCATGAAATATTTTTTGGGTTATCGCGCCAACAAGATTTATATGCGGCGGCGGCGGGACCGGTATGAAAACATAGTATCCCCCCGACTTTGTCTGGGGATACAATAACATCATAAAATAAGTTTGGCTACAATAAGTACTCATTAAAGTACTCATGAGTACATTTTGAGTACTTGGTACTCATACTCGAGTACTTTTGAAAAATGGAAAAGTACTCATACTCAAGTACTTTTAAAGTTCTCAGTACTCATACTCTGGAACTTTAAAAAGTACTTGGACCCAACTCTGCTCTAGACACAAATGTGACGTGGAACTCAGCTGAAAACATAAAATCCACAAAACTTTGTTTTGGCAGATACATGCAATTATTCTGGGGTGTACAAATAAGCCCCACAATTAGGAGGATAAAGGTCACAGTGACCTAATTTCAGGTTTTCAATGAGATTTTTTATGGATCTCCATGGACATTCAGTAAGAAGTTTCTAGATCCTGTGGTAATGAATTGTACCCTGCTGACAGACAGCAATCAACTGGATGTGTGGACAGGAGGACGACAGACAAAGGGTGATCACCATGGCTCAGCATTGCTGAAAGTCAGCTAAGCTGAAAAAGGAGAAATCTATGCACAACAGAGGTACAATATGAAGCACTACTGGTTTCATGCTTTTGGCAAGATCTGCTTAACTTACCTTGTATCAAAGTTAGCTGTGCTGCATGCAACAGAATACAAAACATAATGTTTACACCATGTCTCTGGTGTTTATCTGTATCCTTCAGTTACAACACTGCTAGCCACATTCACACAGGCTCAGACAGAGTGAGCCCTGGTCTCAGCAACCCCTGGACCAAAGCCACCAACTGCTGTTAACTAGAATATCAGCAGAAGCTGACAAAAGCCCTCAGCAAAAAGAATAGTGTTTATAGGCAGTAACAGTAACAAGTACGAAATAATTGTTCTCACATGGATGTATATATGTACATGTCTCATTTATAAATTTAAACTGGAGAGGTATGTACCATGTTTCATAACAATCCACCAAATGCTTCCTGAGAAATAAGCTCTCAAGTTTTACTCTATTCTAAGCTATGTGACCTTGAAAAGTAGGTCAAGGTCACCCATCCTTGAACATTACCAAGATTTTATAAATATGCATCAGCACTGAAGAAATGAAGTTAACGTGTTGAATACCTTTGGAGACATCCCGCTCACAAGGCCAAAGTTGAAAAATCCAGTAAAAATTCATTTAAAATCAGAAATTGTAAGTGGCACCCCTTACTTTTGCAGCAGGTACAGACCATCAGTCCTAATGTGCATAGTGAGTTTTGTAAAAATCCACCCAATGGTTCCTGAGATATAAGCTTCTAATTGTTTTTCTATAATCGGCTCTAAAACATAGCAAATAGGTCAAGGTCACCTATCTTCGAACTTGACTAAGATTTTGTCAATATACATCTTCACTGAAGAAATAAAATTCCTACAGTGAATCCTTTTAGAGTTATCCCGCTCACAAGGCCAAACTAAAAAAATCTGAGAAAAATTAATTGAAAAACTGAAATCGTAGGTGGCGCCCCTAACTAGTGCAGCAGGTACAGACTACCACTCCCTATAGTTATAGTAAGTTTTGTGAAAATCCACACAGTGGTTCCTGAGAAATAGGTTTCTAAGTGTTTTTCTATAATCGGCTCTAAAACGTTGAAAAATAGGTCAAGGTCACCCATCTTCGAACTTGACCCAGATTTTGTCAATGTACATCTTCACCAAGAAAATAAAATTCTTACGGTGAATCCTTTTAGAGATATCCCGCTCACAAGGTAAAAGTTAACGGACTCCGGACGGACGGACGGACAGCTTGGGTGACGACAATAGCCCATCAGCCTAAGGGCTGAGGGCTAAAAACCAATTTTCATTACACTGGCAGTGTTACAGTTAAAATGTACCTTGATAAAGCTCCACCTGCCATACGTGACCAACAACTGCCAATTTCAGCTGCTTTGCAAACATTTTGCAAACAAACTGATCACTACACATGCACAAGCCAAGGATAGGCAGATAACACTTGATTCTTGTTATTGATGATCACAGTCTGCAGTAAATCATACCAACTGCCTTGTGTTCTTACCAAGGATTATTTGTGAATAACATATTTAAACTAAAACGGGTAGTCGACAAGCGACTACATGTATCCGCCAAAATCAGAGTGGGACAGGTGAAGTGAGGCATGGATTGAGTGGCAAAGGGAAAAAGAGTGAGGTGTGTTGCATATGAACATGGATGTCTGCAGCCGAAATGTGTATGTAGGTTGCCCCACCTACCACAAAATCCAGAAATTTGTCCAAGTTGTATACATATGCTAAAAGTCAAACCACTACTTATAATTATATATGAGTGATTTTATCTCACAGCAGACAAACAGAAGGACGCTGTGCAAAAATGGTGGCAGGTGGCACCACCAAATTTTGTGTATGATTAAGAGCTATGTGAGATCTATACACATGCAAAATTTCAGGGTGATATGTCAAACCAGTCCCGAGGTATAAGCCTGGATGTCTGCAGCATAGACATAAATGTAGGTGGCGCCACCTGCCACAAAATCGAGAAAGCTATCCAAGATGTATAAACATGCAAAAATTTAGGCAGATAAGTCAAACCACTACTGAGATATGAGTGATTTTATGCCATGGCAGACAAACAGATGGACAATGGTTGCAGGTGGCACCTCCAGTTTTGCGTATGATAAAGAGCTATGTGGCATCTATACGCATGCAAAATTTCAGGAGGATACAGCAAACCAGTCCTGATATATAAGCCTGGATGTCTGCAGTGTAAACATAAATGTAGATGGCGCCACCTGTCATTAAATCAAGAAAGCTATCCAAGATGTATAAACCTGCAAAAGTTTAGGCAGATAAGTCAAACCACTGCCGGTATATCAGTGATTTTATCCCACCGCAGACAAACAGAAGGACGCTATGCAAGAATGGTTGCAGGTGGCGCCACCAGTTTTGTATATGATAGAGAGCTATATGAGATCTATACTATGCAAAATTTTGGCCCAATCAGTCAAACGGTTCCCCAAGATATGAGCTTGGATGTCTGCAGCATTAACGTGAATATAGGTGGTGCCACCTGTCATTAAATCAAGAAAGCTGTCCAGGATGAATACAGATGCAAAATTTCAGGTGGATAAGTCCAACCAATATATTAGACATATTAGGGATTTTATCCCAAGGCAGATGAACAGATGGACGCTGTGCAAAAATAGTTGCAGGTGGTCCACCATTTTTAGTGTATGTTATAAAGCTATCCAAGAGCTACATTTGTGCAAAATTTTTAGCCTGAATGGTCAAACGGTTTCTGAGATATGTGGGTTTATGTATGGAAACAAACACACAAATGGACGCAAGGCAGACAGGAAAGGTCAGAGGTGAACCTAAAATGAGGGCGCAGCAGTTCACATGTGACCCGATCAAAATTCAGAATTTCAAAAAATTCCACCAAGTGGTTACGGAGAAGTTATCCGGAAACCTATGCGGCGTCCGACTGAAAACATAGTATCTGCAAAACTCTGTTTTGGCAGAAACAATTAAACAACAATCTCTATTTTAAAGTTCAATGAAGCATAAACATTGTTGCTCTGCTAGCCATGTTCACATGGACCCAGATACCTTAGGACAGAGCAACAATTGTCCTGCTAGCCATGTTCACATGGACCCAGATACCTTGTAACAGAGCAACATATCCTGCTACCCATGTTCACATGGACCCAGTTACATTGTAACAGAGCAACAATTGTCCTGCTAGCCATGTTCACATGGACCCAGATACCTTGCAACAGAGCAATAAGTCCTGCTAGCCATGTTCACATGGACCCAGATACCTTGCAACAGAGCAACAATTGTCCTGCTAGCAATGTTCACATGGACCCAAATACCTTGCAACAGAGCAATATGTCCTGCTAGCCATGTTTACATGGACCCAGATACCTTGTAACAGAGCAATATGTCCTGCTAGCCATGTTTACATGGACCCAGATACCTTGTAACAGAGCAAAATTTGTCCTGCTAGCCATGTTCACATCGACCCAGATACCTTGTAACAGAGCAATATGTCCCGCTAGCCATGTTTACATGGACCCAGATACCTTGCAACAGAGTAATATGTCTTGCTAGCCATGTTAACATGGACCAAGATACCTTGCAACAGAACAATATGTCTTGCTGATATTGTTATATTTTCCGAATACAATAAATAGACAATGTTAGGTTGTCATTTTAATTTTTCAAAACTGCAGTTTTCAACATTTACCTATAAACTGTAAGTACATTCATTTTCTAGATTATTCTGAGTATTTCTTTAATATATCTTTGTGTATATAGTAATATCAAAATGTTGCTTGTCATATAACATACAAGTGCCATATCAATATGTCTATCTGTGGTGGACTTAAAGCAATAAATTCAGCTATATTGAAATAAATATCTATGTATATTTTTACAGAATAAATTTGGATAATGGACTAACTTGTCTCAAAATGTCACCCTTTCTGAATTCAATTTGAGCTTAATTGTTTACCTGTTCATTGAAACATCTGCTAAATGGTATCTGGCACCAGAGATGTTTATGTACTAACCTCAGATCACACAGGAACTTGGTAGTTTCATTTTCTTCTCTTCTCATCAGCCACTCCCTGAAGACTGGGTGAAACAACATGTATGTTCCATCTCTCCGACAAACCAAGAATCCCGACACGAGCTCCATGCGCTGTAGAAACTCCTCCCATGTGCCATATTTATTTGAAAAACCAGAGTTTACACACTCATAGATTTCTGTCAAAGTCAATGGGTACAGTGAAGCAAGGCACACATTCAAAACAGGACACACCTTCTCAAATGAGCGAAGACTTGGAAATTTCATGTTGAACTCTAGCAGAAAGATTTCTGTCAGGTTTACTGGCAAAATTTTAAAGTTTGAACTTTTCAGCACCAGGTGTCCTCGCTCTATCAAATTCAGCAAAAGTTTACAGTACAGAAAGCAGCCTTTACTTAAGGACTTCACATGTGTGCAAAACTTGAGCTGTGTTGTCACATCAAGCTTTCCATTCAGTGCAATATTGTTTTTCATAACTGAGCTAGTGTTTATACGGTAATTGATGTAGTCATGTAGATCTCTCTGTATCATTTCTGAACTGGCAGTGTGGTCTAGCGTTATTTTGTTGAGTGGCAGAAACTGAGCCAAATCTTGCATTGAGGACCTAACTGTTATGACAAACTTTAACCAACATGGCACTCGACTAATGTGGCGGGTGAGAAATGAAGCTATAGTATCACCATAATCTGGTTTATGAAACTCTGCAGCATTTAATGAGTCAATAACAACCAAACAAGTTTCTGATGTGATTTTTCCAGATTTGCGCAGACTTGAGAGTGGTACCACAATGCCTTTTAAAAATGCAGCTGATGGATCCTGAACACAACTTGTGAGTGAGACAATGTTTTTTAGCCGAGGCTCTGCTGCTAGCTGCTCTCTGTAGCCAGACAACTGTGGTGCCTGAGCCAGATGAGCAGCCAGACTGTGTACAAAGTCTGGCACCATACACGTAACATTATTATCTGCCTGACAAAAGTGGTACCCAACAACATGAGATGCCAGAATTTTCAGAGAGTCATATGTCATTGTCAGATTGGCTGTTGATGAACTAAGACCACTGCGCAAGGATGTTCCCACAATCCCTTGTTGGTATGGCCTGTCCTTTCCATTGTGACTGTAGAGATCTAAAAGAAACTAAGTGCCTTGAAATAAAGATTTAAAAGACTTACAATTGTTCAATTATTGAGATGTATGCATAAATTTATTGGAAGGATCAGGCACCACTATTTTCTGCAGAAAAACTGAGTAAGGTAATAAAAATGCAGTTTCCTTTTAATACTACTTGTATTGTATTTTAAATGATTTTATTAGATTTACTTTAAAACATTTGTTTAAAGCTCTATTTATTATTTAGACATACGAATAATTACTTCAAAATATACAAGTTAAAGTTGAACATATTTTGTAACTAGGGACCGATGGGTCTCTACGCTCAGCTGCATTAGTCTATAAGGATATATGTTTATGAGGTTTTCCAAAATATTGGTCCTGTGATCAGTCTGAAGCCAACCTGTCTTCCTAAACTGGAGTTATCATCGTTAATCTAATTTGTGAATGGATGGGCCCTGTGACCTTAACCTTTGACCTTATGACCCCAAAATCAAAAGGAAACTCCCCCTATTGGCATGTGCACCACATGTTGATGATGGACGGATTGAGATGAAAAGTTTGGCTTAAAGTGCATCCACAATCTTTCTAAAGTAGTGGGTCCTGTGACCTTGACCTTTGATCTCATGACCCCAGAATCAACAGTTCTTAATTTAGTGATGGGCATATATAAGCCAAGTTTGAAACCAATATTTCAAACTAAACTAGTGTTATCATCTGGAAACTAATATGTGGTTTGATGGCCCCATGACCTTGACCTTGTGACCCAAAAATCCATCAGTTACTTCCACTATTGGCAGTTGAGCAACATCTGGAAGATAGAATGTTTGGGACAGAAAGTTTGGCTAAAAATACATCAATAATCTTTTTGAAGAAGAGGGTCCTGTGACCTTGACCTTTGGCCTTATGACTCCAAAATCAAAAGGGTTCTTACATTATTGGTGAGTCATATATAAGTTAAGTTTGAAACCAATATGTCAAACTAAACTGGAGTTATCATCTGGAAACTAATTTGTGAATAGATGGCCCCTGTGACCTTGACCTTTGACCATGTGACCCCAAATTCATTTATGCTCTCCCCATAATGGCAAACCAGCTAAATCTGCAAAATGGAAAGTTTGGGATGAAAAGCTTGGCTTAAAATGCAGCCATAATCTTTTTAAAAAAAGTGTTGCGACCTTGACCTTTGACCTCGTGACAACAAAATCATGTAGGTTCTTGCTTTAGTGGTGGGCCATATGTAAGTCAAGTTTGAAATCCATGTGTCAATACAAACTGAGTTATCATCTGGAAACAAATTTGTGTGGATGGACAGACAGACGGACAAACAGACAGACAGGGTGATAACTATATGGCATCCACTTGTGATCAATAAACACACCAGGTTTTGGGACACTCGATGTAATTACAGCTGAGAAACTGACATGATTGTTGTCATTTAATAGTAAAAAAAAAATAAAAAATATTTGTTAAAATAACAAAAAATACAGGTGGCGCCACCACTTTTCTGGTACTGACAAACCTAGTCATGGTCAATATTCAAGGCAAGATTCATGACAATCCATGCATTAATAATCAGGATATTGGAGGTTTTGTATTATATTTTTGATTATTCTGGGGGGGTACTTTCAAGCCCCATAGGTCGGAGGATATAGGCCACAGTGACCTAATTTCAGGTTTCTGAGGAAATTTTTTATTGGCCTCCCTGGATATTCACTAAGAAGTTTCTAGGTCCAGCAGTTACAATTTGTGCCCTGCTAACGAACGGCCGGATGGACGACGGACAATGCACCATTCCTATACCTCATTTGACTTACAGTCAGCTGAGCTAAAAACATACAGAACCATTATTCTTGGTAGCCATTTTCCCTATATACTGTGTTTTCTATATTATACAGTTTTCACTTGGACTGACCTTCTTTCTGGATGAGAAGCATTTTGTTCAATCCAAAACAGCTCAGGTCTATTAGGGCCTCTACAACTGCTGTTTTACCCTGGCCAGGTCCACCAACCAGCAGCACCCCCTGGTAGTCACTTGAGTTTTCACACAGCAACTCCTGAAACATCACAAAGTGACACAGATTCAGACACAAGTAGTAGTCGTGGATCATTTGAAAGTATGGTAGTGTACTGTAATACCTATCTCCTAAAACTATCAACCTATGGAGGTAGAACTATCAGCTTCTGTGCTCAAGCTTTGTGGAATAAGTAGCAAGACTAGATTAAAAGATGTGAATCAGTAGACAGATTTAAAGGGTGCATTCAAACTTACTTTTTATACAAGTTTATAGTGATATTTTATAATCCTCTTGTGAACTTCAATGTTTTTATATTTCTCTTAAATATGTAATTTACAAGTTATTGTCTTGATATTAATATATATATATGAAGTGTTTTATGCGAAGTTTTTATATCTGTGCATAACCATTGCAAATATAATGTATTTATATTCATGTCTGCATATTTGTCAGGCACTTCAAACGAAGTATTTAAATATATAAATAATAAATTATTATTATAGCTTGCTGGAATCAAAGATTTCAGCAAGCATGTTGGTAAGTTGTGTATGTCTGTCTGTTTAGTTGTCCTCGCTCAACAGGCCACAATTTTGAAGTAATCGTTCTGAAACTTACAGGGTTGATGTAAAACCAATTATCGTTTGGTGCCTATTAGTCAAAATCAAGGTCAAGGTCACCAATCAGGCTTTCCTCATATCTGTCGCTCTACAGGCCACAATTTTGCAGGAATTGTTTTGAAACTGATTTATTTGATGTTTTACAACAATATCTTGAAATCAATTTTTCAGTTTTGGAAAAAAAGCCACCAGGGGCATTGTATATATTATAAGAAACACTATCACATGTCCCTTTTTTAAAATATCTCATAAACTATAAACCATGTCATAACATTTAATGCAGCACCTAAAACCAGGATCCCTTTGCGTATTTCTAGGTATAAATTGCCTAAATTTATTACATTGTAACCACAGTTATCTATTTTAGGGTAAATGTTATGATACTTAAAACTATATACAGTCAATAATCCCCCCACAAGTGCTGCTTTTCCTTTTGTCCTTCACTGGCCTCCACACTTGTCACGCCTTTATGGAGGCGCTTTGAGGATTTCAATCCATTAAGAGCTCACTGGCCTGTTCAAAAGGGTATTGAAGCCTATACAATGAAAGAGTCTCCCAGAATGTTAGTAAATGCATTCATTGTTTTGCTATGAAACACTGGCACAACTTTCAAACCAGGGACAGATCCAGGATTTTACAGTGGGGCAGGGGTAAAATTGCAAACTTTGAAAACTTGCATATATATATGTATATTTGTATGAATATTATAATATAATATAATATATATAATTTATCAAACTTTTTCTCTTCTTATTTGGGAACTTTACCTTTCATTTTTAAAGCCCCATAAAACTGCCTCATTTTGCTTTTGCCATGTTTACATATTTTTGGTAAATTCAAGAAATTTCAAAATTGTTATCTTTTTTTGGTAACTTAATCATTTTAGAGTTAGAGAGGGCTAGTATTTTTCATCATGTAGAGCAGAAATAGTTGTATACAATTTTATTTAAAGTCTCGCAATATCTCGTCAAACTAGTCATTGTGAGATATTATAATTCTGAATTGCACCTTTATTTTTCAGGATTTGGCTCATATATTATCAAATTATGCTTACTGTTAATCATATTTGAATTTGTTAAAATTTTTTAAGGGAATTAATTTCTTTAACAAGTGACCCAGGGGCCATGAGGCTCAGCTGTCTAGAAAGACATTCACAAAAGGAATTTTATCATCTGAATGCCAAATTTTGTAGGTGGTATCCAAAACCCTTTGAAGCACAACTCAAATTATATGGGTAATAGAGACCTAAATTCGGGTTTCCAAGGAGATTTTCCATGGACCTTCATGGATGTCAAGTTAGAAGATTCTAGGTGCAATGGTTATGGTGCTAATGGACAACCTCATCTTTGAGGGTCTCAAAAAACAAAAATTTAAAGTAAATGCATAATAATCTGAAAAAAACTAGGGACCCATGGGTCTCTACGCTCAGCTGCATTTGACTATATGGATATATGAATATGAGGTTTCAAAAAAATTGGTCCTGTGATCAGTTTGAAGGCTACCTGTCTACCCAAACTGGAGTTATCATCCATAAACTAATTTGTTAATGGATGGGCTATGTGACCTTAACCTTTGACCTTGAGACCCCAAAATCAAAAGGAAACTTCCCCTATTGCCAGGTGCACTACATGTTGATGATGGAAGGATTGAGATGAAAAGTTTGGCTTAAAATGCACAATCTTTCTCAAGTAGTGGGTCCTGTGACCTTGACCTTTGATCTCATGACCCGAGAATCAACAGTTCTTACTTTAGTGGTGGGCCATACATAAGTCAAGTTTGAAACCAATATTTCAAACCAAACTGGTGTTATCACCTGGAAACTAATATGTCAATTGATGGCCCCAATGACCTTGACCTTGTGACCCAAAATCCATAAATTACTTCCACTATTGGCAGGTGAGCAACATCTGGAAGATAGGAGGTTTGGGACAGAAAGTTTGGCTAAAAATACATCAATAATCTTTTTAAAGAAGTGGGTCCTGTGACCTTGACCTTTGGCCTTATGACCCCAAAATCAAAAGGGTTCTTACATTATAAGTGGGTCATATATAAGTCAAAATTGAAACCAATATGTCAATCCAAACTGGAGTTATCATCCAGAAACAAATATGTGGGCAGATTGGTCCCTGTGACCATGACCTTTGACCTTGTGACCCCCAAATCAATCAGTTTCTTCCCCTATTGGCAGCTCAGCTATATGTGCAAGATGCAAGGTTTTGGATTAAAAGTTTGGCTTAAAATGCATCCACAATCTTTCTAAATAAGTTGGTACTGTGACCTTGACCTTTGACCTCATGACCCCAAAATTGAACAGAATCTTCCCCTATTGGCAGGTTAGCAATATCTTGAAGATGGAAGGTTTGAGATGAAAAGTTTGGCTTCAAATGCATATGCATTTTTTTTAAGAAATAAGTCCTGTGACCTTGACCTTTGGACCATAAAATCCACACAGTTCTTACTTTACAGTTGAGTCATATATAAGTTAAGTTTGAAACCAATATATCAAACTAAACTGGAGTTATCATATGGAAACTAATTTGTAAACAGATGGCCCCTGTGACCTTGATCTTTGACTATGTGACCCCAAATTCATTCATGCTCTCTCCATACTGGCAAGTCAGCTATATGTGCAAAATGGAGAGTTTGGGATGAAAAGCTTAGCTTAAAATGCAGCTATAATCTTTTTAAAAAAGTGAGTCCTGTGACCTTGACCTTTGATCTCATGATCCAACAAGTGACCCATGGGTCATGACGCTCAGCTGCCAAGCATGACCTGCGACATCATGGGCTGCAATTCACAACTTCTAGTAAAATTGTTGCAGAACCTATCTGCCAATTTTGTTTAAACTTTCTACATTGCCATAAATTCTTATCATATATGTCTGGTTAAAACATGGTGAATGATGGTCTGAGGCAAAATGTATGGTTGTTGAGCTATCAGGAACTCATCCCACAGCTTGCTCGATACCTGTCAGTTTCAAAAGGAATACCACACAGGCCACATATAAGATCAAAATATAGCAAAAGATCAAGGAAATCCATGCAAGAACTATTGTGAAACGGGTGCTTCCATATCAATTTTTATTCAATACAAGCCAACTGTACTGAGCTTTCATAAATGATGGTCATATTTATTAAGAAATCTTTGACCCAAAGCAAGATTACATTAATATACATCCCACTTCATTCACTTTAATGGTTCTTGAGATTATATGTTCTAAAGGAATTTAAAGATGGCGTCCTGGTGGCCATATTGGATTTCTGACAGGTCGTAAATTGAACAACAAACATCCTCTAAAAGGGACCAAACATCATAAAAAAATCACAGAAACTGTCCTGGCAAAAGGATTTCTAAAATGGCTACCTGGCAGACATAATGGTTTTCTGACAATTCACACATCCTCCAATAAGACACTAAACTTGTAGCAATTGCTTCAAAGAATGTAACAGTTATGAATGTCCAAAACAATTCAAAAGGCATGATCAGGTTGGAGAGCTCTCATATCAGATTTATGAACATGCAAATGTAAAAAGTGCAAGTCCAATTTGTTTTAATTATCAGCTTGCTATTCAATGGGGTCAGCAGGGTAGGTAAACTGCAAAACCTAAAAGAAAAGAAATGCAGAAAGCATCACTAAGAGTCTTGTAATCAAATAAAGCCATCCTAAAGCCAGGTTCAGACCCACATATTATCAGAATAAACACTTGCTGGTATTTCTGATGATTTGTATAATAATATTCAGATATCTAGAAAACTAAGTTTATTGCTATGATTCCATGATATAAACTGCAAAATGTTCCCATCATTTTATAAATCAGTAGCTAAACTTAACACTTAACTCTCATAGTCTTAATGCCTGGCCAAAGCATTCCGGCAACAGTGTTTTTGTTATGCACTAATGATATATCCTTATCACTCCATGAGCTGATGCAAAAGGGAGTCATATATCACAAGTGTCACTGACAATTATGGGCACATAATGAGATGTACCAGTTGTGAGTGCCATATGGTTATATATACAAGAAAACAAGAAAAATAGAGATGGTCTACAAAATAAGTTATTGTGAACATCCCTGACCTATGACCTTGGCCTTTTGCCAACATATCAACTGGATTCTTTCTTAATGATGGGTAACTACTAACCACTTACATCTGGCCGGGTGTAATTACTTGGCAACCAATGAGTGAATAACTTAGACCTGCAACCTTTAACCTCCTGACCAGCTGACCTCAAAATCAATTAGTTATTTCTTCATGCAAAAAGACCCATAAATATGAAGTTTGAATCACATTCAGTGATGCACAGATGTGGCATATGTGAAAGACTGAAGGTTTGGGTTGAACAGTTTCACTTGAAATATGTTCACAAGCATTTAGAACAATATTGTGACATTGACCTTTGACCTTTTGAACTCAACATCAATAGGCTTCTTCCCCTATTGGTAGGTAAGCCATATATGACAGATGGAAAGTATAGATTGAAAAGTTTGCTGAAAATGACTCCACGCAAGAAGAGGGTGCTGTGAACTTGACCTTTGACCTCAAAATCAACAGGTCTTTTCCCCTGTTGGCAGAGAAGCGATATCAGTGCTTAAAGGTTTGGAATGAAAGGTCTAGCTTGAAATGTGTCCACAACCTTTTCAAAGAAGTGGATCCTGTGACCCTGACCTTTGACCTTGTGACCTCAACATCTATAGGATTCTTCTCCCACTTAGTAGGTGAGCTATATGTGAAAGATCAAAGAATTGGGATGAAAGGTTTGGCTTAAAATGCATCCACAGGCTTTTCAAAGAAGTTGGTTCTGTGATCTTGACCTTTGACCTTGTGACCTCAAAATAATCATGGTTCTTCCCCTGTTGGTAGGTGAGCTGTATGTGAAAGATGGAAGGTTTGGGATGAAAATTTTGGCTAAAAGAATTATTTCTTGGGGGTGCAAACACACCCCACAACTTCGAGAATATAGGTCACAGTGACCTAATTTCAGGTTTGCACGGAGATCTTTTTAGAACCTCTGAGACTGCATAGGGTTCATGGCCCTTGCCCCTACAGTTATGATTTGTGCCCTGCTAACGGCCGGACAGCCGGCTGGACGGACAGACGGAAGGACGACGGACAAAGACCCATCGCTATAGCCCAGCATGACTGAAAGTCAGCTGAGCTAAAAATCAGCAATCTAATCTTATCTGATTGGAAAAAACATGTCCTAGGATAATTCTTAAGAAAAATTGAATGATTCCAACTTCAAAGTTTCATCATAAACATTTTTAAGCTGAAAGAAGCTAAAATTATGAGGTTTTTGCCCATAAAAAAAAACAGGTCAATGAAGGTGGCACCACATAATTTGCAATTTCATATATGAGTCATGTGACCAACATTTGCACAATACTTGGTAATGCTAGCTTCTGTCATTTCTGGAAATTACTATGTCAGTATGCTTACTTGGCCAAATGACTAAGTTCAAATTTGTGTAACTCTGCTAAAATTCATCAAATGCAAACCATTTGAACAAATTTGAGAGGGCTTGCCTCTGGGATCATTTCTGTAAAATATGGAACAATTTGGCTTGACCGTTTAGGAGGAGAAGATTTTTAAAGGAATTTTAGCTTTTTCTCAATAAATTCTAAGAAAATGCAGAGTTTTTTAGATAGCTAATTTTTTACATTACATTTCATGATGCTAGCTCCAGTCGTTTTCAAATAGTATGGGTTAACTTACATAAGATGGACTATGGACGCCGCCACAACATCAAATTAGCTCACAGGCTCACTAAAAATTACTACAGATGCATATTGAATGCAAAATTATAATACAGATACATCTCACTGATGGCAAAATCTTGAATTAAGTTGAGTATGGATACCAATTATTTATAATCTATGTATAGCGGTCTTTATATACCCACAGAGAGCTGTATACCTGTGATTGTTAACATTGCCTTGTATGAAGTATATCTAAAATCATAAATCTACATTTTTTAAAAGCTTTTAAAAAACATTCTTGTCAATATTAGCCATAGATAACCTGAAATCTGAAGGTCTAGAGGCATGATGTAAGGGATGCTGATAAACTGGTGCTAGGCTAGATGAATCTGCTTTACACAGCTGCCATGTATGGTAAAATGACTTAATTCAACTTTATAATTCAGCCATAATTCATTCTTTTGAACCATAAAAAATAATCATTATAAGAATTATTCAGGGGACTATTCTTGTAAAATATTAAACAAATTGGCCTCAGTGGCGTCAGTCTAAAAATTTTTTGCGGGTTTATAACTCATATGGGAAAATACAGCAAAATGGCTAAGTTAAGCTACCCATAACTCAGCCAAAAATCACTGAACCAAAACCATTTGAACAAACTTGAATTATCAACATCTAAGGATAATTAATGTGTGAGATTTAAGACTTTGGCCTAGTGGTTTTTGAGAAGAAGATTTTTGTAGCCACTTAGCTAAAATGGGCTGTTATGGTAAATGACTAAATTCCGCTTACCATAACTTAGCCAAAAGTCACTGAACTGAGACCATTTAAACATACTTCAGAAAGCACTACCCTAGGATCATTTCTGTGCGATATTAAACAATTTGCCCATATCGTTTCAGAGAAGAAGTTATTTGTAGCTGTCAGTATGATACAGGCACTGATGATCCCCGTACAAAAAAAGGCCAATGCAGGTGGCGCCACCAATACCTCAATTTCAGATATGACTCATGTGACCAACATTGGCATAAAATTTGATGATGATAGCTCCAGCCGTTTCTAAGTTTGTAATTTTAGTATGCTTTTTTTGGCAGTTCAACTAGCTGTAACTCGGCCAAAAATCACCAAACTTAAACCATTTGAACAAACTTGAGAGAGATTGTTCCAGGGATCATTTCTGTGAAATATTGGACAATTTGGCTGAACAGTTTCAGAGAAGAAGATTTTTAAAGCTTTTTTTAGCTTTTTCCCTATAAAATCTAAGAAAATGCAGTTAGCCAAAAAATAAGCAAAATCCGATAGAGTTTTTCAGATGACTAATTTTTTGCATAAAATTTCGTGATGCTAACTCTTGCCGTTTTCAAGTTAGTATGGGTTAACTTACAGACGACGGACGACGCCACACCATCGCATAAGCTCATAGGTTCGCTAAAAATGAAATTCGAGGCCTGAGGTGGCGCCACCTGTCATAAAATCGAGAAAGCTGTCCAGGATGTATAAACCTGCAAAATTTCAGGTGAAAGAGTCCAACCACTGCTGAGATATGAGTAATATCATCCCAAGGCAGATGATCAGATGGACGCTGTGCAAAAATGATTGCAGGTGGCAGCACCAGTTTTGCCTATGATGATGAGCTATGTGAGATCTATACACATGCAAAATTTTGGCCCAATAGGTCAAACGGAACTAGAGATATGAGCTTGGATGTCTGCAGAGTTAACGTGAATGAAGGTGGCGCAACGTGTCATAAGTCAAGAAAGCTGTCCAGGATGTATAAACCTGCGAAATTTCATGTGGATAAGTCAAACCACTGCTGAGATATGAGTGATTTTATCCCAAGGCAGATGAACAGATGGACACTGTGCATAAATGGTTGCAGGTGGAGCCACCTGTTTTGCCTATGATGAAGAGCTATGTGAGATCTATACACATGCAAAATTTTGGCCCAATCAGTCAAACGGTTCTCGAGATATGAGCTTGGATGTCTGCAGAGTAAACGTGAATGTAGCTGGTGCCACCTGTCATAAAATCGAGAAAACTGTCCAGGATGTATAAACCTGCAAAATTTCAGGTGGATAAGTCAAACCACTGCTGAGATATGAGTGATTACCCCCAAGGCAGATGAACAGATGGACGCTGGACCATTTTTAGTGTTTGTTATAAAGCTATCAAAGGGCTACATTTGTGCAAAATTTTTAGCCTGATTGGTCAAACTGTTCCCGAGATATGCGGGTTTATGTGTGGAAACAGACGCACAAATGGACGCTGGGCAGCCAGGAAAGGTCAGAGGTCAACCAAAAATGAGGGTGCAGCAGTTCACATGTGACCTGATGATAAACCCAATTCCCTTAAAATGCAAACCAAGTTTTTTCAAACAGTTGAAAGATATAGTTCCAATAATCTGGAAATTCTGCATCTAAACATTGTGTCTAGATGTCTAGTCACTGTGTCTAGATGTCTAGACACATTGTCTGGACACCCCCAGAGCCAGGTCAGTTGCCATGGTGATGTCTGGACCCCACCTGGTTGTACTGAGTGACCTCTTGACTTGGCTGCTGAAACACAGCATGTTGTCAAATCTGTTTTCAAATACAGAAAGCCTTTTTCAATTGGCCACAATGTTTTTTTAAAACTGTATTTACCCAATCTATTCTTATAAAACTGGCAGAACCCTACCATAGAATAATTCTTGTAAAGTTTAAACCAATCAGCTTAACAGTTTCATCATAAATCAGTGTATAAGCTAGAAGAGTTTAAAATTACATTTTCGCTTGTAAAAACATATCAATGTAGGTGGCACCACCAATACCTCAAAATCAGATATGACATATGTGACAAACATTGGTATAAAATTTGGTGATTATAGCTCAAGTCGTTTCTGAGATTTTAATTTTAGTGTGCTTTTTTGGACAGATGACTAAGTTCAACCTCCTGTAACTCGGCCAAAAATCTCCAAACTGGAACCATTCAAACAAAGTTGAGAAAGATTGTGACTTACAGTCAGCTGAGCTAAAAAAATCCAGGTGGCGTCACCAGTCAGCAGGAACTGATGAAACACTCCATGATGAATATGCATGCAAAGAATCAAGGTGATCAATGCATTAGTTGTTCAAATACTGGAGTTTTTGTATCAAATATTTCATTATTCTGGTAGGTATTTCTCAGCCCCATAGCTCAAAGGAAATGGGAAACAGACCTATCTTCAGGTTTCCAAGGAGATTTTTCATAGACTTCCCTGGATGTCAATTAGAAGATTTTAGGTGCGATGGTTAAGATTTTTGCCTTGCATCCAACCGCATCATTGAAGGTATCAAAAATTTTTAAAAATTTAAGAAATGCATAACAATCTGAAAAAAATCCAGGTGGCGCCACCAGTCCGCAGGGCTGATAAAACACTCCAAGATGAATATGCATGCAAAAAATCATGGTGATCAAGGCATTAGTTGTTCAGATACTGGAGCTTTTGTATCAAAGTTTAAAGGGCCTAATCACCTATCTGACCTTTATAAACTAAAGGTAATCCGTGGAGCTTTAATAAAAATAGGCCAGAAAATGTGGATATCACCGCACACAGGCTGCTTGCTTTGTTTATATCAACATGTTTTTAATACATTGCGACAAAAAGTCCATACATGTGAATTTGTCATGAAAATTTCTATTTTTTCATGAAATTTTCTATGTTCTGGAGTTGTCATACGGTCAAACAGGACGAAACGCGAACTTGATCTGTAACTGGTCATTATCTGCCCACACACCAAAAATCAGGCCAATATCTGCAGGCATTGCGAAAAAAGTCCGTACAACTTTTATTTTGGAATGACAGAATCACGGACATGGGTAAAACTATATGAATGACGGCAGGACAGAATCACGAACATGGGTAAAACTATATGCATAAAAATAGAGGGAAACACTCAATGATCAATAGGTATGGAAAGAATCATGGCAATCAAGGAAGTAGTTAAATTCAGATACTAGAGCTGTTTTTTAATCAAATTTTCAATTATTCTGGGAATACTTCAAAGCCCCATAGCCCGGAGGATATAAGTCACAGTGACCTAATTTCAGGTGTCCAGAGAGATTCTCAAGGAGTTCTACTGATGGACAGTTTGAAGATTCTAGGTGCCCTGTCTGACTGTCTGGGTGCTTAAAATGTGTTTGGCCTGTTGCTTGCAGAATACAGGTTACCATGACCTAATTTTACACTTTTAGCAACCAATGTTTTTTAACTTCATCAGATCTAGAACATGTCCATAAACAGACTTGAGGTCTTATCTCACCTGTTCCATCTCCCTGAAGAGCCACTCTCGTCCAACAAAGAGCGTCCTGGGCTCACTGTGAGGAACCTCAAAGCTCAGGGGGGTCAGGTTCAGCTTGGCCAAGTTGAGAGAAGGAAATTTTCCTGAAAGTCAGGAGAAATGCAAAATCCATTAAACTTACCAGACACTCAAATAAACATCAGTTTTTTTATATATATGTGGAATTTCATGACAAAACTGATTAACTTAGGTATTTTCATTTTTTTTATTTAACATATTTATTTCCAGGCATTACACATTAAGACTGAAATCATTTTTACATTACTTGCCTGACATGTTTTAGGCAAATTCTGTAACAGTCCATTCTCTTTTGAATGCCCTGGCCAGTACACAATCTTTAGCTATGAATATTTAAATGCTGCATTTTTATGTTTTCCTGTTCATATTATTATACAGGATCTGACACTGGTAACTAACAGACTCTGGCCAGTTTACTAACACACTTACTGACCCTTGTTCTGCTCACACTGTGTCTGTTACATGATATGTTTGCTATATTTTGACATCCTAACACTTTATCCTGTACTGTACCAATAACAGTTGCACATGGAACATAATAAATTGGTTAGCCTTTCTAAGGCTCAGATGGTAATTGGCAAATTCTATCAAATCTATTACAAAATATTTACACTGCTTCCCACTGACTTCTCACTTCATCTACTCATCTTTGATTCTCAGGGGAATCCACAAGTTGTATAAGGTTAATTTTCCTTCACTTGCTTTTTCTTGATGACAACTGCTGAATGATGGATAATTATTGCTGGTGCATTGACCAAAAAGAAAATGCTGTTTGCAATAAACTTCAATTCAAATATTATCCTTTTGAAAATGTTTCAAAAGATTGAAGATATATAGCATGCCTCGCAGCAAATTTTATCTTAGCCAAGACATGGTTATTACATGTGTAAAAAGTGAGCCAGCTATTATAATCTATCATCTTTTGTCAATTTGGAGTAAAACCTTTTTCACACATTACCTAGTCATTTATTGAAATATATCAAAATTTTAAACTAGGGACCTGTGGGTCACATCGCTCAGTTGAAGTTATCTATCAGGATAACATATCTAAAAGGATCATATATCATGATATATGGTTTTTATTTTGGAATTACCTATAACAATTGTCAGTGTTTTGAAAGATCCCATCAGGACCTGTCCTCTTGAGAAGCTCAAATTATATGTGTGTACACCATGTCAAAGGATGAATAAGCATCTGAAAACTCAATGAAATTGACCTGTGATACTTAACTCTGACCTTTATACACATATTGTATCTAGTGCCATCTATTTATGGACTTGGTAACTAGAGCTGGTGCTCTCATACGTTTGAGGCAGAGAAGACACATTGTATGAGTAATGCCTTATTGGAAAGAAATGTGAAAGTTTCCAAAGTTGTTGTCTTCCCTTACGACTGATCTTACATTTGCAATACAACATATTGGGGATGTAGATGGGTTCCATGACGCTCAACCACCTTACCTACAAGACGGAGTAGCATGATACCCTTGCATGGAAAACCTGGATTAAACTGTTCAAAAATTAATTGTTGGCTTTGAACAGAACTTCCTTCTCTGACACAAGGAAAAAGGCGTTCCTGTTACATTGTCTACGATCACAGGGTCAGATAATCTTATACACTTTGTTCCCTGACAGCCAGTCTTACCAACACACCCTGCATGCCCTTAAACATGCCTTGCATACCCTTTAACAAGCCCTGCATGCCCTTGAACAGCGATTCAAGACACCTGTCGAAGTAAGTGCTGAGCGCTATAGATTTTTATCATGAACCAAGTCATCGGGGGAAAGTATAGAAAAAGTGTGTAACTTCCTTACGTCAATTAACTGCAACTTTTGCAGCAGGTTAGACGAAGTCATTCGTGATCAGCTTGTTGAAAAAATAGTTCAACCTAAAATTCATGAACAGCTTTTACTTGAGCAAGATTTGACACTTGAGGACACTATAACAATTGTCCCTAGAGTAGAAACTGCCTTACGGGAGGCCAAATGGCTTACATCTAGTAGCCACAGTGGTTCAAATGATGTACACAGAATTCAGCGTAGCTGCTTCAAGAATGACAGACCCCTCATCAGTATCCTGTTCACCAGACAGGTTACACTGGTCATATTGACAGTGCTTTGAACATATGTTATCAGTGTGGTAGTCATGAAGTTATTTCTTAGTGATGGGTTATATGTATGTATGAATCTAATATCTCAATCAAATTGGAGTTATCTGGAAAAAAAGATGGACAGACTGTTTGAATAAGATTTTATCCTCTGTTAAAGACTTCAAAAGCAGTGTATAGTGTACAAAACAGTGCAGAGAGCATGTTGAGTTGCCAAGGTTATAAATGCTGTTGACAGACTCATGTTGTGGCTTTACCTTTGGACACTGCATCAGGGTCAACTTTGTAGCCTAGCTAACCACATAACATTCAATAACTAAGGACCCATGGGTCTAGACGCTCAGCTGCATTTGTCTATAAGGATAAATGTTTATGAGGTTTTCCAAAATATTGGTCCTGTGATCAGTTTGAAGCCAACATTTCTACCCAAACTGGAGTTATCATCCATAAACTAATTTGTGAATGGATGGGCCCTGTGACCTTAACCTTTGACCTTGTGACCCAAATTTCAAAAGGAAACTTCCCCTATCAGCAGGTGCACCACATGTTGATGATGGAAGGATTGAGATTAAAAGTTTGGCTTAAAATGCATCCACAGTCTTTCTTAAGTGGTGGGTCCTGTGACCTTGACCTTTGATCTCATGACCCAAGAATCAACAGTTCTTACTTTAGTGGTGGGCCATATATAAGTCAAGTTTGAAACCAATATTTCAAACCAAACTGGTGTTATCATCTTGCAACTAATATGTGGACAGATGGCCGACATGACCTTGACCTTTGACCTTGTGACCCCAAAATCAATAAGTTACTTCCACTATTGGCAGGTGAGCAACATCTGGAAGATAGAAGGTTTAGGACAGAAAGTTTGGATAAAAATACATCAACAATCTTTTTAAGGAAGTAGGTCCTGTGACCTTGACCTTTGACCTTATGACCCCAAAATAAAAAGGGTTCTTCCATTATTGGTGGGTCATATGTAAGTCACAATTGAAACCAACATGTCAATCCAAACTGGAGTTATCATCCAGAAACAAATGTGTGGACAGATGGGCCCATGTGACCATGACCTTTGACCTTGTGACCCCCAAATTAATCAGGTTCTTCCCCTATTGGCAGCTTAGCTATATGTGTAAGATTGAAGGTTTGGGATGAAAAGTTTGGCTTAAAATGCATCCACAATCTTTCTAAATAAGTGGGTACTGTGACCTTGACCTTTGACCTCATGACCCCAAAACTGAACAGAATCTTTCCCTATTGGCAGATTAGCAACATCTTGAAGATGGAAGGTTTGCAATGAAAAGTTTGGCTTCAAATGCATATGCATTCTTTTTAAAGAAATTAGTTGTGTGATCTTGACCTTTGACCGTTGAACCCCAAAATCGACACGGTTCTTACTTTGGTGGCGAGTCATATATAAGTTACATTTGAAACCAATATGTCAAACTAAACTGGATTTATCATATGGAAACTAATTTGTGAACAGATGGCCCCTGTGACCTTGACCTTTGACCATGTGACCCCAAATTTATTTATGCTCTCCCCATACTGCCAAGTCAGCTAAATGCGCAAAATGGAAATTTGGGATGAAAATCATGGCTTAAAATGCAGCCATAATCTTTTTAAATGAGTCCTGTGACCTTGACCTTTGACCTTGTGACCCCAAAATCATATAGGTTCCTGCTTTTGTGGTAGGCCATACGTAAGTCAAGTTTGAAATCCATGTGTCAATACAAACTGCAGTTATCATCTGGAAACAAATTGATGGACGGATTGACAGACAGACAGACAAACAGACAGACAGACAAGGTTATTACTATATGGCATCCACTTGTGATCAATAAACACACCAGGTTTTGGGACACTAGATGTAATTACCGCTGAGAAACTGACATGATTGTTGTCATTTTATAGTAAAAACAAGTGACCCATGGGTCATGACGCTCAGCTGCCAAGCATGACCTGCGACATCATGGGCTGAGATTCACAACTTCCAGTCAAATTTTGAAGAACCAATTTGCCAATTTGTTGAAATTTTCTATGACAACAGAAATATATATCACCTATGTCTGGTTAAAACACAGTGAATTGATGGTCTGAGGAAAATCTATGATTGTTAAGGTATCCAGAACTATTCCCATAGCTTACTTGATACCTGTCAGTCTCAAAAGGAACACCACAAAGGGGAAAAAAAGACCAAAATATATAGCAAAAAATCAAGGAAATCCATGCAAGAATTACTGAGAAACAGGTGCTTCTGTATGAATTTTTATTCAATACAAACCAACTGTACTGCACTTTCATATATGATGATAATATTTATTAAGAAATATTTGACCCAATCCTTTGCAAGATTACATTAATATACGTCCGACTGCCTTCACTTTAACAGTTCTTGAGATAATATGATCAAAAGGAATTTAAAGATGGTTGCCTGGTGGCCATTTTGAACTTCTGACAGGTCTGTAATCAGACAACAACCATTCTCTAAATAGGACCAAAAATTGAAGGAAAATTACTGAAACTGCACTGACAAAAGGATTTCTAAGGTGGCTAACTGGCAGACATAATGGATTTCTGACAAGTCTGACATTTAATATCACACATCCTCCAATAAGAGACCAAACTTGGGGCAAATTCTCCAAATGATGTTGCAGTAATGAACATTTCAAAAGGCATGTTCAGGCGCTCATATCAGATTTATAGATATGCAAATGTAAAAGTGTAGGTCCAATATTTTTTATTATCACTCTGCTTTTCAATGGGGTCAGCAGGGTTGGTAAACTGCAAAATCTGAAAGAAAAGAAATGCAGAAAGCATGACTAAGGGTCTTGTTATAAAATAAAGCCATCCTAAATCAAGTACACATCCACATATTATGAGAACAAACACTTGCTTTTATATGTGGTTTATATAAAAATATTCAGATATCTAGGAAACTAAGTTTATTGCTATGATTCCATAAAATAAACTGCAAAATGTTCCCATCATCTCATAAATCAGTAGCTAAACCTTAATACTATACTCTCATAGTGTTAATTCCTGGCTTGAAGTATTCCAACAACAGTGTTTTGTTATGCAGTAACGAGGTACTTATCACTAAGCCTTATCCCTTAATAGCCTGATACAAAAGGGAGTCATATGTCACCATTGTCACTCACAATTACAGCCACACAGTGAGATGTACCAGCTGGAGTGCAAGCTTATATATACAAGAAAAATAGAGATGGTCTACAAAATAAGTTGACCTGACCTATGACCTTGGCCTTTTGCCCACATATCAACTGGATTCTTTCTAAATGATGGGTAACTACTAACCAATTACATCTGGCCGGGTGCATGTATTTTACTTGGCAACCAATGAGTGAATAACTCAGACCTGCAACCTTTAACCTCCTGACCAGCTGACCTCAAAATCAATTAGTTATTTCTTCATGCAAAAAGACCCATAAATATGAAGTTTGAATCACATTCAGTGATGCACAGATGTGGCATATGTGAAAGACTGAAGGTTTGGGTTGAACAGTTTCACTTGAAATATGTTCACAAGCATTTAGAACAATATTGTGACATTGACCTTTAACATTGAACTCAACATCAATAGGCTTCTTCCCCTATTGGTAGGTAAGCAATATATGACAGATGGAAAGTATAGATTGAAAAGTTTGCCTGAAAATGACTCCACGCAAGAAGAGGGTGCTTTGAACTTGACCTTTGACCTCAAAATCAACAGGTCTTTTCCCCTGTTGGCAGAAAAGCGATATCAGTGCTGAAAGGTTTGGAATGAAAGGTCTAGCTTGAAATGTGTCCACAACCTTTTCAAAGAAGTGGATCCTGTGACCCTGACCTTTGACCTTGTGACCTCAACATCTATAGGATTCTTCTCCCACTTAGTAGGTGAGCTATATGTGAAAGATCAAAGAACTGGGATGAAAGGTTTGGCTTAAAATGCATCCACAGGCTTTTCAAAGAAGTTGGTTCTGTGACCTTGACCTTTGACCTTGTGACCTCAAAATAATTATGGTTCTTCCCCTGTTGGTAGGTGAGCTGTATGTGAAAGATGGAAGGTTTGGGATAAAAATTTTGGCTAAAAGAATTATTTCTGGGGGGTGCAAACACACCCCACAACTTTGAGAAAATAGGTCGCAGTGACCAAATTTTAGGTTTGCACGGAGATCTTTTTAGAACCTCTAAGACTGCATAGGGTTCATGGCCCTAGCCCCTACAGTTACGATTTGTGCCCTGCTAACGGCCGGACAGCTGGCTGGACGGACAGACGGAAGGACGACGGAAAAAGACCCATCGCTATAGCCCAGCATGACTGAAAGTCAGCTGAGCTAAAAATCAGCAATCTAATCTTATCTGATTGAAAAAAACATGTCCTAGGATAATTCTTAAGAAAAATTGATTGATTCCAACTTCAAAGTTTCATCATAAACATTTTTAAGCTGAAAGAAGCTAAAATTATGAGGTTTTTGCCCATAAAAAAAACAGGTCAATGAAGGTGGCACCACATAATTTGCAACTTCAAATATGAGTCATGTGACCAACATTTGCACAATACTTGGTAATGCTAGCTTCTGTCATTTCTGGAAATTACTATGTCAGTATGCTTACTTGGCCAAATGACTAAGTTCAAATTTGTGTAACTCTGCTAAAATTCATCAAATGCAAACCATTTGAACAAATTTGAGAGGGCTTGCCTCTGGGATCATTTCTGTAAAATACTGAACAATTTGGCTGGATCATTTACAAGAAGAAGACTATAAAGGTTTTTCAGCTTTTTCCCTATAAAATCTAAATAAATGCAGATTGCAAAAAATAAGCTGAATCCCACAACATTTGATATGTGACAGATTATTGCATAAAATCTGGGGATGGTAGCTCCTGCTATTCCTGAGAAATTATGGGTTAATATTCAGATGACCAATGACCCCTGTACAAAAAAAGGTCGATGCAGGTGGCACCACCAATACCTGAATTTCATATATGACTCATGTGATCCACACTGCATAAAATTTGGTGATGATTGCTCCGGCCGTTTCTGAGATTGTCATTTTAGTATGGTTTTTTGGACAGATGACTAAGTTCAACTTCCTGTAACTTGGCTAAAATTCACTGAACTTGAACCATTCGAACAAACTTGAGGGAGATGATATAAAAGATTATTTCTGTGAAATATTGAACAATTTGGCTTGACCGTTTAGGAGGAGAAGATTTTTAAAGGAATTTTAGCTTTTTCTCAATAAATTCTAAGAAAATGCAGAGTTTTTTAGATTGCTAATTTTTCAGCATTAAATTTCATGATGCTAGCTCCAGTCATTTTCGAAAAGTACGGGTTAACGTACAGATGATGGACTACTGACGCTGCCACATCATCGAATGAGCTCACAGGTTCACTAAAAATTACAACAGATGCATATTGAATGCAAAATTATAATACAGATACATCTCACTGATGGCAAAATCTTGAATCAAGTTGAGTATGGCTACCAATTATTTATAATCCATGTATAGCTGTCTTTATATACCCACAGAGAGTTGTAATTCGTATACCTGTGATTGTTAACATTGCCCGGCATGAGGAATATCTAAAATCATATATCTACATTTTTAAAAGCTTTTAAAAAAAACATTCTTGTCATTATTAACCATAGGTAACCTGAAATCTAAATGTCTAGAGGCATCATGTAAGGGATGCTGATAAACTGGTGCCAGGCTAGATGAATCTGCTTTACACAGTTGACATATATGGTAAAATGACTCAATTCAATCTTTATAATTCAGACAAAATTCATTCTTTGGAACTATAAAAGACAATTATTATAAGAATTATTCAGTGGATTATTCTGGTAAAATATTACACAAATTGGTCTCAATGGCGTCAGTCAAAAAAACATTTTGCAGGTGTATAAATCATATGGGAAAATACAGAAAAATGGCTAAGTTAAGCTTCCCATGACTCAGCCAAAATCACTGAACCAAAACCATTCGAACAAACTTGAATAATCAACATCTAAGGATAATTAATGTGAGAGATTTAAGAATTTGGCCCAATGGTTTTTGAGAAGAAGATCTTTGTAGCCACTGAGCTGAAATGGGCTGTTATGGCATATGACTAAATTCAGATTCCCATAACTCAGCTAAAAGTCACTGAACTGAAACCATTTGAACAAACTTCAGAAAGCAATACTCCAGGATCATTTCTGTGTGATATTAAACAATTTGTCCATATGGTTTTAGAGAAGAAGTTTTTTGTAGCTGTCAGTATGATACAGGCACTGATGACCCCTGTACAAAAAAGGCCGATGCAGGTGGCGCCACCAATACCTCAATTTCATATATGACCTATGTGACCAACACTGGCATAAAATTTGGTGATGATAGCTTCAGCCGTTTCTGAGATTGTAATTTTAGTATGCTTTTTTGGACAGATGACTAAGTTCAACTTCCTGTAACTCAGTCAAAAATCACCAAACTAAAACCATTTGAACAAACTTCAGAGAGATTGTTCCAGGAATGATTTCTGTGAAATATTGGACAATTTGGCTGAACAGTTTCGGAGAAGAAGATTTTTAAAGCTTTTTTAGCTTTTTCCCTATAAAATCTAAGACAAGGCCTACAGGCCTAATGCGAACCTGTGGAGAGTTTGGGAGTATGAATGGAGGTTTATTTTTAAAATTTAATATTGATCCTTTTAAGTCCTGCATATCTACCTTAGTCATTATGATTTCAGCAAAATGGACATGTCGGACCTGCAAGTTTCAGAGTAGGACATTTTAAAACTAGAATATGGGTGGTCGACAAGTGTATGTATACCGCAGAAATCAGAGTGGGACAGGTGAAATAAGGCATGGATTAAGTGGCAAGGGGAATAGAGTGAGGTGTGTTGCATATTAGCATGGATGTCTGCAGCGTAAACATGACTGTAGGTGGTGCCATCTGTCATAAAATCGAGAAAACTGTCCAGGATGTATAAACCTACAAAATTTCAGGTGGATAAGTCAAACCACTGCAGGGATATGAGTGATTTTATCACAGGGCAGATGAACAGATGGACGCTGTGCATAAGGGGTTGCAGGTGGCGCCACCAGTTTTGCCTATGATGAAGAGCTTTGTGAGATCTAAATAATGCAAAATTTTGGCCCAATCAGTCAAACGGTTCCCGAGATATGAGCTTGGATGTCTGCAGAGTAAACCTGAATGTAGGTGGTGCCACTTGTCATAAAATCGAGAAAGCTGTCCAGGAATCTATAAACCTACAAACTTATAGGTGCATAAGTCAAACCACTGCTGAGATAGGAGTGATTTTATCCCAAGGCAGATGAACAGATGGATGCTGTGCATAATGGTTGCAGGTGGCGTCACCAGTTTTGCCTATGATGAAGAGCTATGTGAGATCTATACAGATGCAAAATTTTGGTCCAATCGGTCAATTAGTTCCCGAGAAATGAGCTTGGATGTCTGCAGAGTAAACCTGAAAGAAGGTGGCGTCACCTGTCATAAAATCGAGAAAGCTGTCCAGGAATCTATAAACATGCAAACTTATAGGTGGATAAGTCAAACCACTGCTGAGATATAAGTGATATTATCCCAAGGCAGATATCCCAAGTGCAAAAATGGTTGCAGGTGGCGCCACCATTTATAGTGTATGTTATAAAGCTATCAAAGGGCTACATTTGTGCAAAATTTTTAGCCTGATCGGTCAAACTGTTCCCGAGATTTGCAGGTTTATGTGTGGAAACAGATGTACAAATGGACGCTGGGCAGCCAGGAAAGGTCAGAGGTCAACCAAAAATGAGGGAGCAGCAGTTCACATGTGACCTGATGATAAACCCAATTCCCTTAAAATGCAAACCAAGTTTTTTCAAACAGTTGAAAGATATAGTTCCAATAATCTGGGAATTCTGCATCTAAACATTGTGTCTAGACGTTTAGACGCTGTGTCTAGACGTCTAGACACATTGTCTAGACATCCCCCCCAGAGCCAGGTCAGTTGCCATGGAAATGTCTGGACCCCACCTGTTTGTACTGAGTGACCTCTTGACTTGGCTGCTGAAACACAGCATGTTGTCAAATCTGTTTTCAAATACAGAAAGCCTTTTTCAATTGGCTACAATGCTTTTTTAAAACTGTATTTACCCAATCTATTCTTATAAAACTGGCAGAACCCTACCATAGAATAATTCTTGTAAAGTTTAAACCAATCAGCTTAACAGTTTCATCATAAATCAGAGTATAAGCTAGAAGAGTTTAAAATGACATTTTTGCTTGTAAAAAACACATCAATGTAGATGGCGCCACCAATACCTCAATATCAGATATGACATATGTGACAAACATTGGTATAAAATTTGGTGATTTTAGCTACAGCCGTTTCTGAGATTTTAATTTTAGTGTGCTTTTTGGAGAGATGACTAAATTCAACCTCCTGTAACTCGGCCAAAAATCTGCAAACTGGAACCATTCAAACAAAGTTGAGAAAGATTGTTCCAAGGATCATTTCAATGAAATATTGGACAATTTTGCAAGACAGTTTCGGAGAAAAAGATTTTAAAAGCTTTTTTTTAGCTTTTTCCCTACAAAATCTCAGAAAATGCAGTTAGAAAAAAAAAATAAATTTGAGTTTTTCAGATGACTGTTTATTTGCAAAAAATTTGGTGATGCTAGCTCCTGCCATTTTTGAGATAGCTATGGTTAATGACAGATGACGCATACCACACAATGCACGACGCTGCACCATCGCATAAGCTCACAGGTATGCTAATGACAACTATTATAAGAATTATTGTGGGGATTATTCTTGTAAAATATTTAACAAACTAGCTTCAGTGGCGTCAGTAAAAAAAGTTTTCGTAGGTTTATAACTCATAAAGGAAGATACAGCAAACTGGTTCAGCTTCTGAAACTCAGCCAAAAAGCACTGAACCTAAACCATTTGAACAAACTTGAATTATCAACATCTGAGAAAAATTAATGTAGCAGATTTAGGAATTTGGCCCAGTGTTTTTGAAAAGATCTTGTTAGCCACTGAGCTAAAATGGGCTGTTATGGCATATGAATAAATTCAGCTTCCCATAACTCAGCCAAAAGTCACTAAACAGAGACCATTTGAACAAACTTCAGAAAGCACTACCCTAGGATCATTTCTGTGCGATATTTAACAATTTGGCCATATGGTTTCAGAGAAGTTCTGTGTAGCCGTCAGTATGATACAGGCACTGATGAGCGCCGTACAAAAGAAGCCGATGCAGGTGGCATCACCAATACCTCAATTTCAGATATGACTCATGTGACCAACATTGGCATGAAATTTGGTGATGATAGCTCCAGCCCTTTCTGAGATTGAAATTTTAGTATGCTTTTTTTTGAGAGATGATAAAGTTCAACTTGGCCATAAATCACCAAACTGGAACCATTCGATTAAACTTGAGAGAGATGGTATAAGAGACTCCTGTGTAATATTGAACAATTTGGCAGGACATTTCTTTTGGAAGATTTTTAAAAGTTTTATTAGCTTTTTTCTTTAAAATCTAAGAAAATGCAGTTAGCCAAAAAATAAGCAAAACCCGATACTTTATCTGTGATATATTGAGGCTGTTCTCAGTAAAGTGTTTTAGGGCTGGTCCCTGTGTTTGATAGCGCCATCTGGTGACAAGTTGAGTGAGCTCTGGAGTGGAATAAACACGTGTTCAGTCAAAAACCTAGTTGATGTTGTCTTGCCAGCAGCCACCGTTAATATGCTTAGCTGTAGATGTAATATTGGTGACGTAGGATCTGTGGATTCAGTGGGTAAGCGTAAGAAATTCCGTTGAGGCGCTCACTACAGTTTTCTGAACACTGTAAGTACATTATACCATAATTCACCCATTATTGCCCAGAGCTCGAGCGCAGTTATCGAGGTAACTGTTTGACATTTTGTTGTGACCAACTGGTAAAATGGCTGGCTATACTGGGACTATTGATGCTTTCAATGAAAGTACTGTGGACTGGGCTTCCTATCAAGAGCTTTTAGAACGTTTTTTTCTTGTGAATCAGATAAATGATGACAAACAAGCCACCGCTTTGTTGAGTACTATAGGCAGCAAAACCTATGCTTTGTTGAGAAATCTGGTCACTCCAGCTAAACCTAAAGATAAAACTTTTGAGGAACTGTGCTAGATTTTGCATGGAATTTTCTCCCACCCTACTTGTCATCGTTAAGTTTGAAACCAATATGTCAAACTAAACTGGAGTTATCATCTTGAAATTAATTCGTGAACAGATGGCCCCTTTGACCTTGACCTTTGACCTTGTGACCTATAATTCATTTATGCTCTCCCCATACCGACAAGTCAGCTAAATGCGCAAGATTGAAAGTTTGAGATGAAAAGCTTGGCTTAAAATGCAGCCATAATCTTTTTAAATAAGTGAGTCCTGTGACCTTTACCTTAGACCTCGTGACCCCAAATTCATATATGTTCTTGCTTTAATGTTGGGCGATATGTAAGTCAAATTTGAAATCCATATGTCAATCCAACCTCGAGTTATCATCTGGAAACTGGATGGATGGATGGACAGACAGACAAATAGACGGACAGACAGGGGGATTACTTTGGGGCATCCACTTGTGATCAGTAAACACACCAGGTTTTGGGACACTAGATGAAATCACAGCTGAGAAACTGACATGATTGTTGTCATCTATAGTAAAAAAACAAGGGACCTATGGGTCACGACGCTCAGCTGTTATATATGATAAAAAAATATTATTTAGAAAAGTATTCGCACCATGTCTGGTATTTATTCAGTTTTCACCAAACAATGATGTTGAGAATCCAGAATATACCAAATACACACATTTAAATAATGATCATAAGTACCTGGTTTTATGGCTTTTATTTATATTAAAAAATAACTGTAAATAATTCATTTTGGACTAATTTCACATCAATGTACACACTAGACACAGTAGGAATCTAGATTAATATTATCAACTGCATCTTTGTCTATCATTATTTCCTTCATTTAATCCCTAATGATTAGTAATGAATAATATGATTTACTTCTTTATCATTAAAAATGAACTGAAAAATGGCATAGGTGACTGCATGGTGTTACTTGGAATATGTGACATTCTACCCATCGATACAAGATTCTTATATCATCAGTAACTGCAAGTTAATTTCCTGTTATTATAAACTAACAAATTCCTTTTCTATTTTTCTTTAATTTGTTATTAAAAACCAAAAAAATTTATTAATTTATTGTTTATTGTTATGTTGTTGGTTAAAACTACTAGATGAGTTGGGTTGGACACCTGGATCAACTGTGGCTGGCCATAAGCTGCCTGGATTCTCGCCTCAAGCGTGCATAATTTGATGAAAGGTCAACATACTCAAGAGGGGCTGGAGAGAGCCAAAGTCTGACAGGGTCTCATAAAAAACATTAATAAAAGCTACAATATTTGGCCAATTTCTTTCAGCTTTCTAAACTAAAAAGCTGAAATCCTTATGTGTGCATGATATGAGAATTATATCAACAGTGCTCACGGGAAACAAACGTGCCATGGTCACAGTTGGGCAAAATTTAAGGTACTAATTTTATATTTATACTAATAACTTATAAAATTTGAAAAATTCAGAACTAATTTTGGGTATTCAATTGAATCTTGATTAAATAATGTTACATCCCTGACAAAAAAATCTCTAGCTTCAGCAATGCCCTTGTTAAGGGAGTATATATATTTCTAGTTTTTATACAAAGTGCATTATGTTTGGGCCCATAACTTAAAAAAAATATACAATACTGACATCATTTCTGGCATGTGCATAGCGAATGTATAGAAAAAAATATGTATATTATATATGATCAAAGTCAGATCAGTGGTTTTGATATTAGGCAGTCTTAAAGTGTAACAATGGGTTTTTAATGGAAAAATGAAGTTTTTCATTGATATCTCGAAGGAATTAAGTCCTACCGTAAAAGTCGTTGCAGAAGTCGCGACTTGTCCTAGGAAATCGAATTCTAAAAACTAGAATTTTCTAGCAAAGTCGGGGTGCGACTTGTAATACGTATGTATCCCGTTTCAGTCAGCTTTCCCGGTACATGGAACGACGTCAGTTGAGCAATAATATGCGATACCTTTAACCAGTGCCTTGTGAAACGTCTTTCCCCAATAATTTACACTTTTAACCATCTCTTATGGCTTATATTTTGTGAACTGACAGAATTTTCATTTTATTAACATTAAATGCAAATTTTAAATTTGCCCAGTTCAAGGCCTACCCGTTGTGACAAGTCGCAATTCTAGTGACACTTCCTAATCTGCGTTACTGTTATATCATGAGTCAATTTGACGCATATGCCAGTCTGCCGCTCTTTGATGTTCATTTTCTATCCGTTTAACTATATGGGTATGCTTGTCGTTATGAAAAACTCGCGGTTCCATATTCGTTTATACTTGTAAAGTTGCGTGTCATTCAAGCTTGATCCACTACAGACACGTCGTGAATTCTTTTGCCTGCCCGGTTGATCGCTGAATACCAGCTGACCTTTATGCCGTGTAGCGGAAGTTCAAGCCCCGGGTCACCCGTGCAATGACCTTTACATCCCCATGTCAACTAAGCCTTCCGTGACTGATATCCACAGTTAAAAACTCTCATACAAAGAACCATTACTTCACTGTCACCATCACATGGTTTTGAAGCGTTTTGGATATCAATGTTATAACGTTTCACGTGAGCTGCTAATATTCGATTTGCTTCGTGTGTTACCCGTGTCTCTTTCAGGACGATCGTATGCCCGGTCAACAATATGGCGGCATGCATGCATTACGGTCAATTGTGCGTAGACATATTCGTGATTTTTTTTTAAATGAAGACACATTAATCAATACAATGAAATAACAAACAGCATACAGGTATATATGTTATTTACTAAAAATGCCACATACATACCTAAATTCCACGGGAACCGGCATCGTTTGGTGTCATGACGGATCTAGTTCAACACAGCTGAGTTTGCCATACATCCAAGCAATTTGAATATAATCACTGATAACGATGGAAATAGGTTTTCGAGATAAAAAAAATCATTAGTCTCAGTAAACATAATACCTGTAAATTCAATTATGTGTATTTAAAATTAACTGACCAGTCAATAAAGCGTTCATTATCCCCTTGTTGACTGACATATGATCAGTGATTTCAGTAATACCAGTATGTGCTGCGTCTAGATGGTAAGTTGTAACAATTAATTCAAGGGTTACTAAATTCAGTTTTAGAGCCCATTTCAGAAATTAGGTGAAAAAATTCAAACTCAATTATTCTTTCCATCTTTCAGTTGTCTTAAGTCAGTTAAAATCATGCCCAATGCGATGGATTGGGACTCGTCACGCGTACGCAAACTAATCAGTGTAATGAATCCATCCTACGTTTGACGATCCTTAAAGATTTAAAAAGTTGCACGATTGTGATAGTATTTTGCCTCAAACTCTTTTCGATTATTAATACAGTCATTTAACTTGATATTTGCATTCTAATGTTACTTAACCTAGTAAGAAATGGCAACAATGACATCGTTTCACAGCACAAAATGTTATCCGACGCAGCTGCCTTTGGCACTGTACAAATCTTGCCTGACAATTAAACCTCGACTTTATATGTTAAGATTCTGTTGTTATTCCTTAAAATTTAAGCATTGTATTCAAGTTGTCCAATTATTTTTATGTTTAAATGGTTTATTTAGTTTATAAACCACAAGTACTACAGGGACGTTGGTTGTAGTCTTGCATCGCAAGGAATGATACTCAAATTCCATATGTATCAGGTGGTTGGGATGCCTCTGAAGTCTGGGTGCGACCTATATCATGGACTTTTCCTGAAACTAAACTTGAAGGGCTATTCCCCAGGGGGTTCCTAAAAGTCAAGGTGCGACTTGTAATAAGGATGCGACTTCTGCAACGACTTTTACGGTAGTGACCGAATTCTTGGCATGGTAGGGGATTTTGGAGAAATCTAACTGTATGCCAAATTTAAGGAACTTAGAGCTGAAGCTTGGGAGCTTAGCTCTAGAAAACTGCATAACACTAGCAATTTGTGACATGGTGCTTGAAAACTTGAATAAAATCTACAGTTTTTGATCAACTGGTTTAAAATTGTTGGTGTTAACAGTTGAAATGCTAACAAAAACATGCTGTGAAAATTAACTCCACAGCAGTTACAGCAAAAAAACGTGCCATGGTCAAAGTTGGGCAAAATTTAAGGTACCAATTTTTTATTTTTGCTAATATTTTAAAAAATTTAAAAGATTTTGATCTAATTTTGGGTATACAATTTAATTTTGATTAATTAAAAGTAATATTACTGGAAAAAAAGTGCTTAGCTTTAACAAGTTTTGTGTTAAGTGATAAAATTTCTTTCCTGATTTTTTACAAAATGCATTATGTTTGGGCCCATAACTTTTTTAAATTATATAATACAGACCTAATTTCTGGCATGTACATAGGAATTATATAGAGGATTATTTATAGGAAATATGAGGAAAAACAGATGAGTGGTTTTGATATTAGGCAGTCCTGAAGTGCGAAAATAGGTATTTAATAAAAAATTGAGGTTTTTCCTTAATTTCACAAAGGAATGAAGTCGCAAAGACCCAGTTTTCAGCTTGGTAGGAGATCTTGGGGACATCTAACATTATGCTGAATTTTGGATTCCTAGGTCTTACGGTTTCAAAACGTGCCACATCTACGGACGGACGGACGGCAAGACGGACAGACGGACGGACGACGGACCACGACTATAGCTCAGATGACTTATAGTCAGCTGAGCTAAAAAATGTTCGTTAAATAGGAAAAAATACAGGTGGCGCCACCACTTTTCGGGAACTGACAAAACTAGTCACAGTCAATATTCAAGTCAAGATTCATGACAATCCATGCATTAATTATCAAGATATTGGAGGTTTTGTATAAAATTTTTGATTATTCTGGGGGGTACTTTCAAGCCCCATAGCTCAGAGAATATAGGTCGCAGTGACCTAATTTCAGGATTCCAAAGAGATTTTTTATTGACCTCCCTGGATATTCACTTATAAGTTTCTAGGGCCAGCAGTTACGATTTGTGCCCTGCTAACAGACGGCTTGATGCCCGGACAAAGCGCAATCCCTATACCTCAGTTGACTTACAGTCAGCTGAGCTAAAAAATTAGGAATTTCACTATAGTCAAATTAGAAGTCTTATGGAAACATTCATTATATAGTATCCATTTAATTCCCCTAGCTCCAAGAAATTCTTGTATATGATTTGCAGGCTGAATTGTTCGTATATACTGACGTATCTGAAGGACATTGGGAAATACCATTTTGGAGCACAGAAAGGTGTGAAACAGAGGTTGTACAATCTGCAGGCCACATGTCAGTTATAAGATCAGATTGTCTGTAATTTTGATGAAGAAAGCAATAATGGTTTTAGAGATATTTGGTAAAAGAATGGGGCAGGAATGACAGATAGAAGTCCTCCCTAATATAGTGGGGGACTAAAAATACCAAGTAATAATAAATTAGAATAAAATTGTCTTAAATGACATGATATACCTTTCATCAAATTCCATTCTTGCATTCTTTCAGTATTATTGATCATTATTCCAAACACAGTATACTTTTTATAGCCTCATTGAAAATTTCACAAAACATACCATTTTCCAAACTACAGCCAAATGCTGTCCTTGCTGAGTGGCGCAGTGAGGATGTACGGTTCCCAAACAAACAGAGGTCCTCCACTTGCCCTGGTGCAGTGGCTGCAGCACAAAAAATATTCATTGTTAATCATGGTCTGTTCATCACAGGAGCTCCAGCAGTGGCTGCAGCACAAAAAATATTCATTGTTAATCATGGTCTGTTCATCACAGGAGGTCCAGTTTTCTTGCATACAATCAAACTTTTTTCTGGTAAATATTTCTGATGCCCCTTAAATTCCATCTCATATATTCTTGTCTAATAATTTTCTCTGTTTCATCATGACTCATCTTGGCGAGTGTATTTATTTTCACCATTTGGTGGAAATATAATTTCATTACAACATCCTTGCTTTTTTAAAGTCCTCCTGATTGGGAACCTGATACCTCAAATCAATGGGTCATACAGCTCAGGTGCCAAGCATGATCTACATGGCATTCACAACTTCTTGTCAAATCTTTGAAGGGCATGTTTGCCAATTTTGATCAAACTTTGTAGGATGACAAAATATACCTGGTTAAAGCACAATTATTTGATTGTCTGAGGCAAAATATATAATTACTTAGGGAACAGGCTGGTTATGCAGCATGACTGTTCCTTGCCAATCTTAAAATGATCATCAAACTTTCCAAAATTGCAAAAAAGGCCTGCAGTCCTAAATTCTGTGAAAGGAACTGAACTATTCTTCAAGTGCAGGTGTGACAAGTACATGTTAGAAGCAAGTACTAAAAAGTTTGAATTTGAGTACAAGTGCCAAGTGCATGAACACTTGACCTACCTGACCTACTGATGTACTGTTTATCAGACAACTAAAACATTCTCATATAACTCTCAAACATTAGGCCAGTATCTGTGAGCATTGCATTGCAAAACTAGAATATTAGCAAAAGTTGATAATCAGTTATAAATTTAAATTGGAGAGGTATGTACCATGTTTCATAACAAATCACCAAATGCTTCCTGAGGAATAAGCTCCTAAGTTTTTTTCTATTCTAAGCTCTGTGACCTTGAATAGTTGGTCAAGATCACCTATCTTTGAACTTGACTAAGATTTTGTAAATATGCAATAGCACTGAAGAAAAGAAGTTCCTGTGTTGAATACCTTTGGAGATATCCTGCACAAAAGGCCAAAATTGAAAAATCCGAAAAAGCGTTAAAAAATCAGAAATTGTAGGTGGTGCCACCAAAATTGTGCAGCACGTCCAAACCATCATTCCCAATGATCATAGTAAGTTTTGTGAAAATGCACACAAGGATTCCAGAGATATAAGCTTCAGAGTGTTTTTGTATAATCAGCTTTAAAACAAAAAAAAATGGGTCAAGGTCACCCATATTCGAACTTGACCAAGATTTTATCGATATACATCCTCACTGATTAAATAAAATTCCACAGTGAATCCTTTAAGTGATATCCCGCTCACAAGTTAAAAATTAACGGATGCCGGACGGACAGACGGACAAACAGACGGACAGCTTGGGTGACGACAGAGCTGAGGGCGAAAAAAGGCTGTACATCATACTACATGTACATTTGTCATGAAAATTTCTGTTTTTCATGAAATTTTCTATGTTTAGGAGCCATAAAACGGTCTAAAGTAGGTCAACCGGGACGAAACGCGAACTCGATCTGTAACTAGTCATTATCTGCCCTCACATAAAAAATCAGGATGTAATCTGCAGGCATTGCGGAAAAAAGTCCATACATATGCATTTGTTATGAAAATTTCTATATTTCATGAAATTTTCTATGTTCAGGAGCAGTCAAACGGTCAAATGTAGGTCAACTGGGACAAAACACAAACTCTATCTATAACTGGTCATTATCTGTCCACACACCAAAAAATCAGGCCCTTATCTGCAGGCACTGCGAAAAAAAGTCTGTACATGTGTATTTGTCATGAAAATTTCTATTATTCATGAAACTTTCTATGTTCAGTAGCTTTCAAATGGTCAAAAGTAGGTCAACTGAGAAAAAACATTAACTCGATCTGTAACTGGTCATTATCTGCCCACACAACAAAAACCAGGCCCGTATCTGCAGGCATTGTGAAAAAATATCCGTACATGTATGAAAATTTATATTTTTCATAAGTTTCCATGTTAGGGCACCGTCAAAAGGTCAAAAGAAGGTCAACTGGGACAAAACGTGAACTTGATCTGTAACTGGTCATTATCTGCCCACACACCAAAAATCAAGCCCGTATTTGCAGGCATTTTGAAAATAAGTCTGTACATGTGCACTTGTCATGAAAATTTATATTTTTCATGAAATTTTCTATGTAAGGTCACTGTCAAACAGTCAAAAAGAGGTCAACTGAGACAAAATGCGAACTTGATCTGTCACTGGTCATTATCTGCATACACACCAAAAATCAGGCCCATATCTGCAGGCAATGCAAAAAAAAGTCTGTACACGTGCACTTGTCATGAAAATTTATATTTTTCATGAAATTTTCTGTTAGGGCACCGTCAAACGGTCAAAAGAAGTTCATCTGGGATGAAACGCAAACTGGATCTGTAACTGATCATTATCTGCCCACACACCAAAAATCAGGCCAATATCTGCAGGCATTGCGAAAAAAGTCTGTACATGTATATTTGTCATGAAAATTTCTATTTTCATGAATTTTTCTATGTTCTGGAGCAGTAATATGGTAAAAAGTGGGTCAACTGGGAAGAACGCGAACTTGATCTGTAACTGGTCATTATCTGCCCACACACCAAAAATCAGGCCAATATCTACAGGCTTTGTGAAAGAAAGTCTGTACATGTGTATTTGTAATGAAAATTTCTATATTTCATGAAATTTTCTATGTTTAGGAGCCGTAAAAGGGTCAAAACTGGGACAAAATGCAAGCTCGATCTGTAACTGGTCATTATCTGCCCACACATAAAAAATCAGGCCAATATCTGCAGGCATTCGGAAAAAAAGTCCTTACAAATGTTCCATTTTGGAATGACAGAAGGACGGAAGGACAGAATGACGGACATGGGTAAAACTATATGCCATATATTTGCATAAAAATTGAATTCTTTAAAAATGCTACATTAACACAACATGGTATCTTCTGGATTACACATTAAATTACTTTTTCAAGGAAAGTTTTTGTATATTGGAGTGGAAAAAGCATTACAATTAAGGAGATACAGTGATAACAATAACAATTCCTGCACAACACTTGGTGGGGTTGGGTTTTTTTTGGGGGGGGGGAGGGATTGGGTTGGTGATATGAGAACAACTGTTCATCTGTCCCAGAAGGAGATCTCCCCCAGTGACTGTAACAAATCAGAAACGCTGGCATAGCTGTCTTCCAGTGACCTGGAGTAGGGCCCTGCATCTGGACAAAGCAAATGAATACAATAGAGCCACAAGAAAAAAATCAATAACTTGCCTAATTTTCAAGCTTTTATTTTCAAATTTCAGATTGAAACAAATTAAATATTTATGTTTACATGCTGTGAAAATTAAATCAATAGTACTCACAGGAAAAAAAGTGCCATGGTCAAAGTTTGTGTGTGAGCTTATGAGATTGTGCGGCAACGTGCAGTGTCTGTACGTTAACCCATACTTTCTCAAAAATGGCAGGAGCTGGCATCACTAAACTTTTTGCAAAAAAATCAGTCATCTAAAACTCAATCAGATTTTGTTTATTTTTTGGCTATCTGCATTTACTTGGATTTTATAGGGAACAAGGCCTACAGACCTAATGCAAACCTGTGCATTGGGAAATACATCAGGTATAATGCTTCAATGCTGGACCATTACTTCTCATGTATATGAACAATGCAAGTACTAAACATTTTGAATAAGAAATAATTACACAAACATCACTGCTGAAATTCTGGCATGGGTGCACACAACAACAAAAAAATTGTAGCTGGCACCACCAGTCTTGTATACAACAAAGCTATCAGAGATATATACATATGCCCAATTTCAGACTGATATAGAAAACCCCTCCTGAAAAATAAGCAGGGACACACACTGTGCAAAAATTCTCATAGCTGGCACCACCAGTCTTGTAAACGACAAAGTTATTCGATATGTATAAATATGCACAATTTCAGGCAGATATATCAAATTCCTCTGTAGAAATAAGCATGCAAATACACTGTGCAAAAGTCATTGAAGGTGGCGACATGTGTCTTGTGAACAAGAAAGCCATCAAAGACACATAGACAGGCCAAAATATCAGGCCAATACATCAGACTTACCTTGAGTCTGATGCATGGGGCTGACCAGGCTTAGGTGAGAAAGGCAGTTGCCCTGAGTAAACTGTGACAAATTGCTAGTTCAGGCTACTGCACTGAGTAAACTCATGACCTGCACCTGGCTAGACTGAGTGAACTTTTGACCTGTACCTTGATACACTGAGTAAACTCTTGACCTATTGCATTATCTGACACAGCCAGCAGTCTGCCAATGCTATAAATAGAATGCAGCTGCTGCATTGAGTGAACACCTGACCTATACCTGGCTGCACTGAGTGAACTCTTGACCTGTTGCCTAATCTGTTAAGTTGGCAGTCTGCCGAAGCTATAAATAGATCCAGACTGACCTTTGGCCTGTTGCCAAATCTGAAATAGTACCCTCACCATTGCATAAGCTCACAGACTGACTCCACATGCAGCCCTGAAGGGTATATGACACACATGAGGTGATCACATGATACTCATGAGGTAATCACATGCTATCTATGAGGTGATCACATGGTGCCCATGAGGTGTTCACATGTCACCCTTGAGGAGATCACATGCCTTGTGCTTGGCTGCACTGATTGAATTCTTGACCTATATCTGGCTGCACTGAATGAACTTTTGATCTGTTGCCAAATCTGAAACAGTTGGCAGTTTCTCAACCTATTAAAAGATACCTCACAATCTTGGCCTGTTGGTAAATCTGTTTACACATACTGAAAGACTTTGGCTAAATGCTTTTTTGTCAAGCTGACATATTCATAAACTTTTTATCAAAATATCTAGAATAATAAAAGATGCAGTCCTTTCATTGTTAAAGGTCCGATAATTATGCCAAAAATCATTTATGTAAACTTGAACAAAGGCCACCTAAGAATAATTTTTGTGAAATGTTACAGAAGTTATAATTGAAACAATAATTTTGTAGAAGAACACTATTGCAGTCCTCAGTTTGAAATAGACATAATAATGGCCATAAGACCAACTTAAGGTTTTCAAAACTCAACTAAGAATCAACAAACTCATTATATTCTGATATGATTGAAAGAACCATGTCCAAGGATAATTCATTTGAAAAAATGAACGATTCAACTTGACAGTTTCAGTAAACATTTTAAGCTGAAAGAGGCTAAAATTATGAGGTTTTTGCCCATAAAAAACAGTTCAATGTAGGTGGCACTATGAAATCTGCAACTTAAAATATGAGTCATGTGACCAACATTTGCACAATACTTGGTAATGCAAGCTTCTGTCATTTCTGAGATTACTATGTCAGTATGCTTACTTGGCCAAATGAAGTTCAAATTTGTGTATCTCCACTAAAAATCATAAAATGCAAACCATTTGAACAAACTTGAGAGGGCTTGCCTCTGGGATCATTTTTGTAAAATATTGAACAATTTGGCTGGACCATTTACAAAAGAAGACTTTTTAAGTTTTTTTTTTAGCTTTTTCCCTATAAAATCTAAGTAAATGCAGCTAGCAAAAAAAATAAGTCGAATCCCACAACATTTGATATGTGACAGATTATTGCATAAAATCTAGGGATGGTAGGTCCTGCTATTCCTGAGAAATCATGGGTTAATGTACAGATGAACTATGACCCCTGTACAAAAAAAGTCAATGCAGGTGGGGCCACCAATACCTGAATTTCATATATGACTCATGTGACCCACACTGGCATAAAATTTGGTGATGGTAGCTCCGGCCATTTCTGAGATTGTCATTTTAATATGCTTTTTTGGACAGATGACTAAGTTCAACTTTAAAATTCATTCTTTGGAACCATAAAAGACAATTATTATATGAATTATTCAGGGGATTATTCTTGTAAAATATTAAACAAATTGGCCTCAGTCGCATCATTCAAAAAACGTTTAGCAGGTTTATAACTCATATGGAAAAATACAGCAAAATGGCTAAGTTAAGCTTCCCATAACTCAGCCAAAAAACACTGAACCAAAACCATTTGAACAAACTTGAATTATCAACATCTAAGGATAATTGATGTGTGAGATTTAAGAATTTGGCCTGGTGGTTTTTGAGAAGAAGATCTTTGTAGCCACTGAGCTAAAATGGGCTGTTATGGCATATGACTAAATTCAGCTTCCCATAACTCACTGAAAAGTTCAAAAGGCACTGAACTGAGACCATTTGAACAAACTTCAGAAAGCACTTCCCTAGGATTATTTCTGTGCGATAAACAATTTGGCCATATGGTTTCAGAGAAGAAGTTTTTTGTAGCCGTCAGTATGATACAGGCACTGATGACCCCCCGTACAAAAAAGGCCGATGCAGGTGGCGCCACCAATACCTCAATTTCAGATATGACTCATGTGACCAACATTGGCATAAAATTTGCTGATGATAGCTCCAGCCATTTCTGAGATCGTAATTTTAGTATGCTTTTTTGGACAGATGACTAAGTTCAACTTCCAGCTAGACAGACAGGATGATTACTATAGGGCATCCACTTGTGATCAATAAACACACCAGGTTTAGGGGTCCTAAATGGAATCACAGCTGAGAAACAGGCATGATTGTTGTCATTTTATAGTAAAAAAAAAAAGAATAATATTTGTGAAAATATGAAAAAATATACTTTTTCTGGACCTGACAAAACTAGTTATGGTCAATATTCAAGGCAAGTTTCATGACAACACATCCATTAATTATCAATATATTTGAGGTTTTGTATCAAATTTGTTATTATTCTTGGGGGGTCATGGTACTAAGAGCCCCATAGCTCGGAGGATATAGGTCGCAGTGACCTAATTTCAGGTTTCCAAGGAGATTTTTTATTGACCTCCTAGGAAGTTCACTAAGAAGTTTCTGGGACCAGCAGTTACGACTTTTGCCCTGATAACGGATGAACAGATGGCCGGATGAAGGAAGGACAAAGTGCCATTCCAATACCTCAGTTGACTTAAAGTCAGCTGAGCTAAAACCACAGGGTCAAATTCTTAAATCTCACATATTAATTATCCTCAGATGTTGATAATTCAAGTTTGTTCAAATGATTTGGTTCAGAGCTTCTTGGCTGGGTTATGGGAAGCTAACTTAGCCAGTTTGCTGTATCTTCCTATATGAATTATAAACCTGCGAAATGTTTTTCGACTGACACCACTGAAGCCAATTTGTTTAATATTTTACAAGAATAAACCCCACAAAAATGACTGTCCTGCGGCCTTAACCAATGACCTTGTGACATTAAAATCTTAGAACTTATTATCCTTGAACTTGCAGCATTTAGATTACTGTAACAATTTTTTAAAATGTGACCTTGACCTCTGACGAGGTAACTTCAAAAAGATGTGTAAAAGATGGAAAGTTTGATTTTCAGTGCATCAATAATCTTTTTAAAAATGTGGCTCCTGTGATCTTCAACTTTAATCTCTGGACCCTAAAAATCAAAATAAATTTACCTAAGTTGTGGGTCATTAATAAATCAAGTTTGAAGCCAATCTGTCAATCCAAAGCAGAATTTTCATTCATAAACTAATTTGTGAATGGATGGGCCCTGTGACCTTGACCTTTGACCCTGTGACCCCCACATCAAATAGATTCATCCCCTATTGGCAGGTTAGCAATATCTTGAAGTTGAAAGGTTTGTGATGAAAAGTTTGGCTTGAAATGCATACACATTCTTTTTAAAGAACTTGGTCCTGTGACCATGACCTACAACCGTTGGACCCCAAATTGAAATGGTTCTTACTTTAACCATATATAAGTTAAGTTTGAAACCAATATGTCAAACCCAACTGGAATTACTATCTGGAAACTAGTTTGTGAACAGATGGTTCCTGTGACCTTTGACCTTTTGACCCTAAATTCATTGATGCTCTCCCCATTCTGGCAAGTAAGCTAAATGCACAAGATGGAAAGTTCAGGATGAAAAGCTTGGCTTAAAATGCAGCCATATCTTTTTAAATAAGTGAGTCCTGCAACCTTGACCTCTGACCTCATGACCCAAAATCTTATAGATTCTTGCTTTAGTGGTAGGCCATATCTAAGTCAAGTTTGAAATCCATGTGTCAATCAAACCTGGAGTTATCATCTGGAAACACATTTGTGTGGATGGACAGAGAGACAGCTAGACAAACTGACAGAGAAACAGGGTGATTACTATATGACATCCAATAGTGATAATAAACATACCAGGTTTTGGGACACCAGATGTAAACACAGCTGTGAAACTGACATGATTGTTTTCATAGTAGTTATGGTCAATATTCAAGGCAAGATTCATGACAATCCATGCATTAATTATCAAGATATTGGAGGTCTTGTATCAAATTTTTGATTATTCTGGGGGGTACTTTGAAGTCCTATAGCTTGGAGGATATATGTCCCAGTAACCTAATTTCAGGTTTCCAAGGAGATTTTTTATTGACCTCCCTGGATATTCACTTAAAAGTTTCTAGGACCAGCAGTTACAATTTGTGCTCTGCTTATGGATGGCTGGACGCCCAGACAAAGCACCATTCCTATACCTCAGTTGACTTACAGTCAGCTGAGCTAAAATGAGTCCTGAGACCTTCACCTTTGACCTCATGACCCAAAAATCAATAGGGTTCTTGCTTTAGTGGTTGGCCATATATGTTATGTTTGAAATCCATATGTCAATCATCGGGAGTTATCATCGGGAGACAAATTTGTGAACAGAGAGACGGACAAACTGACGGACAAGGTCACCAGTTTTGAACTAGTCTGAGCTTTTGGTAGGAACAATGTTTTTAAAATTCTGGAGGAAAATATGCAGCCCTTCAAAAGTTCTCATGTTCTAAAGGCATAATTCAGCTGATTTGACTTTAAAGATCATGGTCAAGGTCACCAGTTTTCAAACTCAAAGAAGAACTTGGTAGGAACATTTTGTGTACCAAATTTGAGGACCAAATGTGAAGTGGTTCAATATTATGGCAATCCCAATAATAATAATACTGTTATGTGTATTTAAAACACAAATCATGTATATCACTGAAGGGAACCATCAAACTTGTCAAATAGCTGCAGCAAAAGGACGGGAGGATATATTCCAGTCATGTTTAAGACGATTGTTCACAAGGTAACTGCTCCCCCCCCCCCCCCCAAGACAACTGCTCATAAGACAGGTGCAGAGAAGGCAATTGCTAATAATTTTTTCAAAAGACCATTGCTCATAGGGCTATGTCTAGAGTTATCATGTCTTGAGGACAATTTTCAAGAGAGCTGTATCAATGTCTGCATAGAGATAGCTGTATCAATGTCTGCATGAGGAGAGCTGTATCAATGTCTGCATGAGGAGAGCTGTACCAATGTCTGCATAAGGAGAGCTGTATCAATGTCTGCATGAGGACAGCTGTATCAATGTCTTCTTGAGGAGAGCTGTATCAATGCAATGTCTGCATAAGGAGAGCTGTATCAATGTCTTCTTGAGGAAAGCTGTTTCAATGTCTGCATAAGGAGAGCTGTATCAATGTCTACATGAGGAGAACTGTATCAATGTCTGCATTAGGAGAGCTGTATCAATGTCTTTTTGAGAAGAGCTGTATCAATGTCTGCATAAGGAGAGCTGTATCAATGGCTACATGAGGACAGCTGTATCAATGTCTTCTTGAGGAGAGCTGTATCAATGTCTGCATAAGTGGAGCTGTATCAATGTCTTCTTGAGGAGAGCTGTATCAATGTCTGCATAAGGAGAGCTGTATCAATGTCTACATGAGGAGAACTGTATCAATGTCTGCATTAGGAGAGCTGTATCAATGTCTGCTTGAGGAGAGCTGTATCAATGTTTTCATGAGGAGAGCTGTATCAATGTCTGTATGAGGAGAGCTGTATCAATGTCTGCATGAGGAGAGTTGTATCAATGTCTACATGAGGAGAGCTGTATCAATGTCTGCATTAGGGGAGCTGTATCAATGTCTGCATGAGGAGAACTGTATTAATGTCTGCATGAGGAGAGCTCTATCAATGTCTGCATGAGGAGAGCTGTATGAATGTCTGCATGAGGAGAGCTGTATGAATGTTTGCATGAGGAGAGCTGGAACATCTTACTTGCAGAACAGAGATAGCATCGTGTGAGATTTCATGGCAATTGACATATCATAATTCTTTGGTAAATGCACTTACTGGTGATGGAGTGAGGTCGCTGGGTTGTACTCTGAGGGCTGATACTTGTGCCAGTACTTGTGCTGATCAGTGAGGTCACAGAGTCACTACTGGGGTCATGACCTTCCACCCCTGCAAATGTAGGGTTGTACATGACTCTGAATCCAGATGATGATCTTTTCTCGCCATCAGTTGACACTATTTGAGGAAGAATTTCTGTGAATTCATTGAGCGGCAAGCCATCCAACATTCCACAAAAGTTTTCACTATGGCCAAACAAGAATATCAGCAGAAGCTGACAAGAGCTGTCAGCCTAAAAAAAAGTGATGGGTGTTAATAGTACCATTTGTACACACATGGAGATACATGTATTAAAGTGACCTAAATTGGAAATAATATGGATCTGTATCATGAGAAACACACTGATCGGGATTACCAAAGAAAAGAGACAGCAGAGGGTAAAATTTGAAATGAAACTGAATTCACTCTTAGTTCTTTGAATGAAAGTGAATTGCTTTGTGGTAGGGGTAATATGTCTCATGAGTATCTACACTATAACCTTGAAATGTTTGTCAAGGTCACTCATATTTGAACATGACAAAGATTCTGTTGGTATAAATCTTACCCAAGGAAATGAATTAACAACCACATTTATTCATGTATTTGGCGTTACTGTGTATAAGACGAGGGTAAATTTTAAGGTCTACACTTGGGTAATAATTATTTTTCTGCAAATATCCATGAGGTTTCACCTACTAAGAATTAGCATGTCAAGACTCAAGAGAGCCTTCATTACAGGATATTACACCTTGATCTTACGGAACTATACATGGATTCTTCTGCATAATTTAAGGGAGATCCCCCCAAACACCCACTGCATACATCCATAGGTAGTGTAAGGTAGACAAGTGACAGTGCACAGAACTAAGGCTATCCTGATGCTAACATAACTAGGCTTCCTCAGTTATTTTCCCCATGTTGATCTTAAACAATTAGAAACATGAATACAGGTAGTCGACAAGCCACTACGTGTATCCACCAAAATCAGAGTGGAACGGATGAAGTGTGGCCTGGATTGGGTGGCAAGGGGAAAAAAGAGTGAGGCATGTTGCATATTAGCATGGATTTCTGCAGCTGAAATATGTATGTAGGTTGTGCCACCCACCACAAAATCCAGAAAGCTGTCCCAGTTGTGTACATATGCAAAATTTAAGGCAGATAAGTCAAACCACAACATGTATATGAGTGATTTTATCCCACAGCAGACAAACAGAAGGACTCGTGCAAAAATGGTGGCAGGTGATGCCACCAATTTTGTATATAATTAAGATCTATGTGAGATCTATACACATGCAAAATTTCAGGGGGATATGTCCAACCAGTCCTGAGATATAAGCCCGAATGTCTGCAGCATTAATATAAATGTAGGTGGCGCCATCTGCCAAAAAAATCAAGAAAGCTATCCAAGATGTAAAAACATGCAAAATTTTAGGCAGATAAGTCAAACCACTACTGAGATATGAGTGATTTTTGCCCACAGCAGACAAACAGATGGACGCTGTGCAAAAAACGGTTACAGGTGGCCCCTCCAGGTTTGTGTATGATAATGAGCTATGTGAGATCTATACACATGCAAAATTTTGGCCCAATCAGTCAATCGGTTCCTGAGATATGAGCTTGGATGTCTGCAGCATAAACTAGAATATAGGTGGTGCCACTTGTCATAAAATCAAGAAAGCTGTCCATGATGTTTAAACCTGCAATAATTTAGGCAGATAAGTCAAACCACTACTGAGATATCAGTGAGTTTATCCCACGGCAGACAAACAGATGGAAGCTATGCAAAAATGGTTGCATAAAACTTTGTTTTGGCGGATACAATGATTTTTCTGTCCTGTTCAGCACAATGACACAGTCAACAAACTTTTCCACACAATATATCACCCAAGTGTTAATGACGTCAGTTAAGTTCGAGTTGATTCAGTTTTGCCGTCATGGAAGGAAAAGCATGTAATTAGGTTATGACCGCAAATTGATGTGCTGTGCGGTCCTTTACACACACACCTGCATCCCCGATATCTTGGGCAAAATAATGATATCGGATCAGATATACACAGCATAACCTTAATGTAACAGCCTAATCCCGTACCCAACCTGCCTTGCTCATGCGATGTTTGGGCCTTGCAGACAAATTCTAATAGCAAGCAAATCCATCATCATATTCTCTTGAAACTTGCTTCAAATTTTAACGGTATGTGTGTATGTGTTCCTTTATGATAACTGCAAAATATTTTGACATTACATTTAGGTCCATATTATGATGTTCTAGATTCATTAGGAGAGACAATTCAGCCATGCAGCAATGTTTCAAGGTAACTTGTGAGCCATATAATGGTAATATTTGGTGCTATCCTTGAGAAACATCAGAAATTTCAAACTTGCAATAGTACAATTCAATTACATTTTCAACAGGCTACGATGAAGGGCATAATTACCAGAGTACTAGTAATGAATCTTTCTGAAATATTTCAGTTCATAAATGTATATAATTTGATTGACTGCAGTGGGAACAAATTTGTTTGCACTTATGTTTATATACAGGCTTCCACAAGGAATATCACCATATCAATTTTAGAGCAATGGATCGAACTGTTCTTGAGAAAAAGGTTGTAAAAAGAAATATAAGATCACTGCCTAGCAGCCATACAGAATGTTTAGGGGTTTGAAATTCGATTACACACACTGTTATGTATGGACCAATCACCATTTAAAATTTCTGGCAGCCATTCAGAATTTTTGAGGGGTCAGAAATTTTGCAGCACACATCCTGTAGGGATCACAATATCAAATTTATTTGCAATGACTCACACAGTTTTTCAGACAATGCAAATGAAAGAAAATCTCTGATCACTATCTGATAACCATCCTTTAAAAGGACCTGTCTTTTGCGGAAACCTGATGGCAAATGCTTGAATATAGTTCTTGAAATAATGCAAAATGAAGGTGGTTATACTGAATTCCTCTTCGGTCAAACACATTTTTTCCATTGAAACGAATCATGATTTTAGAAGGTCGGAGCAATGGCTTGAATGGCACTTGGGATACTATGCCCTTAGGGAAGGCTAACATAGCTGCCTGGCAGTTTTGGATTTTCTGAAACACTTATTTTGGCAACACAAATGCTCTTAAAGGAATCAATCTTCAGATAAAATTTTATGGCAACTGTTTGAACGTTTTTAAGATAATCCCTTTGAAAGGCAATTCAACATTGAAGCCTGGCAGCCATATTGCACTTTTTCATTTCAAGCCTTTTAGAAAGTCCTTAATGTCAATAGTTTTCATATTCATTTTTCTTAGGGTAATTCTGTTTTACTTCTTTACTGAAATGTTACAGTGACCAATGTTTATGAATTAACTGATGACTTGTTTTCCTACCTGTCAGGGTGGACATGGGGCTATCACATGTCCCTGTATTGTCAGAGTTATCCCCTTTTGTAACTGCTGTGGACACTGATGAGGGTGGCTGCAGCGGGTTGTGTTCCACTGTTACTTGATGTGTGACCAGTGTCCCTCTCTGTTTTAATGACTCAGTGTTCTGATAATATCCATCCCAGGACTGTCTCAAATACTGACTATCACCAAGAGACATTGCATGTGGCAGTACCTGACGGAATTGTACTTCACTGGTTCCTTGTCTCAGTAAATGTCCATGTTGACCCCTGTATGCAAACTGGTATGCTAGTTGCTTATTGTGTATATCACCGAATGCTGATGTCAACATTGGATGTCCATTATATGAGCAACTCAGGCCATGCTGATATGGGGAGTTTTTGGGTATTGGAGGAGCCATGCTGCCTCTATCCCCCAGCAAGTATCCAAATCTGGTGATGAGGTCCGTCTGAGCTACGTCAGGGGGAGGTGGCTCTGTGTGTACTGGCGATTCTTCAACTATCAAACAAAACAAAAACATCTGCAAATTCTTCTATATTTTCTCATAACATTAAGACTATCCAATGTACACACTTGCATTTTGAAGCAATAAAAAATATAATACTGTCCTGTTCAATCACTGTCAAAGTGCCATCAAACAAGGACCCAAGGATCCAATGCTCACCTGTGAACATTTTGCATTGATCATTCGAACCATGTGCTGTCACCATGGAACTGAAATATAATCAATCAACACACCATTCTATCAGAATAATTTAAAAAGCCATTCATTTGTAGGAAATTTAACAAGGTACCCATGGGTCATGTCGCTCAGCTGAATTTTTGAAAATTTTAGCAAATGCAAATTATACTTTTTTTTGGTTTTCATATATATAAGCATTTGAAAAGCTAAGAGGAAATGAAACCCTGTAAATTAAAGAATAATGTACATGAGCCTCAGTATAATAATAAACATTACTTTATCAACTGAAAGAAAATGCTGTGAAAATTTCAAATGAGCACAAACAAAAATTTAATAAGCATGTTAAGACAAGCCAGTTTGGTTTAAATTGCAATTGCATTGTGTAATATACAAAACCTGAGGCCTGAAACCATTTAATAATGCAATAAGGAACAAGGTCTACAGGCCTAATGCAAACCTGTGCAAAGTTCAGGAGTATGAATGGAGGTTTATTTTTAAAATTTAATATTGATCCTTTTAAGTCCTGCAAATCTACCTTAGTCATTATGATTTCAGCAAAATGGACATTTTGGACCTGCAAGTTTTAGACTAGGACATTTTAAAACTAGAATATGGGTAGTCCACAAGGGACTATGTGTATCCGCAGAAATCAGAGTTGGACGGGTGAAATGAGGCATGGATTAAGTGGCAAGGGGAATAGAGTGAGGTGTGTTGCATATTAGCATGGATGTCTGCAGCTTAAACGTGAATGTAGGTGGTGCCACCTGTCATAAAATCGAGAAAATTGTCCAGGATGTATAAACCTGCATCATTTCAGGTGGATAAGTCAAACCACTGCTGAGATATGAGTAATTTTATCCCAAAGCAGATAAACAGATGGTGTTCATAAGTGGTTGCAGGTGGCGCGCCTCCAGTTTTGCTTATGATGAAGAGCTATGTGACATCTTCACAAGCAAAATTTTGGCCCAATCGGTCAAACGGTTCCCGAGATATGAGCTTGGATGTTTGCAGAGTAAACCTGAATGTAGGTGGTGCCACCTGTCATAAAAATCGAGAAAGCTGTCAATGATGTATAAACCTGCAAAATTTCAGGTGGATAAGTCAAACCACTGCTGAGATATGAGTGATTTTATCCCAAGGCAGATGAACAGATAGACACTGTGCATAAATGGTTGCAGGATGGGCCACCAGTTTTGCTTATGATGAAGAGCTATGTGAGATCTATACACATGCAAAATTTTGGCCCAATCGGTCAAACGGTTCCTGAGATATGAGCTTGGATGTCTGCAGAGTAAACCTGAATGTAGGTGGCGCCACCTTTCATAAAATCAAGAAAGCTGTCCAGGATGTATATACCTGCAAAATTTCAGGTGGATAAGTCAAACCACTGCTGAGATATGAGTGATTTTATCCCAAGGCAGATAAACAGATGGACACTGTGCATAAATAATAACAGGTGGTGCCACCAGTTTTGCCTATGATGAAGAGCTATGTAAGATCTATACACATGCAAAAATTTGGCCCAATCGGTCAAACGGTTCCCGAGATATGAGCTTGGATGTCCACAGAGTAAACCTGAATGTAGGTGGCGCCATCTGTCATAAAATCGAGAAAGCTGTCCAGGATGTATAAACCTGCAAAATTTCAGGTGGATAAGTCAAACCACTGCTGAGATATAAGTGATTTTATCCCAAGGCAGATGAACAGATGGACGCTTTGCAAAATGGCTGTAGGTGGCGCCACAATTTTTAGTGTGTTATAAAGCTATCAAAGGGCTACATTTGTGCAAAATGTTTAGCCTGATCAGTCAAACGGTTCCCGAGATATGCGGGTTTATGTGTTGAAACAGACGCACAAATGGACACTTGGCAGCGTGGAAAGGTCAGAGGTCAACCAAAAATGAGGGCGCAGTAGTTCACATTTGACCTGATGATAAACCCGATTCGCTTAAAATGCAAACCAAGTTTTTTCAAACAGTTGAAAGATATAGTTCCAATAATCTGGGAATTCTGCATCTAAACATTGTCTAGACGTCTAGACGCTGTGTCTAGACATCTAGACACATTGTCTAGACACCACCCCAGACCCAGGTCAGTGGCCATGGTGATGTCTGGACCCCACCTGTTTGTACTGAGTCACCTCTGGACTTGGCTGCTGAAACTCAGAATGTTGTCAAATCTGTTTTCAAATACAGAAAGCCTTTTTCAATTGGCTACAATGCTTTTTTAAAACTGTATTTACCCAATCTATTCTTATAAAACTGGCAGAACCCTACCATAGAATAATTCTTGTAAAGTTTAAACCAATCAGCTTAACAGTTTCATCATAAATCAGTGTATAAGCTAGAAGAGTTTAAAATTACATTTTCGCTTGTTAAAAACACATCAATGTAGGTGGCGCCACCATTACCTCAAAATCAGATATGACATATGTGACAAACATTGGTATAAAATTTGGTGATTATAGCTCTAGCCGTTTCTGAGATTTTAAATTTAGTGTGCTTTTTCGGACAGATGACTAAGTTCAACCTCCTGTAACTCGGCCAAAAATCTCCCAACTGGAATCATTCAAACAAACTTGATAGAGATGATTCCAGGGATCATTTCTGTGAAATATTGGACAATTTGGCTGGACAATTTCAGAGAAGAAGATTTTTAAAGCTTTTTTAGTTTTTCCCCTATAAAATCTAAGAAAATGTAGTAAGAAAAATTATAAACAAAATCTGATATAGTTTTTTGGATGACTGATTATTTGCAAAAACTTTGGTGATGCTAGCTCCCGCCGTTTTTGAGATACCTATGGTTAACATACAGACGATGCACGACGCATGACACACGATGTACGATGATGGACCATTGCATAAGCTCACAGGTTCGCTAAAAATGGGCCTAAGTGTTATATGAAAGGATACATTTCATAAACAAACTATGAACCCAGGGGTCTCAACACTCAGCTGTATTTGTCTATAGGGATATTTTGAAGACATTTTTCAGAATGACAGTCCTGTAACCTTCACCTTTGACTTCAGGACCCTTAAAATCAAAATGTTTCTTACTTAAGTGTTGGGTCATTAATAGATCAAGTTTGAAGCTAATCTGTCTAGCCAAAGCAGAATTATCATCCATAAACTAATTTTTGAATGGATGGGCCCTGTGACCTTGACCTTTGACCCTATGACCCCCACATCAAATAGAATCTTCCTCTATTGGCAGGTTAGCAATATCATAAGTGATGAAAAGTTTGGCTTGAAATGCATACACATTCTTTTTAAAGAAATGGGTCCTGTAACCTTGACCTAGACCGTTGGACCCAAAAATTGAAATGGTTCTTACTTTAGTGGTGAGCCATATATAAGTTAAGTTTGAAACCAATATGTCAAACTTAACTGGAATTACTATCTGGAAACTAATTTGTGAACAGATGGCCACTGTGACCTTGACCTTTGACTTCGGGACCAAATTCATTTATGCTCTGCCCATACTGGCAAGTCAGCTAAATGTGCAAGATGGAAAGTTTGGGAAGAAAAGGTAAAGTCTGCTGGGATTTTACCCCCGAGCCTAATTGCTCATCAGGCCGGAGCTTATCCCAGTTTCGGTAGCGTGAAGCGACTTAGGAGTTAAACTCCTCCTGGAAGGGACGCTAGTCCATAGCAGGTTACCTTCCCAGTATTTACTAGTACCCGTTTCTACTGCTGGGTGGACAGAGGCACACTTACAGTTGGGACCTTGCCGAAGGGTCTTGGCATGGTGGGGGTCTGACCGGGATTCGAACTCACGTCCCCTCGATCATGAGCCCAGCACCTTATAACCATTACACCACCGCCCTCCCCAGCTTAGGATGCAAAGCTTGGCTTAAATTGCAGCCATAATCTTATTAATAAGTGAGTCTTGTGACCTTGACCTTTGACCAAATGACCCAAAAATCATACAGGTTCATTCTTTAGTAGTGGGCCATTTGTAAGTCGTGTTTGAAATCCATATGTCAATCCAACCTGGAGTTATCATCTGGAAACAAATTTGTGTGGATAAATGGCTGGACATACAGACAGACAGACAAACAGACAGACAGACAGGGTGATTACTATGTGACATCCACTTGTGATCAATAAACACACCAGGTTTTAGGATCCTAGATGGAATCACGGCTGAGAAACTGTCATGTTATAGTAAAAAAATAGAAAAATATTCATAAAAATATGAAAAAATACAGGTTGCGCAAAACTGACAAAACTAGTCATGATCAATATTCAAGGCAATTTCATGACAATCCATGCATTAATTATCAAGATATTTGAGGTTTTGTATTATATTTTTGATTATTCTGGGGGGTATTTTCAAGCCCCATACCTCGGAGGAAATAGGTCTCAGTGACCTAATTTCAGGTTTTCAAGGAGATTTTTTATTGACCTCCTTGGATGTTCACTTAGAAGTTTCTAGAACCAGCAGTTACGATTTGTGCCCTGCTAACGAACGGCCGGACAGACGACGGACAAAGTGCCATTCCTATACCTCATACAGTCAGCTGAACTAAAAAATGTGAAATTATCAGATACCAGGCACAGAGAGCTGGCCAGGATTGAAGGGATTACATGACTCCCTCTAGCAAACACAGGCTTGATGTTAACAATACTTGACATGGTGCTTGAAAACTGGAATAAAATCTACAGTTGTTGATCAACTGGTTTTAAAATCCAGATTTTAACAAATGAAATGCTTATGTAAACCTGCTGTGAAATTTAAATCCATGGCAGTTACAAACAAGTGACCCAAGGGTCATGATGCTCAGCTGACTAGGAAGACATTCGCAAAAGGAATTTTATCATCAGAATGCCAAATTTTGTAGGTGGTATCCCCATTCAACTGAAGCAGAGCTTGGAGAATATGGGTAACAGAGACCTAATTAAAGGTTTCCAAGAAAATTTTGCATGGACCTCCTCGCATGATAAATAAGAAGATTTTAGGTTGAATGGTTATGATTTGTAACCTGTTAACAGATGACCACATCTTTTAAGGTCTTAAAAATAGAGAAAAAATGCGTAAAAATTCATAACAAGGCCTATAGGCCTAATGTGAACATGTGCTATGGGTTATACATCAAGTATAATGCATCCATGCTGGACTGTTGCTTTTCAAGTACATATGTGACATGTATATGTACAATGCAAGCACTGAACATTTGAACCTGAGTGCATGCACCAATTACACAAACATCACTGCTGAAATACTGGCATTGGTGCACAGAACACGAAAATGAATGTAAGTGGCGCTACCATTTACGAGAAAGCCATTAAAGATGTATGGACATAAACAACTTCAGCTTCAAATTACTTTTCAGCTATGTGCACAGATGCATGAAACAACTTGATACAGGTAGTCAAACTCAAAGCGACTACATGAATCAGCTGAAAGCAGGTGAAGTGAGGCATGGATTGAGTGGTAAGGGGAAATAGAGTGAAATGGATGTCTGCAACATTAACATGATTGTTGATTGTACCACCAGAGGACAAAACTGCAAACCACCCTAAAAAAAGGGCATTAATTTATTCAACAACAAGGTCACAGGCCTAATGCGAACCTGTGCAAATAGGATTACACAAGGTATAATGCTACAATGCTGGACCATTACTTTTCAAGAACATGTGTAACATCTATATGAACAATGCAAGTACTAAACACTTTGAACAAGAAACAACTACACAAACATCACTGCTCAAATTCTGGCATGGGTGCACACAACAAATAAATGATTCTAGCTGACACCACCAGTCTTGTATACAATGAAAAGATATATACATATGCCCAATGTCAGACTGATATATCAAACCTCTCCTGCAAAATAAGCAGGGACAAACACTGTGCAAAAATTAATGTAGGTGGTGCCACAAGTCTTGACACCCTAAAGCTACCTGATATGTATAAATATGCCCAATTTCAGGCTGATAAATCAAATTCATCTGTAGAAATAAACAGGCGCATACACTGTACAAAAGTCAATGTAGGTGGCAACACCTGTCTTGTAAATGAGAAAGTCATCAAAGATGCATAGACAGGTCTAAATATCAGGCCAATACATCAAACTTCTTGAGTTTGATGCACAGGGCTGACCAGGCTTAGGTGAATAAGGCAGTTGCCCCCAAGTGAACTGTGACAAATTGCTGCCTCAAGCTACTGCACTAAGTGAACTCTTGACCTGCACCTGGCTAGACTGAGTGAACTTTTGACCTGTACCTGGCTGCACTGAGTGAACTCTTGACCTGTTGCATAATCTGACACAGTTGGCAGTCTGCCAAAGCTATAAATAGATTCAGGCTGAACTTTGGTGCCAAACCTGATGCAGTGAACGGTCTGCCAAAGCTATATATAGAATGCAGCAACTGAACTGAGTGAACTCTTGACCTATACCTTGCTGCACTTCTTCCAATCCTGGCACTGTACCAAAACTTTTTATAGAGATGAAATCATCTTGGCTAATGGCCAACATCAAGGCACAAGCAATCTGCCAATGGTAAACCAAGTGCTGCCATCTGTACACAAAAGTGGTCCCTACTTGAAATAACTTTGAAATTAATCTTCCCAATACGAAAAGCTTTTCAGCTGACTTTTTATAAAGGAGAAATCAGGAATATATGTAAAATTATTACAGATGCATAGTTGAGTAGGGATACCAATAATCTATAATCCATGTACAGTTGTCCTTATATAGCCACAGAGAGCTGAATATCCATGATTGTAACATTGCCTTGTATGATGAATAACTTAAATCATAAATTTAATTTTTTTAAAAGCTTTAAAAAACTTTCTTGTCAATATTAACCAAAGATAACCTGAAATCTAAATGTCTAGTGGCATGATGTAATAGATGCTGATAAACTGGTGCAAGCAAACTGGCTAAGTTCAGCTTCCCATAACTCAGCCAAAAAAGCACTGAACCAAACCATTTGAACAAACTTGAATTATCATTATTTAAGGATAATTAATGTGTGAGATTTAAGAATTTGGCCCAGTGGTTTTTGAGGAGAAGATCTTTGTAGCCACTGAGTAAAAATGGGCTGTTATGGCATATGACTAAATTCAGCTTTCCAAAAGTCACTGAACTGAGACCATTTGAACAAACTTCAGAAAGCACTACCCTAGGATCATTTCTGTGATATTAAACAATTTGGCCATATGGTTTCAGAGAAGAAGTTTTTTGTAGCCCTCTGTATGATACGGGCCTTGATGACCCCAGTACAAAAAATGCCAATGCAGGTGGCGCCACCAATTCCTCAATTTCAGATATGACTCATGTGACCGACATTGGCATATAATTTGGTGATGATAGGTCCAGCTGTTCTGAGATTATAATTTTAGTATGCTTTTTTGGACAGATGACTAAGTTCAACTTCCTGTAACTCGGCTAAAAATCACCGAACTGGAACCATTCGAACAAACTTGAGAAAAATTGTTCCAGGAATCATTTCTGTGAAATATTGGACAATTTGGCTGAACATTTCGAAGAAGATTTTTTGAGTTTTTTTAGCTTTTTCCCTATAAAATCTAAGAAAATGCAGTTTGCCAAAAAATAAGCAACACCCGATAGAGTTTTTTAGATGACTAATTTTTTGCATAAAATTTTGTGATGCTAACTCCTGCATTTTCAAGATAGTATTGGTTAACTGGCTGATGGACAACACCACACCATTGCACAAGTTCACAGGTTGCTAAAAATTTCCAGGTGGCACCACCAGTCTGCATAAACTGATAGAACACTCCATGATCAATATGCATGCAAAGAATCACGGTAATCAATGCATTACTGTGGTTGCCTTTATATCGGCGGGCTGAATTTTTTTGCGGTTTTTATACTTTTAAAAGTTTCACAGAGTTTTTTTTTTTGCGCTCTATCATTGGTCTAGTAGTATATTTTTTTATCAAAAATTATTTCATTAAGCAGTGATTTCACTATTTTCTAGGTCTACTATTTCTCTGTCCGGATATCGCATGTTCAAACATTCACAGATGGCTGACTCGACGCCTGTGGGAAGCATTGACCCCATTGGCTCTAATAAGTTCAGGGCCCACCCAGGCTTATTAAAAACAACTCACATGTGATTAAGGTGTGTCGAGAAACCAACCTGTAACTACAAAGCTGTATATTAAGTTTGATTAGGGAAACTGTCTTGATAAGGATATCTTACTCCTGTTAATTAAAAGTCGAGTCGTAATCACCTGCTCAACCAACAAGGGACCCCTGTAGGGAGCCCCCTTGTATCAGTATCAAAGGCAGGGATGTGCCCAGATTAATTTGAGTTTCGTTTATGTTGCTAATTACTTCCATATAGGTGGATGAAGGAACAGTATTCAGTTTCTAACAGTTAGAATCTGAAGCAAAACATAATATTCCACTGTTTAACAGCACTTTGGCCCCAGAATGAACTGTGACTTTTCAAATTTATTCAAAATTCACATCACTTCTAGCCAAATCATACATCGTTGGCGAGTCATGATTTCATAATTAGTCCTTTACACAGTTACAAGGTGGCGCAACCCTAGCGGCTATGTTCACTACTTTAGTGACAAATTTTATTCATTAACATAACTTAATATGGTACAATGTGAAAGAGTACTTCTACTCAATATTCATTTTAAGCGGCACTGGATGTCATCTAACTTGGCACACATACACGTAATTTTTAAATATTACTGCCCAGCGCGGCTGACACTTTCCAGTCATGTGCCAGGGGACAGGAAAAACTGCCGGGCGCATCTGCTGGCATTAGCACGCATTTTCAAAGGGTCACAGTTTTTGCATCTAAGCCAACCAATATTTTTTTAAATGGGCCCTTTCATTCTCCCTGAATCATTTATTGTATACGCACCAGGCTTGATAAACATCACTACGTAGCTGAAGATAAATCTCAACTGTCACAAACTATCGGCAGCTTCTGAAATTAATGATCATGGTCTTGTATAAACGCATTGAAAACTGCGTGGTTTCAATTTCGCGGTCAGAGAACGACCGTGAATATCGCGAATTTGAAACCACCACAAATAAGAAGACAACCACAGTATATGTGCAGATACTTGAGCTTTTGTATCAAATTTTCCATTATTCTGGGGGGTACTACTGAGCCCCATAGCTTGAAGAATATGGGTAACATAATCTCAGGTTTCCAAGGAGATTTTTCATGGACCTCTCTGCATTTAGAATTTAGAAGATTCCTGGTCCAGCGGTTACTATTTGTGCTTGGTGAACATACAGATGGACAGACACACAGACTGGCGAACGACGGACAAATGGTGATCGCTATACTCAGATGACTTACAGTAAGCTGAGCTAACAAATACCGGTAGGAAAAGGGTACTGCTATATTGAGGCCATTTCAATGTGGTATCTCCTAGTGATTTCAACTAGTCATTCATCATGATTATGTGATACAGACCTTCTTCTGAATTGTTCATCACTGTGTTTGATGGTTGATAAATTCCACTGTCAGTTGATGCATCAAGATTAGTTCCAACTTTAAGGCCACTGTTTGGGTGTTCTTGCACAAATCCCCTGTATTCCAAAGGTTGACTTTGACTTCTTTCTCTGCTGGAGGGCAGCACTGCAGTGGTTTTGATTCCTGCCGGCATTTTGGGTTTCCTGGCTGGGACTGGAGGAGGGACTCTAGATTTCATGATCCCTGCAACAATGGTAAATTGTCTTAAATACCATTTCACCTCACAGAGATTAGGTCACCATATATGGCACCCATCACAAAAATCAAATATTACAAACGCTGCTCAACAAGTTAATCAATATGATTAAACATAACTAAATCAGAGAAAAAAGAAAATTTCAAAATAAGTCTGCAATGATTCTGAAGAACTAGTTCAACCAATTTGGACCAAAACTGAAAAGAGAATGATGCTGATAGATATATTTAAAACAAGGGACACATGGGTCACTGTGCTCAGCTGAAGTTGACCCTGAAGGTTAAAATGTAAAATAATATCAAATGGAGATCAAGTGTAAGAGGAAGAGGTAATATAGGCCATGGTTGATTTATATGATTGCTTTGTATTAATGAGCAAGAAATTGTTGCAAATAACATTTTGTGACCTGACCATGTGTTTCTTATGTTGAAATTGAAGCATGTGAGCAGTTTGTGAACAAATGATCTGTACTATTACCATGATCATTAGTTGGCTTTTTGATTAACTGTTGACAGTTCAGTAGTTTACACATTTTTCCAGTTGAATCTATTTGTTTTAAATATATATTATAAATTAAGTGTATTTTTTTTTTATTTTATGAAATGAATACAGTTGAAATAAAAATGATGTCCCCAGTCCACAGATGAAAGGACTTGGCGGTGGTGGAGGTTGGGGGGAGGGGGGATGCTAGGAACAAGATATATGTATTATTATAGTGTATATATACATAGGATTTTCACTTAATTCAAGAAAGCTTGCAGGATAAAATAGTTGATTCACAATTACTTAATATTTAAAAAAGGACAGAAAGACTGGTAGACATGTAAACAAAGCTGATAATACATGAAGTTTAAATTATTTCTTAATTTATTATTACATCAATTTTTTTTTAAAGTGTAACATCTGCAAGAATATACAACTGAATATATAAGTTGCTTTCGAATTTCAGACTTAAATAGCTTAATTCCATTCACATACAGCAAATAATAGTTATTTCAACAGTGCTTATAGGAAAATTACCATAATTAATATAAATTTAATGATAACAGAGAGATGATGGACAGACAGAGCTTATCACTTTTTTTATGTTCCATTCTTCTAAGGCAAGAATATGTTTCAATAAGATCTTAATTTTTTTCTAGTCCAATTATTTTTATAATTACATAACTTTTACACATTTGCAATAAAAACTAATGTCCCAGTGCACAGGAATCAATGGCAGCAGGGGGGGGGGGGGGTTAGGTGGGGGTATTAACAACACTTCTGCATATACATACAGAAATGGGAGATGGTGATGGTGGGAGATGATGGGAGATGGCGGGATTAACAACACTTCTGCATATAAATACAGGGCAATCAAAGCCTGATCTTCAATTTTTTTGAGGCAGGAAAATAATGAACAATTGTTTGTATAAGTTTTCCTCATTTTTTATCACATCATTTTTTTCTATTATAAGTTTATATTTCTATACATTTCCAATATAATATATATATATCTGAATATAAAAGTTGATTAATACTTCTAAATTGCATCATCATAAATCTCAATATTCTCGTGCATAGAAATGAATATTTATTTTTTACCAAAACAAGGCCTACAGGCCTAATGCAAACCTGTGCAATGGTGTATACACCAGGTATAATGCTTCAATGCTGGGCAATTACTTTTCAGGTAGGTCTACATGTCTTGTATATGACGAAGGTATCAGAGATGGATACATATGCCCAATTTCTGGCTGACATCCCCTCCTGAGAAAAAAGCAAAAATTATTGTAGGTGGTGCCACCAGTCTTGTTTACGACAAAGCTTTACAATATGTATTAATATGCCCAAATTCAGGCTGATTTATCAAATTCCTCTGGAGAAATAAGCAGGCACATACACTGTGCAAAAGTCAATGTAGTAGGCAACACCTGTCTTGTGAACGAGAAAGCCATCAAAGACGCATGGACAGGTCAAATATCAGGCCAATACACAGGGATTTCGGTAACCCGTAGGTACGGGTCCCTGATGCATGATTTTCACTAAGGACGCATGAGCTTTCGGCCAAATGGGTCCCACGGGACTCTTGAAATTATTACTTATTCAACAGTCATTTTATACCGTTGAACAGTCAGTATCCAGGCAGGTTCGATGGCTGTACAAATGCCCGTGACACACGTGGTAGCCTTCCCATTGTAAACAAGAAAATAAACCGTGGGCGATAAAGAAGCTCGCGCAATGCAGGCTGGGAACGAGGGCACCTGGTTGCGCTTAAATATTAAAACAAGAGTGACCTTTTCATATCGTGCCGTATTTACCAAATGAAATGGGCCGAAAAAAGTGAATTCAAGTGCAATTAACTGCCCCCGGCAGCGTTCGCGCAAGGTAAGCAGGGAACCATTTTTCACTGCGTGCCATTATTACCATGTATTTACTATAAAGTTTTAGTGAATGCAGGGTTTACGCTGACGGTCAAAATCAGATAACGCGTCATGCAGTGTTTAATAGGCCAGCTCCAATGAACACGTCATAATCTGTGATTATATTTAAAAGGTTACACAAGTTCATGATGGAGCCAGGTGACAGTTGGGTGTCGCAAACCACGTTCTTCAGAGCGTTGAAATGAGTTGGAAAAGCTGGAATTTGGTGATTGATTCCAGCAAAGAATAGCCGGTGACATTCCTTAACCTTGTTAAACTATTTCAAAGAAACTATATCGGTCTTTTTAATGTAATTAAGATTTTTTCCGTCTATTTTAGGGGGGGGGGGTTCTTGCATGTTGGAATAGCAGCTGTCAGTGGCGGTTTGTCATGTCACAAATATATTAATTATAAAACAATTTTCCGGGCTTCATTGTTGATCAACCTGGTTTAAATTGTAACCTAGCAGATTTATTTGTTAGCATTTGCGTTTCTGTTTAATAAAATAAATTTGATTTCAGATACTGAGAAGTTCTTTCAATTAAAAGAGTATTTGGAATAAGCTTGTGTATTTTTCCCTATCAGTAATAACTACTATGTATATCTGCATGCTAACACATACCACAAGAGTACAAATATGTTTTTTTTTAAAGAAGATTTTGCCAAAGCCCTGTGTAAGATCCTATTGTTAATTAAATGGCTTGGAGCACAAATGATAATATATGACATTTTCTTAAGAACAAAGCAACCATAAAAAATATTTGTTTTAAATATATATCATAATTGGCAACAATTGGGTCCTAGACTCTTCAAATTTTCAGCCTAGAGAAACCCCTGAATACATAAAACTTCTGGAGTTTGATGCACTTGGCGGACCAGGCTTAGGTGAGAAAGGCAGTTGCCCAAAGTGTACTGTGACCAATTGCTGGCTCAAGCTACTGCACTGAGTGAACTCTTGACCTGCACCTGGCTAGACTGAGTGAACTTTTGACCTGTACTTGGCTGCACTAAGTGAACTCTTGACCTGTTGCATAATCTGACAAAGTTGGCAGTCTGCCAAAGCTATAAATAGAATCCAGCTACTGCACTGAATGAACTCTTGACCTATACCTGGCTGCACTGAGTGAACTCTTGACCTGTTGCCTAATCTGATGTAGTTGCCAGTCTGCTAAAGCTATAAACAGATCCAGGCTGACCTTTGGCCTGTAGCAAAATCTGGAATAGTTGGCAGTCTGTCAAGCTATTTAACCTGAAATCTAGAGGCATGATGTTATAGATGCTGATAAACTGGTGCCAGGCTAGATGTAACTGCCTCACACAGCTTACATTTATGGTAAAATGACTCAATTCAGTCTCCATTATTCAGTCATAAATCATTCATGTGGAACCATTAAAGACAATTATTATAAGAATTATTATGGGGATTATTCTTGTAAAATATTAAAAAAATTGGCTTCAGTGGCCTCAGTCGAAAAATGTTTTGCAGGTTTATCACTCATATAGGAAGATACAGCAAACTGGCTATGTTCAGCTTCCTGTAACTCAGCCAAAAGTAACTGAACAGAGACCATTTGAACAAACTTCAGAAAGCACTACCCTAGGATCATTTCTGTGCTACATTAAACCATTTGGCCATATGGTTTCAGAGGAGAAGTTTTTTGTAGCCCTCTGTATGATACGGGCACTGATGACCCCCGTACAAAAAAGGTCAATGCAGGTGGCGCCACCAATGCCTGAATTTCAGATATGACTCATGTGACCAACATGGCATAAAATTTGGTGATGATAGCTCCAGCTGTTTCTGAGATGGTAATTTTAGTATGCTTTTTTGGACAGATGACTAAGTTCAACTTCCTGCAACTTGGCCAATAATCACCGAACTTCAACCATTCGAACAAAATTGAGAGAGATTGTTCCAGGAATCATTTCTGTGAAATATTGGACAATTTGGCTTTTTCCCTATAAAATCTTAGAAAATGCAGTTAGCCAAAAAATAAGCAAAATCCGATAGAATTTTTTAGATAACTAATTTTTTGCATAAAATTTTGTGATGCTAACTCTTGCCGTTTTCAAGATAGTATGGGTTAACGTACAGACGACGGATGATAGACACCGGACGACAGGCGATGGACGATGCCACACCATCGCATAAGCTCACAGGTTTGCTAAAAAATACATGTGGTGCCACCAAACTGCAAAAACTGATGCAACACTCCATGATCAATATCCATGCAAAAAATCATGGTGATCAATGCATTAGTTGTTCAGATACTTGAGCTTTTGTATCAAATTTTTCATTATTCTGGGGGGGGGGGGGGGTACTACGGAGCCCCATAGCTTGAAGAATATGGTTATATCATATGAACATGTCAACTGATTTCCTTTTTGGAATACTGGAGGAGACATGTGCAGATTATAGGGAACATTTTACAAGGAAACACTAAAAGCATTCAGGGTCACTCCATACAAGCTTTGAATATGTTCAATGAAGAAATTTTTTATCCCTGTGCAGAGAGCTAGATCCTGGGGCTGTTTTACAAGGTATTAGCGGTTTCGTGTCACATTACATTTTCAAATAACAAGGCTTTGAAGATTTGCCTGACAAAGACTTATTCTCTGCTTCTATTCCAGAGTCAGGACAGTTTTAATGCAGAAAAGAGGGCTAGAAAATGGCAGATTGATGATGATTGACAAAAACTCTGGTCTTAGTTAAGCATCCTTCAAGCTGTGTTTAATTAGATATAACCTTTTGTGTTGACTCCTTGGTTTTAAGTCATATGTTTCCTTTAAACATCAAAATGGAAAAAGAAAAAGGACAGAGATTAAATTATAAAATTTCCCTGACATTTTACACACTTTGTATCTGCCTTTTTTTAATCAGAATGTGAACTGACAACTAAGCATACAAGCTATTCTTGAAACATTTACTAACATCAAGTAAAGTATGGTTTAACTTGGGTTAGATCAGGTAGGCAGTTCCCTTAACACTGACTCTCTCACTTCACATTGTGTGCTGACAAAATTTCATTACTCATCTGTAGCATTCATATTTCTCTGAAAAGCACTGTTGTTTGTATTTAATGGCATGCCTTTCGTTGCTGTTAAGTGTCTTGAAGAACCAAGCAGTTACATTAAAGTTATAATTCAATAGTGAAAAATCAGAGCAAATCTGAATTTTGTCTAATACAGTTGTGTTCCTTCCTGAAAAAGATTAATGTTAACTGTGTTGTGATTCCTGCAGTTACAAGACATCAAGTACAGGAGGTACCAATAATTAAAGACCAGATATGCTTAAAAAGAAAGTGTCCATACCAGGTCTATGTACCTTTACATAGATTTCACTGACGTTTGTGGTTTAACCACAAGAACATGTTTTTAGCTCAGCTGACTGTAAGTCATCTAAGCTAAAGTGATCACTCTTTGTTTGTCGTCCGGCCAGCCTTCTAGCCATCTGTCCGTTAACAGGGTACAAATTGTAACCACTGGACTTGGAATCTTCTAACTTTACATCCAGAGAGGTCCATGAAAGATCTCCTTGGAAACGTGGAATTATCTGATAAGTTATTATTATTACAGATAAGGCCTCAAAATAGAGAAAAAAATCGTAAAAAATTTAAACAAGGCCTACAGGCCTAATGCAAACCTGTGCAAAGATTGGGAGTATGAATGGAGGTTTATTTTTTAAATTTAATATTGATCCTCTTAAGTCCTGCATATCTACCTTAATCATTATGATTTCAGCAAAATGGATGTTTCGGACATGCAAGTTTCAGACTAGGACATTTTAAAACTAGAATATGGGTAGTCGACAAGCGACTGTGTATTCGCAGAAATCAGAGTGGGACAGGTTAAGTGAGGCAAAGATTAAGTGGCAAGGGGAAAAGAGTCAGGTGTGTTGCATATTAGCATGGATGTCTTCAGCGTAAACCTGAATGTAGGTGGTGCCACCTGTCATAAAATCGAGAAAATTGTCCAGGATGTCAGGTTAAATAATGTTCTGAAGTCATATTGAAAATAACATAAGGAATGACTCCAAAGTTACACTACATTCATCCCAACATGAACAAGAGCACCACAAATGGTGCATAATATACCTGTTGCATATTTTGTGACCTCTGACATCATTATATATGCTTAAATTTGCTGAGTATGTAATTCAGGTGGGAAACTGTATTGGTTATTAGTCATAATGAGTTATATGAAAATCCATAAGATTTCTGGTGGTGACACCAAAGTGTGGTGACCTCTGACCTCATTAAATATGCATGGGTTTAGCTGAAAATAGTACTAAGGTGAGATATTATATTGATTAATATTTCTATTGCATTTATGAAATTCTATTTTGTTTCTTGTACGTTATCAGGGCCTGTACAAAGCAGCCTGGTGACCTCTGACCTCAATAAATGTGTGTGAATTTTACAGAGAATTTAATTGAGGTGAGAAACTATTGGTATAAATGTATAATGAAATTCATAGATTTTTTTGTAAGTCACCACAGTGTCTCCAAAGTGTGATGACCTCTGACCTCATTAAATATGAGTGGATTTTGCCGGAAAATTGAACTTAGGTGAGATATTTTATTGATTAACATTTCTGTTGAGTTGACCTTATTAAATATGTGTGGATTTTGCCTATAATCAAACTCAGGCAAGATAATCTATTGGTAATTAGTTATGGTGAGTTTCGTGAAAATACTTCAAGTCCCCGCTAATTTATCACAGCGACATTAAAAGTCAAAAGACCGATGGACGGACATTAAGACACTTAGACAGATGGTGGGTATACCATAATACGCCCGTCATTGACGAGGATACAAAACTGAAATCATAAAACAGGGAACATCTGTAGGCCAATATCAGGTCAACTGTACAGCCTTTGATGTAAGAGCAGCACATCCACATTTGGCTGTGCTTATGTTGGTAAATAATTAAAAGGTCTTTCTGCAGAGAGGCTGATGTAATAACAACACTAATAAAGCTGTGCTGACACAATCTTTATTTTGCTATAGCTTAGTCTGGTTATCATTTATTCACCAAAGAATTAACATCAAGGCAGATAATTAAATATCTGCTGAATCAAAAAGTCATGTCTGTATCCCCAGAGAGGTGGTCAGAATACCATTTTGTTTAAGTACTGTTGTGCCACAGGCAATCATTTTTAGGGTTATTGCTATAAAACCATCAAATTTATAAAACAAGGCCTACAGGCCTAATGCAAACCTGTGTAATGGGATTACACCAGGTATAATGCTTCAATGCTGGTCCATTACTTTTTTAGAACATGTGCAACATATATATAAACAAGGGACCCATTGGTCACGGCGCTCAGCTGATGGTGATTGGGCTATAAATGTTTCTACATTGTGATACTATATAGAGTCGATAAAGCTTATGAATATCATGGACATGTTGAGCTATTATGAAGGAATGTAATGTAATATGTGAGTAAATGATAAATGAAATAACCTGACTGATGGATTAATAGAGTAAAATATAGTGGTTTATTTTTTATCTATTTAGGAGGGGTTGAAAATTGCGATATATATGAGCAAATATGAATGCAATTACAGCAGTAATAAGAGTAGTAGAATGATGATAAGGCTATTTGTTGAAGGATCTATAGTGTATGGAAGTCTGCAAGATTTCAATTTGATAGATATGATGTTACTATGCTGAAGAAGGGATTTATGAATTTGTGACTGTATGACACAATATCTCTTCAGTCTTGACAAGGTACATTATTTTGATGCCCACTATGTCTACATTTTACACAATATTGACATAATTTCTGGCATGTACATAGGTACCTATAGATGATTAGTTATACAAAATATTAAAGTATGAATACATCTGATTCATCTTGTTCTTGATTACTTAGGCTGACATTGGGATGGGTTTGGAGAAGGGAACAGTGAGGGCAGCAAGGAGGTGGATGTAGAGAGAAAAGGAGAGAGAGAGAGAGACAGAGTTACAGAGAGAGGGGATGAAGCATTCAACAGTACTTAAACACCTGGAAGGTTAAAATCTAAAATATTATGAAAAGTAGATAAAGTCTGATCAGAAAAGGTAATCTTGCCCATGGTTGGTTGATATGATTGAAGAAATTGTTGCAAATAATCTTTAAAGATCCGACCATGGGTTTCCATTGGTTACCTTTTTTATAAGCTGTTGACAGTTCAACAGTATACACATTTGTCTAATGAGATCCAGTTTTTTTAATAAACCTATTTTTCTATTTTATCATATGTATACAGTAGCCATAAAGTCCCCACTTAACAGGTGGAAGGATTGATGGGGGGAGGGGGTTATGATGGGAGGTACAACACCTCAGTCTCTCTGTATATAATACCTTTAATTATTAAATTTTATGGAATAGCAATAGAACTATTGTTCACAGTGCCAATGAGCAAGGACTCTATGGGGTGGGGGAAGGGGATGGTGGGAGTTACAGCACCCTTGCATATTCATACATGATATGAAATTTAATTCAAGTGTTTACAGAAAAAAGTTTTTTCATAATTATTAAATATTTTTGCAGGCAGAAAGGTGGAGAAACAAAGCAAATCATTTTAATTCTCATTCTACTGAACCAGGAAAAATTAACAATATTTGCCTTAATTCCTTTTTTTCAATACATCATTTTTTCCAGGTTTAAAAATGTAACTACACATTCACAGTATAACATATATATATGAAATATTTCAGTTGATTCACATTTCTAAATTGCTTCAACATTCATAGCTAATTAATCTGGTTTATAGAACCTGTCAACAGAATGGGGTGCAGGGAGGATGGGAGGCTTAGGGGTGAGAGAGAAAGGGAGAGAAAGAGAGAGAGAGAGCAAGAGAGAGTGAGCTAGACTGTCATGGAGAGAGAGAGAGAGAGAGAGAGAGAGAGAGAGAGAGAGAGAGAGAGAAAGAGAGCAAGACTGTCAGAGAGACATAGAAAGAGAGGCTCTCTGGTAATTACTGCCTGACCCAGCCTGACCTACACAATCACAGAGGCAGTAGCCAAGTCAGAAGTTGAACTGTTTATGTAACACGTTATGTAACACTTCTTCCAGCACACATTTCACTGACTTGATGAAAAGAGTCAAGACATGGTGCTTGAAAACTTGAATGACATCTACAGTTTTTGATCAATTGGTTTCAAATTTCAGATTTTAACAGATGAAATGCTTATGTGTACATGCTGTGAAAATTAAATCCACAGCACTAACACTAGTAACAGGAAATATATGTCCACTGCAAGTCATGTTAATTATCATACATGCTTTTTACAAAGGAGTTAACTGTTATTCAAAAATTACAAGTTGACCATAGCCAAAAGTACCACTAGCACAAATTATATGAGAGTTAAACTATTCATTAAAAATTAATTGGAATTATTTAGCAAAATATAATTTTAATTTAAAAATATTAACAGTTACATCTAAAAGATTTCTTTTAATGATATAATTGAAATAAACGATTATTAAAATAATATTATATAATATATAATCATGAATGCATTAATGAATACATTTTGATAGTATTTGCACTAAAATTCTTTCTTTTTACCTGTATTAGTATTTGTATTAATTTTCATTATCGAACTATTGATTTTTTTTAATCATATTTGAATACAATTATTAAGTATTCACTCAATGTCTCATATTTATTCAGTTTCAGTCGAAAAAGACTGTTGAGAATCCAGGATATACAAATTTCACAAATTTAAATAATGATTGTAACTACCTCGTTTTATGGCTTTAATTTATAAAAAAAAAATATTATATTCAATTCTGAATACTTTCACATCAGTGTCAAGACACTTATGACAATTATTAACATTACAGACATCATAATGAGAACTTGTCTTTAAGATCTGATTTTTTATCACAATGGAATATTTTTTTTTTAAATATGTATCAGAAAAAAAGAAAATAATCTCAGCTATGAAACTAATACATGTGTTAAAAATAACCCAAGAATAAAAACAAACCAAAATATTTGGATTTGGGAATGTTTAATTTTTAGCTCAGCTGACTATAAGTCATCTGAGCTATAGTCGTGGTCCATTGTCCGTCGTCCGTCCGTCTGTCCGTCCGTCCGTCCGTCCGTCCGTCCGTAGATGTGGCACGTTTTGAAACCGTAAGACCTAGGAATCCAAAATTCAGCATAATGTTAGATGTCCCCAAGATCTCCTACCAAGCCGAAAACTGGGTCTTTTCGACTTCGTTCCTTTGAGAAATTAAGGAAAAACCTCAATTTTTTATTAAAAACCTATTTTCACACTTCAGGACTGCCTAATATCAAAACCACTCATCTGTTTTTCCTCATATTTACCATAAATATTCCTCTATATAGTTCCTATGTACATTCAAGGAAATATGTCTGTATTATATAATTTAAAAAAGTTATGGACCCAAACATAATGCATTTTGTAAAAAATCAGGAAAGATATTTGATCACTTAACACAAAACATGTTAAAGCTATGGACTTTTTTTCCAGTAATATAACTTTAATTAATCAAAATTAAATTGTATACCCAAAATTAGATGAAAATCTTTTAAATTTTTTAAAATATTAATAAAAATAAAAAATTGGTACCTTAAATTTTGCCCAAATTTGACCATGGCACGTTTTTTTCCTGTAAGTACTGTGGATTTAATTTTCACAGCATGTTTTTGTTACCTTTTCAACTGTTAACACCAAAAATTTGAAACCAGTTGTTCGAAAACTGTAGATTTTATTCAAGTTTTCAAGCACCATGTAACATATTGTATACATCAAGCTAGTGTTAGGCAGTTTGCAAGAGCTCAGCTCCCCAGCTTCAGCTCTTAGTTCCTTAAATTCGGCATACAGCTAGATGTCTCCAAAATCCCCTACCATGCCAAGAATTTGGTCACTAGGACTTAATACCTTCAAGATATTAATGAAAAACCTCATTTTTCCATTAAAAACCCATTGTTACACTTCAAGACTGCCTAATATCAAAACCACTGATCTGACTTTAATCATAAATAATATACATATTTTTCATTCTCTATGCACATGCCAGAATGATGTCAGTATTGCGTAATTGTTTTAAGTTATGGGCCAAAACATAATGCACTTTGTAAAAAATGAAGAAATATATTTACTCCCTTAACAAGGGGATTGTTGAAGCTAGAGATTTTTTGTCAGGGATGTAACATTATTTAATCAAGATTCAATTGAATACCCAAAATTAGTTATGAATTTTTCAAATTTTATAAGTTATTAGTATAAATGTAAAATTAGTAACTTAAATTTTGCCCAACTTTGACCATGGCACGTTTGTTTCCTGTGAGCACTGTTGATATAATTTTCATATCATGCACACATAAGGATTTCAGCTTTTAAGTTTAGAAAGCTGAAAGAAATTGGCCAAAAATTGTAGCTTTTATTAATGTTTTTATGAGACCCTGTCAGACTTTGGCTCTCTCCAGCCCCTCTTGAGTCACCTGTATGTTGACCTTGTTGAACTTTCAGCAAATTATGCATGCTTGAGGCGAGGCATACAGGGAATCCAGGCAGCTTATGGCCAGCCACAGTTGATCCAGGTGTCCAACCCAACTAATCTAGTAGTTTTAACCAACTACATACAATAAACAATAAATTAATAAATTTTTATTGGTTTTTAATAAAAAATTAATGAAAAATAGAAAAGGAATTAGTTAGTTTATTATAACAGGAAATTAACTTGCAGTTACTGATGATATAAGAATCTTGTATCGATGGATAGAATGTCACGTATTCCAAATAACACCATGCAGTCACCTATGGTATTTTTCAGTTCAATTTTAATGATAAAGAAGTAAATCATATCATTCATCACTAATCATTAGGGATCATATGATGGAAATTAATGATAGACAAAGATGCAGTTGATAATATTAATCTAGATTCCTACTGTGTCTAGTGTGTACATTGATGTGAAATTAGTCCAAAATGAATTTATTACAGTTATTTTTTAATATAAATAAAAGCCATAAAACCAGGTACTTATGATCATTATTTAAATGTGTGAATTTTGTATGTTCTGGATTCTCAACATCGTTTGGTGAAAACTGAATAAATACCAGACATGGTGCGAATACTTTGTGATTGTATTTAAATACGAATATGATTATGTACTCCATTATAAAATTTCTTGCATAAAGAATGGGAATTCAGGTAAAAATGAAAGTATATGAATACCAGTGCAAATACTTTCAAAATGTATTCATGAATGCATTCATGAATATATTCTTTAATATTATTTTAATAATCATTTCAGTTATATTTCATTTTAAAAAATCATATGATTCTCTTATTATTTTTAATAAAAATTATATTTGGGACAATATTTGTAATTTTTTTTAATTAATAGTTAAACCCTTATATTATATATTCTGCTTATAAGTTATATTGCCAAGTCAAAATCTGTCTGACAATAGTACTCCATTTGTTAATAAAATAAATGAAATCAATCCTCTTCCCTGTCTCCAAAGGTACTATCAAAATCATACATAAGCTAAACAACAACAACTCATATTACAGCTTATATTTATTACCACACAAAACCAGCATGTGCCTCATTTCTATATAAAATATTTTTTTATCATATATCACAGCTGAGCGTCGTGACCCATAGGTCCCTTGTTTTATAACTGAAATAAAGGTATCAGAAATATAAATTTTGATTATTTACTCAGTATCATGTAACAGCTGATACAGCCATGAGTCTTAATGTTATTAATCAAACATATTGACATCTTTAATGAGCACTTGTCTGAGTAATTGTATCCGCCAAAACAAGAGTTTTGCGGATGCTATGTTTTCAGCCCACCGATGCCGCCGCCGCCGCCGCCCAGTAGGTGTCCGGAGAACTCCTCCGTAACCGCTGGGTGGAATTTTACGAAACCCGGGATTATGTTTGGGTCACATGTGAACTGCTGCGCCCCGATTTTGTTTTGACCTCTGACCTTTCCTCTGCGCTCTGCGTCCATTTGTGCGTCTGTTTCCACACATAAACCCACATATCTCTGGAACCGTTTGACCGATTGGGCCAAAATTTTGCATGTGTATAGATCTTACATAGCTCTTTATCATATGCAAAACTGCTGGCGCCACCTGCAGCCATTTTTGCACAGCTCGCATCTGTTTGTCTGCCATGGGATAAAATCACTCATATCTCGGCAGTGGTTTGACATATCTGCCAAAAATTTTGCAGGTTTATACATCCATGACAGCTCTCTTGATTTTATGACAGGTGGCGCCACCTACATTCTAGTTTATGCAGCAGACATCCAAGCTCATATCTCGGGAACCGTTTGACCGATTGGGCCAAAGTTTTGCATGTGTATAGTTCTCACATAGCTCTTTATCATACATAAATGTAGCCCTTGGATAGCTTTATAACATACACAAAAATGGTGGCCCCCCGCAACCATTTTTGCACAGCATCCGTCTGTTTGTCTGCCAAGGGCTAATATCACTCATATACATGTAGTGGTTTGACTTATCTGCCTTAAATTTTGCATATGTATACAACTTGGACGGCTTTCTGGATTTTGTGGTAGGTGGCGCAACCTACATACACAATTTGGCTGCAGACATCCATGCTAATATGCAACACTTCACTCTATTTCCCCTTGCCACTCAATCCATGCCTCCCTTCACCCGTTCCACTCTGATTTAGGCGGATACACGTAGTCGCTTGTCAACTACCCGCATTCTAGTTTTTTTTAATTTTTGACATATTTCATTATTAAAAATTTTTTAATGAAAAATAAACACACAAATTAAATACCTGGAAAAGACCTGGAAATTTAGATTAATTTAATATGATCAACTTCATCCTTGTCTACCATTAACTTGCTTCACATAATCCTTTATAGTAAACAACAATTTTATTTAATTATTTAATTTTCATTTTTATGATTGAAATTAAAAAATTCCCAATGCTGACTGCATGGTGTCATTTGAAATATATTTTCAGCAATCCATGAAAGATCCATAAAACATCAGTAATTGCAAGGTCCCTGTTACTCATTAACAATGAAATTCCTTTTCCATTTATTTTTCTTAAAGTTGTTATTATAAACCAATAATTTTTTTTAAATTATTGTTTATTGTTATGTTTTTGGCCAAAACAATTACAAGAGGAGGGGGGTTGAACAGCTATATCCAGCTGAAGCCATCCAAGAGCTGGCTGGCTGCAGTATATGCCTTGCTTCAAGCAAGAAAGGTCAATATGGGGACATATAGAGGGGCTTCAGTACATCCTAGGTGTGACATGGTCTCATAAAAACTGTAATAAAAGCTACAGTTTTTGGTCAATACCTTTCAAATTTCAGAATTTAGAAGCTGAAATCTTTACGTGTGCATGATATGAAAACTAGACATTTCTTGGCACCGCAGGTGCCAGAGTATCCCCAGACATAGTAGGCCCCCCCCCTTTAAGAACAGACCCCCATTTTTAGCAGCATATACTGACACTTGGCATATTTATTGTTTCTTCCATCTAACAATCCACAATCTTGTTGAAGATGTTGGTCCTTTGACCTTGATCTTTTTAAAGATGTGTCCTGTGACCTTGACCTTTGACCTCATGACCCCAAAATCAATTTGGGTCTTGCTTTTCCAATGGGACATATGCAAGTCAAGTTTAGAATCTATACATCAATAAAGCAGGAATTATCATCCAGAAACTAATTTTTTTTAACAGGTGGCTCCTGTGACCTTCACCTTTGACCTTGTGACCTCAAAATTGATAGTGTTCTTCCTCTCTTGGCAGGAGAACTATATGTGCAAGATGAAAGATCTGAGATGAAATGTTTGGCTGAAAATGCATCCACATCTTTTTAAAGATGTGTCCTGTGACCTTGACCTTTGACCTCATGACCCAAAAATCAATTCAGGTCTTTCTTTTCCAATGGGACATATACAAGTCAAGTTTGAAATCCATACATCAATAAAGCAGGAATTATCATCCAGGAACTAATTTTTGGACAGATGGCTCCTGTGACCTTCACCTTTGACCTTGTGACCTCAAAACTGATATGGGTCTTCCTCTATTGGCAGATGACTTAAATGTGCAAGATGAAAGGTCTGAGATGAAATGTTTGGCTGAAAATGCATCCACAATCTTTTACAGATGTGTCCTGTGAACTTGACCTTTGACCTCATGACCCCAAAATCAATTGGAGTTTTGCTTTTTCAATGGGACATATATAAGTCAAATTTGAAATCAATACATCAATAAAAGCAGGAATTATCATCCAGAAACTAATTTTTGGACAGATAGCTCCTGTGGCCTTGACCTTTGACCTTGTGACCCCAAAATTTATATGGATCATCCACTATTGGCAAGTGAGCTATATATTCAAGACGGAAGACCTGGGATGAAAGTTTGGCTTAAAATGCATCCACATTATCTTTTAAAATGCCAGTCCAGTGACCTTGACCTTTGACCTCATGACCCTAGAACCTATAGGGTTCTTACTTTAGTGGTGGGCCATACATAAGTCATGTTTGAAATCCATATGGCTATCAACACTGGAGATATCATAAGAGGTGTGTGATTTTCACTATATATGGCAATATTCAAGGTCAAGGCCACTATCATAGGAAAGGTCATGACCCCAATTTAAATAAACATCATCCCATAACCCATACCTATGTATATGCATAATATAAAAGAAATCTGTCCATTAGTTTTTTACTTATAATGCTCACAGTACTGTAAGGTGGCAATTTTGGGGGTATTAAACGGCATAAAAACAAGTAAAGAATAATAGGTGGCGCCACCAGTTTCTGGAACATGACAACCCTATCCATGATCTTCCATCAACTTGATTTTGGGATAAATCCATGCAAGATTTCTTGAGATAATTAAGAATTTGTGTGATTTTCCCAAAAATTGGACCTATTCAAGGTCAAGGACACTCTCCTAGTAAAGGTCATGACCTCATTTTAGATAGGCGTCGTCCTCTTACCCATATCTATACATATACCAAGTTTGGTAAAGTTCTGTGAAATATTTTTTTGGTTATCGCGCCAACAAGATTTATATGCGGCGGCGGCAGGACCGGTATGAAAACATAGTATCCCCCGACTTTGTCTGGGGATACAATTAAACCAACAGTGTTTACAGGGAAAAAACGTGCCATGCCCAAAGTTGGGCAAAATTTTAGGAACTGATTTTATATTTATGTGAATAACTTATAAAATTTGAAAAATTCAGATCTAATTTTCAATATACAATTGAATCTTGATTAAATAATGTTATATCCCTGAAAAAAAAGTCTCTAGCTTCAGCCATTCTTATGTTAAGTGAGTAAATATATTTCCTGATTTTTTATGAGGTGCATTATGTTCGGGCCTATAACTTCAACAAATTACGCAATACTACCCTAATTTTTGCTATGTACATAGAAAATGTATGGAAGAATATGTATATATACAATGATCAAATTCAGATCAGTGGTTTTGACATTAGGCAGTCTTAGAGTGTAACAATGGTTTTTTATGGAAAATGGAGGTTTTTCCTTAATATCTCGAAAGGAACGAAGTCCTAATGACCCAATTTTCAGTATGGTAGGAGATTTTGGGGATATCTAACTGTATGCTGAATTTCAGATTCATAGGTCTAACGGTTTCAAAACATGCCAGTTTAACGGACGGACGGACAGCCGACGGACAAAGGACCACAACTATAGCTCAGATGACTTATAGTCAGCTGAGCTAACAATGCAGGTATTAAACACTTTGAATAAGAAACAATTACACATACATCACTGCTGAAATTCTGGCATGGGTGCATACAACACAAATATGATTGCAGCTGGCACCACCGGTCTTTTATACAACAAAGAGATATATACATATGCCCAATGTCAGACTGATATGTCAAACCCCTCCTGCAAAATAAGCAGGGATTATTGTAAAATTTATTGTAGGTGGCACCACAGTTCTTGTACACGATAAAGCTACTCGATATGTATAATTATGCCCAATTTCAGGCTGATGTATCGAATTCACTGATTAAGGTTGATTAAATATCTACAAGTATTAAACAGGGCATTCACTGATTAAGGTTTATGGAATATCTACAAGTATTAAACTGGACAATCACTGATTTTAACTGAATATAATATTATATATTCTCTCTTTTAAATCTCTGACCAAACTATACCTTCAAACTAGATATGAGGATATGAAAAAGAAACACTTGTTCCTTTTGGGTGATCGTTAATTGATTTTTATTTCAAAAGGAAATAAGGAGTAGCAGCTAATGTTTTCTAGAAGGTTTGGTTTGTTGCCATCTTGCACTAAGCATATACACTATTTGGCAAAATCATATTTGATGCACTGTGAATTTCCCCAAGTGTACCTACTATTCCAAAGAATAGTCAGAAATCCTGCATGTAAATAAACCCAGAAATACTCACCATAGGCCAGACAAGATAAGCCACGGACCAATGCATTGATTTAGTCAGCCTTGATGTTGACCCTAACTGGAAACATGGTCTGTTTAATTGACCAACAACTGATCAATACCCTATAACATTTTATGTTAACAATGTTTAGCTTCAAACGGCTATTGAACCTGTTTACATTTCCATCTGACTCAAAATAATTTTTTAAACTTAGTTGTTATTTCTCAATTTCATGTATGATATCATAGCTAACTTAAAATGTTGTTTAAAATTATGAGGGAATTATCAGTCTTTTCTTTTAGACACAAATTTGCTTTATATTGTTTAGTAATTAGTTAGTGGTACAATGGATCCAGGAGGTCTTCCTCAAAAAGATGGTGGAGTGACATGTTTTACCCAAAATCCCTGAATTCACTCAGACCTTAGTGAAAATCACACTTGCATCGATTTTCACAAATATATATGCTGATGGACATAAGAAATCATCAAAGAAAATCATATGATTTTTTATGTGTGCACATACACAAAGAAACACAAACTGAAAATATGTTAACCTACTGCAGTCTCACCTGGCACTGGGCCACTCCATCAAATTTCTTTTTTTTTTTCTTTATATATATGACAATATTTACACTTCTTGCTGATCTTGGCTCACAGAAAAAAAATTCCTTACCACAGTCCAAAAACAAGAAGTTTTAATTGACCCCACATATTCCTAAGCACAGTCCAAAAACAAGAAGTTTTAACTGACCCCACATATTCCTAAGCACAGTCCAAAAACAAGAAGTTTTAACTGACCCCACATATTCCTAAGCACAGTCCAAAAACAAGAAGTTTTAACTGACCCCACATATTCCTAAGCACAGTCCAAAAACAAGAAGTTTTAACTGACCCCACATATTCCTAAGCACAGTCCAAAAACAGAAGTTTTAACTGACCCCACATATTCTTTACCACAGTCCAAAAACAAGAAGTTTTAACTGACCCCACATATTCCTAAGCACAGTCCAAAAACAAGAAGTTTTAACTGACCCCACATATTCCTAAGCACAGTCCAAAAACAAGAAGTTTTAACTGACCCCACATATTCTTTACCATAGTCCAAAAACAAGAAGTTTTAACTGACCCCACATATTCCTAAGCACAGTCCAAAAACAAGAAGTTTTAACTGACCCCACATATTCCTAAGCACAGTCCAAAAACAGTAGTTTTAACTGACCCCACATATTCTTTACCACAGTCCAAAAACAAGAAGTTTTAACTGACCCCACATATTCCTAAGCACAGTCCAAAAACAAGAAGTTTTAACTGACCCCACATATTCCTAAGCACAGTCCAAAAACAAGAAGTTTTAACTGACCCCACATATTCCTAAGCACAGTCCAAAAACAAGAAGTTTTAACTGACCCCACATATTCTTTACCACAGTCCAAAAACAAGAAGTTTTAACTGACCCCACATATTCCTAAGCACAGTCCAAAAACAAGAAGTTTTAACTGACCCCACATATTCTTTACCACAGTCCAAAAACAAGAAGTTTTAACTGACCCCACATATTCCTAAGCACAGTCCAAAAACAAGAAGTTTTAACTGACCCCACATATTCCTAAGCACAGTCCAAAAACAAGAAGTTTTAACTGACCCCACATATTCCTAAGCACAGTCCAAAAACAAGAAGTTTTAACTGACCCCACATATTCTTTACCACAGTCCAAAAACAAGAAGTTTTAACTGACCCCACATATTCCTAAGCACAGTCCAAAAACAAGAAGTTTTAACTGACCCCACATATTCCTAAGCACAGTCCAAAAACAAGAAGTTTTAACTGACCCCACATATTCCTAAGCACAGTCCAAAAACAAGAAGTTTTAACTGACCCCACATATTCCTAAGCACAGTCCAAAAACAAGAAGTTTTAACTGACCCCACATATTCTTTACCACAGTCCAAAAACAAGAAGTTTTAACTGACCCCACATATTCCTAAGCACAGTCCAAAAACAAGAAGTTTTAACTGACCCCACATATTCTTTACCACAGTCCAAAAACAAGAAGTTTTAACTGACCCCACATATTCCTAAGCACAGTCCAAAAACAAGAAGTTTTAACTGACCCCACATATTCCTAAGCACAGTCCAAAAACAAGAAGTTTTAACTGACCCCACATATTCCTAAGCACAGTCCAAAAACAAGAAGTTTTAACTGACCCCACATATTCCTAAGCACAGTCCAAAAACAAGAAGTTTTAACTGACCCCACATATTCCTAAGCACAGTCCAAAAACAAGAAGTTTTAACTGACCCCACATATTCTTTACCACAGTCCAAAAACAAGAAGTTTTAACTGACCCCACATATTCCTAAGCACAGTCCAAAAACAAGAAGTTTTAACTGACCCCACATATTCTTTACCACAGTCCAAAAACAAGAAGTTTTAACTGACCCCACATATTCCTAAGCACAGTCCAAAAACAAGAAGTTTTAACTGACCCCACATATTCCTAAGCACAGTCCAAAAACAAGAAGTTTTAACTGACCCCACATATTCCTAAGCACAGTCCAAAAACAAGAAGTTTTAACTGACCCCACATATTCCTAAGCACAGTCCAAAAACAAGAAGTTTTAACTGACCCCACATATTCTTTACCACAGTCCAAAAACAAGAAGTTTTAACTGACCCCACATATTCCTAAGCACAGTCCAAAAACAAGAAGTTTTAACTGACCCCATATATTCTTTACCAGTCTGAAAACAAGGAGATTAAACTGACCCCACATATTCCTTACCACAGTCTGAAAACAAGGAGATTAAACTGACCCCACATAATCCTTACCACTGTCTGAAAACAAGGAGTTTTAACTGACCCCACATATTCCTTACCACTGTCTGAAAACAAGGAGTTTTAACTGACCCCACATATTCCTTACCACTGTCTGAAAACAAGGAGTTTTAACTGAACCATCATAATTCTTACCACTGTCTGAACACAAGGAGTTTTAACTGACCCCACATATTCCTTACCACAGTCTGAAAAAAACAAGGAGTTTTAACAGGCCCAACAAAGATAAAGCCCTTTAAAATGGGTCTTATAACCATCAAGCTGTGGTGTAGGGCTTCTGGTGGTAGGATGAGGCTGCTGCAGAGGCTGAAGGTGACAGCATGATGCTCGAATGTTACCCTAACCTTCAAGGTGACTGCATGACGCTGGAATGTTACCCTAACCTTCAAAGTGACAGCATGATGCTGGAATGTTACCTTAACCATCAAAGTGACAGCATGATGCTTGAAATTGTGGAATGTTCTCCTAACCTTCAAGATGACAGCATGATGCTGGAATGTTACCATAACCTTCAAGGTGACTACATGGTGCTGGAATGTTACCCTAACCTTCAAAGTGACAGCATGATGCCTGAATGTTACCCTAACCTTCAAGGTAACAGCATGACGCTGGAATGTTACCCTTACTGTAAAAATTGAGAACATGATGCTTGAATGTTACCCTAACCTTCAATGTAACAGCATGATGCTGGAATGTTACCCTAACCTTCAAAGTGACAGCATGATGCTTGAAATTGTGGAATGTTACCCTAACCTTCAAGATGACAGCATGATCCAGGAATGTTACCCTAACCTTCAAGGTGACTACATGATGCTGAAATGTTACCCTAACCTTCAAAGTGACAGCATGATGCCTGAATGTTACCTTAACCTTCAAGGTAACAGCATGATGCTTGAATGTTACTCTAACTGTCAAAATTGAGAACATGATGCTGGAATGTTACCCTAACCTTCAAGATGACAGCATGATCCAGGAATGTTACCCTAACCTTCAAGGTGACTACATGATGCTGAAATGTTACCCTAACCTTCAAAGTGACAGCATGATGCCTGAATGTTACCGTAACCTTCAAGGTAACAGCATGATGCTAGAATGTTACCCCAACCTTCACTACCAAACACTGGTAATATATCACATATACTGATGTTAATAGTTCCTCTGCAAACTTAACACAACAAATATATTTAAATAACCCATGTTTACCATTAATTATACAACTAGAAAATATAGAGAGGACTAATCCCCTTCAAACATAAATGTCAGAAATGTGCACATTTGCCAATTTAAAAGCATGATAAATTTGACAAAATTTCCAGACGTAGAATTCCTCAAAACCACCATGTTAAATGAGAATGAATTTGAATCAAATCAGGTGAATAGGCTAATGAATATTAAGATTCATGTCTTGTTAATTTGAGGTTGATCATAACATCCCATTTAACATGGAACTAACATAAAAATCTGACAAAATAATTACTGTCAGGTAAATCATAATCACAACAATGGTTCTGGCACATGACACATACTAACAAGGGACCCGTTGGTCCCTCAGCTGAATTTTTGAACATTTTAGCAAATGCAAAAAAAAACTTATTTCTTTTTGTTTTTAGCTCAACTGACTATAAGTCATCTTAGCTATAGTGATGGTCCTTTGTCCGTAGTCTGTGTCTGTCTGGCCGGCTGTTAACAAGACACATTTTGAAACCATTTGACGAAACTTCAAGAAATTACACAACACTGACCTAATTTCTAGTATGTATAAAATATATAGAGGAATGGTAATACCTTAAAATCTTGTGTACAAGCCGGAAAATTTATTCCCAAATACCACTGTCAAAAATTCATAACACTATTAACAGCTTACACACGGGCCTAAAAAACTGACCTAGATCTGCCAGGGACAACCAACCGACCTGTCTGACCAGTTCTGTCACTGGGAGTTGAAAATTCTGTTCTGGTGTCAACAGCTGATTCCTACAGCATGCATAATATATAGTTCTCGCAATAAAAATTATTGTTAATAATAGTACTGTTTTTGTTTCTCAATAAATATATATAAATATTTATATACACTGTAACAACAGAATTTACCAGCAAAGTTGAGACTGACCATAAGGGATTTTAAGGACGCTGGCCATATCCCTAGGTGTTTTTGACAGACCAGCGCTCAAGGAATTTAATGACGTGCATTTCACTGAGGGGGTTCTGTGAACTTAGCACAAGCACACGTTATACTCCCGTACAAACAAAAATCGCTCTGCCAAAAAAAAAGATGGTGTTCTGTGCAGAACAATATTGTCATGACCAAATTGAAAAAAAAAATATCTGTACATATCTCCATTTAAAAAGACCAGGTAACATATTATCTGATTAACCAAAGATGGCTTGACTAGAGCAAAACAGCACAGGATATGCTCAGAATCATTCAGAGCTGGTGTGTGATGGTTCAACAAATGCCTGATTACAACCCCAATCAGTAATCATCCGGGACACAGGTACCAGGAAGCAGCCCGTTGCAAGAAGCCCTAAAAAAGGTCACACTTCGCACCTGTGTACTGACAAAGGCGGGGGAAAATTATCACTCCGTTCGGAAGTTCCTTCTTAAAAATTACCCCAATTCCTAGTGAATGACTGCAGCCCTACCTAAAACAGATCTGAGTTCAACATGACATCAATATCACAATGTTATTAAACAGAGGGACACGTACATAACACCTTCAAGAATTAGTACTCCACAGATTGTGGATTATAGGAATAACACATGAAAACATTCATCAACAAGACGGGAGGCGAGTTTTCAAGTGATAAGAATAAGGGGCTTGATCAAAGAACGACAGACGTTTTATTCACGTGTTGCCCAAGCTCACGTGCCTCTCCCTGCAGTTGGTTATGATGGATACTTACACCACATATATGCAGTTGGTTCGCGTGTACTGGTTCACTAGTATGTCCGTGTGTCGAGAAAGGGAAGACCGGAGTTAATTAAAACTTAAATAAAACTGTTATTCTTGTGTGTTCACAGAATGTATAATATTCTCTGACAAATATTATTGGTCTAGCTTCGTGCTTACTTATCAACTAAGATTATATGAAATGTGAATCAGCAACAGCAAGTCAACAACAGTCATGTTTTAATAACACATAAATAGTTATGTTTTATTGATATCAAACATGAACAATCAACAGACCTTTAAATTCAATGAGCAATGAGGGAATGTATGAGAAACCCATGGCTCTTCTATTATTGCCATCTGCCAATTCTGAGTATCAGATGATCTTCATTTTTGCAATATACTAAATTCTTTCTATGATAGTTAATACTAAGTAATTAAATTTTATTAAATGTTACTTAGTTTTCACCTTCTTAACCTGCAAAGATAAGATTACGTGAATGTTTCCATTCATGTGCCTCCACAATCGTTGACATCATCTGCCCAGCTGCCATGAGCTTCCTAACAATCCCCCTACAAATTTTCCCCTGCTTTTCCACCTCAAAACTCAAGACCGTCTTATACACAGGTCCGGCTTGTACACAAGATTTTAACGTATTCAGTTTGATCAATATCAGATCAGTGGTTTTGATAATTGATATTATGCGGTCTTTACATGTAACAATGGGCTTTTAATGGAAAATTGAGGTTTTTCTTTAATATCTCATAAAAATGAAGTCATATTGACCCAATTTTTGGTAAGGTAGGAGATTTTGGGGACATCTAATGGTATGCCAAAATTAGGATTCTTAGGTCTGATGATTTCAAAACATGCTTAAAGGGGGACGTGCCCATATTACGGTATTAGGTCAAGCTTGTACATCAGGTGTTGCTACAATATACTGATCTAAGATGGCTATCTGAGTCTTGTATTATCTGTGTACTAAACATGAATCTTCAGTGTCAATTGTCCACTAATCATCTATTCAGGCTAAACATGAATCTACATTGTAAATGGTCCATCAATCATCTATTCAGGCTAAACATGAATCTACATTGTAAATGGTCCACCAATCATCTAGTCAGGCTAAACATGAATCTACAGTGTATATTGTCCACTATTCATCTAGTCAAGCTAAACATGAATCTATAGTGTAAATGGTCCACCAATCATCTAATCAGGCTAAACATGAATCTACATTGTAAATGGTTCACCAATCATCTAGTCAGGTTATATAAACATGAATCTACAGTGTATATTGTCCACAATTCATCTAGTCAGGCTAAACATGAATCTATAGTGTAAATGGTCCACCAATCATCTAGTCAGGCTACACATGAATCTACATTGTAAATGGTCCACCAATCATCTAGTCAGGCTAAACATTAATATACATTGTCAATGTTCCACCATTCATCTAGGCAGGCTAAACATGAATCTACAGTGTAAATTGTCCACTATTCATCTAGTCAGGCTAAACATGAATCTACAGTGTAAATGGTCCACCAATCATCTAGTAAGGCTAAACATGAATCTACAGTGTAAATGGTCCACCAATCATCTAGTCAGGCTAAACATGAATCTACAGTGTCAATGGTCCACCAAATATCTAGTCAGGCTAAACATGAATCTGCAGTGTCAATGGTCTACCAATCATCTAGTCAGGCTAAACATGAATCTACAGTGTAAATGGTCCACGATTCATCTAGGCAGGCTAAACATGAATCTACAGTGTAAATGGTCCACCAATCATCTAGTTAGGTTAAACATGAATCTACAGTGTAAATGTTCACCATTCATCTAAACAGAGTGAAATTTCTTACCTGACCGACCACGAGTAGGAAGTGAAGACTGGCCACTCCCCATAGGAAGTGGCACATAGACTTGTTGTCCATCTCTGGAGACACAGACAGGTCTCCCCTCCAAACAGTGACTGGCACTGGCCTGGGGGTAAGCCCTAACATAATACATATCTCGTTTATGGCTGCAACACTCCACTGGAATATTTTCCTTAAATGAATGCTCCTTGAATACTGAAGTTCCATGTATCCCTGTCTTCTGCTGTTTCTTTGTAATATAAGTACCACATCTCTTGTTTGTGCAGTAAACAGTATTCATGCAGGAAAGTTACACTGAACATTTTATGGCAAGAGGCTTTGAAATCTGATAGCTTTTCATAAGTTACACAGATGAGATATAACTGGTCCAATAACAGCTAGTAAAACAACTATGTGAGCTCTGCTGTGTGTGCAGACACACAAATGAGTATTCTCAAAGCACTAGTGTGTAGCCTTTATTATCCTAACATCAACTTAGGGAACACACCAATTCTGCAATGGAATCTAACAGCACATAATAGGCATGACATTAGTATGTATCCTTGGTCATGCTGCCCCTCACATAATAGGCATGACATCAGTACAGTGTGTATCCTCCGTCATCCAGCCTGCACATTCCTGTCTCCTGTTCCTCTTGTCAGTTTCACATACCAGATTACAACACTGGATCAGGTTTCATACCCTCTGCCTTGTACAGTGAGGTGTATGATGCTGTATTCCACTGTACTTCACAAGTTAACACAAAGCTGTCTCTCAATGTGATCAACAAATGAAGGAGATTCAGAAAACTTGAATGTTGTGCTGATGTAAGCATGCCTTGAGCCTGGGCAAAAACACCACAGTCTCATCCAGTCAGTTTAAGCAGCCAGCAGCTCAGAGGTCAAAGGTCCCAGGGGCTTGAGTCCATATGGAGATGGTCTGGCCTGACAGAGATTTTGTTGGTTTTGTCTGCTGCTGCTCACTCCCCAGCTGGAAGCACAGACCAGTCCTGTGAAATCAACATGTCAGCATGTGCAGGGTGTCAACTTAGCTGTATGGTGCCAGGGAATCACATGGCAGTCAGCAAGGAAACACACTCCAAATACAGCTAATACTGTAATATACTTAACTCACACCACACAGCTGGCAGTCAGCAAGGAAACATACTCCAAATACAGCTAATACTGTAAAATACTTAACTCATACCACATTTATCTCTCTTGTGTTTTTTATATTTTGAACACATTGAAAAAAATCATGTTGTGCAAAATCTCTTATATTACAACTTGCTGTAATAAAAACAATATATGATGTATGACATATCAAGCTTCCTTTTCTTCTAATGTTGGCCCTATATTAACTATCTTTGAAAATTCCAAACACTTGTGTTTCTGTGGGTGATGTGCTTGTCTGAATGCTCTCACAATAATGACCCAATCTGAAATGCCCCATATAAAATCAGTTTTTATATGTATCACAATTTCTGTTGCATGAACCAGTGTAAAAATCTCAGACCAATCATCACTGTGGAAGATAGGAACAAACAGGGCTAATTGTGAAGTGTACTAGTCAATATCTGCCAGCTGCTGCCATCAAGGACCAAGTCAATATCTAAGCTTGCACACTGTTACAAGAATGCCCTACCCCTGGTATTACCGGGAGGGGGGGGGGGACACCCTATGACGTCATGGCAACCAGGGGAGGTTCCCTTGGCAATGATGCCATAGATGCTGCTCTGGATTGACCACAGAGCTGGTGATGCAGGACTGAAACATGACCCGGGTAAACCTGGTGACTGTTTCAGCCTTGCCCTCTATCTCGGCTTGGGGATACGAGCTTAGCAGATGTGCTAAGCCCCGTCTCCCTGAATCACGGCGAGCCTCTGGTCTGGTCTTAACTTTTGTTTTACAGAAGTTAAGAATAAAGGCCGGGCTAGAGTATTGTGGACAACTGTAGGTCTTCAGTAAGTTAGTATATATATTTTATGTAATCATAGTTAGTTCATGGTATCTCTAGTTGTATTTTACATAGTTGTCTTAATAAATTCTTGTGCTCATTACAATTACCTCTCCATCTAATAGTTTCTATAGTTTCTGTTGTATGTATGGAGGAGCATCTGCATTTGAGTCACGCTACCATTAATTAATTATATAGCTCTCCCCTCATTTTGTAACAACACTTGAGATCTGTGTCAGTTTCATGCACCTAATTCTGGGACAAATTTATTTCAAACATTGACTATGTTTGTCACCTCATGTCACAAGGTTCACATGCTCCACCATCAACACTGATTTAAAACCTAAAGAAAGGGCTGTGAGCCATGGAAACAGCATCTATTTTGAACTAGTGGCCCATTGGCAATGACACAAAGCTGAATTTGACACTTAACTAAATGCCATATGTGCCCGGTAGCACATAAAACATGTGACCCTAAATTAATCTTGTTATAAATCGTACAGGCCAGATTGTAACCATGCAGCCCAGAGAGTGAGCAGGGCACAGATTGTAACCATACAGCCCAGAGAGTGAGCAGGGCACAGATTGTAACCATACAGCCCAGAGAGTTGCAGGGCACAGATTGTAACCATACAGCTCAGAGAGTTGCAGGGCACAGATTGTAACCATACAGCCCAGAGAGTGAGCAGGGCACAGATTGTAACCATACAGCCCAGAGAGTGGCAGGACACAGATTGTAACCATACAGCCCAGAGAGTTGCAGGGCACAGATTGTAACCATACAGCTCAGAGAGTAGCAGGGCACAGATTGTAACCATACAGCTCAGAGAGTTGCAGGGCACAGATTGTAACCATACAGCCCAAAGAGTAGCAGGGGACAGACTGTAACCATACAGTCCAGAGAGTAGCAAGACACAAATTGTAACCATACAGCTCAGACAGTAGCAGGGCACAGATTGTAACCATACAGCCCAAAGATTAGCAGGGGACAGACTGTAACCATACAGCCCAGAGAGTAGCATGGCACAGATTGTAACCATACAGCCCAGAGAGTGAGCAGGGCACAGATTGTAACCATACAGCCCAGAGAGTTGCAGGGCACAGATTGTAACCATACAGCCCAGAGAAGATGATACCAGATATATTAAAAGTGTATACATAAAAGGTATATTGATACAAGGTGGTTTATTCCTTTCATACTGATCTTTTCGGATTTTATACAATACTTGATGGTTTCTGAATTGTGATCATGTTATATATCATATTATACCTGACATTTCACAGAATACTGTGTATGTTAATCATACACATATAATACCTGACACTTCACAGAATTCTGACCATGTTATACACATGTTTTACCTATCACATCACAGAATACTGACCATGATAATTATACACATATTTTACCTGACGCTTCACAGAATACTGACCATGTTATACACATGTTTTACCTATCACATCACAGAATACTGACCATGTTAATTACACACATATAAAACATGACACTTCAAAGAATACTGACCATGTTAATTATATAGCTCTCCCCTCATTTTGTAACAACACTTGAGATCTGTGTCAGTTTCATGCACCTAATTCTGGGACAAATTTATTTCAAACATTGACTATGTTTGTCACCTCATGTCACAAGGTTCACATGCTCCACCATCAACACTGATTTAAAACCTAAAGAAAGGGCTGTGAGCCATGGAAACAGCATCTATTTTGAACTAGTGGCCCATTGGCAATGACACAAAGCTGAATTTGACACTTAACTAAATGCCATATGTGCCCGGTAGCACATAAAACATGTGACCCTAAATTAATCTTGTTATAAATCGTACAGCCCAGATTGTAACCATGCAGCCCAGAGAGTGAGCAGGGCACAGATTGTAACCATACAGCCCAGAGAGTGAGCAGGGCACAGATTGTAACCATACAGCCCAGAGAGTTGCAGGGCACAGATTGTAACCATACAGCTCAGAGAGTTGCAGGGCACAGATTGTAACCATACAGCCCAGAGAGTGAGCAGGGCACAGATTGTAACCATACAGCCCAGAGAGTGGCAGGACACAGATTGTAACCATACAGCCCAGAGAGTTGCAGGGCACAGATTGTAACCATACAGCCCAGATAGTGAGCAAGGCACAGATTGTAACCATACAGTCCAGAGAGTAGCAGGACACAGATTGTAACCATACAGCTCAGAGAGTAGAAGGGCACAGATTGTAACCATACAGCTCAGAGAGTAGCAGGGCACAGATTTTAACCATAAAGCTCAGACAATAGCAGGGCACAGATTGTAACCATACAGCGCAAAGAGTAGCAGGGAACAGACTGTAACCATACAGCCCAGAGAGTGAGCAAGGCACAGATTGTAACCATACAGCCCAGAGAGTGAGCAGGGCACAGATTGTAACCATACAGTCCAGAGAGTAGCAGGGCACAGATTGTAACCATACAGCCCAGAGAGTGAGCAAGGCACAGATTGTAACCATACAGTCCAGAGAGTAGCAGGACACAGATTGTAACCATACAGCTCAGACAGTAGCAGGGCACAGATTGTAACCATACAGCTCAGAGAGTAGCAGGGCACAGATTGTAACCATACAGCCCAGAGAGTAGCAGGGCACAGATTGTAACCATACAGCGCAAAGAGTAGCAGGGAACAGACTGTAACCATACAGCCCAGAGAGTAGCAGGGCACAGATTGTAACCATACAGCCCAGAGAGTAGCAGGGCACAGATTGTAACCTTACAGCCCAGAGAGTTGCAGGGCACAGTTTGTAACCGTACAGTCCAAAGAGTAGCAGGAAACAGACTGTAACCATACAGCCCAGAGAGTAGCAGGGCACAGATTGTAACCATACAGCTCAGACAGTAGCAGGGCACAGATTGTAACCATACAGCCCAAAGAGTAGCAGGGAACAGACTGTAACCATACAGCCCAGAGAGTAGCAGGGCACAGATTGTAACCATACAGCCCAGAGAGTTGCAGGGCACAGATTGTAACCATACAGCCCAGAGAAGATGATACCAGATATATTAAAAGTGTATACATAAAAGGTATATTGATACAAGGTGGTTTATTCCTTTCATACTGATCTTTTCAGATTTTATACAATACTTGATGGTTTCTGAATTGTGATCATGTTATATATCATATTATACCTGACATTTCACAGAATACTGTGTATGTTAATCATACACATATAATACCTGACACTTCACAGAATTCTGACCATGTTATACACATGTTTTACCTATCACATCACAGAATACTGACCATGATAATTATACACATATTTTACCTGACGCTTCACAGAATACTGACCATGTTATACACATGTTTTACCTATCACATCACAGAATACTGACCATGTTAATTACACACATATAAAACATGACACTTCAAAGAATACTGACCATGTTAATTATACACATATAAAACCCAACACTTCAAAGAATACTGACCATGTTAAATATACACAAATTTTACCTGAAGCTTCACAGAATTCTGAACCATGTTATACACATATTATACCTGACAGAATTCTGATCAAGTTATACAGATATTATTTTTATTATACCTGACCATATTATACATAACAATATACAATTGTGTAAATGGTTTAGATCTAATTCACTTGCAGAGAATTATTGAGAGTTGACATGTTTTGACATCACCTCACCCAGACTTGATCTGCCAGCTCCTAGATCCTGAAACTGCTCTAAAATATAACCTGTCTGAGTGCAGTAATATTAGAATGAATGATTAACACATAGCTTGTCTTCAAAGCACGAAGAATGAATATTTTGCAAATCCTGCTTCCACACAGCTTTCTTTGCTGCCTGATGCTATTCCAGGTTCATCAATATTTCTACAGCACACAGACAGGCATTTTGAGTGTGGCCGTGAGCTGCACCAGCCCAGTTGTGTGTACACTTTGTGAGATGTAGGCAGGGTAATACCAGGTCTGATTGTGTACACACACTCCCTGCCACTGGCTGGTGGCTCCTCTGACAGCTATCACCTATTGCTGATACCTTTAGACCAGATGAACAAGAGTACAGGACTCAAACCTCCATCTTTAGTACAGTATATACATCATTCTCAAGATCAATCACCCACATCAAAATAAACTGTTTCCCCCAGCTTTTTTATGGTTTGATCATGTTAAATTAATAAAATGACTTTCAATTTAGTAGATTAATTATTATAAATTAAAAACTAAAATACGGGTAGTCGACAAGCGACTACATGTATCTGCCAAAATCAGAGGAGGACGGGTGAAGTGAGGCATGGATTGAGTAGCAATTAAGGGGAAATAGAGTTACATATTAGAATGGATCTCTGCCATGTAAACATGATTGTAGGTGGCGCCACCTGTTATTTGAACGAGAAACTATCCAAGATGTATACACATGCAAAATTTCAGGAGAAAAAGTCAAACCACTGCAGAGATATGAGTGATTTTATCCCACAGCAAACAAACAGATGGACGTTGTGCAAAAATGGCTGCAGATGGCGCCACCATTTTTGTGTATGTTATAAAGCTATCCAAGGGCTACATTTGTGTTAATATTTTTTCCTGATTGGTCAAACGAGTCAGGAGATATAAGCATTAATGTCTGCAGCATGAACATGAATGAAGCTGGCACTACCTGTCATAAAATCAAGAAAGCTATCCAGGATGTATACGCATGCCGAATTACAGGTAATTTGGTCAAACCACTGCAGAGATATGAGTGATTTTAACCCAAGGCAGACAAACAGATGGACGCTGTGCAAAAATTGCAGCAGGTGGCGCCACCATTTTTGTGTATGTTATATAGCTATCCATGGGCTAAATTTGTGTAAATTTTTTTCCTGATTGGTTGAACGAGTCCGGAGATATAAGCATGGATGTCTACAGCATGAATGTGAATGTAGGTGGCACCACCTGTCATAAAATCAAGAAAGCTATGCGGGATGTATACGCATGCCGAATTTCAGGTAATTTGGTCAAACCACAGCAGAAATACGAGTGATTTTAACCGAAGGCAGACAAACAGATGGACGCTGTGCAAAAATGGCTGCAGGTGGCGCCACCATTTTTGTGTATGTTATAAAGCTATCCAAGGGCTACATTTGTGTATAATTTTTTTCCTGATTGGTCAAACAGTTCCCGAGATATGAGCTTGGATGTCTGCAGCGTTAACGTGAATGTAGGTGGCGTCTTCTGTCATAAAATCAAGAAAGCTATCCAGAATGTATACACATGCAAAATTTCAGGTGGATAAGTCCAACCAATGTTGAGATATGAGTGTTTTTATCCCAAGGCAGATGAACAGATGGACGCTGTGCAAAAATGGTTGCAGGTGGCGCAGGTGTATGTTATGAAGCTTTCCAAGGGCTACATTTGTGCAAAATCTTTAGCTGTATCGGTCAAACGGTTCCTGAGATATGTGGGTTTATGTGTGGAAACAGACACACAAATGGACGCTGGGGAGAGAGGAAAGGTCAGCGGTCAACCAAAAATGAGGGCCCAGCAGTTCACATGTGACCGATCATAATTCCGAATTTTAAAAAATTCTGCCCAGTGGGTATGGAGTTCTCCGAAAACCTATGCGGCGTCCGACTGAAAACATAGTATCCACAAAACTCTGTTTTGGCGGATACAATGATTGTAGCTGGCACCACCAGTATGTCAAACAAACCCCTCCTATGAAATAAGGAGGGACATACACTGTGCAAAAATTATTGTAGGTGGCGCCACCAGTTTTGTACACTATAAAGCTACCTGATATGTATAAACATGCCCAATTTTAGGCTGATGTATAAAAATCCTCTGTAGAAATAAGCAGGTGCATACACTGCAAAAGTCAATGTAGGTGGCACCACCTGTCTTGTAAAAGAGAATACCATCAAAGACGCATAGACAGGTCAAAATATCAGTCCAATACAGCAAACTTCCCAGAGTTTGATGCACTGGGCTGACAAGGCTTAGGTGAGTAAGGCAGTTGCCCCCGAGTGACCTGTGACAATTGCTGCCTCAAGCAACTGCACTGAGTGAATCCTTGACCTGCACCTGGCTAGAATAAGTAAACTTTTGACCTGTACCTAGCTGCACTGAGTGAACTCTTGACCTGTTGCATAATCTGACACAGTTGGCAGTCTGCCAAAGCTATAAATAGATTCAGGCTGCACTTTGGTGCCAAATATGATGCAGTGAGCATTCTGTCAAAGCTATAAATAGAAAGCAGCTACTGCACTGAGTGAACTCTTGACCTATACCTGGCTGCACTTCTTCCAATCCTTGCACTGTGCCAAAACTATTTATAGAGCTGACATCATCTTGGCTAATGGCCAACATCAAGGCACTGGCAATCTGCCAATGGTAAACCAAGTGCTGCCATCTGTACACAAAAGTGGTCCCTACTTGTAATAACTTTGAAATTTATTTTCCCAATACGAAATGCTTTTCAGCTGACTTTTTATAAGAAAGAAATCAGGAATATATGTAAAATTATTATGGATACATACTGAATGCAAAATTAAAATACAGATATATCTCATTAATGGCAAATTCTTGAATTAAGTTGAGTAGGGAAACCAATAATTTATAATCCACGTACAGTTGTCTTTATATAGCCACAGAGAGCTGTATATCCATGATTGTAACATTGCCTGGTATGATAACTTAAATCATAAATCTAAATTTTTTAAAAGCTTTTAAAAAAAACTTTCTTGTCAATATTAACCAAAGATAACCTGAAATCTAAATGTCTAGTGGCATGATGTAATAGATGCCGATAAACTGGTGCCAGGCTAGATGTAACAGCATCACACAGCTAACATATATGGTAAAATGACTCAATTCAAGCTCCATAATTCAGCCAAAAATCATTCATGTGGAACCATTAATGACAATTATTATAAGAATAATTGTAGGGATTATTCTTGTAAAATATTTAACAAACTGGCTTCAGTGGCATCAGTCGAAAAACGTTTTGCAGGTTTATAACTCATATAGGAAGATACAGCAAACTGGCTAAGTTCAGCTTCCCATAACTCAGCCAAAAAGCACTGAACCAAAACCATTTGAACAAACTTGAATTATCAACATCTGAGGATAATTAATGTGTGAGATTTAAGAATTTGGCCCAGTGGTTTTTGATGAGAAGATCTTTGTAGCCACTGAGCTAAAATGGGCTGTTATGGCATATGACTAAATTCAGCTTCCCATAACTTAGCCAAAAGTCACTCAACTGAGACCATTTGAACAAACTTCAGAAAGCACTACCCTAGGATAATTTCTTTGCGATATTAAACATTTTGGCCACATGGTTTCAGAGAAGAAGTTTTTTGTAGGCCTTAGTGTAATACAGGCACTGATGACCCCGTACAAAAAAGGCCGATGCAGGTGGCGCCACCAATACCTCAATTTCAGATATGACTTATGTGACCAACATTTGCACAAAATTTGGTGATGATAGCTCCAGCCATTTCTGAGATTTAAATTTTAATATGCTTTTTTGCACAGGTAACAAAGTTCAATCTCCTGTTACTCTGACAAAAATCTCCGAACTGGAACCATTCGAACAAACTTGAGAAAGATTGTTCCAGGGATCATTTCTGTGAAATATTGGACATTTTGGCTGGACAGTTTCGGAGAAGAAGATTTTTAAAGCTTTTTTAGCTTTTTCCCTATAAAATCTAAGAAAATGCAGTTAGAAAAAAAATAAACAAAATCTGATATAGTTTTTTGGATGACTGATTATTTGCAAAATATTTGGTGATGCTAGCTCCAGCCATTTTTGAGATAGCCATGGTTAACGTACAGACAACGCACGACGGACGACACCGCACCATCGCATAAGCTCACAGGTTCGCTAAAAATACAGGTGGCACCCACCAGCCTGCAGAAATTGATGAAACACTCGATGATTAATATCTATGCAAAGAATCATGGTGATCAATGCATTAGTTGTTTAGATACTTGAGCTTCTATATCAAATTTTCTCATTTTTCTTGGGGGTACTTTGGAGCCCCATAGTTCAAAGAATATGGGTAACAGAGACTTAATTCCAGGTGTCCAAGGAGATTTTTCATGGACCTCTCTGGATGTAAAGTCAGAAGATTCTATATCCAGCAGTTATGATTCGTGCCCTGTTAACGGACAGACGACCGGACGGCGGACGGACAAAGAGTGATTGCTAAAGCTCAGATGATTTACAGTCAGCTGAGCTAATAACCATCTTTCATTTTGATTTTCAGAAAAATACAAATAACCACTTGAGAAATATAATTTTTTTATACCAAAAATGGATATTAAGGTCAAGGCCACTCTCAAAGTGAAGGTCCCCAATTTAAAGACTTCATCCTATAACCCATATCTGAGTATGTGCATAACACGAAAGCAATCTGTTCATTACTTTTTTTACGTATAAAGCCCACACAGCTGTAAAGTGGCAAATGTTGGGGGTCTTAATAGGCAGAAAAACAAAAAGGTATTATAGGTGGTGCCACCAGTCTTCTGTACAAGACAAAGCTGTCCGAGATCTTTGGTCAACCTGATTTTTGGACCAATCCATGAGATATTTAAGATTTTGTGTGATTCTCACCGAAAATGGACATATTTTAAGTCAAGTCACTCTCCAATTAAAGGTCATGACCTCATTATAAAAAGGCTTTGTCCTCTCACCCATACATATGCATATGTAAAGTTTGATTAAGATCCATGAAATTTTTTTTTTTAAGTTTGCTTGCAGACAAGATTCATGCTGTGGGACTGTGTTATAACCATAGTATGCCAGACTTTGTCTGGGGATACAGTAAACCATTCAAGTCACACACATTTTATTTCTGTTGTTCTAAGATAGAGTTGACCATGTAAGGAAAGCTGAAATTTAAACATTTTCTGACTAGTTGAGGAACAAGCAGAAAATACTATTTCACCTCACAGAGTGTAAGCTACCACACATAGTGCCATCTGCATGCAAAAACACATAGCAGTGAAATGATTAAAAAAGTCTAAACAATTTGGTAATGATTGGTGGATTGATTTATGGGATAAAAGGTAAAATATTTTGCATCATATATGGCCGGAAACATGCAGAATAAGATAATGTTGAAATTAGCAAAATTCTAACTCCAGCAGGAACATAAGCCTTAAAATAATTCTTTTCAATATTGTGTTCTTTGAATTCCCTTAGCTCCAAGGAATCCACGCATATGATTTGAAGGCTAAAGTGTTCTTATTAACTGACTTATCTGAAGGAAACTGAAAGAAGAATATAGGTAGTCGACAAGCAACGACTACATGTATCCGGCGAAATCAGGGTGGGACATGGATTGAGTGGCAAGGGGAAATAGAGTAAGGTGTGTTGCATATTAGCATGGATGTCTGCAGCCGAAATGCATATCTAGGTTGCGCCACCTACCACAAAATCCAGAAAGCTGTCCAAGTTGTTTACACATGCAAAGTTTTAGGCAGATAAGTCAAACCACTGCAGAGATGAGTAATTTTATCCCACAGCAGACAAACAGACCGACGCTGTGCAAAAATGGTTGCAGGTGGCGCCCCCAGTTTTGTGTATGATAAAGAGTTATGTGAGAACTATACTCATGCAAAATTTTCGCCCAATCAGTCAAAAGGTTCCCAAATATGAGCTTGGATGTCTGCAGTGTTAACTTGAATGTAGGTGGTGCCACCTGTCATAAAATAAAGAAAGCTGTCCAGGGTGTATACAAATGCAAAATTTCAGGTGGATAAGTCTAACCAATGCAGAGATATGAGTGATTTTATCCCAAGGCAGATGAACAGATGGACGCTGTGCAAAAATTTTGCAGGTGGTGCCACCATTTTTAGTGTATGTTATAAAGCTCACCAAGGGCTACATTTGTGCAAAAATTTTAGCCTGATCGGTCAAACGGTTCCCGAGATATGTTGGTTTATGTGTGGAAACAGATACACAAATGGACGCTAGGCAGAGAGGAAAGGTCAGAGGTCAGCCAAAAATGAGTGTGCCGCAGTTCACATGTGACCCGATCATAATTCCGTATTTTAAAAAATTCTGCCCAGTGGTTATGGAGAAGTTCTTCGGAATCCTAAGCGGCGGCAGTGGCGTCTGACTGAAAACATAGTCTCGGCAAAAAGAGTTTTGGCGGATACAAATACCATTTTGGACCACAGAGATGGTGCTACCTGCAGGTAATAATCACATATCAGTAATGTGCTAAGTAAGTTTATCAAATTTGGTGATGAAAGCAGCAAGGGTGATAGAGAAATTTGGTAAAAGAATGGGGCAGGATGGATGGGCAGAAGGAAGAATAGATGGAAGGACAGAATGGTGGATGGACAGATGTAGACCATTTAAGTAGTCCTCCCTCCTTATGGCGGGGGACTAATAAAACAGGATGAGATTGAACACAGGAAAACTGATGGTCCTTACCATGACACCAGCCTTATGAAAGCTCCAATCACTACTGTTAGGATATTTACAAATCACATTGTACTGCACTCATATAATACATGTACATTATTTATTTGATTTAGCCTGTATACAAACTGACATGCTGGAAAACATCAGGGACATAAGAGAAAGAACTGTGAACTCAACCAGACAATCCAATTATGGTCCAAGTGAACATTTTATGTATTAGTAGAAACATAACAACTAATTACACTGATAATATCAAATACAGCTTCTGTAAAAGTACCAATGGTGACCCATAGACAGATGACATACTGTACATACCTTTTACTTGAGCCATCATGCTCTCTGCCATACAATGAATTATTCATTCCATGTTTAATGCATTCTCTATTTAGACAGCGCCCAGAGTCTCCCTGCTCTGTATCACCATATTAATTGTTTAGTACCTAGTGATCAAGCTGGCTTTCAGTCCATGGACTTGGGCTCCCCAGGAAATCTCCAGTAAGTACATCTCTGGATATTAACCAGTAACTTAACAACCCCTGAGAGTTCATCCTCTCTCTAATTTCTTCCACTCAACATAAACCTAAGAGGTAATGTCAGCTGATGATAAGACATTATATATCTACCTTTTATGGTCACACTATGTCTATCTTACAAAAGTGACAGGTAAATAATTAACTCACATAATAAAAGTATATCACAAAAAAAATACAATAATATAAAGTACTTTTGAGTAAAATCAACCAACAACTAGGATTCAAATTATATGCTAGATCACTAAATGCCACATATTTAATACAGGTCTGCCTGTTTACAAATGAACTAGATTTATAATTACCACCATACAGAATGTATTGAATAATTATCCACCTCTTACCACATAACAGTATTATGTTTTACTCTTGGTTCATTAGTTAGTCTGTCTGTTAATAAATTTATGCAAAAAGTTATGAAAAGATTTTGATGACATTTTGTGGTAATAGAATTTGGAAGGTAATCTGGATCACCATGATGTATTTTTAATTCAAAGGATGATGTACCATTGTAATACAGGGCAATCCTTTTGTCAACAGAGAGACTGCTCCATTCATAGCTAATACAGCAAGAATTTGTATCCAGCAGGAATACAGGAAAGGTTGACTGGGGGCCACTGGTGGGGGCAGCAGGTAGTTGTATGATACACACACATCTAGATTGACATTTTTTATCACAAGGGCCAAGAGGCTCACAGGCGCATATACAGTTCCCTGCCACATGCATCATCAGTGATGCCATACTATATTCAAAGCCCTGGAAATTCCACCATTAACATGTATTGACATGCAACATTTACAAATTGTCAATCTATTATTTCAGTTACTTGCCTTGCATTTTTTAAAACTACATCGCATGAACAAGACAACTGTAGTCTTGCTCAAATGATAAAAAGAAAATTTTAGGACGACTGTTAAGGGACGACTGCATCTTTTAAGGTCTCAAAATAGAGAAAAAAAATAATAAAAAAATCGAAAAAAAAACAAGTAGCGCCCCCAGTCACCAGAAACTGATGAAACACTCCATGATGCATATACATGCAAAGAATAATGACGATCAATGCACTAGTTGTTCAGATACTAGAGCTTTTGCATCAAATTTTTAGTTATTCTGGGGGGTACTTCTGAGCCCCATAGCTCGGAAAATATGGGTGACAGAGACCTAATTTCAGGTTTACATACAGGCTTTTCTTGGACCTGCAAGCATGTCAAGAAAGAAGATTCTAGGTCTAGTCGTTACGATTTGTGCCCTTTTAACAGATGACTGCATCTTTTAAGGTCTCAAAAATAGATAAATAAAATAGTAAAATATCGAAAAAATATAGATGGTGCCACCTGTCTGCAGAAACTGATGAAACACTCCATGATCAATATCCATGCAAAGAATCATGGTGCATAAGTTGTTCAGATACTTGAGCTTTTGTATCAAAGTTTCTATTAATAAGGGTTCATGGAAGCCCAATAGCTCATAGGTTTTGGGTAACAGAGACCTAATTCCAGGTTTCAAAAGAGACTTTTCATGGGCCTCCCTACATTTCGAGACAGATGATTCTAGGTCCAGTCATCAAGATTTATGGCTGTTAACAGATCAGGCATTTTTTAAAGTCTCAAAAAGTGAGAAAAAAATTGTAAAAAATAAAAAAAATACAGGTGGCGCCACCATTCTGCAGAAACTGATAAAACACTCCATGATCAATATCCATGCAAAGAATCATGGTGATCAATGCATTAGTTGTTCAGATATTTGATCTTTGTATCAAATTTTTCATTATTCTGGGGAGTACTTCAGAGCCCCATAGCTTGAAGAATATGGCTAACAGAGACCTAATTCCAGGTTTCCAAGGAGATATTTCATGGACCTCCCTGGATGTAAAGTTAGAAGATTCCAGGTCCAGTGGTAACGATTTGTGCCTTCTTAACATACAGATGGCTGGACGGCCAGACGGACGAAGAGTGATCCCTATAGCTCAGATGACTTACAGTCAGCTGAGCTAAAAATAATAGTTGAGAGACAATATTTAAAGTTACCAATTCATAACAGTATTAAAAGCTTTCTTAAAAGGACACAGCAAATTTTAAAACAAGGCCTACAGGCCTAATGCGAACCTGTGCAATGGGATATAACCAGGTATAATGCTTCAATGCTGGACCATTACTTTTCAAGTACACCTGTAACATGTATATGAACAATGCTGGTACAAAACATTTTGAATAGGAAACAGTTACACAAATATCACTGCTGAAATTCTGGCATGGGTGCACACAACACAACAAGGCCTACAGGCCTAATGTGAACCTGTGCATTGGGAAATACACCAGGTATAATGCTTCAATACTGGACCATTACTTTTCATGTATATGAACAATGCAAGTAATAAACATTTTGAATAAGAAACAATTACACAAACATCACTGCTGAAATTCTGGCATGGGTGCACACATCACAAAAATGATTGTAGCTGGCACCACCAGTCTTGTATACAACAAAGCTATCAGAGATATATACATATGCCCAATTTCAGACTGATATATCAAACCACTCCTGAGAAATAAGCAGGGACACACACTGTGCAAAAATTATTGTAGGTGGCACAACCAGTCTTGTATATGACAAAGCTATTCGATATGTATAAATATGGTTTCAGGCTGATTATATCAAATTCCTCTGTAGATATAAGGAGGCACATACATTGTGCAAAAGTCATTGTAGGTGGGGACACCCGTCTTGTGAATGAGAAAGCCATCAAAGACACATAGAGAGGCCAAAATTTCAGGCCAATACATCAGACTTACCTTGAGTTTGATGCATGGGGCTGACCAGGCTTAGGTGAGAAAAACAGTTGCCCTAAGTGAACTGTGACAAATTGCTAGCTCAGGCTACTGCACTAAGTGAACTCACAACCTGCACCTGGCTAGACTGAGTGAACTTTTGACCTGTACCTGGCTGTACTGAGTGAACTCTTGACCTGTTGCATAATCTGACACAGTGGGCAGTCTGCCAAAGCTATAAATAGAATGCAGCTACTGCACTGAGTGAACTCCTGACCTATACCTGGCTGCACTGAGTGAACTCTTGACCTGTTACCTAATCTGATACAGTTGGCAGTCTGCCAAAGCTATAAATAGATCCAGACTGACCATTGGCCTGTTGCCAAATCTGAAATAGTAGCCACATCATTGCATAAGCTCACATGCAGCCCTGAAGGGCATGACACCCATGAGGTGATCACATGATACTCATGAGGTGATCACATGCTATCCATGAGGTGATCACATGCTGCCCATGAGGTGTTCACATGACACCCATGTGGTGATCACATGCCTTGTGCTTGGCTGCACTGATTGAACTCTTGACCTATATCTGGCTGCACTGAATGAACTCTAGATCTGTTGCAAAATCTGAAACACTTGGCAGTTTTTCAACCTATTCAATGATACAGACACAATCTTGGCCTGTTAGTAAATCTGTTTACACATACTGATAGACTTTGGCTAAAATGCTTTTTTTTCAAGCTGACATATTCATATGACTTTTTATCAAAATATCTAGAATAATAAAAGATGCAGTCCTTTCATTGTTAAAGGTCCACTAGTTCTGCCAAAAATCATTCAAGTAAACTTGGACAAAGGCCATCGAAGAATAATTTTTGTGCAATGGTACAGAAGTTATAATTGAAACAACAATTTTGTAGAAGAAGACTTTTGCAGTCCTCAGTTTGAAATAGACTTAATAATGGCCATAAGACCAACTTGAGCTTTTCATGACTCTATCAAAAATCAACAAACTCAATCTATTTTTATAAGATTGAAAGAACTATGTACTAGGATAATTCTTGTGAAAAACTGAACGATTCAACTTGACAGTTTCATCATAAACATTTTTAAGCCGAAAGAGGCTAACATTATGAGATTTTAGCCAATAAAAACAGGTCAATGTAGGTGGCACCATGAAATCTGCAATTTTAAATAAGTCATGTGACCAACATTTGCACAATACTGGGTGATGCTAGCTCCAGTCATTTCTGAGACTGCTATGTCAGTATGCTTACTTGGCCAAATGACTAAGTTAAAATTCATTTAACTCCGCCAAAATTCATCAAACACAAACCATTTGAACAAACTTGAGAGGGCATACCTCTGGGATCATTTCTGTAGAATATTGAACAATCTGGCTGGACCATTTACAAGAAGAAGACTTTTAAAGGTTTTTCAGCTTTTTCCCAATAAAATCTAAGCAAATGCAGATAGCAAAAAAAATAAGCTAAATCCCACAACATTTGATATGTGACAGATTATTGCATAAAATCTAGGGATGTAAGCTCCTGCTATTCCTGAGAAATTATGAGTTATTGTACAGATGATCAATGACCCCTGTACAAAAAAGGTCAATGCAGGTGGCGCCACCAATACCTCAATTTCATATAGGACTCATGTGACCAACACTGGCATAAAATATGGTGATGATAGCTCCAGCTGTTTCTGAGATTGTCATTTTAGTATGCTTTTTTGGACAGATGACTACGTTCAACTTCCTGTAACACAGCAAAAATTCACCAAACTTGAACCATTCAAACAAAATTTAGAAAGTATAAGAGATTATTTCTGTGAAATATTGAACAATTTAGCTAGACCGTTTCAGAGGTGAAGATTTTTAAAGGTTGTTTTAGCTTTTTCTCTATAAAATCTAAGAAAATGCAGTCAGCCAAAAAATAAGCAAAATCCGATAGAGTTTTTCAGATGGCTAATCTTTTGCATAAAATTTCGTGATGCTAGCTTCTGTTGTTTTCGAGATAGTATGGGTTAACGTACAGACGATGGACGACGGCCGACAGCACACCATCGCATTAGCTCACAGGTTTGCTAAAAGTCTATTAAACCAAGCAGAAAATTGGACAATTCTAATTCCATAAAAACAAGTGGCCCATGGGCCATGATGCTCAGCTGAATTTGACATACAGGTGATGCATGCATTAATTATAGATGTTAAGGTGAAATGAAAATGGCACCACCAGGCTTCAGGAACTGATGAAACAATCCATCATCAATATGAAATGGAATTCAGAAACATGGCATTCAATGAATCTGTTATTCAGATACTGGAGCTTTTATATCAAATTTTTAATTATTCTGGGGTGCATTCACAGGCCCAATAACTCAGAGAATATAAGTTGCAGTGATGTAATTTCAGGTTTCCATTGAGATTTGCCTCGGACCTCTCTGGATGTACATTTACAAGTCTATGGCCCAACCAAAGTGTTGATGAGGGATGTGGTTTGTAGTTTTATGTGCTATGGCCCTACCAAAGTGTTGATGAGGGATGTGGTTTGTAGTATTATGTGTATGGCCCTACCAAAGTGTTGATGAGAGATGTGGTATGTAGTATTATGTGTATGGCCTTTCCAAAGTGTTGATGAGGGATGTGGTTTGTAGTATTATGTGTATGGCCCTTCCAAAGTGTTGATGAAGGATGTGGTATGTAGTATTATGTGTATGGCCCTTCCAAAGTGTTGATGAGGGATGTGGTTTGTAGTATTATGTGCTATGGCCCAACCAAAGTGTTGATGAGGGAAGTGGTTTGTATTATTATGTGTATGGCCCTTCCAAAGTGTTGATGAAGGATGTGGTTTGTAGTATTATGTGTATGGCCCTTCCAAAGTGTTGATGAGGGATGTGGTTTGTAGTAATATGTGCTATGGCCCTTCCAAAGTGTTGATGAGGGATGAGGTTTGTAGTATTATGTGTTATGGCCCTTCCAAAGTGTTGATGAAGGATGTGGTTTGTAGTATTATGTGTTATGGCCCTACCAAAGTGTTGATGAGGGATATGGTTTGTAGTATTATGTGCTATGGCCCTACCAAAGTGTTGATGAAGGATGTGGTATGTAGTGTTATGTGTTATGGCCCTACCAAAGTGTTGATGAGAGATGTGGTATGTAGTATTATGTGCTATGGCCCTACCAAAGTGTTGATGAGGGATGTGGTTTGTAGTATTATGTGCTATGGCCCTTCCAAAGTGTTGATGAGGGATGTGGTTTGTAGTATTATGTGTTATGGCCCTTCCAAAGTGTTGATGAAGGATGTGGTTTGTAGTATTATGTGTTATGGCCCTACCAAAGTGTTGATGAGGGATATGGTTTGTAGTATTATGTGCTATGGCCCTACCAAAGTGTTGATGAAGGATGTGGTATGTAGTGTTATGTGTTATGGCCCTACCAAAGTGTTGATGAGAGATGTGGTATGTAGTATTATGTGCTATGGCCCTACCAAAGTGTTGATGAGGGATGTGGTTTGTAGTATTATGTGCTATGGCCCTTCCAAAGTGTTGATGAGAGATGTGGTATGTAGTGTTATGTGTTATGGCCCTACCAAAGTGTTGATGAGAGATGTGGTATGTAGTATTATGTGCTATGGCCCTTCCAAAGTGTTGATGAGGGATGTGGTTTGTAGAGTTATTTAGTCATAGAAAATGGCCAGGCAGATGCACAAACATGCGGGACCATCCGAGTTCCCTCTCCCACAACAGGCAGATATATATATATAGTTTGCCGAATTTATCTATCGATCATTTTGTGTGCAAGTAGGTAGTGTAGTTGTAGACATACAACCATATTCAAACATATACTTAAAATGGAGAATAAAAAAGTATTTCAACCTTCAGGATTAAGTTTGCACAGGACTGAAATATGATCAGATAAAATGTTGTGATGTTGAGCTATGTATACAGTATCCCTAGCAATCTACAATGGTTCTCATCCAAGGGACAAGAACAACTAGATTGGGCTGTGAATGACAGTACAGGGACTGGTGGTCATTTTGACTGTCGCCTTAAGTCTGCTTCTTGTGAGGACCACTTACTAAGTCTGTCAAAATGCCAGAGGAGCAGAGCTGGCTGTTTTTCTGGTTTGACATTTAATGGATGTCAGTTCCTGCAGACTGAGGGTGCTGATTGACAGCTGTATATCCCCTACCATGATTTCCTCCTGTGATTTCCTTATACTGAAGTATGTTGACTTGAACCTGATAAGTAGCTCTCATTCTTAATTAACCAAACCAGTGAGTCAGTGAAACACTGCTGCTTAATCCTGTTACTGACCACTGAATAGTAAACAGTAGTGTATTACAAAGGAAACTCTTCAAGGTTGTCATGTTAAGACACTGTGAATTTTATCATGATTGCATATTGCTGAAAATTTCTTAGGTACATGTATATTAATGTGTTTGTGCTTATATAAAATGTGAACTAAACCATCATATGAATTCTATATCTGCACCAGTATAAATGATACCAACGTATGTACAATTTGATTATATACTGAGAGTATATGGAACATAAAATTATTGATTGTACAGGGGTTACTTGAAAATACATGTTCTGAAATAGCGTTCTTGTAATCTATGTGACTGCTGACTCAGAAACATTGTTGAATGAGGTCTGTAATATATCAACAACCTAAACATAACCAGCATCCTCCATGCTCACCCCTGGGATCATAAACAGTATTATTTCATTCATTATTCATTATTTTCTTCTATTACAGGTTCATATCCATTGACCCATTTGCTCCATTACCCATATGATGTCATTAAATGTATGTATAACATTTGCTGGTTCTTGGATGGCCATATATCAGGAGCAGTCTAAAATATCTCTAGTTAATGCCAGTACCATATAGTCCTCATGTCTTTTTATGATAATTTTGTATATCACTTGTTCATGCCAGTACCATGTCCACGTCTTTTTATGATACATCTGTATATCTCTTGTTCATGCCAGTACATGTCTGTATGTTTTTTGTGATAATTTTGTATACATGGAAGCTAGTACAAATATTTCTGGCCCAAATGTCAATTGCAGCAGGTATTCTGCCGATTATCTGATCCAGCAAGAAAAGTCTTATCTTGGACTGAAACTGTTAAATGGCGCTTACAAAATAATGAGCTGAAGAACCAATTAACTAAACTTGGCACAGGATATAAAGAACTGTAAGCACAAGGTATTATTTGTGTGCATGAACAGAGTCTGACTGGAAGGTCAGTGAAGTAATGTACCTCAGTGGTCCTGCACACTGTGTAACGTATAGTCAGGAAGTCATGGTGTAAATAAGTGGTCCTGCATACTGTGAAATGTCTAGTCAGGAATTCATTGTGTAACTTTGTAGTCCTGCATACTGTGAAATTTCTAGTCAGGAAGTCATTGTGTAACTTGGTAGTCCTGCACATCATGTAACATCTAGTCAGGAAGTCATGGTGTAACTTAGTGGTCCTGCACACTGTGTAACATCTAGTCAGGAAGTCATGGTGTAACTTAGTGGTCCTGTACACTGTGAAACGTCTAGTCAGGAAGTCATGGTGTAACTTAGTGGTCATGCACACTGTGTAACGTCTAGTCAGGAAGTCATGGTGTAACTTAGTGGTCCTGTACACTGTATAACGTCTAGTCAGGAAGTCATGGTGTAAATAAGTGGTCCTGCATACTGTGAAATGTCTAGTCAGGAATTCATTGTGTAACTTGGTATGCTGCATACTGTGAAATTTCTAGTCAGGAAGTCATTGTGTAACTTAGTGGTCCTGCACACTGTGTAACGTATAGTCAGGAAGTCATGGTGTAACTTAGTGGTCCTGGACACTGTGAAACGTCTGGTCAGGAAGTCATGGTGTAACTTAGTGGTCCTGCACACTGTGTAAAGTCTGGTCAGGAAGTCATGGTGTAACTTAGTGGTCCTGTACACTGTGAAACGTCTAGTCAGGAAGTCATGGTGTAACTTAGTGGTCTGTGCACTGTGAAACGTCTAGTCAGGAAGTCATGGTGTAACTTAGTGGTCCTGTACACTGTGAAACGTCTAGTCAGGAAGTCATGGTGTAACTTAGTGGTCCTGTACACTGTGTAACGTCTAGTCAGGAAGTCATGGTGTAACTTAGTGGTCCTGTACACTGTGAAACGTCTAGTCAGGAAGTCATGGTGTAACTTAGTGGTCCTGTACACTGTGAAAGGTCTAGTCAGGAAGCAATGGTGTAACTTAGTGGTCATGCAAACTGTGTAACGTCTAGTCAGGAAGTCATGGTGTAACTTAGGGGCCTGCACACTGTGAAACGTCTAGTCAGGAAGTCATTGTGTAACTTGGTAGTCCTGCACAGTGTGTAATGTCTAGTCAGGAAGTCATGGTGTAACTTAAGGGTCCTGCACACTTTGAAACGTCTAGTCAGGAAGTCATGGTGTAACTTAGTGGCCCTGCACACTGTGAAAGTCTAGTCAGGAAGTCATGGTGTAACTTAGTGGTCCTGCACACTGTGAAACGTCTGGTCAGGAAGTCATGGTGTAACTTAGTGGTCTGTGCACTGTGAAACGTCTAGTCAGGAAGTCATGGTGTAACTTAGTGGTCATGCACACTGTGTAACGTCTAGTCAGGAAGTCATGGTGTAACTTAGGGATCCTGCACACTGTAAAACGTCTAGTCAGGAAGTCATGGTGAAACTTAGTGGTCCTGTACACTGTGAAACGTCGAGTCAGGAAGTCATGGTGTACCTTAGAGGTCCTGTACACTGTGTAACGTCTAGTCAGGAAGTCATGGTATAACATACACCCATACATAATGCTGTATAAATGCCTTTTAAGATGGTGCTCAGAAAGAAAAATATGCTGTGCCTGTGATTGTCCCTTTTGGGCATGGTCTATGCTTAATGTGTGCTTCATTTGTGCTTACTTTATGCTGTTCAGCAAAATTCTATCTTGAAAAGTGCTTCAAGTGTGCTTTTTGAGAACTTTTACTGGATGCTCAAACTGTGCTTAAAATGTACCTCATTTGTACTTCCAATGAACACCACAAATTGTTAAGTACAAAAACTACCTATTATGTGCTTCAATAGTACTTAATTTGTTCTTCTCAAACTGCTACATTCATACTCGATCAAGTAGCAATACCAAAAACTAACAACTTTTACAAGTCCAAAATGTAACCTAAAGTATGCTTCATTAGTACTTCTTTTGTCCTTCCAAAGTTTTCCTTTACAAATGAGCAACTGAAATGCTTTTTTCTAATATGTAAAATATGAGTTCTTCTGTGCTTAAATTGTGCGCCTTGAAAGAGTATGGAATATGACACAGTGGGACCATGCTTCCAGTGTGCTTCAGAAGTATTCTTGAATATGCATCTGAATTATACACTTGTAAATAAAACACCAAAATCTGCGAAGTCCAAAAACCACCAAAACATGCTTCATTGTACTGCATGTGTGCTTCTAAAATTGTCCTTTACATATGAGCTAGAGAAATGGGTTATACTGATGTGTATAAATTTAACTTCTGTTATGCTGTAATTATGCTCTTTGTAAAGTATGGATATATCATAGTTTAGCTTACATCCTGGTAGAGGACAGCATATAAAAAGGTCAAGGCCTCAAATGGCGCCGGGGGAGACAGAAGTTTTCAACCATTTCAGTTGAGGTGAGTTAAACATTACTAAGTGACACACAAATCTTTAGTGTTTACCATTAGTTTCCAAAAATGCCCTGAAACCTAAAGGTTTATGATTACTTATTTCCCATTGTGTTACACTTTCAAAAATATATAAAGAATGCATTAAAACTCATAAATTAAAATATGGCTTCAAATGACATGGTCATCACTGTTCAAAATATGTCTTTTCTGTTATAAACAGTGCATAAAATGCTGGACAGCTTCCATATGTTAAAGACTTTGATATGAACTCAAAAGTTGATGCATGCAGTTTGAAAAAAATATGATGTATTATCAAATTATGCAGAAAATGCATTTTTTTCAGTGCTTGCCACAAATATTATGCGAGGTGTAAAGCTGTAATAAGGAACTCCGATTACATTCACCATATGTAAAGACAACAATTCAACCTTAAAAAACAGAGTTCATTCTCAATGATAATGACTCAGTCTGAATAAACTTAACAAAATCTTGCATTCAACTTGTCATTTTCTTAAAATGAATGTGTTTGTATTCTGAAGATCATGTTTTTTAGGTGCTCAAGGTATGTTGGTTCTTGCTGTATGTTGTATGTTTTCAGATGTGCTTCTTATATGCTGAAATTGTACTTCAGAAGTGCTCCAAAAAAGTGCTGATTCTGTGCTTCTTATGTGCTGAATCTGTGCTTCTTTAATGCTCCAAGTGTACTAAATCTGTGCTTCCATTAAGTACTTCATAAATACTTCTGAAGTGCTGGAACTGTGCTTCTTCTTAAGTGCTCCAAGTGTACAGATTGTGTGCTTCCTTAATACCTTATAAATACTTCTCAAGTGCTAAAACTGTGCTTCTGTAGTGCTCCAATTGTGCTGATTCTGTGCTTTCATAAGTACTTCATAAATACTTCTTATGAGCTGAAACTGCATGTGCTTCTTTGGTGCTCCAAATGTACTGATTTACAGCTGACTGAAAGTCATTTGAGCTATAGCAATCAGTCTTCGACCCGTCATCTGTCTCTTAACAGGGCACAAATTGTAAACACTGAACCTAGGAACTTCTTACTAGACATCAAGAGAGGTCCATGAAAAATCTCCATGGAAACCTGAAATTGGGGCTCAGAAGAAACCCCCAGAATAATTAAAAATTTGATATAAAAGCTCCAGTATCTGAACAACTAATGCATTGATCACCATGATTCTTTGCATGCATATTGATCATGGAGTGTTTCATCAGTTCCTGCAGACTGGTGGTGCAACCTGGATTTTTTTAGAATTTTCAAGTATTTTTTCAATTTTGAGACCTTTAAAGATGTGGTCGTCCATTAACAGGGCACAAATCATAACCTGGAATGATCTGGAATCTTCTTACTTGACATCCTGGCAGGTCCACAAAAAATCTCCTTTGAAACCTGAAATTAGGTCTCTGTTACTGAGCTATGCTTCAGTTGAATGGGGATACCACCTACAAAATTTGGCATTCAGATCATAACATTCCTTTTCTGAATGTCTTCCTGGACAGCTGAGCATCATGATCCCTGGATTTCCTTATTGCATTTTTAAATGGATTCAGGCCCCAATAACCATGTATTACACAGTACAATACATACTTATCAGATTTAGTTCAAGCTCATTTGAAAATATCCTTATTTTCATTCTACCACACCTAAGTATGCTGTCATTGCCTTCATATTTGCCCAAATATATCACTATGTTATACCCCTCCATATATATAATTAATCAATAATACACTACATCTAACTCCATATTAATCCATCAATCAGGTTTTTCCATATAACTTTCAGACATATATTTTTTAATCATAGCCAACCATTTCCATGATGCTCATAAGTTTATTGATTCAATTATAGTATAGTACCACAATGGTAATGCAATTATAGTCCGTCACAATCAGCTGAGCGCCATGACCCATGAGTCCCTTGTCAGTGCTCCTATTGGCCTGCTCAAATATTTTCAAAGTATCATTTCAACTGCAGTAACATTTAAGCACACTCTGAAATACTCTCTGAACTATGCCTCAAAAGTGCTTTTTATATGCCTCAGTTATGCTTAAAGTGTGCTCCATTTATACTTCTTTAGTGCTTTTTCTGTGCTTCTTGAGTGTGCCTCAAATGTACTTTTTTTCTTTGATTTCACAGTAGATGAAGCCTGAATAATGGAAGTTTAAATCTTGAAGCAGACTGACCAGACATTTTAACATCCAATATGCATGCACAGTAATGTAGTAGGCCGTGAGTTTGACTTTTTATAACTAGCTGATAAACCCAGTATACCAGGCTTTTTACAGGGGTTGGAAAGATGTATTAACTGAGAGGAGGAATGTTGGTCATTTTTTAAATAAAAACAAGGCCTACAGGCCTAATGCGAACCTGTGCATTGGGAAATACACCAGGTATAATGCTTAAATGCTGGACCATTACTTTTCATGTATATGAACAATGCAAGTACTAAACATTTTGAATAAGAAACAATTACACAAACATCACTGCTGAAATTCTGGCATGGGTGCACACAACACTAAAAAGATTGTAGCTGGCACCACCAGTCTTGTATACAACGAAGCTATCAGAGATATATACATATGCCCAATTTCAGACTGATATATCAAACCCCTCCTGAGAAAAACGCAGGGACACACACTGTGAAAAAGTCATTGTAGGTGGCGACACCTATCTTGTGAGCGAGAAAGCCATAAAAGACACATAGACAGGTCAAAATATTAGGCCAATACATCAAACTTACCTTGAGTCTGATGCATGGGGCTGAACAGGCTTAGGTGAGAAAGGCTGTTGCCCCAAGTGAACTGTGACAAACTGCTTGCTCAGGCTACTGCACTGAGTGAACTCATGACCTGCACCTGGCCAGACTGAGTGAACTTTTGACCTGTACCTGGCTGCACTGAGTGAACTCTTGACCTGTTGCATAATCTGACACAGTTGGCAGTCTGCCAAAGCTATAAATAGAATGCAGCTACTGCACTGAGTAAACTCCTGACCCATACCTGGCTGCACTGAGTGAACTCTTGACCTGTTGCCTAATCTGATACAGTTGGCAGTCTGCCAAAGCTATAAACAGATCCAGACTGACCTCTAGCCTGTTGCCAAATCTGAAATAGTAGCCACACCATTGCATAAGCTCATCCAGGGGCCCTGCCTTGAGGGGCTTGACACCCATGAAGTGATCACATGGTGCCCATGAGGTGTTCACATGTCACCCATGAGGTGATCACATGCCTTGTGCTTGGCGGCACTGATTGAACTCTTGACCTATATCTGGCTGCACTGAATGAACTCTTGATCTGTTGCCAAATCTGAAACAGATGGCAGTTTCTCAACCTATTTAAAGATACGGATTCAATCTTGGCCTGTTGGTATATCTGTTAACACATACTGAAAGACTTAGGCTAAAATTTTTTTATTATTCATATTCATAAACTTTTTATCAAAATATCTAGAATAATAAAAGATGAACAATGACCCCCGTACAAAAAAAGGTCAATGCAGGTGGCGCCATCAATACCTGAATTTCATATATGACTCATGTGACCAACACTGGCAAAAAATTTGGTGATGATAGCTCCGGCCGTTCCTGAGACTGTCATTTTAGTATGCTTTTTTGGACAGATGACTAAGTTCAACTTCCTGTAACTCGGCCAAAATTCACTAAACTTGAACCATTGGAACAAAATTGAGGGAGATGGTATAAAAGATTATTTCTGTGAAATATTGAACAATTAGGCTTGAGTGTTTCGTCGGAGAAGGTTTTAAAGGTTTTTTTAGCTTTTTCTCTATAAAATTAAGAAAATGCAGAGTTTTTGAGATGGCTAATTTTTCATTAAATTTCATTAGCTAGCTCCAATCATTTTCAAAATAATATAGGTTATCGTACAGAAGACAAATGCCACCACACCATCGCATTAGCTCACAGGTTCCCTAAAAATTATTACAGATGCATATTGAATGCAAAATTGTAATACAGATACATCTCACTGATGGCAAAATCTTGAATTAATTTGACTATGGATACCAATTATTTATAATCCATGTACAGCCATCTTTATATACCCATAGACAGCTGTATACCTGTGATTGTAAACATTGCCTGGCATGAGGAATATCTAAAAATCATAAATCTACATTTTTAAAAGTTTTTAAAAAACATTCTTGTCAATATTAATCTTAGATAACCTGAAATCTAAATGTCTGAAGGCATGATGTAATAAATGCTGATAAACTGGTGCCAGTCTAGATGTATCTGCTTCACACAGCTAACATATATGGTAAAATGACTCAATTCAATCTTTATAATTCAGGCAAAATTAATTCTTTGGAACCATAAAAGACAATTATTATAAGAATTTTTCAGGGGATTATTCTTGTAAAATATTAAACAAATTGGCCTCAGTAGTGTCAGTCAAAAAACGTTTTACAGGTTTATAACTCATATGGGAAAATACAGCAAAATGGTTAAGTTAAGCTTCCCATAACTCAGACAAAAATCACTGAACCAAAACCATTTGAACAAACTTGAATTATCAACATCTAAGGATAATTAATGTGTGAGATTTAAGAATTTGGCCCAGTGGTTTTTGAGAAGAAGATCTTTGTAGCCACTGAGCTAAAATGGGCTGTTATGGCATATGACTAAATTCAGCTTCCCATAACTCAGCCAAAAGTCACTGAACTGAGACCATTTGAACAAATTTCAGAAAGCACTACCCTAGAATCATTTCTGTGCAATATTAAACTATTTGGCCATATGGTTTCAGAGAAGAAGTTTTTTGTAGCCATCAGTATGATACAGGCACTGATGACCCCCGTACAAAAAGGTCGATGCAGGTGGCGCCACCAATACCTAAATTTCAGATATGTCTCATGTAAACAACATTGGCATAAAATTTGGTGATGACAGCTCCAGCCATTTCTGAGATTGTAATTTTTGTATGCTTTTTTGGACAGATGACTAAGTTCAACTTCCTGTAACTCGGCCAAAAATCACCGAACTTAAACCATTCGAAAAAATTTGAGAAAGATTGTTCCAGGGATCATTTCTGTGAAATATTGGACATTTTGGCTGAACAGTTTCGGAGAAGAAGATTTTTAAAGCTTTTTTAGAAAATGCAGTTAGCCAAAAAAATAAGCAAAATCCGATATAGTTTTTTAGATGACTTATTTTTTGCATAAAATTTTGTGATGCTACCTCTTGCCATTTTCAAGATAGTATGGGTTAACGTACAGACGACGGACGATGCCACACCATCGCATAAGCTCACAGGTTCGCTAATAATATACAACTGTTTATTTGTTAACCTTGCAAAGACCTTACCTTTACTAACATATTGTCTGGGTTTATTTTGAAGAAACAAATCTCACAAATCAACAAACATTTGGCTCATAAGCCTTTTCTGCCACCCTTTATAAAATCAACTGATTATGTAAAAGTCATCCAGGGCTAAGAGTATCAAGCAACTGGTCCAAGCTGGTATCAACTGGCCACAGCAGGCCAAAGCTGCTTGCAAGGAAGGGCTCAACTGTTCTAGCTTTTGAACCCTGATGGATGCCCAACAGCCTATATGGGGCATTGAGCTGTACTGACCTCATGATCACTGACACCGTGGCAGTCTAGACTGTATCTGGACACCAGGCAGAGCCAGGTCAGTCGCCATGGTGATGTCTGGACCCCACCTGCCTGCACTGGTTGACCTCTTTACTTGCCACTTGAAACTTGCCAGGCTGCCTAATCTGTTTTCAAACACTGAAAGCCTTTTTCAATTGGCTACACTGCTTTTTTAAAGCTACATTTACCCAATCTGTTCTTATAAAACTGGCAGTACTCTACCATATAATAATTCTTGTAAAGTTTAAACCAATCAGCTTAACAATTTCATCATAAAACAGTGTATAAACTAGACGAATCTATAATTACCTTTTTGCTTGTAAAAAACAAATCAATGTAGGTGGCGCCACAAATACCTCAATTTCAGATATGACATATGTGAAAAACATTGGCATTAAATTTGGTGATAATAGCTCCAGTGGTTTCTGAGATTTTAATTTAGTGTGCTTTTTTGAACAAATGACAAAGTTCAACCTCCTGTAACTCGGCCAAAAATCTCCGAACGGGAACCATTTGAACAATCTTGAATTATCAACATCTGAGGATAATTAATGTGTGAGAATTATGAATTTGGCCCAGTGGTTTTTGAGAAGAAGATCTTTCTAGCCACTGAGCTAAAATGGGCTGTTATGGCATATGACTAAATTCAGCTTCCCATAACTTAGCTAAAAGTCACTGAAAAGAGACCATTTGAACAAACTTCAGTAAGCACTACCCTAGGATCATTTCTGTGCGATATTAAACATTTGGCCATATAGTTTCAGAGAAGAAGTTTTTTGTAGCCCTCAGTATGATACAGGCACTGATGACCCCATACAAAAAAGGTCGATGCAGGTGGCGCCACCAATACCTCAATTTTAGATATGACCTACGTGACCAACATTGGCATAAAATTTGGTGATGATAGCTCCAGCCTTTTCTGAGATAAAAATTTTAATATGCTTTTTTGCACAGTTAACAGAGTTCAACCTCCTGTAACTCGGCCAAAAATCTCCTAACTGAAACCATATGAGCAAACTTGAGAAAGATTGTTCCAGGGATCATTTCTGTGAAATATTGGACAATTTGGCTGGACAGTTTCAGAGAAGAAGATTTTTAAAGCTTTTTTAGCTTTTTCCCTATAAAATCTAAGAAAATGCAGTTAGCCAAAAAATAAACAAAGTCCGATATAGTTTTTTGGAAGACTGATTATTTGCAAAAATTTGGTGATGCTAACTCCTGCCATTTTTGAGATAGCTATGGTTAACGTACAGACGACGCACAACGCACGACGCCGCACCATCGCATAAGCTCACAGGTTCGCTAAAAAAATTAAAAGAAAATATAGAATTTCAGTGGGTTACTGGCTCAATAAGATATGTATAAAAATTTTTTAACTTTTCTTTTGTGGCACTTTGCTCGTGGCAAGAAATTCATACACCAGTACGTTGAACTTGAAGACCTGGTCAGTAATAATGTTTACATTCGCGAACAGGAATGGGACGTGGGGGCACTCAGGTTTTCAATGATCTTTGAGTGGTTACTATCATTGTATGTTCAAAGAATAGGTTGATGTGAGGGAGACATGAAAGAAGTATGTTTTAAGGCAATTAAGGAGAAAACTGAAATATGCATACCACATCAGTAGCAGAAGCAGACCAAAAGGGACTCCAGGGATGGTCGCCCTTTTAAGCATCAACCTTTTTCAGATATCAGATTAATTTTGAGGCATCGAAAACCCCAAACCCACCACAACCCCACCCCTTTTCCGAAAATTTGGATCTTGTGTTAGATTTTGTCATTACTCCTCCTGGGTTGAACCCCTTCATTTCATAAAGCGACAGTGATGTGTTTTTCACATTGACTGACCATTCATGTGGGTCAGAGCCTTTGTCAAATGTCAGGCCAAACATGCTTAAATCCGTCAATTAAAGCAAGCTTAATTACGTCCTTCATAGTCCTTACTAAATGTGCTGATTCATCATATAAACAAGGGACCCATGGGTCATGGCGCTCAGCTGTTTTATGATCATAAAATATGATTTGGAAGAAAGGGTAGACAAATGTTGGTTTTGTGTGGTAATATAAGCTGATTTATGGGGATGATGGCATTTAAACTCAAGTAATGTAAAGATTTTGATGAATTCCCTGGAGAGGGAAGAGGGCTGATGTCATTTATATTATTTACATTTGGAAAAGTCCTGCTACAGGTTATTCTTTATTTCCTCCATTCATATTTGAAGATTTTACATGAAAAGAATATTACATAGAACAATTAAATGAATTACAACAATGTGAACAAACATATTTGAACATGCAGATATCACCAACACATCAACAAAGTAAAACGAACACAGTATGACAAATACATTCCCGTAGTACATAAGGACATTGCTCAGGTACGAAAACAAAGTAAGCAAGAACATGAAAGGTTTAACTCAGAAAAGAAAGAATATTTCTTCTGGCTTGTTGTTTCTGTAACCTGAATAGCTATTTCCAAACTCAAGGACTAAGTCTTAAAAGTTTAATGGTTTTGTCATCAATTAACTGTAAAATGAAACATTTATTTTCATCAACATAACACGCAAATCTATATAGTAGTATGTACCGTAATTCAATTGACCACTGACATAGGGCAGTGAAGTCTTTTCCAAGTAAAACTTCAAGAAAAGTTTCATCAGGTAAATTGTGTAATAGAGCAGAGACATGGACACTCAGCGAATTACAGATAAAATCCCACAATCTGTCCCTGCTCCCCTTTGACCTGTCACAATATAGTAATACATGTGCCACTGGATGTCTATAAAATAGACCACAGTTGTGACACAGAGATTCTTCGTTTGTTTGTAATTCCACATACACAGCTACAATTTGTGCAAGAAAGTGAAACTTAGATAAAGACTCGGGTATTTCTCGAGCTGCATACCAAATAATAGAAGGCTGAAAACAGCTTGAATGAATACTTCTTAATTTAACAAAATCTGCGTTTTGTGCAGTTCGCACATCATATTCGTTTGCTTCGTAACCTACGATTGCCTCTTTAACCTTTATTTTCCACATCTTTACTGTGGTTTCACCTTTTCTGAGAAGGGCATATTCTGCATCTAGATCATATTTGGCAATGAGCGCCATAAAGTCTTGAACAATTCCAGATTTACATAAGACGGGAAACATACGTAATAGCATATCTTTGTAACAGAACAATTTCTTGGAAACAGAATTACATGAATTAGAAATTAACCTGCCAAGATAGAAGAGTTTATTTCTCGATATGAATGCCTCAATTCGAGGTAAGCCTAACATTGCCAAAACTATATCAGAACGAGTTCTCTGACCAAACGTTTGTGCGATCTTAGCACAGAATCTTTGCATTCTCTCTAAAATCAAAAAGTCCGATTTTGTCATAGAATTCCACAATTCTGAACCATACAGAGCTTTCGGAATAACGACGGCCTTGTAAAGACTAATGGCTGTAAGTGGATTCAATCCCCTAGGTCTAACACCAGCCCCAGCTAAGGAAAGAAATGAACCCTTTCCCCTTCTCGATGCTTCCGCTATGTGCTCATGGTGTGAGTGATTCCCGTGCACAAGTACCCCAAGATGAGAATGACACCTTTTCTCCTGTATTGGTGTACTGTCGAGAAACCATTGTCTACTTTTTGCATTTTTACCGAAAGTTCGTTCATTTTCACAAAAAAACCATGATAACGGTTTTCTTTGGATTAAAACAGAATCTCCAGCGTTTGCTATACTCTGAGCAAATATTGATCATATATTGTAAACCACGGGGTGTGGGAGACAGGAGACATATGTCATCCGCTTGAGTTGGATTCCCAGTGTAGATAGGCCCAACATGGGCTCCTTTGTCAGAGCTTCTGAGTTCGAGAAGGAGATCATTTATGAAAAGCATGTATAAAAATGGAGAGAGAACCCCTCCTTGTCTCACAGATTGTTTCACGTCAAACCATCCACTTAGATGACCCATGTATAACACAGCACTCTACATATTAGAGTAAGCATTTAAAAAAAGATTCCATAACCGCCCAGCTATACCAAATTTATATAGCTTCGTGAATAGACTTTTATGCCAAACAACATCAAAGGCAGACCGACTGTCCAAAAAACACGAGTACAGTTTAGAAGAACCATCAACATAATGATGAACAGTTTCTTGTAAAGTTAAACTTGCATCAATCAATGACTGGCCTTTTTGGTAAGCAAATTGTAATGGGTCTGGGAAATTAATTCCTTGTATATTAATATATGTATCAATTCTTGTCAAAACAATTCTCTCGAAAAGTTTGTAGACACAGGACAGAAGAGTTATGCCCCTGTAATTTTGTAGAGAGGATTTGTTCCCTCGTCCGTGCTTAGGTATCGTGACTACAATGCCCTTCTTCATTTTATCGGGTAATTTTTCATGGATTAAAAATAAGTTAAACAATTTACATAAATGGAGCGCCAACGTTTTACCACCATGTTTAATATGTTCATTTGTAACTTTGTCAAAGCCACTGGCCTTGCCGGTTTTTAAAGTTCTAATAGCAGTTTCAATTTCAGTCATCATAACCGGTTTGTCAAATGTGTGGTCATAATGATTTCCCGACTTTTGTGAAATATTGTAAAATTCCTCATTTATTCTATTTTCATGACTAGCACAAAAGTATGTCGATTTAGCAGGGCAAAATATATTCTCAAAATAATCAGCCCACCCATCAGCCACAAGTCGTGGGTCACTTACCACCTGTCCTTCATTAAAGATAATTTCTGTGGAAACATTATGCTTTAATGTTCTTTTGAATTTAATGTTTTTCCAAAATTTATTTATATCAATCTCTGCATTTTCGTCGACTTCTTCAAAGAATTCATGCTCCTCATTTGCAACCCTTTGTCTCATTTTTCGACGGAAATCCCTTTTTGCGGTTTTATATTCACGGTACAATGCATTTGAGGGATCTCTCGGACAACCACCGGCTAACCAACAAGCCCCTTTCTTTCTCATTTCGTCATGTAATGGTTTAAGGTGTTGTTTCCACTTGGGTTTTAAATAATTAACAAATTTCTTAAGCGGTATCGCTCTTGTGGCGACATCTATCATTGAACTAGTAATGTTTTTGTAGTAACTGACAACCTCATTGAAGCTGCTACCCTGTAATGCCAGTATTGACAAAGAGTCTAATCTTTCCTTCAACATTAGCTATCTGGGATTCTGAAAGTTTTTTCCAGCTTAACCTCTGCTGGTCGTAATCCCCTGACCATTGAAGCTCGCTGATTCTACAGTTGATCGTCATCATTAGAGGTAAGTGATCGGACACGTTATCCTCCATGTCACTCAAGATAACACCTCGCTTAATAAGATGAAAATCGTTACTTGGGACCAACATGTGGTCTATCAATGATCGGTTTCCCCAGAATCATAAGGATCAAAAGAATACCCAACCCCCTCATTTCATAAAGCAACAGTGATGTGTTTTTCACATTGACTGACCATTCATGTGGGTCAGAGCCTTTGTCAAATGTCAGGCGAAACATGCTTTAATCCGTCAATTAAAGCAAGCTTAATTACGTCCTTAATAGTCCTTACTTAATGTGCTGATTCATCATATAAACAAGGGACCCATGGGTCAAGGCGCTCAGCTGTTTTATGATCATAAAATATGATTTGGAAGAAGGGGTAGAAAAATGTTGGTTTTGTGTGGTAATATAAGCTGATTTATGGGGATGATGGCATTTAAAATCAAGTAATGTAAAGATTTTGATGAATTCCCTGGAGAGGGAAGAGGGCTGATGTCATTTATATTATTTACATTTGGAAAAGTCCTGCTACAGTCACACAGGTTTTGACTTGGCCTTATAACTCTATCTACATTGCAGCAGAAGTATTTGAAAAAAAGGTCCACTATAAGTCATGTTACTTATCATGCTTTTGATTATTTACCTAGTATCATGTAACATCTGATACAGCCATGAATCTTAATGTCATTAGTCAAACATATTGACATCTTTGGCACTTGTCTGGGTAAAATATTTAATTTTTGACACATTTAAATATTTTTTTTTAAATTTTGTAATAAATATAAACCAACATATTAAACACCTGAAAAAGACCTAGAAATTTAGATTAATTAAATATAATCAATTGCATCCTTGTCTATCATTAATTTGCTTCATATATTCCCTTATAGTAAACAATTTTATTTCAAAATTTTTTTCCCCATTTTTATGACTGAAATCTGCATTGTGTCATTTGAATTACATTTTCAACCATCCATGGAAGATCTATAAAATATCAGTTATTGCAAGGTAATTCCCTGTTACTCATTAACTTTAAAATTCCTTTCCATTAATTTTTCTTAAAGTTGTTGTTATAAACCAATATTTTTTAAAAATTGTTTATTGTTATGTTTTTGGCCAAAACAAAAAATCTAGGAGGGGGTTGGACAGTTAGATCCTGCTTAAGCCACCCAAGAGCTGGCTGGCTGCAGAGTATGCCTTGCTTCAAGTGTGAATAATTGGCCTGAAAGGTCAACAAGAGGACATACAAAGGGGTTTCAGTATAGCCTAGGTGTGACACTGTCTCATAAAAACTTAAATAAAAGTTACAGTTTTTGTTCAATTCCTTTCAAATTTCAGAGTTTGTAGCTGAAATCCTTATGTGTGCATAATATGAAAATTATATCAACAGTGCTTACAGGGAAAAAATGTGCTAAAGCCAAAGTTTGGGTACTGATTTTATATTTATGCAAACAACTTTTTAAAATTTGTAATATTAAGATCTAATTTTCGTAAACAATTTTGAATTTTGATTAAATGAAGTTATATCCCTGAAAAAAAGTGTCTAGCTTCAACAATTCTTATGTTAAGTGAGTAAATATATTTCCTGGGTTTTTTTACAAAGTGCATTATGTTCAGGCCCAAAAATTCAACAAATTAAGCAAAACTGACCTTATATTTGGTATGTACATAGGAAATGTACAAAAGAATATGCATACTAAATATGATAAAAAACAAACAGTGGTTTTGATATCAGGCAGTCTTGAAGTGTATGAATAGGTTTTTAATGGAAAACGGACATTTTTCCATAATATCTCGAAGGAACTAAGTCCTAATGACCCAATTTTGGGTGTTGTAAGAGATTTTGGGGACATCAAACTGTATGCAAATTTGGGATTTATAGGTCCAATGGTTTCAAAGCGTGACCTGTTAATGGACGGACGGCCAGACGGCCGGATGGACAAAGGACAAAGGACCACAACTATAGCTCAGATGACTTATAGTCAGCTGAGCTAAAAACGAAATACCATATTGTATTATTATCTTGTGAGACAGACACTCCAAAACCAATCCCAACCAAGGTAAGCATGAGAGCAATTTTGGAAAATTATCTCACGGAAACGAAAATCCTGATGGACAGAGAGACAGCTAGACAGATGGACAGACAGACAAACCCAAAACAATGTCCCCCGTAGCTTCCAAGGGAGTGGGGGACAAAAATGATATCATAACAGCAATTCCAAAAGTTGGGTGAGAGGAAGTTGGGCTCTAGCAGGAATTGACTATGGATCACTAAAGTAATCATACATGAGTCATTTATAGATTTTGCTGAGTAGGGAGTATTTTGGCAGGCTGGCTGGCGTCAGCCCTCAGTTGTAATATGATAGAGACATCCTTAAAGAACATTATGACAATGCGTCTCCCCAACACCACACCTGAAAGTCACAGATATTTAGACATGCCACCATGTGTAAACAAGTGTAAACAAACAAATCAATAAAGGTTGACAAAGAATGACAAGAATTGTTTGCAGGTCTGTGTGCAGCAGACTGGCTGGTGGTTTACAGAGGTGGTCCTATTGATTTAGTATAAAGCAGCCACACTGGGATGTAGTGATGGTACACCGTCAACAGCTGATTCTGTGACACTGACAGTTTGAAAGTCAATAGCCAGGTTGTGATGTTACACACTCTATCCCAACTCCATTAACACCTGACCATCTTATATACAGTAACAGGCCCATGATCCTTACCATCAGTCAGACTGACATACAACTGAAATGAATCGACATTATTCAATATTCTATATGGGTGACAGACAAAAGCCCACCGGTGTCATTTCTGATTGCCAAAAACCGGAATGCCGACTACCACCATGTCGATTCCTTTTTGCTGAAATGTCGGCTGAAGAATAGCTTCTTATGGTCAAGCAAATTCAATTAAAAAACCCATAAACAGTGTAGAGAATATATGCTGTTTTCCTCTATGGATGCATGAGCATAATACTATATACATATGGTAACACCTGTTCGACAGATCATCAAACGGCAAATATAAAATAGCTAATGCTTCTGTGCTAATTACATTTGTATGAGCGTTTGTATGCGTATTGAACCAATTAAACTGTCAATAAAAAAATTTAAAATGATGCATATCTTGGAATTTTTGCCCTCTCCGTATTAAAAAAATTAGGATATAAAAGTTTTAAGTTTAATAATCAGATAAAAACAGGAATCGGATTTTGGATCTGAATCAAACATAAATCCACTGTTTGATTGTATTTTATATCAATTTTGTTTTGTCGCCCCGTATTATCAAAAAGATTAGAAATGACCATGAAGGGTGTAAAATGTGAAGAAATAACTGCATGCTCCATGAATAGATTTAAGCTGACACAATTCAACAATTCGAAACACCCAATGAACATCAAAAGGGAAGACTTTGTTACGGGGGTTTCTTGTTAATTAATGGATCAATGGGATTACGAGTAACCGTGACCAATCGATTGTTGTAACAACACCAGAGTAACGGACTCATCGTGAGTACTTGGTATCTATGTTCACTGAAGGGCAACAATATGAGAGAGAGAGATAATATTGAGAGAGAGAGATAACATTATGAAAGAGAGCTAGACTAATATAACATCATAGTTTAGAGAGAGATCAATATGTTATTATGAGAGAGATAGAGAGAGCGATCAGTATAATATTATGAGAAAGAGACTAATATAATATTATAAATTATTTCAGCAGACGGCAAATCTTGCGTGTATAAAAATGTGTCACATGATGATGATTTACTTGTACATATCAATAAATTATTTCAGAAGATGGCGATTCTTGCGTGTATGAAAATGTGTCACATGATGATGATTTACTTTTACATATCAATAAATTATTTTTGTAGACGGTGATTTTTGCGTATTTATTCTTGCCTATTTATTCCCATGATTGCACATATACCATGTATATATATACAATGTATATATATTATACACTTCCGTACAATAAATAAACATCCTAATTCTTCATTCATTTTCATTATAATTCAATTCTGATTGTATTATAATACACATTAATACTTATATATTCCTCGCTAACAAATGTATATTTAATATTATAAATAATGTTATCTCTCTCTCTTTCACTCTTTTCTCTCTCTCTCTTAATATGTACACAACATAATCTCTCTTGCATAAAATAAAGAATTATATACTTCTTTCTTCAAAATACTTTTTGTGTCCTCTCTAACAATTAATACGTATTATTTGTATTGCGATCTTTCTCTTTTTGAATATTACTTTGAATTCTCTCTCATAAAATCATATTGATCTCTCTCTCTCTTATAAAATTATATTGATCTCTCTGTCTTTCTCTCTCTCATACAATGTTACATTGATTTCGATCTCTCTCAATCTTAAAATTGCTCTCATGAAATAAGAAATATGCATCGGAAAAGGATTAGTAAATAATCTTTCCCCTTCAGTGAACATGGCTATCGGTTACATATGATAAATCAATTACACCGGTGTTATTTCAACAATCAAAAGGTCACGGTTACTCCTAATCACCCTCCCATTGATCCCCTGATTAAGTAGAAACCCCGATATCAAAGTGTTTCCTTTTGATGTCCATAGACTGTGTTTGAATACACTGACCGCTAAAATATGTTAATTGTACAGATACTATTAATTTTAAAAATGTTGTATCTCATAATATTATTATATATCTTCATGGTACTATGGAACGCTTAAACAATATATTGAACTAAAATACAACTGAACAGTGTGTTCATATTTGTGACACATCCAGTAGCCGACCGTTGATTATTAACTTAAGATCCCAAGATTATCTGCTGAATTCCGTAAACAGGATAGTTAAGATGATTCATAAATTTTAATTGAAATATATCAGTAACAGAATAGTGCTGATTAATGTGCATTTCAATATTCATCACTAAATAATGCAGTGTGCAGTTTTTTTTATTTGTAAATATCCAACAGAACCATTTTCACGCCCACTATAATTCGAAAAATTTACAATTAAGGCTTTCGTTCCACAATCGGACTAACATTCCTTTAACATATCTTGTCTTATCTTATTTATGCTTCCACAAAACAATCTAAAATATGACCATTAATAACGGTTTAATTTGTCTGAGGAAACCTGCCTTTCTCATGTTGAACTGGCTGTGTATGGTCAGCTGACTTGCCGACAGCCGGGCGTGGGTGAAGTCAGTCGGCCATGACGCATGGGCCCGCCAAGGCTATTGCCGAGTCCTGCTTTGCACCTTCAAATTCCAGCTTGAGATACAACTATTTCCTCCTATTCTACATACAACATTATGAATTTTAGTCATTAGCATGTATTTCATGCATCATATCCCCAAACCATCTTCATATTACAGTTGTATTGACATAGTCGGCAACCGACTTTCGGCAAAAAGGAATCGGCATGGTGGTAGTCGGCATTTCGGCATTCGGCAATCTGCCATGTACCCAGCCCACCAGACAAAAGCCATAAAAGTGCAGACTATGATTAAAGCCCATCCTTGACTAAAATATAAAATTAAATGAGTTTTTACAAATATATTGATGATATTCTACTTTTTTTACATACTACCAAATCAGAATACAAAGTAATTTAGGTAAAAAACAAATCTTGCTAAGGGATGTAAATCAGATTTTATAATTTTGTGAAGGTTTCACATCCTGACATCAAAGTGTCTATAACAGTGTCCCTACTGAAATCAGTATCAGCCTAACTCTACAGAACATGCAGTCATGATATCAGTATCAGCCCAACTCTACAGAACATGTAGTCATGACATCAGTATCAGCGGAACTCTACTGTACACATGGTCATGACATTAGTATCAGCCCAACTCTACAGTACACATAGTCATGACATCAATTTTAGCCCAACTCTACAGTACTAGTAGTCATGACATCAGTATTAGCCCAACTCTACAGTACACATAGTCATGACATCAATTTCAGCCCAACTCTACAGTACTAGTAGTCATGACATCAGTATCAGCCCAACTCTACAATACACATACATAGTCATGACATCAGTATCAGCCTAACTCTACAGAAGATATGGTCATGAAATCATTATCAGCCCAACTCTGCTGCACACTGTACTAGTAGTCATGACATCAATATCAGCCCAACTCTACAATACACATAGTCATGACATCAGTATCAGCCCAACTCTACAGAAGATATGGTCATGAAATCATTATCAGCCCAGCTCTACTGCACACATAGTCATGACATCAGTCTCAGCCTTACTTTACTGTACAGGTGGTCATGGCATCAGTATCAGCCAAACTCTACAATACACGTAGTCATGACATCAGTATCAGCCCAACTCTACATAAGACGTGGTCATGAAATCATTATCAGCCTAACTCTACTGCACACATAGTCATGACATCAGTCTAAGCCTTACTTTACTGTACAAGTTGTCATGAAATTAGTATCAGCCAAACTTTATAGTACATGTAGTCATGACATCAGTATCAGCCAAACTCTACAGTACACATGATCTTGAAATCAGTATCAGCCCAACTCTACAGAACATATAGTCATGACATCAGTATCAGCGGAACTCTACTGTTCACATGGTCATGACATCATTATCAGCCGAACTCTTTGTTGCGCTTTATGTGAATGGCATCTTTGTTATGAGAATGCCAACAGCAGTCCCATAGGCAACTGACAGATCCACATGTGGTAGTAAAATTATGTACAAGCAGTCCACACATGGACCTTCATGACCTTTGAGATATATCTCTGCGGGACAAACATTTCGGTCAATGGGCCAAATGTGAATGCATTGTAGACATTATTGCAATGATTTTGTAAAAATAGATCAAGTTCCCTCTGCCCGGAGGGCAAGCCAAGCATTTGTGTTACCTATGTATTAGTTCCCTAAGCCACTGCCAAGCTGCCAACATTTGGATCATCACAATGGTTTAAGTCAATGGGTTCATATATTACATTTTGACAGTGTTAGTCACGTGTACACGAGATATTCGGCTGCATGCTGCACTGAGTGGCTGAGCCAGAGATTTGTTACATTTTGTTTTAACTGGCCAACTCTGAACAGTGATGATCTGATAAGTTGTAAATATAACACCTGGTATCACTGAGGCTGAGGTTTATATTGTTGAAAGTCTCACTGGACTCGACATATGCGAAGGTCTAATGATATTAATACTGGTTAAATGGAGATATTAGTGGCCAACTGGAAGCCCACAATAGGTGATGGCTAAATGAACCATGTTTGATTAAAGAAGATTTCTGGGAAAGACCACCAATTCCTGCTGATGTCACTGGAAAATATCTTAGTCCAGACAGGGGGTGATGTGTTGTGCTGACCATTCCACAACCGGTGGACCTTACCAGTCAATGAAAATGTCTTCCAGAGAGCTGTAATTTAGTTTTATATAATGTGCTCGGAGGTAGCAGGACTGGCACGATACAGCAAGAATTTTATGACTCTGTTAGTAGGGGGAATTAAGTATTAACCTTTCCACTGACTGGGCCAGTCTGGATGAACTATAATTCAGCTTATTTGACCTTGAAGATCCAAGTTATTCAAGGTCACCAGATTTTTTTTACTTATCCAAGAACTTGTGCAAAATTTGAGGACTACATGTGTGATACTTCAAAGTTTTTGAGTTCACAAAAATTTTATATTTAGGCAAATTTAACCTTGAAGATCAAGGTCAAGGGTTTTCAAACTTGTCCTAGATTTTGGTAAAAACAATTTGTGTTTCAAATTTCAGAAAAATTTATGTTGCCCTTCAAAAGCTATCACATTTACAAGATATCCTTGAGACGATGACTACAGAAGATGCCACTGAAAACAATGTCTGTTTGGGGGGGAAGAATAATTAATCTCATTTTGAAAGCAGAACACTATTAAGATCTCTAAAGAGGGCTGTGTTACGGGATGCACATAAATGTGGACCAAACTGTTTCACTAGAGAAACTTGCTTTTATAGTGAAGTTGTTCGAATGCCGGACATGTGTGCCATTGATATGTGTTCGAATCTGGGATGAGCTCAAGATTTTTCCCACAGCAAAGTGTTTATGTAACAATATAACCATTAATATATGCAATCAGAATATTTGTCATATGGGCAGTTTACTTGTATTTACTTGGCATAATGGGGTAGGATACTCACAAGTTGCATCAAAATTTTACTTGCATTGGATCCATCTCATGCAAATTGTTATAGGTGTTTGTTTTAAAGTGCACAGGAGTGTTACATGTGTCTGTTAGGCAAGCATAGTTCGTTGCCATGGGAGATGTGCGAGTTGGCCTGGCTCGCGTGTGGGGTCTGAAGTGAAGAAACACAGCGTTCTTTGTTCTAGATGTTTTAAGTCTGTTCCTGTAATGTGTGTATTGTTCTTTGGAGTTTACAATTTCTGGTATTTTCCGATATAAAGTTGTAGGGGCTGTGTTTAGAGCTGGCAGAGAAGAGAGAGAAAAATTCCAGCGGACACAGAAGTCAGTTTTGGGGCCTTTCCGATAATTGCAGAACTTATAGATATTCTTTGAAATTTGTAACAGATTTTATACAGTCTTCAGTTTACCTTTTTTGCCAGAACTTTACTTTTTGATTACAACAGATTGATTTCGAGATTACATTCTTTGAGAAGATTAATGTGAACAGTTCATCTGGATTATATGTTTTAAAGGATTTGTTGAACTGTGACAGTGGTGGTATCCAGAAAAGCCTAGGATCCGGACACTCTGGTACTGTACATTTTTATTGTTTTACTGTGTAATTGTATTGATTTAGTGTTTGTAATGTTATGATTGTTTTAAGAATAAATTATAATTATTTGTTAACAAAAAAAAACACTGACTTCTTTATTCATTCCCCTAGACATTTCACACTGCCTAGTGTTACAGAATCTGATTTTTTTTTCTCTGTAACAAAATTTTTGCTCGTCAGGACTATGTGATATGTTGTTATTAGGTTCTGTAACAAAATAATGTTGGGATAAAAGTCTCATACCAATGTAAATACTGTACTTACATTATTAAGTACAGATGCTATGGAATCTTGACATCTGTAATCTACAATTATTTTGTAATTTCTATGCAATTTTTTCATCTGTAATCTAGTTATTGTGTATTTTCTTCAGTTTCACATTCTAAAAATTTAAAGTACAAATTCTGGGACACACTGAGTATTTTCAGTTGATTTCCTGCATGGGTTACACAAGGGCACTTCCAATAATTATGACTACAGCTGGTGAATACTGACATAAAGCCACTGACACTTGTTTCTGTTTGACTCAAGCCTATGTAAGCCATAGAAGTGCAACAATATCAGTCCTTTCATCATGTCTATGGGAACAGTCAGGCCACTACTCAGATTATCATTTGGTTGAAGAACAATTACACCCTAACCCATCTGAATCAAGTGTATAAAACCTTGCCTCCCTTCATTTATGACATGAACACCTGTCACACACACTCACCCAGTGCTGCTTGGTTTGATGACAGTTAGTTTTCACAGCTTTGAAGCTGCTGGCATCTGTTGGCAGACTTCAAAACTAATATAACATTCACCATTCATTTTGTGTGTGTGTGTGTGGGGGGGGGGGGGTCAAATTTTAACTGAAGAAGTATTAGATAAACAATATATAAAAGATGACAACTTAACTTATTATGCAATGAAATTAAACATTAGAACATATTAAAATGCTCATTATCATAATCAATTCTCATTATTATGAGATTATCATATTAATATGTAGTTTATGAACTAAAACATAGTGTAGTTCTTTTTTGACCAAAACAGTCTGTCAGACTGCAGGTGATGCGCCATATTATTCTGGAAGTAAAGAAAGGCTCATGCTCAGAGCCAGAGGTCTGTCCTGCTGATCCATGAGGATGTTTGTGATCCATGTGGGGCCAAGTCACAAGGGCCCCAAAACCTAAAGGCCAACTGCCATTTTTTTCCCCCATATGGCAATATACTGGAAAATGAAGCATTATTCTTTTCATACAAGAAACTTCCTGAAATCTAATACTGTTACTCCATTTAAACTGCAGAACCTGCACAGATTTCTTTAAAAAAAATATTTAGGGAATCCAGGTTTAAATTTTCTATAATACCGAACAGCTTGCAAATAAAACAAACTTGCCATCAAGCTTAAATCTTCTGGAATTTTTAACAGTTTGCATTTGTAGTGCTACTTGTTTAGATATCACACATATGCCAATGAGAGTTTTGTAGGATTGCTCGGCTGACTCTCTTATAAATACTTTGTATGTTAACAGAGATATGACTGGACATACATAATGAACACCCTATTTTTCTCTAATGGTATGCCTAATGCCTGTGCACAAGTTGAACACACCTTTAAGGACTGCTGAGAGCTGAACATTTAAAAAAAAAAAAAAACTCATGGGCCATGTTGATCAGCTGACTAGCATGACATTATAGCCTTCCCTTCATAGCAGGAATTTTATCATCTGAAAACCAAATTGAGATAACTTCAGGTATGAACTTGACCTTTGCCTTTCTGACACACAATCTGACGGGGTTCTTCCTCAGGTTGATGGATCATACATATGTGAAGACTGAATCCAATCATGATGTTGTACAGGAGAAGAATAAGATTGATAAAGAACTGGTATAATTTAAACTAGAATGGCTTTCTTAAAAGCATGCTGATGTCTATCCATTGACCCCATCCCTAAAAACAAGGGACCTGTGGGTCACTGCACTCAGCTGAATTTGATTCTTCCAATATTTGCTTAAAATCCAGCGATCAATTGTTGACTGAGCAATTTTATGGACTACATGAAATATGCAGGAGCCTCTCATGGTCAAATATTTGTAAAAAGTATCAGTATTTCAACTAAGTTACTATAAAATTCATGTAAATATGCCTAATGAGGATATACTGTGGTTGCCTTTTTGTTTGTGAGGGTTTAAATTTCCCAATATTTGCGAATGCGAAATAATCGTGAAAAAATGAAACCCTCAAGAATAATTGGCCAAATGAGTATGTCCTTTTATTTAGTGTAACCAATTCTTGTACTTGAAAAGGTTATAACAGTGAGAAATTTAATAATAAATTACATCCATGCAGGTATTGGTAAAACGTTCCCTTAAATCTGAACTAAACTACCTATGCTGTGTGTCTGGGCCCATAGTTATAGGAGTAGAATATTACAAACTCATGTCTTATTCTCATTTTAAATACACACAGGAATGCCTTTACAAAAGATTTTACATAGGTTCTGGTGAGATTGCGAAAATGAAACCCCTCGTGAAACATTCAAAATTGAGAAATTGCGAATATGAAGCCAACCACAGTATATGAAACCCTGTAAATTACAGAATAAGGCATTAAGTGGAGATAGGTTGAAGTATAAAAAATACATGTTTCATTTATTAACTGAAATAAAATGCTGTTAACAAATTTCCATGGTGATAGGCCTAAGTGTTATATCAAGTGTTCTTAAACAAAATTTGCAAATGTAATCAATAGTTCTCAATATTTAAATATATGAGCTAAAAATTAAATCCCATAAAAGTTTGACCAATATTCTAGATTGACTCAGTTTACCAGTGTTATGCATGGCAAGGCATTGCCAACTTTCAGAGATATGAATGAAATGCTAAAAAGTATTTAATCCTTATTAAACATGAAAACATGTCGACAGGCACTTGTGTTAGATCCTAATATATTATCAGATTTAAATATAAACAAAAATTTAATTAATAACTATAAATCTGCAATATGTAGAGCCTGGGATTCAAGACCTGAAAATTTATTTTGTTATAAAACAAAATACCCATGGTATCAGCTGAAGTTGAACTTGAAAGTAAAAATCTAAAATAGTAAATAATGGAGAGGGAAAGGTGATTTAGACCATAATTGGTTGATATGATTGGTTTGAATTGATGAGAAAGGAATTGTTGCAAATAATATTTTGTGATCTGACCACGTGTTTTCTTATGTTGAAATTGAAGCATGTGAGCAGTTTATAATCATGAGATCTGCAGTATTACCATGAATGTTCCCGAATGGCAGAGTTACAACATCTCTGCATATACATACAGGATATGAAATTAAATTCATTAGTGATTAGAATTTAAAAAGGTTGGTTCATAATTATCAAATATTTAAAAATAGATAAAGAGATGGACAAACAAGGGTGAGTACTTTATTTCCCATTCTGTTGAGGCAGAAAAATAATAAATGATGTTTAAAACAATTTTTTTTTTTTCAATTTTATCCAGTTGCAATAAAACTAATGTCCCAGTGCACAGGCCCCGGTGCAAGGACTCAATAGCAAATGGGAGGGGAATTTATGGGAGTTACAACACCTCTGCATATACATACAGCAAATGAAATTTAATTCAACAGTGCTTAGAGGAAAAAAAAGCTGATTCATAATTATAAAATATTTAACAAGGCCTACAGGCCTAATGCGAACCTGTGCAATGAGATTACACCAGGTGTAATGCTTCAATGCTGGACCATTACTTTTCAAGAACGTGTAACATGTATATGAACAATGCAAGTGCTAAACACTTAGAACAAGAAACAATTAAACAAACATCACTGCTGCAATTCTGGCATGGGTGCACACAACACAAAAACTAGAATATGGGTAGTCAACAAGCAACTACGTGTATCCGCCAAAATCAGAGTAGGAAAGGTGAAGTGAGGCATGGATTGAGTGGCAAAGGGAAATAGAGTAAGGTGTGTTGCATAATAGCCTGGATGTCTGCAGCTGAAATGTTTATGTAGGTTGCGCCACCTACCACAAAATCCAGAAAGCTGTCCAAGATGTATAAACATGCAAAATTTTAGGCAGATAAGTCAAACCACTAATGAGTTATGAGTGATTTTAGCCCATGGCAGACAAACAAACGGATGCTGTGCAAAAATGGTGGCAGGTGGCGTCAACAGTTTTGCGTATGATAAAGAGCTATGGGAGATCTATACACATACAAAATTTTGGCCCAATCAGCCAAACGGTTCCAGAGATATGAGCTTGGATGCCTGCAGCGTAAATGTAAATGTAGGTGGCGCCACCTGTCAAAAAATCAAGAAAGCTATCCAAGATGTATAAACCTGCAAAATTTTAGGCAGATAAGTCAAACCACTGCTGAGATATGAGTGATTTTCTCCCGTGGCAAACAAACAGACAGATGCTGTGCAAAAACAGTTGAAGGTGGTGCCACCAGTTTTGCGTATAATAAAGAGCTATGTGAGATCTATACACATGCAAAATTTTGGCCCAATCGGTCAAATGGTTCCCGAGATATAAGCCTGAATGTCTGCAGCTTAAACATTAAATGTAGGTGGTGCCACCTGCCACAAAATCCAGGAAGCTATCCAAGATGTATAAACCTGCAAAATTTTAGGGAGATAAGTCAAACCAGTGCAGAGATATGAGTGATTTTATTCCACGGCAGACAGACAGACGGATGCTGTGCAAAAATGGTTGCAGGTGGCACCACCATTTTTAATGCATGTTATAAAGCTATCCAAGGGCTACATTTGTGTAAAATTTTTAGCCTGATCGGTCAAACAGTTCCCGAGATATGTGGGTTTATGTGTGGAAACAGACACACAAATGGACGCTGGGCAGAGAGGAAAGGTCAGAGGTCAACCAAAAATGAGGGCGCAGCAGTTCACATGTGACCCAATCATAATCCTGAATTTTCAAAAAATTCTGCCCAGTTGTTACAGAGGAGTTCTCCGCAAAACTCTGTTTTGGTGGATTCAATTAGGTACCTCTTCTTTTGGTAGGCCAGCCATATGAGCAAGATGGAAGATTCAGGATGAAAAATTTGGCTTAAATGCTTCCAAAATCTTATTAAAAAAGTGGGTCCTGTGTCCTTGATCCTTGACCTCATGACCCCAAAATCATTAACATTCTTGCTTTGTGGTGGGCAATACATAAGTCAAATTTGAAATGCATATGTCAATCCAAACTGGAGTTATCATCTGGAAACAAATTTGTGTATGGGTGGATGGACAGATGGCCGGCACGACAGACACCCAGACGGATGCATGATAGACAAAGATTGATCACTATAGCTCAAATGAGATTCAGTCAGCTGAGCTAAAAAATTCACCATGTTAAATGAGTATATATCTTTCAAGCTTTTTTGACAAGGTACATTATGTTCTTTTCAATATTTTCTATAAAGTATGCAATACTGGCCTGATTTTTTACATAGGAAATATACAGATTTTTATTTATGCTAAATATGATCAAAATAACAGTGGTTTTGATACTGGGTAGACCTGGAGAGTAACAATACTACTTCAGAGGAATGAAGTCACAGTCATCCAGTATTGTGTTTTGTAGGAGTGCTTAGGGACAACTAACTGTATATAAAATTTTGGTTTCCATGGTATGTCCAATGGTTTCAAAACATGACTGTCTAATGGTGAGATAGCGGACAAAGGATCATATCTACATCTCAATCACTTGCAGTCAGCTGAGCTAAAAACATACATAAACTTACCTAAATTGTAGAAGCCCCATCAATTTTGCTGTGGTGCACTTAATTGGCCCATTTCACACACACACACACACACACACACATTTATATATATACACAAAATATATGGGGATCAGGTTAAGACTGACAGGGATCATCTGGTCCTTGATCCTTGTGGGTATTAGGCAAAACCCTCAGAGGGATCAGTTTGTGATGAATGAAGGGATGAGGATTAGCTTTGTGTGTGACTCACCATCATCAAGGGCTGGTTTCCCTGTCAGGATGGCAGTGTCATGGCTGGTGTCAGAATCAGATGTTTCCTGGCTGACAGTAGCTGTGACAGCAGATGGGCGCCACTTGGGCCGGTATGCAGAAATGGTACCATTTGTTTTTAGTCTTGATCTTTGTGGTTTCTGGTCAGGGGATTCCTGGGCTTGCAAGGACTGGCACTTCCCAATCCCATTTGTATAACTTGCTGAAGACAAAGAAAGTATTTGTACATGATCAGAATAAACTGGCTGAACAATGAAGCATTTGACTGACCCTATTTAAACAAGGGACCCCTTGGTCACTGTGCTCAGCTGAAGTTGTCCTTGAAGGTTAAAATATAAAATAATATTAAATGGAGATAAAGCCTAAGAGGAAAAGGGGTGGATCCAGAGGGGGAGCTTTGGGGGCTGAAGCCCCCCCCCCCCCTTCCAGGTTGGAAACATTGTAATCATTTTTTATCAGAGAGGATTTTCATTACATTATTTCAGTTCCCGTCTTACAAATACCTTTCAACTGAAACAATTAAAAGTTGAAAACCCAAGGAATCTTTAGGAGAGGCGCATGTCTACACCAGGATCAGGCATCTTTTTATTCCCCGGCCGTTAAGAGGACTACTAAAATGGGCCGCGTTTGTCAGTCCCTCCGTCCTTTTGTCAACCTGTCCTTCAAAATCCGTCGGTCCGTCCCACACCATCACTGATGCCACACTTTCCTGGTAAACATATGGCCCTGTGGCCCTAGGTCCTTTTGTATTTTTAAATAATTAATTTGGCATTTTCCAACATTGGTTATAGATGTTAAAAATTTCGAATTACAGAATCTATCATCCATGGCTCCCTCAAGCATTTCTTAAGCAATGCTCCAGTTGTCCTTGGGCTTCGACATCTTGCTTGTGAACATGATTAAGCGATTAAATATAAAGCAAGCCTTTTTCACCTCTCTTTATCCTAGAAATAAAAATCATTTTCTCTTTTTAACAAAACATCAATACATTATCATTCAAATAAAAAATAATAAACAATGTCTGAATATAGTTACATCATATCATTTGTTTTTCATGATAGGCAGTGGAAATTTACTGCCTTGTCATAAATAACATGTATGGGGGACTGGGATTTTGGCTGTATATATCAGTTGAATTCTAAATGGGGAATCTGTGTTGAAATTATTTGTCCTTGTCACTCTTTAAAAGAAAAAATGTACAAAACGGTACATGAAACTTTAGTAAACTGACAATGTTTTATACTTTTAGCATCCTTTTATAGAAGATTTATTATTGATTACAAATGTATAAATTACCAAATAAATATGGAAATGATAATGCATAAATATGCGAACGAAAAAAATGCATTTTATACTTCAGAAGTATAAATAAAAGAGATCTGACGTTTGAACATATAAAAGCAAGTTATAGACTAAAGAAGCAACTGCACATATGGAAAAGTAATTTAAGCTATACCAGTTAATCAAAATGAACGCTATTTAGTAATATATTAAAAAGTAGTTAGAGAATGATATTCAATCACGAGTTATTTGTTTGCCTTTTTCAATGATGTTTAATGCACTTTAATGTTTACATGTAGTTGTGTCTTTATTATATGACTGATTGATTATTTGAGATTAAATAATGAATGAAATGTTTACATCGTTGGGCACTTGTGCTCACATCTCATGTTCATACCTATACGACAACTTAAAAAGAGATTATTAATATACCCAAGTCTTATTTTTATTTTTAAATTGATTGATAGAAAAAAAATAATTTCCAAATCATTTATTCTTTTGCTATGAATTCCCCACTCTTACTACTTGCTCCAGAAGAGTCTTTATTTGCTGAGTAAATGAATCCTCTGTGAAGCAAGGTTTATCACGTAATTATCAACGTTGGTTGATTCGTCTGTTAGCAGCTATACTCAACAGTTATAGACGGACTTATGAGAAGACCCAGAAAAAAAAATCCAAAATAATTTAGAGTTTACCTGGATCACAATAATATTTTTATTTAAAAGATGCTTAACTGTTGTGGGAAAAAAGGCGATCAAAAGACCTTCTTTATTTTTTGGTTTTAGGGGAATCTTTAATTGAATATAAATGCCCGAAAGAGGGGAGCAGACTGGGTATGCAAAATCGAGTTGGTGAACTTGTCACACATTCCTGATGAATAAATATAATCATTGCGCTTCAAACTGTAAATACAAAAAATACACATAATATGCATTGTCTGACTTCAATGTCTGCTTTTACGTTTTGTCTCAACTTTGTTCATGAGTTTCCAGTTGTAAACTCTGTTTTGGAAATATAATAAATTGCACATCTGTACCCATTTATACAAATTCACAATTTACAAATTGTCAGATCGTATATATGAAGTGGAAAAATGCAAAAGGTGTATTTTGATATCCATATCTGTGGAGTCATGTTTTGTTAGTTTGTAGTCTGCAAATTATTTAAGGTTAAACTGAAATTAAAACTACATGTTTACCAGAGATGTAATGTGGTAATGGCTATCTAATACCTTTTTCTCTCATTAATCAATAAAAGTTGATTCTTTTGTAAATCAATATTCTGAAGTTCAAGAATGAAAAAGGGCAGTTTTTCGTTTTTTAAAACTTCAAATAATTGTTTTTAATGACTTAGTATAAAGTAAATTAAATTCATTTAACGTATCCAACGTTTCACTTATTATATATGTATATGTATATATATATATATATATATATATATATATATATATATATATATATATATACACTTATTTATGTATATGAAATGATAGATATATAATAAGATAAATGTCAATGGCAAGTGTCTGCGCAATATATATATATATATATATATATATATATATATATATATATATATATATATATATATATATATATATATATGGTTATGCAAAGTATCTACTAGTCTCCCCCCTTGCAAAATTCTGGATCCGCCCCTGAAAGGTAATATAGGCCATGGCTGGTTGAAATGCTTGGTTTGTATTGATGAGTAAGAAATTGTTGCAAATAAAATTTTTGACCTGACCATGAGTGTCCTAAATGTTGAAACTGAAGCCTGTGAGCAGTTTGTGAACATATGATCTGTTCTATTACCATGATCATTGGTTGGCTGTTTGATAAACTGTTGACCGTTCAGCAGTTTACACATTTGTTCAATTATATCTATTTTTTTATAATATATTATTAAATAATATAACTAACATCCCCGTCCACAGGTACATGGACTTAATGGTGTGAGACTGTGAGTGTGTGTAGGGTGTGTGTGTGTTTGGGGTTGGGGGATTGAATGTTGAGAGTTACAACATCTTTGTATATACATACAAGATTATCACTAAATTCAACAGTGCTTCCAGGATAAAAAAGTTCATTCCAAATAACTGAATATTTAACAAGGACTACAGGCCTTATGATAACCTGTGCAATTAAATATGCTGCCCTGAGGGGCATGACACCCATGAGGTGACCACATCATGCCCATGAGGTTTTCACATGATACCCATGAGGTGATCACATGCCTTATGCCTGGCTGCACTGATTGAACTCTTGCCGTATATCTTGCTGCATTGAATGACCTCTTGACCTGTTGCCAAATCTGAAACAGTTGGCAGTTTCTCAACCTATTAATAGATACAGACACAATCTTGCCCTGTTGGTAAATCTGTTTACACGTACTGAAAGACTTTGGCTAAAATGCTTTTTTTTTCAAGCTGACAAATTCAAATGACTTTTAATCAAAATATCTAGAATAATAAAAGATGCAGTCCTTTCATTGTTAAAGGTCCTCTAATTCTGCCAAAAATCCCACAAGTAAACTTGAACAAAGGCCACCTAAGAATAATTTTTGTGCAATGGTACAGAAGTTATAATTGAAACAACAATTTTGTAGAAGAAGACTTTTGCAGTCCTCAGTTTGAAATAAACTTAATAATGGTCATAAGACCAACTTAAGCTTTTCATGACTCTATCAAAAATCAACAAACTAAATCTATTTTTATATGATTGAAAGAACCATGTACTAGGATAATTCTTGTGAAAAATTGAACGATTAAACTTGACAGTTTCATCATAAACATTTTTAAGCTAAAAGAGGCTAACATTATGAGGTTTCAGCCAATAAAAAACAGGTCAATGTAGGTGGCACCATGAAATCTGCAATTTTAAATATGAGTCATGTGACCAACATTTGCACAATACTGGGTGATGCTGGCTCCAGTCATTTCTGACACTGCTATGTCAGTATGCTTACTTGGCCAAATGACTAAGTTAAAATTCTTTTAACTCTGCCAAAATTCATCAAACGCAAACCATTTGAACAAACTTGAGAGGGCTCGCCTCTGGGATCATTTACCATTTGGGACCATTTACAAGAAGAAGACTTTTAAAGGTTTTTCAGCTTTTTCCTTATAAAATCTAGATGACTAAGTTCAACTTTCCTGTAACTTGGCCAAAATTCACTGAACTTGAACCATTTAATCAAACTTGAGAGAGATGGTGAGAGAGATTATTTCTGTGAAATATTCAACAATTTGGCAGGAGCATTTCTAAAAAGAAGATTTTTAAAGTTTTTTTGCTTTTTCTCTATAATATCTATTAAAATGCAGTTGGCCAAAAAATAAGCAAAATCCTATAGAGTTTTTCAGATGGCTAATTTTTTGCATAAAATTTCATGATGCTAGCTCCTGTCGTTTTCGAGATAGTATGGGTTAACATACACATGACAGACAATGGAACACCATTGCATAAGCTCACAGGTTCGCAAAATACAGATAGACAGACTGGTAGACAAACAAAGCAGAAGACAAACAAACCTTATCTCCCATTCTGCTGAGGCAGAAAATAATGAATAAATGTTTGCATTAGATCTTTTTTTTTACAATTTTTTTTAAAGTTTATAATTTTTATACATTCCCCATATAACATATTTCTGAATATAAAAGTTTGATTTATAATTATAATTGCATCATCATATATCTCAATTTTGTTAGATAAAATACATTATGAATATAAATGTATTTATTTTTAGCCACAAAAATATATCTTTTAATTTGCAAAGCAATAAAAATCTGAAAGTATAACTTGATTCAGAATTCAATTTTAAAATTGTGCCTTTATTTATACTTAATTTGGCTCATATATTATCACTTTATGCATACTGATGGGTTTAATTATATTTTAATTTGCTAAAATTATTTAACAGAAAATTTATTTCTTTAAAATTGCACCACTACCACAATATTGCATCTTCTGGATTACTCCTTGAATTACCATTTCAAGAAAATTTTGGATATTGGATCGGAAACAGCAACACAATTAAGGAAATACAGTGTATACAACAACAATTACTGCCAACCAATTTTCCTTTCATATCAGTATGTCTGCGAATCAATTAAAATGCATGTTTGGTCTTTTGAGGAGAATGATTTCTAGGACCCTCTGCTTGGTGAAATGCAGCGTAAACAGAACAGTTAACATGAATATCAGAAATGCAAGTGGGTGACAAAGACCGAGGGGTACGGTTAATTCTTATGAGAGTGAGCTTCATTGAATGATATATAACGTAATGCGTACTTGCTGCATAATTTTCCGGGAATGCTAATCCTACTAACACACCTGTGCCACCAGACCCATTCTGTTACACACGCTTTGACGTCACTTGACCCATGCGTCCATTGGTTGACTTCAAGTTTACTTGAATACACGTCATCTGACCTCCCCCCCCCCCCTCCCCCCCACTGGTGCTACTGTCTGACCGCTGTGTTTTTACACTAACTTAACGGTCCCGCTTCAGTTGACTTGACCTATTTTACAGCGTTCACTAATGTGAATCAGAAAGCAAACTGTCTGTAAATATTTAGCAAAGCTAACTTTCCAGGTTCATTAAACATGCCGTATGCACTTACAATGTGCCTGTGTTTTACTGTTTCATCAAAATCATAACCAAGTCTAACAAGTGCCGGCGGCGGCGATATCAGCCTTTAACATCTTCAGTGACAATTCAACATTAGTCATTACTAGTGGTGGGCCGATCATCGAGTTTTTTCGAAAGTCAGTCGGTTTGCTGCCACTTTCAAGCGCTCGATTACTAAAAGCAACTATCGATTACATGATAATAATGATTGTTTTCTTTCCAGAATGCCTTTATGTTACAGGCAAAAATTATTCTTCCATTTTTACCACATTGCGCGCTTCATATAATGAGTCTGCGTTCCCAAATAACTTCCGTATGTAACTGAGTATGACACAGTAGGTGCGAGAACGGAGGACTTATTAAACTAATTATCTATGAACTCGCAGGAAACTGCAGAATTAGCGGAGAGTTTTCTAACGAGATGTACATTGCAAAATATTGGCGGGATGGCGTTAAAATACTCCATAAATGCTCCTGGTCTATGCCAATTTTGAGAGATTCTCTTAAAAATAATCTATTTAACCTATGCCAGGTGCCGCTGTTCTTAAAAAAAATTCTTTGTTAAGGCTAACCTGGCCGGTCGAGTATTTTGATTTCGGCTGGATTTTTTGTTGTTGGTATGATCTGCCCCAAACGTGCCTGGCCCCGTAAAATCTGCCTTCATGTGCTAGAAAAGCAGCCCCTCTATAGGCCTAACATTCTTAGACGCTCTTAATTCCCATAAAATAGATATAACCCGACGTTGCCGATCGTTGAATTTTATCCTTAAAATTAGTCTGAATGTATCTTTATACGTGGAAGGATCATTAAACTCACGCGCGAGAGGAGAATAATTGCCAGGGAAACGCAGGTACAGTTTCACAGATAATTGCATATTTCTTTGATATTTGTGTATATTTGTCTGAACCGATTAATAATCGATCATCAGTCGGTTTCCTCAAACCGTAGATCGATTATGAAAAAGGAACCGACTCCCACCACTAGTCATTACAAGGAAATTTCCCAATCACACTAAAATGTGGTGAAAAAAAAAGGATTGTTTTCTTATGTTTCTATCCTAATATCTGATCTGCTTTTCCATGCATTTCGTTCTGTCACGGTGATGATAGACATATAACCTTAGAAATACCCACCCGTGGGAATGAGGAATCCCATGAAAAAGTCCTGTTCACTTGTCATCAAAAAAGTTTGTTTTGTGCTATATTTGGAAGGTTATCGGTTATATTATTAAAGAAATTTATGTTAAAAAAACTGGCCATATGAATAGACCTCTCAAATAAACTTGTCATGTTTCTATAAAACATGCAGACAAAGTGACCCAGATGCAATAGCCCCATTTACACACGTTTTTCTGGAGCGCTCTACATCATTTAGCGTGCGCCAAGTCCCCCAAAGGCGCCAGATTTCAAGGATTTTTGGTCTGGAGCATGCTACATTTTGACCACCGGTTTGAGTTGGTTCCAGATTTTAGCGCGTGCCAGATGCTGTCTACATTTGTGCTTCGAACGCGTGTAAACAGAAGTGGAGTGCGCTATCTTTATAGCACGCTCCAGCAGTACTCGGCTGTCATGTGACTGGGATTTACCCATGCGAGCAAGGAGGAATCCAATCTTATAGACCGCGCTTTAAATATTTGATTAATTTATTAAAAACACAAGGGACCCATGGGTCATGGCGCTCAGCTGAAGTTTGAAATTTTTGCAAATGCAAAATAAGCAAATATTCTATTGTAATGTCTTTCATATATATATATATATACGCATACGAGAAGCTAAGGGAAAGGGCCCCTCCTACTTGGTTATAGTAAAGTTCTAAATATTGTTCTGATTGCAAAACTAATACTCTAACAAGACTGTCATGCAGAAACAAAAGTAAAAGTTTTGAGAAACTGTGATATATATGAAAAATATACAGATGGACAGGCAAGTGGACAGAATGGACTTTGTTATAATTTTATTCACCAAAATAAAAGATTCAGTAAATTGATTAAATAAAACATCATTTCAAATAAAGCATACACACTCTTAGTTGAATGAGGGACAAACAATATCATTGCTTTCTCAGCTATAATTTATTACTGGAGTTAATAATCAATTTCACACCTGGTGAAGTTTTTACTCTTCTGAAGTAAGGAATTACTTATCTGATGAACATCCACACATTCATAGCAATACACTCTGTGGACACAATTAAATGTGCACTTTAATCATTGTAACCCTGGTGGTACAATACAAAATCTAAAATGTAGCATAGCACAGAATAAGAATGAATCAAATACAGAAAATTATAAGATTCATCTAGTTTATGCACCATCTGGGGGGGGGGGGGGGGGGGGGGGGCTGCAGGGCAGAGGGGAAGCCTGCTAGTGGTGGCCAAGCTGAGCCAAGGCAAGCTGCATAGAGTGGGTTACATAACACAAGTGAAGGCTGTATTACTAGGTGGGCTAGATGTAAATAACACTTGACATGGTGTATGAAAAATTGAATAAAAGCTACTCTTTTCAATCAATTCCTTTGAAATTTCAGATTTAAAAGATTAAATTCTTATATATATATGCTGTGAAAATTAAATCAACAGTGCTTACAGGAAAAAAAACATGCCGTTGCCAAAATTGGACAAATTTAAGGTATTGATTTTTTTTTAAGCTAATAACTTGAAAAATTTGCAAAATTCAGATCTTATTTTGGGTAAACAATTACATCTTGATTAAATAAAGTTATATCCCTGAAAAGAAGTCTCCAGCTTCTGCAATTCTCATGTTAAGTGAGTAAATATACTTCTTGATTTAAAAAAAAACTTTAAAAAAAAAAAACTCCATTATATTTGGGCCCATAACTTCAAATAATATGCAATACTGGCCTAATTTTTGGTATGTTCATCGAAAATGTATGGAAGAATAAGAATAATAAATATGATCAAAAACAGATCAGTGGTTTTGATATCAGGCAGCCTTGAAGTATAACAATGGCTTTTGTATGGAAAACGGAGGTTTTTCCTTAAAGGACATGACCAGCGTAAATAAAACTGCAATTTGATCATATTATCCCGTAAATGAATTGTTTTGGTAACCCTTGGCTCCATGTGTAGTCGTTACTACCGGTCTAAAGTAATTAAAACCGCGTCTAATAAGAGCTCTAAGATGCTTGGTTTTACCCTGTCCGCGTTCTGCAATGATCGGTTCTGTGCCTCATGAATATTCGGAATGATGTCAGCTCAGGAACGGCAGTCGGTCATAACAAAGCCACGTGAGAATTCATGACGATAGGTGTACCACTTCCTGTATTGCGTTTGATCGTTAATAGTTAAAATAATGCCAAATAGTTGTGTAGCGAGTGGCTGCAGTAAGACAAACCGTGATGGTGTGAGTTTACACAGGTTTCCTTTGAGCCAGCCAGGACGTTTGAAGAAATGGGTCAACTTTGTTCGCGTGAAGCGAGCAAGCTGGGAGGGGCCATTAGCTTGTTCCGTTTTTGTACTTAGCCATCACACTATGTCAGAATCGAGCCATTGTCAGCGTATTATCACACAGGCAACATCAACTTTATGTTAGAATGAAGAATTGATTACTATCTTAACGAAATTCGGATAGTTAATTAAAATTAAATTGCCAATTTTAAAGCAATCCACTGTTTCACATTGCTTGTTAGTTGTATTTAGTCGCGCACTTAACACACAAGTACACCTTTTTAACATCCTGCAAGCATGCCTTCAAAAACAATAAAAATTGAACCCCCTCGTACAAATTATGTAAAAATATATATATTAAGATCTTGCTGCCAGGTATATTTTTTGGAAATTACTTTTTTGTGTATTTAATAAATCCAATAATATTTTAAATATATAACTTTAATATGTAGGCCTACCGGTGATGTACAGCGTTTTTTGCTGATTTAAAGCAATCCACTGTTTCTCCATTGCCTGTAAGTTGTACATAGTCGCGTGCTAAAATCGAAGTACGCCTCTAGATAACTTACCAAAAGTATGTCTTCCTTCCAATAACAGTGAAAGGAAATCCCAAGGCACTCATATTAACATATGGATTTCAAATAGAAATCATTTGTGTCATAATTAAACGAATAAATATCTGGATATATTTCAGTTTTAAGTGCGCCTATAAAATAATGCAAGTATGACTATACCAAGAATTGACATAGCATTTTTTTACAAAACCTGTCTTTGTGTTCAATTCTGCATGAATAAAAGGGTTATTTCATTGTATTTATATACAAGTTCCACTGAAGAATTTGACTTAGGAAATTAAACTTTTACAGCAAAATGAGAACATCATGTGATGCACAAAGGCTCCATGGCAGATTAAACTTGAAAAGAGCTTTCTTAATTTCTTTCTTAGAGCGATTTTTATGTATATATTTAAAATATACGGTAATTTACTAGACTTCTGTTTAATGAATTAAAACATGATTAAAATTGGCCACATTTGTTTTTTACAAAGAAGACCTAAAATTATAAAAATACATTCATAAAAATATCATTATTCATATATGTCTCTTTGTTTGCAAATTTTATTCCAGAATTAATAAAGCCAGATGATTACACATCTTGTTTAATTTTCCATCATGTGATATATAAACACCTGAAATGTTGAAAAAAAAATCAATTGAACCTCTTCACAATGATGTTTTATTTAATTATCTGAAAAAATCAATTGAACCTCTTCACAATGATGTTTTATTTAATTATCTGAAAAAATCAATTGAACCTCTTCACAATGATGTTTTATTTTATTATCTGAAACATTAAAATATGAAAAACACAACACAAATGGATTTAATGTATAATTAATGACCGTGATTTAAAAGATCTGAAGTTCATCGGAAGCCCGGAGGCATGCAAAATTGCAAACCAAGGTTAGCTGCCGGACCACAGCTGTGAAGATGCATAGCTGTTATCATCTGTCCCTGCAGGATATAAAAATAACCCATTACAAATAAAAAAAGTATATAAATATATTTATATATTTATATGTGTGTGCATATGACAGAGAGGTGGGGAGCATAAATTAGATGATCATCAATTTATTTCATTGTTAAATTGAATTTTGGTGCATACAATTTCACTGAAACACAAGCTTAAAATTATACCATGGTTACTCAACAAAATTAGACATTTAAGAGAACATATCCATATAACTTGGTTAAAAACACCTTAATACATTAATTCATATATACAGTTTTATTTTTTAAATATACAAGTTTTTTTTAACAATATATCATTTATATCATTTATATATCATTTATAACTAAATTGAATAAACAAACAAGAACATTTAACTGACATTTTGCAAACACACACGTGCGTCTTGCACATAAACACTGCACCATGCACTGGTATAGGCCTACATGTAACATATCAACATTATATACTTATAATATTATTGAGTTTATTAAATACACAAAATAAATAATTTCAACAAAATATATGACAGCTATATCTTTATTTATATTTTAAAATATTTTTTATTTGTTTTTCACAGCATGCTTGCGCATTTCGATTTAAGTTCACGAATATACAAACACACACAAAAAATGGATAACAGTAGATTGCTTTAAAATTGACGATAGAATCTTAATTAACTATCGGAATTCCGTTAAAATAATAATTAATTCTTCATTCTCACATAAAGTTGATGATGCCCGTTTGATAATATGCTCATAATAGCTCGATTTAAACGTTGTGTGCAAAGAACCTCGTCAAAGATCGTCTCGTGTCACCACTATATGCAATATGCGTTCTTTTCAAATGGCATCCAATCACATTGCCCAACTCATTGGCAGAGGCTCTGAGCTAAAAACTGACCAATAAACATTGACTTTATATGGAGAAAATACGGATAAAGTAATCGCAAGTTGGCAACACGAAGGCTGTGGGTTTCGTACTTCCATTTAAGGACGACCGTCCTTCCTTTGAAGTATACGTACCTAAATCGAAGGACGTCTTAAAACTGCAGTCAGCCCTGACCTGGTTAAATGTATCGCATATTATGCAAATGTAAATTATCAAGCATTTTATTAATAAGATAAGGATACCCGTCTGTTAGTCATTCGCATCATTTTAAAGGACTTGCACATCTTTTTTTACGCGGGACGATATTAACGTGGAGATTTTATCATTCACAGCTGACATGTCTTGTATTAAAAATTGCTGTGCATTTATCACATAATATGTGCAATTAATTTACATAACGCTCACCTGTTTTACATGTATATTTGGAATAAAAACTTCTTATAAAATAACCATTCTTTGTTCCCGATTCATTACGGTGACTGTATATAATTGACTCGTCACTCGAATTGTCATCATCCCCGCTCAGGGTCGGCTCAAACATGTACGGCTGTACATTTTCGCTTCCCGGTATTCTTGTATCTTTACCTGAATGATCACTAAAGTTGTCGTAGCTTGAAGAGTCAAAATCGACTGGTGAATCCGTGATGGATTCGAACTTTCAGAAAGGACATCGTTACAAAAACCAGTGGCCATTGTATATACACAGGGTGACTGCTGTAGTAAGCCTTCAGTTCCTGAGCTGACGTCACAGCCTGTGCCTGCACTTGGGAACCTGAGCGGCTCTGTAGCACTGACCCTGTGGCGAGTAGCTACATATTTGCCTAATTGCTCATTAATCAAGCTCCTTCAGCACAGGTCACCAGCGGTATGTCACTTTAATAGGGGTAAGATGCACTCTACACAAATGGGGTATATTTCGCTGGTCATGTCCTTTAATATCTCAAATGAATGATGTCCTTGTGACCCAATTTTCAGTATGGTAGGAGATTTTGGAGATATCTAACGGTATGCAAAATTTTTGATTCGTAGGTCCAACGGTTTCAAAATGTGCCCTGTTAATGGCCGAATGGACTGCCAGACGGACGACCGACAAAGGACCACGACTATAGCTCACATGAATTACAGTCAGCTGTACAATGATATTGTTTGAGTTTATTGCTCTTGACAGTTCATAATATGGTAGTTTTGTTTATCATGCTCAATTGTAACTTTCCCTATTAAATGATAGTAATAACTTAAAGAAACGTGCCTTTTTTTTACCTAAATCTCACATTAAGATAAACATCTCATCAAGCCTGATTTGTCCACTGAAACTTTAAACTGATGATAATGATAATTTTCTTGTAGCATCCATGATCTACCAGTTTGTTTTATAGACCCTAATACACAAACTAGTTATCTTTATTGTTAAAACAGTTTAAATGGTTAAGTATAAATTTACAATCAAACATACATACAGATATATATAATATTTACAATCTTCAGCTGAGCGATTACTTAACAAGTGAAAATATAGGTGGCATCATTCATGCATATTAGCTAAAGTTCATCAAGACCCATTAGCACACCAATTTTATGACAATCCAACCAGCCTTTCATGAGGAATCTGGCAATTTGTGTGTATTTTGCATTATTTTTGGGGTGCTCAAACATACCCCAAAACTCTGAGAATATAGGTCACTGTGACCCAATTTTAGGTTTCTGGGGAAAACTTTTGAGGAACTCTCAGGATGTCAAATTAGAAGATTCTGGGCCCCATGACCAATATCCATGCAAAAAATCATGGTTATCAATGCATTAGTTGTTCAGATACTTGAGCTATTGTATCAAATTTTCCATTATTCTGCGGGGTACTTCAGAGCCCCATAGCTCGAAGAATATGGGTAACAGAGACCTTATTCCAGGTTTCCACAGAGACTTTTCATGGGTCTCCCTGCATGTCAAGAGAAAAGATTCTAGGACCAGTCCTTAGGATTCGTGCCCTGTTAACAGATGACCACACCTTAAGAGGTCTCAGAAATAGAGAAAAAAAAATTGTAAAAATAAAAAAAAATACAAGTTGCGCCACCAGTCTGCAGAAAGTGATGAAACATTCCATGACCAATATCCATGCAAAAAATCATGGTTATCAATGCATTAGTTGTTCAGATACTGGAGCTTTTGTATCAAATTTTCCATTATTCTGGGGGGTACTTCGGAGCCCCATAGCTTGAAGAATATGGGTAACATAGACCTAATTTTTGGTTTCCAAGGACTTTTCATGAGCCTCCCTGCATTTTATAAGAGAAGATTCTAGGTCCAGTCCTTAGGATTTGTGCCCTGTTAACAGATGATCGCATCTTGAGAGGTCTCAAGAATTGAGAAAAAAATTCGTAAAAAAAAAAGCAGGTGGCGCCACCAGTCTGCAGAAAGTGATGAAATATTCCATGACCAATATCCATGCAAAAAATCATGTATATCAATGCATTAGTTGTTCAGATACTGGAGCTTTTGTATCAAATTTTCCATTATTCTGGGGGGTACTTCGGAGCCCTATAGCTCGAAGAATATGGGTAACATAGACCTAATTCCAGGTTTTCAAGGAGAATTTTCATGGACCTCCCTGGATGTCAAGTTAGAAGATTCCAGGTTCAGGGGTTACAATTTGTGCCCTGTTAACAGACAGATGGCCGGACGGCCGGATGAAGGACAAAGGGTCATCGCTATAGCTCAGATGACCTACAGTCAGCTGAGCTAAAAATTGCTGATCAAAATTCTATAATTGCTAATCAAAATTTAATTTAATTAGCATTTCTGATGGTGGAGGTTTGGTGGTAGTGGTGTGCTTTGTGGTATTGGTGGACTTGGTGGTAGTGGAGGGTTTGCTGGTAATGGTTTGCTTGCTGTTAGTAGTGTGCTTGGTGGTAGAGGTTTACTTGGTGGAAGTAGTTGGCTTGGTGTTGCAGATGAGCTCGGTGTAGGTTGTGGGTTTGGTGGCAGTAATGGGCTTGGCGGTAGTTGTGTGCTTGGTGATAGTGGAGGGTTTGGTGGTAGTGGAGGATTTGGTGGTATCAGTGGGCTTGGTGGTAGCAGTGGGCTTGGTGGTAGTGGTGGGCTTGGTGGTAGTGGACACTTTGGTGGTTATAGTGTGCTTGCTGTTAGTAATGTGCTTGGTGGTAGAGTGGGCATGATGGTACTGGTGGGTTTGGTGGTACTGGAGGGTTTGGTGGTAGTGGAGGGATTGGTGGCAGTAATGGGCTTGTTGGTAGTGGTGTGCTTGGTGGTAGTGGTGGGCTTGGTGGTAGTGGTGTGCTTGGTGGTAGTGGAGAGTTTGGTGGTAGTGGTGGGCTTGGTGGTAGTGGAGAGTTTGGTGGTAGTGGTGTGCTTGGTGGTAGTGGAGGGTTTGGTGGTAGTGGTGGGCTTGGTGGTAGTGGAGAGTTTGGTGGTAGTGGTGTGCTTGGTGGTAGTGGAGAGTTTGGTGGTAGTGGAGGGATTGGTGGCAGTAATGGGCTTGTTTGTAGTGGTGTCTTTTGTGGTAGTGGTGGGTTTGGTGGTGGTGGAGAGTTTGATGGTACTGGTGGGTTTGGTGGTACTGGAGGGTTTGGTGGTAGTGGAGGGATTGGTGGCAGTAATGGGCTTGTTGGTAGTGGTGTGCTTGGTAATAGTGGTGGGCTTGGTGGGAGTGGTGTGCTTGGTGGTAGTGGAGAGTTTGATGGTAGTAGTGTGCTTGGTGGTAGTGGAGGGTTTGGTGGTAGTGTTTGGCTTGGTGGTAGTGGAGAGTTTGGTGGTAGTGGAGGGATTGGTGGCAGTAATGGGCTTGTTGGTAGTGGTGTCTTTTGTGGTAGTGGTGGGTTTGGTGGTGGTGGAGAGTTTGATGGTTCTGGTGGGTTTGGTGGTACTGGAGGGTTTGGTGGTAGTGGAGGGATTGGTGGCAGTAATGGGCTTGTTGGTAGTGGTGTGCTTGGTAATAGTGGTGGGCTTGGTGGGAGTGGTGTGCTTGGTGGTAGTGGAGAGTTTGATGGTAGTAGTGTGCTTGGTGGTAGTGGAGGGTTTGGTGGTAGTGTTTGGCTTGGTGGTAGTGGAGAGTTTGGTGGTAGTGGTGGGCTTGGTGGTAGTGGAGGGTGTGGTGGTAGTGGTGGGCTTGGTGGTAGTGGAGAGTTTGGTGGTAGTGGTGTGCTTGGTGGTAGTGGAGGCTTTGGTGGCAGTAATGGGTTTGGTGGTAGTGGTGTGCTTGGTGGTAGTGGAGGGTTTGGTGGTAGTGGTGGGCTTGGAGGTAGTGAAGAGTTTGGTGGTAGTGGTGTGCTTGGTGGTAGTGGAGGCTTTGGTGGCAGTAATGGGTTTGGTGGTAGTGGTGTGCGTGCTTGGTGGTAGTGGAGGGTTTGGTGGTAGTGGTGGGCTTGGTGGTAGTGGAGGGTTTGGTGGCAGTAATTGGTTTGTGGTAGTGGTGTGCTTGGTGGTAGTGCAGGGTTTGGTGGTAGTGGTAGGCTTGCTTGTAGCAGTGTGCTTGCTGGTAGTAGTGTGCTTGGCGGTAGTGTAGGATTTGGCAGTGTTGGTGGGTTTGGTGGTGGTGTTAAGTTTGGTGGTAGTGATGTTCTGGTTGGTAGTAGTGTGCTTGGTTGTAGTGGTGGGCTTTGTTCTAGTGAAGAGTTTGGTATTAATTGTGGGCTTGGTGGTAGTGGTGGGCTTGGTGGAAGTGGTGTGCTTAGTGGTGGTTGAGACTTTGGTGGGAATGAAGGGCTTGGTGGTAGTGGTGGGCTTGGTGGTAGTGGTGTGCTTGCTGGTAGATGTGTGTTTGGTGGTAGTGGTGTGCTTGTTGGTAGTGGTGGGCCTTCGTGGTAGTGGTGGGCTTTGTGGTAATGGTAGGCTTTGTGGTAGTCGTGGGCTCTGTGGTAGTGGAGGGTTTGGTGGTAGTGTGCTTGGTGGTAGTGGTGGGTTTTGTGGTAGTCATATAAATCTAATAGAGGCAGCAAGAACTTTAGTGTAGCAGGAAAGTATGAACGTTATAAATTGTGTTTACCTGCCTGCAGGCAGAGGGTACAGGAATCACTCATAAACATGCAGGTGTAACAACGTTCATGACCACAGGTGTCAATCAAGCGGCGCTTCTTGCCTCCATCAAACTGTAGACCACATGAGGCACAAGCTTCCAAAGAGGGTGTTTCCATGGTGACCACATCCTTACTGGACTTTATATCTGAAAACAAAACACAGACTGAGGAACATCTTTGCATGTAGCCAAATACTGTCAGTCTCTACTGCTCCTGTAGGCCCAACAGAATAAAAAGTGGATAAACTCATCCATTGTAGTTAAAAGTGAAAACATCATAACTGTAAAGTCTCGTGTACTAGCTGGAAAAATTATTCCTAAATATCAATATCAAAATCCCATAACTGCTTATACACGGGCCTAAAAAATTGACCATGATCTGCCATGGACAACCAACCGGCCTGCATAACCGGTCCTGTCACTGGGAGACGAAAATTTCATTCTGGTGTTGACAGCCGATTCCTACAGCACATACAATATATAGTTCTGGCAAATAAAAATCATTTTATATAATACTACTGTTTTTGTTTCTCAATTGAAATTTAGTAATACAAAGTTACAACAGAATTCACCAGCAAAGTTGAGACTGACCATTAGGGATTTTGAGGACGCCCGCCATATTCCTAGGTGTATTTGACCGACCAGCGCTCAAGGAATTCAACAAGGTGCACTTCACTGAGCAGGCTCTGTGTACCTAGCACACGCTATACTCCTGTATAAACACAAATCGCTCTGCCAAAAAAAGATCGTTTTCTGTGTAGAACAAAATCATCATGACCAAATTGAAAAAAAAAATGTCTGTACATATCTCCGTTTCAAAAGACGAGGTGACATATTATCCAATAAACCAAAGATGGCTTGACTAGTGCAAAACAGCACAGGATATGTTCAGAATCAATCAGAGCTGGTGTGGGACGGTTCAATAGTTTGACGATTGCCTGATTACAACCCCGATCAGTGCTCATCCAGGAAGCAGGAAGTAGCAAAAAGCCCTAAAATAGGTCACACTTCGCACCTGTGTTCTGACACAGGTGGGGGAAAATTATCACTCCGTTCGGAAGTTCCTACTTAAAAATTACCCCAATTCCTAGTGAATGACCGAGGCCCTAGCTAAAACAGATCTAAGTCTAACGTGACATCAATATCGCAATGTTATTGGACAAAAGGACACACCACCTGCAAAAATTAGTACTCCACAGATTGTGGATTATAGGTTTAACACATCAAAAAGACAGGACGCGACTTTTCGAGTGAACAAAATTTTTCCCTGCTCTTCCACCTCAAAACCCCAGACCGGCTTATACACAGGTCTGGCTTGTACACAAGATTTTATGGTACATGGCTCTCTTATTATGGCATACTGCCAATTCTGAGTGTCAAATGATCTTCATTTCTGCAATATACTAAATTCTTCATATTTCATTCTATGATAATTAATACTTAGTAATTCAGTTTTTTTAAAAACTGCTTAGTTTTTACCTTCTTTACCTGCAAATATAAAATTAGGTTTTAGTTATTTTTTCCATTCATGTGCCCCCACAAACAATGATGTAGTATGCCCAGCTGCTATTAGCTGGGACTTCCTCACGATCCTTAGGGCCCAAAAATTTTTTTTCCCTGCTCTTCCACCTCAAAACCCCAGACCGGCTTATACACAGGTCTGGCTTGTACACAAGATTTTAGGGTACATAGTTATATCAAAATCTTTCTCCAATGGTGAAGCCTAAATATGGCAGTATTAGCCAAACTATCCTGTGTGGTTGATTTGATAAATAACAGAACATTCATTGGTTATGATAATCATCTGACTATTTTAGTAGGAGCTATTTTTGTAACTGCTCAAAACCACTGAATGCTCAAAATCATGTTTTCACTGTGTGGCCTGATGACTACAGGTTACACTGACCTAAATTCAAATTTGCATGAAGATTTAACCAGGACATGTCTGGATGTTCAGCATGAACTTTCTAGGTCAAATCGGCATGGTTTCTACCCTGCAAATGGCTTGACAGCTGATTTGACTGACAGTAGGATCAGACAAAGACCTGTTCCTATAGCTCAGCATGCCTGACAGTCAGCTGAGCTAATCAAAATGACTGAATAAACAAAGAGTGTGTATAAATGTGCTCCAGCAGATCTGCTGAAGGTACATATATCTCTGCCTGGGAATATAACATTCTAAATTATTACTTAAACCACCAAAACTAATGTCTTTTTTTATAGTTATTTTCTTTTTAATTTATAATTTGATTGCATATGATTAATTAAATTTACATGAATAAAAGATAAGTTTTCAAATAAAATAGGATTTTCCATTCAATACTATCAATAACAGTTCAAATTAACTCTTTTAAAGAATCTGTTTATAACTAATATGTTAAAAATTGAATATTTTGAACACTGTTGACCAAGAAATGTTCATGTAAAGTTAAATTTCATACACTTAAAATCTTCATAAAATCAACTATATAAGAACAAGGGACCCATGGGTCACGGCGCTCAGCTGTTATATATGATAAAAAAATATGATTTTAAAATGAGGCACATGCTTGTTTTGTGTGGAAATAAATATAAGCTGTATTATGAGTTGTGGGTGTTTAGCTTATGTATGATTTTGATAGTATCTTTGGAGACAGGGAAGAGGATTGATTTCATTTATTTTATTAACAAATGGAGTGCTATTGTCACACAGATTTTGACTTGGCCATATAACTTATAAGCAGAACATAAAATATAGGAGTTTAACTTTTTATTAAAAATAATTACAAATTGTCCCAAATATAATTTTTATTAAAAATAATAAGAGAATCGTATGATTTTTAAAAATAAAATACAACTGAAAAGATTATTAAAATAATATCAAAGAATATATTCATGAATGCATTCATGAATACATTTTGAAAATATTTGCACTGGTATTCATATACTTTCATTTTTACCTGAATTCCCATTCTTATGGAAGAAATTTTATAATGGAGTACATATTCATATTCGTATTCAAATACATTTGCAAAGTATTCGCACCATGTCTGGTATTTATTCAGTTTTCACCAAACAATGATGTTGAGAATCCAGAATATACAAAATTCACACATTTAAATAATGATCATAAGTACCTGGCTTTATGGCTTTTATTCATATTAAAAAAAAATAAATGTAATATATTCATTTTGGACTAATTTCACATCAATGTACACACTAGACACAGCCGGAATATAGATTAATATTATCAACTGCATCTTTGTCTATTATTAATTTCCTTCGTATGATCCCGAATGATTAGTAATGAATATGATTTATTTTTTTATCATTAAAATTGAACTGAAAAATACCATAGGTGCCTGCATGGTGTTATTTGGAATACATGACATTCTATCAATTGATACATGGTTCTTATATCATCAGTAACTGCAAGTTAATTTCCTGTTATTATAAACTAACAAATTCCTTTTCTATTTTACTTTAATTTGTTATTAAAAACCAATAAAAATTTATTAATTTATTGTTATGTTGTTAGTTAAAACTACTAGATGAGTTGGGTTGGACACCTGGATCAACTGTGGCTGGCCATAAGCTGCCTGGCTGCCCCAGTGTATGCCTCCCGTCAAGCGTGCATAATTTGATGAAAGGTCAACAAGGTCAACATACAGGTGACTCAAGAGGGGCTGGGGAGAGCTAAGGTCTGACATGGTCTCATAAAAACATAATAAAGCTACAATTTTTGGCCAATTTCTTTCAGCTTTCTAAAATAAAAAGCTGAAATCCTTATGTGTGCATGATATGAAAATTATATCAACAGTGCTCACAGGAAACAAACATGCCATGGTCAAAGATTGGCAAAATTTAATGTACTTATTTTATATTTATACTAATAACTTATAAAATTTGAAAAATTCAGAACTAATTTGAGTATTCAATTGAATCTTGATAAAATAATGTTACATCCCTGACAAAAAATCTCTAGCTTCAGCAATCCTCTTGTTAAGGGAGTAAATATATTTCTTGATTTTTTACAAAGTGCATTATGTTTGGGCCAATAACTTAAAACAATTATGCAATACTGACATCATTTCTGGCATGTGCATAGAGACTGTACAGAAAAATATGTATATAATATATGATTAAATTCAGATAAGTGGTTTTGATATTAGGCAGTCTTGAAGTGTAACAATGGGTTTTTAATGGAAAAATGAAGTTTTTTCATTAATATCTCAAAGGTATTAAGTCCTAGTGACCGAATTCTTGGCATGGTAGGGGATTTTGGAGACATCTAATTGTATGCCAAATTTTAGGAACTGAGAGCTGAAGCTGGGGAGCTGAGCTCTTGCAAACTGCATAACACTAGCTTGATGTAAACAATATGTTACATGGTGCTTGAAAACTTGAATAAAATCTACAGTTTTTGATCAACTGGTTTCAAATTTTTGGTGTTAACAGACAAAATGCTAATAAAAACATGCTGTGAAAATTAAATCCACAGTACTTACAGGAAAAAAACGTGCCATGGTCAAAGTTGGGCAAAATTTAAGGTACCAATTTTTTATTTTTGTTAATATTTCAAAAAATTTAAAAGATTTTGATCTAATTTTGGGTTTACAATTTAATTTTGATTAATTAAAGTTATATTACTGGAAAAAAGTCCATAGCTTTAACATGTTTTGTGTTAAGTGATCAAATATCTTTCCTGATTTTTTACAAAATGCATTATGTTTGGGCCCATAACTTTTTTAAGTTATATAATACAGACATAATTTCTGGCATGTACATTGGAATTATATAGGGGAATATTTATGGTAAATATGAGGAAAAACAGATGAGTAGTTTTGATATTAGGCAGTCCTGAAGTGTGAAAATAGGTTTTTAATAAAAAAATTGAGGTTTTTCCTTAATTTCTCAAAGGAACAAAGTCGCAAAGACCCAGTTTTCGGCTTGGTAGGAGATCTTGTGGACATCTAACATTTTGGATTCCTAGGTCATCTACGGACGGACGGACAGACGACGGACAATGGACCACGACTATAGCTCAGATGACTTTTAGTCAGCTGAGCTAAAAATGCTTGGTATTCAAAAACCACAGAGTTAGAACATTCTTAGCTTTCAGAATATATATAGATTTGTATTTTTGTTCAGGGCAGCAGTTTAGGTAATGTTAAGAAAAAATCAAGCAATATTTAGCCACACTGATGAGAATGTCCCGAAATAACATACTGATCAAGTTAAGAATTTCACATTTTGATCTGGCAAAATTGTCACAACAGTAAAAGTACTGAAGAAAGGCCACTCTGCCAATGAGTCACAGTGCTCAGTTTTCTTTTGTAAAATTGTAGCAAAGATACTTGATTCTGTTGTTAATTTAAATATACTGTGGTTGGTATTAATTTTTAGCTCAGCTGACTATAAGTCATCTGAGCTATAGTCATGGTCCTTTGTCTGTCTGGCCTTCCGTTCGGTCATAAACAGGGCACTTTCTTAAACTGTTGGACCTACGAATCCAAAATTTTGCATACAGTTAGATGTCCCCAAAATCTCCTACCATACCAAAAATTGGGTCACTAGGACTTCATTCCTTTGAGATATTAAGGAAAAAGCCTAATATCAAAACCACTGATCTGTTTTTGATCATATTAAGTATGCATATTCTTCCATATGTTTCCAATGTACATACCAAAATTAGGTCAGTATTGCTAAATTTGTTGAAGTAATGGGCCCAAACATAATGCACCTTGTAAAAAATTAGGATATATTTACTCACTTAACATAAGAATTGCAGGGATATAACTTCATTTAACCAAGATTCAATTGTATACCAAAATTAGATGTGTCTGAACGACATGAATGCCCCCGCCTGGGGCAAATGAGAAACATTTGTAAAATTTTGAAAAATTTTTTAAGTTCAGGAGGTGTCGTATTGTCAAAAGTAGGTCAACAAGGGTAAAATGCAAACTCGATCTGTAACGGGTTATTATCAAGCAACACACCAAAAATTATGCCAGTATATGTAGGCATTGTGAAACTAGAATATCAGCAGAAGCTGACAAAAGCCCTCAGCCTAAAGAACAGTGTTTAGAGGTGATAACAGTAAAAAGTACTGAATATCTGTTCTCACATGGATGTATATCTGTACATTTCTCAGTTATAAATTTAAAATGGAGAGGTATGTATCATGATTCATAACAATCCACCAAATGCTTCCTAAAAAATAAGCTTCTAAGTTTTATTCTATTATAAGCTCTGTGACCTTGAAAAGTAGGTCAAGGTCACCCATCTTCGAACTTGACCGAGGTTTTGTCGATATACATCTTCACCAAAGAAATAAAATTCCTATTGTGAATCCTTTTAGAGATATCCCGCTCACAAGGCCAAAATTGAAAAATTCATTAAAAATCAGAAATTGCAGGTCATGCCCCCAAACTTGTGCAGTAGTTACAGACTATCAGTCCCTACAATCATAGTAAGTATTGTGAAAATCCAGCCAATGGTTCCAGAGAAATAAGCTTCTAATTTTTTTTCTATAATTAGCTCTAAAACGTAGAAAAATAGGTCAAGGTCACCCATCTTCGAACTTGACCGAGATTTTTTCAATATACATCTTCACTGAAAAAATAAAATTCCTACGATGAATTCTTTTAGAGATAGCCCGCTCACAAGCCCAAAGTTGAAAAATCCAATTAAATTTATTAAAAATCAGAAATTGTAGGTGGCACCACCAAACTTGTGTAGCAGGTACAGACTATCAGTCCCAATAATCATAGTAAGTTTTGTGAAAATCCACCAAATGGTTGCTGAGTAATAAGCATCTAAGTGTTTTTCTATAATCAGCTCTAAAATGTAGAAAAATAGGTTAAGGTCACCCATCTTCGAACTTGACCGAGATTTTGTCGATATACATCTTTAATGAGGAAATGAAATTCTGACGGCTCACAAGGTAAAAGTTAACGGACGCCGGACGGACGGACAGCTTGGGTGACGACAATAGCCAATCAGCCTAAGGGCTGAGGGCTAAAAAAGTCCATACATGTGCATTTTCCATTAAAAAATTTCTGTCTTTCATGAAATTTTCTATGTATAGGAGCCGTAAAACAATCAAAAGTAGGTCAACTGGGACGAAACGCGAACTCGATCTGTAACTGTCATTATCTGCCCACACATAAAAAATCAGGGTGGTATCTGCAGGCTTTGAGGAAAAAAAGTCAGTACGTGTGCACTTTTTTTATGAAATTTTCTATGTTAGAGCACCGTCAAATGGTCAAAAGTAGGTCAAGTGGGACAAAACGTGAACTCGATCTGTAACTGGTCATTATCTGGGCAAACACAAAAAATCAGGCCAATATCTGCAGGTATTGCAAAGAAAAGTCTGTACAAGTGTATTTGTCATGAAAATTTATATTTTTCATGAAATTTTCTATGTTCAGGAGCCGTAAAACAATCAAAAGTAGGTCAACCGGGACGAAACGCGAACCTGATCTGTAACTGGTCAATATCTTCCCACACACCAAAAATCAGGCCAATATCTGCAGGCATTGCAAAAAAAAGTCTGTACATGTGTATTTGTCATGAAATTTCATATTTTCATGAAATTTTCTATGTTCAGGAGCTGTAAAACGGTCAAAATTAAGTCAACCGGGACGAAACGCGAACTCGATCTGTAACTGGTCTATATCTGCCCACACACCAAAAATCAGGCCAATATCTGCAGGCATTGCGAAAAAAGTCTGTACATGTGTATCTGTCATGAATATTTCTATTTTTCATGAAATTTTCTAAGTTTAGGAGCCGTAAAACAGGCAAAAGTAGGTCAACTGGGACAAAACGCGAACTCGATCTGTAACTGGTCATTATCTGCCTACACACGAAAAATCAGGCCAATATCTGCAGGCATTGCGAAAAAAAGTCCGTACATGTGTATTTGTCATGAAATTTCTATTTTTCATGAAATTTTCTAAGTTTAGGAGCCGTAAAACGGTCAAAATTAGGTCAACCGTGAGAAAACGCGAACTCGATCTGTAACTGGTCTATATCTGCCCACACACAAAAAATCAGGCCAATATCTACATGCATTGCGAAAAAAAGTCCGTACAACTGTTTGATTTCGGAAGGACGGACATGGGTAAAATTATATGCCCCGGCCACTTTGTGGCGGGGGCATAAAAATTTGATCTGAATATTACAAATTTTATAAGTTATTTACATAAATATAAAATCAGTACCTTAAATTTTGCCCATCTTTGTCCATGGCACATTTATTCCCTGTAAGCACTGTTGATTTAATTTCCATATCATGCACATGTAAGGATTTCAGCTACAAATTTTGAAATTTGAAAGGAATAGACCAAAAACTGTAGCTTCTATTAAAGTTTTTATGAGACCATGTCACACCTAGGCTATACTGAAACCCCTCTATATGTCCTCTTGTTGACCTTTCAGGTCAATTATACATGCTTGAAGCGAGGCATACTCTGCAGCCAGCAAGCGCTTGGGTGGCTTCTGCTGAATCTAACTGTCCAACCCCCCTCCTATGGTAGCTGTTGTTTTGGCCAAAAACATAACAATAAACAATAATTAATTATTGGTTTAGAAATAAAAACTTTTAGAAAAATTAATGGAAAAGGAATTTTATAGTTAATGAGTAACAGGAAATTACCTTGCAATCACTGATGTTTTAAGGATCTTCCATGGATGGCCAAAAAATGTATTCCATATGACCACATACAGTCACCATTGGGTATTTTTCATTTCAATCATAAAAATGAAAAATAAATAATTAAATAAAATTGTTCACTGTTATATAGGGGTAAAATGAGACAAATAAAAGACAGACAGACAAGGATGCAGTTGATTATATTAATCTAAATTTCCAGGTCTTAACCAGGTGTTAATTTGTTGGTTTATATTTATTACAAAATAAAAAAAAAATGAAATATGTCAAAATTTTAAAATATTACTAATTAAAGATATCAATATGTAATTGACTAATTATTAAAGGCTGTATCAGCTGTTACATTATACTAGGTTAATAATCAAAATTTATAGTACTGATTCCTTTATTTCAGTTATTAAAAACAAGATATTTCTTGGCACTGCAGGTGCCATAGTTTCCCTGACAATTAATCCCCCCCCCCCTTTAAGAATAGGCCCCCCCGTCTTCAGCAGCATATACTGACACTTGGCAAGTGACTATGGTTCTTCCATCTATCAAGTTGAGAAACAATATTTTTCACCAAATATGGGGGCCAATATGGTGAATCACTCTTGAAAAAAGGGGATTAATGCATACTATAACAAGGCCTACGGGCCTAATGTGAACCTGTGCAAAGTTTGGGAGTATGAATGGAGGTTAATTTTTTCAAATTTAATACTGATCCTCTTATGTCCTGCATATCTACCTTAGTCATTATGATTTCAGCCAAATGGATGTTTCAGACCTGCATGTTTTGGACTTGGACATTTTTAAACTAGGATATTTCGGATATGTTGGGACAGAAGAACGGACAATTTGGCAGCATGGTTTCTGAGAACATTTTTAAATGTTTTTTTAGCTTTTTCCTTATAAAATCTAAGAAAATGCAGTTAGCCAAGAAATAAGCAAAATCCAATAGAATTTTTTAGATGACTGAATTTTTGCAAAAAGTTTGGTGATGCTAGCTCCTGCCATTTTCGAGATAGTATGGGTTAATGTACAGAACAAGCACAATGCAAAGGACGCATGACAGACGATGCCTCACCTTTGCATAAGCTCACAGAATCGCTAAAAATGCAAACCAAGTTTTCAAACAGTTGAAAGATATGTCCACTAGTTCTAATCTGGGCATTCTGTATCTAGACGATGTGTCTAGACGGCAGACAGAGCCAGGTCAGTTGCCATGGTGATGTCTGGACCTCACCTGGTTGAACTGAGTGACCGATTTGCATGTTGTCAAATCTATTTTGAAACACTGAAAGCCTTTTTCAATTGGCTACACTGCTTTTTTAAAGCTGCATTTACCCAATCTACTCTTATAAACCTGGCAGAACCCTACCATAGAATCATTCTTGTAAAGTTTAAACCAATCAGCTTAACAGTTTCATCATAAAAATAGTGTAAAAGCTAGAAGAGTCTAAAATTACATTTTTGTATATATATAGTATAGATAATTTGTAAAAAATTTGGTGATGCTAGCTCCTGCCATTTTTGAGATAGCTATGGGTAACATACAGACGACGCACGACGCACTCATGCACAACGCGCACAATCGCATAAGGTAGGTGACGACACCTGTCTGGTTGACATGAAAACTCTCCAAGATGGATGTACAATGCCAAATTGGAGACCAACACATTGAACGACTCCTCAGGTATGAGCAATTTTCACCTGAAACAAATGTACGGATGGACACCACATGAAAAAAATGGCAAATGGCGCCACCAGTAAAGATTCGTGAAATATTTTTTCGAGTTATCGCGTCTTAAAGAAATCTCTGCAGCAGCAGCGGCAGCGGCAGCGGCGATGGCAACACGACAGTGCTTAAACCATAGTATCCCGACTTTGGAGATACAATAAATATTCAATATCAGATAGCTAACAAAGACAACATGAACATTCACATCTTTATAGCAATACATCACTGTGTGGACACCCAATTAAATGTGCACTGGTGTTTTGTAACAAAACCAAGTCGAAAATGTAGCAACAGAATTAGACATAGAAAATTATAACGTTTAATTATTTTGGTATGCATCCAGCCAACAGAAGGGGGAAGGGAGGAAGCCTAGCTCAGCAAGGGGACTGCCACAAGTCAAGCACAGATTTTCAGCCAGGTGGGCCTACACCAATGACTGCACCTCAGGTATAGAGTCAAACCTCTATAATGTCAGTAACCTAGGGACGAGGCCAAAAGCCCACTTTATGGAGGTGTCCACTGTGAGATGTTTGACTGCACAATACATTTAAGTATGACATAAACTGGAATAAGAGCTACAGTTCTGTGTCATTTGCTTTTAAAATTTCAGACCATAAGGGTACATGCTGTGAAAATTAAATCCGCAGTACTTAGAGTGAAAAATGTGCCATGGTCAAAATTTGGCAACATTTTAGGTACTGATTTTATATCTGTGCCAGTAACTAAAAAAAAATGCTGATCTTATTTTTGTTATACAATTGAATTTTAATTAATTATAGTTAAGTGTTAAGTGGGTAAATATCTTTCCTGATGTTGGACAAGGTACTGATGTTCAGGTCCGTACCTTCTAAAATTATGCAATATTGATCTATTTCCTGGTTTGTAGTTTCTAGCTTTAACATATATATTTACACATGATTACATGCATAGCCATTTTGGTTAATGGTTAATTAATATTGAATGTATTAGAAAATTAAAAGCTGAACACACTAAATGCTGAAGGTAGCTTCTTCACACATCCAGCTTGGGTGAACCTTATCCAGCCAGTGTGAATATAGTCCAGCTGGTGTGAAAATAGTCCAGCTGGTGTGAAAATAGTCCAGCTGGTGTGAAAATAGTCAAGCTGGTGTGAACCTTATCCAGCTATAAGTGTGTACATAGTCCAGTTGGTGTGAACATAGTCAAGCTGGTGTGAACCTTATCCATCTTTATGTGTGAACATAGTCAAGCTGGTGTGAACCTTATCCAGCTATAAGTGTGAACATAGTCCAGCTGGTGTGAATATAGTCCAGCTGGTGTGAACCTTATCCTGCTATTGTGAACATAGTCCAGCTGGTGTGAACATAGTCCAGCTAGTGGGAACATAGTCAAGCTGGTGTGAACCTTATCCATCTATAAGTGTGAACATAGTCCAGCTGGTGTGAACATAGTCAAGCTGGTGTGAACCTTATCCTGCTAGTGTGAACATAGTCCAGCTGGTGTGAACATAGTCCAGCTGGTGTGAACATAGTCCAGCTGGTGTGAACATAGTTCAGCTGGTGTGAACATAGTCCAGCTGGTGTGAACCTTATCCTGTTATAAGTGTAAACATAGTCCAGCTGGTGTGAATATAGTCCAGCTGGTGTGAACCTTATCCAGCTAGTGTGAACATAGTCCAGCTGGTGTGAAAATAGTCCAGCTGGTGTGAAAATAGTTAGCTGGTGTGAACCTTATCCAGCTATAAGTGTGTACATAGTCCAGTTGGTGTGAACATAGTCAAGCTGGTGTGAACCTTATCCATCTTTATGTGTGAACATAGTCAAGCTGGTGTGAACCTTATCCAGCTATAAGTGTGAACATAGTCCAGCTGGTGTGAATATAGTCCAGCTGGTGTGAACCTTATCCTGCTAGTGTGAACATAGTCCAGCTGGTGTGAACATAGTCCAGCTAGTGGGAACACAGTCAAGCTGGTGTGAACCTTATCCATCTATAAGTGTGAACATAGTCCAGCTGGTGTGAACATAGTCAAGCTGGTGTGAACCTTATCCTGCTAGTGTGAACATAGTCCAGCTGGTGTGAACATAGTCCAGCTGGTGTGAACATAGTCCAGCTGGTGTGAACATAGTTCAGCTGGTGTGAACATAGTCCAGCTGGTGTGAACCTTATCCTGTTATAAGTGTAAACATAGTCCAGCTGGTGTGAATATAGTCCAGCTGGTGTGAACCTTATCCAGCTAGTGTGAACATAGTCCAGCTAGTGTGAACATAGTTCAGCTGGTTTGAACATAGTCCAGCTGGTGTGAATAAAGTCCAACTGTTGTGAACCTTATCCAGCAAGTGGGAACATAGTCCAGCTGGTGTGAACATAGTCAAGCTGGTGTGAACCTTATCCAGCTATACGTGTAAACATAGTCCAGCTGGTGTGAATATAGTCCAGCTGGTGTGAACCTCTTTCTGCTAGTGTGAACATAGTCCAGCTGGTGTGAACATAGTCCAGCTAGTGTGAACACAGTCTAGCTGGTGTGAACCTTATCCATCTATAAGTGTGAACATAGTCCAGCTGGTGTAAACATAGTCAAGCTGATGTGAACATAGTCCAGCTGGTGTGAACATAGTCAACCTGGTGTGAACCTTATCCATCTATAAGTGTGAACATAGTCCAGCTAGTGTGAACATAGTCCAGCTGGTGTGAACATAGTCCAGCTGGTGTGAACATAGTCAAGCTGGTGTGAACATAGTCCAGCTGGTGTGAACATAGTCAAGCTGGTGTGAACCTTATCCAGCTATAAGTGTAAACGTAGTCCAGCTGGTGTGAATATAGTTTAGCTGGTATGAACCTTTTCCAAGTAGTGTGAACATAGCCCAGCTAGTGTGAACATAGTTCAGCTGTTTTGAACATAGTCCAGCTGGTGTGAATAAAGTCCAACTGTTGTGAACCTTATCCAGCTAGTGTGAACACAGTCAAGTCAGTGTGAATATAGTCAAGCTGGTGTGAACCTTATCCTGCTAGTGTGAACATAGTCCAGCTGGTGTGAACATAGTCCAGCTAGTGGGAAAAAAGTCAAGCTGGTGTGAACCTTATCCATCTATAAGTGTGAACATAGTCCAGCTGGTGTGAACATAGTCAAGCTGGTGTGAACCTTATCCTGCTAGTGTGAACATAGTCCAGCTGGTGTGAACATAGTCCAGCTGGTGTGTACATAGTTCAGCTGGTGTGAACATAGTCCAGCTGGTGTGAACCTTATCCTGTTATAAGTGTAAACATAGTCCAGCTGGTGTGAATATAGTCCAGCTGGTGTGAACCTTATCCAGCTAGTGTGAACATAGTCCAGCTAGTGTGAACATAGTTCAGCTGGTTTGAACATAGTCCAGCTGGTGTGAATAAAGTCCAACTGTTGTGAACCTTATCCAGCAAGTGGGAACATAGTCCAGCTGGTGTGAACATAGTCAAGCTGGTGTGAACCTTATCCAGCTATACGTGTAAACATAGTCCAGCTGGTGTGAATATAGTCCAGCTGGTGTGAACCTTATCCTGCTAGTGTGAACATAGTCCAGCTGGTGTGAACATAGTCCAGCTAGTGTGAACACAGTCTAGCTGGTGTGAACCTTATCCATCTATAAGTGTGAACATAGTCCAGCTGGTGTAAACATAGTCAAGCTGATGTGAACATAGTCCAGCTGGTGTGAACATAGTCAACCTGGTGTGAACCTTATCCATCTATAAGTGTGAACATAGTCCAGCTAGTGTGAACATAGTCCAGCTGGTGTGAACATAGTCCAGCTGGTGTGAACATAGTCAAGCTGGTGTGAACATAGTCCAGCTGGTGTGAACATAGTCAAGCTGGTGTGAACCTTATCCAGCTATAAGTGTAAACGTAGTCCAGCTGGTGTGAATATAGTTTAGCTGGTATGAACCTTTTCCAGCTAGTGTGAACATAGCCCAGCTAGTGTGAACATAGTTCAGCTGTTTTGAACATAGTCCAGCTGGTGTGAATAAAGTCCAACTGTTGTGAACCTTATCCAGCTAGTGTGAACACAGTCAAGTCAGTGTGAATATAGTCCAGCTGGTGTGAACCTTATCCAGCTATAAGTGAGAACCTAGTCCAGCTGGTGTGAACAGTCCAGCTGTTGTGAATCTTATCCAGCTATAAGTGTGAACATAGTCAAGCTGAAGTGAACATAGTCCAGCTAGTGTAAACATAGTCCAGCTGGTGTGAATATAGTTCAGCTGGTGTGAACATAGTTCAGCTGGTGTGAACTTTATCCAGCTGGTGTAAACATAGTCAAGCTGGTGTGAATATAGTTCAGGTGGTGTGAATACAGTCCAGCTGGTATGAATATAGTCCAGCTGGTGTGTACATAGTCGAGCTGGTGTGAACATAGTCCAGCTTGTGTGAACCCTATGCAGCTAGTGTGAACCTTATCCATCTAATGTGAACATAGTCCAGCTGGTGTAAATATAGTCCGGCTGGTGTTAATATAGTCCAGCTGGTGTGAACCTTATACAGCTAGTGTGAACATAGTTCAGCTGGTGTGAACTTTATCCAGCTGGTGTAAACATAGTCAAGCTGGTGTGAATATAGTTCAGGTGGTGTGAATATAGTCCAGCTGGTGTGTACATAGTCGAGCTGGTGTGAACATAGTCCAGCTGGTGTGAACCCTATGCAGCTAGTGTGAACCTTATCCAGCTAATGTGAACATAGTCCAGCTGGTGTAAATATAGTCTGGCTGGTGTTAATATAGTCCAGCTGGTGTAAACCTTATACAGCTAGTGTGAACAGTCCAGCTGGTGTGAATATAGTCCAGCTGGTGTGAACTTTATCCAGCTAATGTGAACATAGTCCAGCTGGTGTGAATATAGTCCAGCTGGAGTTAATATAGTCCAGCTGGAGTTAATATAGTCCAGCTGGTGTGAACCTTATCCAGCCAGTGTTAACATAGTCCAGCAGGTGTGAACATAGTCCAGCTGGTGTGAACCTTATCAAGCTAATGTGAACATAGTCCAGCTGGTGTGAATATAATCATGCTGGAGTTAATATAGTCCAGCTGGTGTGAACCTTATCCAGCTAGTGTGAACATAGTCCAGTCAGTGTGATCTTTATCAAGCTAATGTGAACATAGTCCAGCTGGTGTGAATATAGTCCAGCTGGAGTTAATATAGTCCAGCTGGTGTGAACCTTATCGAGCTAGTGTGAACATAGTCCAGAAGGTGTAAAAATAGTCCAGCTAGTGTGAACATAGTCCAGCTGCTGTGAATATAGTCCAGCTGGAGTGAATATAGTCCAGCTGGTTTGAACCTTATCCAGCTAGTGTGAACATAGTCCAGCTGGTGTGAACCTTATCCAGCTAATGTGAACATAGTCCAGCTGGTGTGAATATAGTCCAGCTTGGGTTAATATAGTCCAGCTGGTGTGAACCTTATAGAGCTAGTGTGAACATAGTCCAGCAGGTGTAAACATAGTCCAGATGGTGTGAACCTTATCCAGCTAGTGTGAACACAGTCCAACTGGTGTGAACCCTATGCAGCTAGTGTGAACATAGTCCAGCTGGTGTGAACATAGTCACATGAGTGTGAACATAATCCACCTGTTGTGAACCTTATCCAGCTAATGTGAACATAGTCCAGCTGGTGTAAATATAGTCCGGCTGGTGTTAATATAGTCCAGCTGGTGTGAACCTTATCCAGCTAGTGTGAACAGTCCAGCTGGTGTGAATATAGTCCAGCTGGTGTGAACTTTATCCAGCTAATGTGAACAGTCCAGCTGGTGTGAATATAGTCCAGCTGGAGTTAATATAGTCCAGCTGGTGTGAACCTTATCCAGCTAGTGTGAACATAGTCCAGCAGGTGTGAACATAGTCCAGCTGGTGTGAACCTTATCCAGCTAATGTGAACATAGTCCAGCTGGTATGAATATAGTCATGCTGGAGTTAATATAGTCCAGCTGGTGTGAACCTTATCCAGCTAGTGTGAACATAGTCCAGTCAGTGTGATCTTTATCAAGCTAATGTGAACATAGTCCAGCTGGTCGATTATAGTCCAGCTGGAGTTAATATAGTCCAGCTGGTGTGAACCTTATCCAGCTAGTGTGAACATAGTCCAGAAGGTGTAAACATAGTCCAGCTAGTGTGAACATAGTCCAGCTGCTGTGAATATAGTCCAGCTGGTGTGAACATAGTCACATGAGTGTGAACATAATCCACCTGTTGTGAACCTTATCCAGCTAATGTGAACATAGTCCAGCTGGTGTAAATATAGTCCGGCTGGTGTTAATATAGTCCAGCTGGTGTGAACCTTATCCAGCTGGTGTGAACCTTATCCAGCTAGTGTGAACATAGTCCAGTCAGTGTGATCTTTATCAAACTAATGTGAACATAGTCCAGCTGGTGTGAATATAGTCCAGCTGGAGTTAATATAGTCCAGCTGGTGTGAACCTTATCCAGCTAGTGTGAACATAGTCCAGAAGGTGTAAACATAGTCCAGCTAGTGTGAACATAGTCCAGCTGCTGTGAATATAGTCCAGCTGGAGCGAATATAGTCCAGCTGGTGTGAACCTTATCCAGCTATTGTGAACATAGTGTAGCAGGTGTGAACATAGTCCAGCAGGTGTGAACATAGTCCAGCTGGTGTGAACCTTATCCAGCTAATGTGAACATAGTCCAGCTGGTGTGAATATAGTCCAGCTTGGGTTAATATAGTCCAGCTGGTGTGAACCTTATCCAGCTGGAGTTAATATAGTCCAGCTGGAGTTAATATAGTCCAGCTGGTGTGAACCTTATCCAGCCAGTGTTAACATAGTCCAGCAGGTGTGAACATAGTCCAGCTGGTGTGAACCTTATCAAGCTAATGTGAACATAGTCCAGCTGGTGTGAATATAATCATGCTGGAGTTAATATAGTCCAGCTGGTGTGAACCTTATCCAGCTAGTGTGAACATAGTCCAGTCAGTGTGATCTTTATCAAGCTAATGTGAACATAGTCCAGCTGGTGTGAATATAGTCCAGCTGGAGTTAATATAGTCCAGCTGGTGTGAACCTTATCGAGCTAGTGTGAACATAGTCCAGAAGGTGTAAAAATAGTCCAGCTAGTGTGAACATAGTCCAGCTGCTGTGAATATAGTCCAGCTGGAGTGAATATAGTCCAGCTGGTTTGAACCTTATCCAGCTAGTGTGAACATAGTCCAGCTGGTGTGAACCTTATCCAGCTAATGTGAACATAGTCCAGCTGGTGTGAATATAGTCCAGCTTGGGTTAATATAGTCCAGCTGGTGTGAACCTTATAGAGCTAGTGTGAACATAGTCCAGCAGGTGTAAACATAGTCCAGATGGTGTGAACCTTATCCAGCTAGTGTGAACACAGTCCAACTGGTGTGAACCCTATGCAGCTAGTGTGAACATAGTCCAGCTGGTGTGAACATAGTCACATGAGTGTGAACATAATCCACCTGTTGTGAACCTTATCCAGCTAATGTGAACATAGTCCAGCTGGTGTAAATATAGTCCGGCTGGTGTTAATATAGTCCAGCTGGTGTGAACCTTATCCAGCTAGTGTGAACAGTCCAGCTGGTGTGAATATAGTCCAGCTGGTGTGAACTTTATCCAGCTAATGTGAACAGTCCAGCTGGTGTGAATATAGTCCAGCTGGAGTTAATATAGTCCAGCTGGTGTGAACCTTATCCAGCTAGTGTGAACATAGTCCAGCAGGTGTGAACATAGTCCAGCTGGTGTGAACCTTATCCAGCTAATGTGAACATAGTCCAGCTGGTATGAATATAGTCATGCTGGAGTTAATATAGTCCAGCTGGTGTGAACCTTATCCAGCTAGTGTGAACATAGTCCAGTCAGTGTATTCTTTATCAAGCTAATGTGAACATAGTCCAGCTGGTCGATTATAGTCCAGCTGGAGTTAATATAGTCCAGCTGGTGTGAACCTTATCCAGCTAGTGTGAACATAGTCCAGAAGGTGTAAACATAGTCCAGCTAGTGTGAACATAGTCCAGCTGCTGTGAATATAGTCCAGCTGGTGTGAACATAGTCACATGAGTGTGAACATAATCCACCTGTTGTGAACCTTATCCAGCTAATGTGAACATAGTCCAGCTGGTGTAAATATAGTCCGGCTGGTGTTAATATAGTCCAGCTGGTGTGAACCTTATCCAGCTGGTGTGAACCTTATCCAGCTAGTGTGAACATAGTCCAGTCAGTGTGATCTTTATCAAACTAATGTGAACATAGTCCAGCTGGTGTGAATATAGTCCAGCTGGAGTTAATATAGTCCAGCTGGTGTGAACCTTATCCAGCTAGTGTGAACATAGTCCAGAAGGTGTAAACATAGTCCAGCTAGTGTGAACATAGTCCAGCTGCTGTGAATATAGTCCAGCTGGAGCGAATATAGTCCAGCTGGTGTGAACCTTATCCAGCTAGTGTGAACATAGTGTAGCAGGTGTGAACATAGTCCAGCAGGTGTGAACATAGTCCAGCTGGTGTGAACCTTATCCAGCTAATGTGAACATAGTCCAGCTGGTGTGAATATAGTCCAGCTTGGGTTAATATAGTCCAGCTGGTGTGAACCTTATCGAGCTAGTGTGAACATAGTCCAGCAGGTGTAAACATAGTCCAGCTGGTGTGAACCTTATCCAGCTAGTGTGAACACAGTCCAGCTGGTGTGAAACTTATCAAGCTAGTGTGAATATAGTCCAGCTGGTGTGAACATAGTCCAGCTGGTGTGAATAAAGTTAAGCTGGTTGAACCTTATCCAGCTAGTGTGAATATAGTCCAGCTAGTGTGAACATAGTCCAGCTGGTGTGAACATTATCCAGCTTGTGTGAACATAACTCATTGGGTGTGAATGTTATCCAGTCAGTATGAACATAATTCAGTGGATGTGAATGTAATCCAGTCAGTGTGAACATAATCCAGCCAGTGTGAACATAATCCAGCCAGTGTAAACATAATCCAGTCAGTGTGAACATAATCCAGTCAGTGTGAACATAATCCAGTCAGTGTGAACATAATCCAGCCAGTGTGAACATAACCCAGTCAGTGTGAACATAATCCAGTCAGTGTGAACATAATCAATTCAGTGTGAACATAATCCAGCCAGTGTGAACATAATCCAGTCAGTGTGAACATAATCAATTCAGTGTGAACATAATCCAGCCAGTGTGAACATAATCCAGCCAGTGTGAAAATGATCTGCTCGGCCAGCAGGTGTGAATGTTATCCAACTGGTGTGAACATAATCCAGCTGGTGTGAACATAATCCAGCTGGTGTGAACATAATCCACCAGACTTGTATCCTCCAGACCTTTGACATGTGTCAGCAAGAAGTCAACGAGTTTGCATGCTAACAAAATCTACAATCATCTCTTAACAAGTTACCAGTGAAAGTTCCATCAATTATCTTTCCTCTCTACAAAGCCTTCAACATAAGATGTGAAATTCAATACAGGATCTAGGATATAAATACAGCTGAAGCTCAAATTCAACATATGACCACATTGTAACTGAATTGTTATGATGGGTGCCTAATATCTGGAATCCATGGAGTCCCTCACAAAATTAAATCCTGGCTGAACTGCATATCATCAAGACCTGGGCCATCTTATACACAACGTACAATCATACAATCTGGTACTTCAAAAGATACCAGAGCCAGTTACACATTCAGACACACTAAAAAAAGCCTCGTGTCTGGAGATTATATAACAAATTTGAATGATATTTATACTGCTGAATATGTGTGCACCCAAATGGCTCCTGTTGTGCATTTGACCAAAACAAAAGTTGCTGTTAAACACAGTGTTTGAGGACAAGACGAATGGCTTCCCTGCGTCTGGGCTGCTGCTATGGAAAATAACAAGAGGTGTTTTGCATGATGGCACAGAGCTGTAATATTCTGTGGTGTATGCATGGAGAGAGTGACACCTGAAAATAAAGACTAATGACTCATATAAATATACAGGTGCATAGCTGGAGCACACAAATGTGTATACAGCCCAGTGAACCTCTTATCACCAGGTCTGTGTATACAGCCCAGTGAATCTCATATCACCAGGTCTGTGTACACAGTCCAGTGAATCTCATATCACCAGGTCTGTGTACACAGCCCAGTGAATCTCATATCACCAGGTCTGTGTACACAGCCCAGTGAATCTCATATCACCAGGTCTGTGTACACAGCTTAGTGAATCTCATATCACCAGGTCTGTGTACACAGCCCAGTGAATCTCATATCACCAGGTCTGTGTACACAGCTTATTGAATCTCATATCACCAGGTCTGTGTACACAGCCCAGTGAATCTCATATCACCAGGTCTGTGTACACAGCTTATTGAATCTCATATCACCAGGTCTGTGTACACAGCCCAGTGAATCTCATATCACCAGGTCTGTGTACACAGCCCAGTGAATCTCATATCACCAGGTCTGTGTACACAGCCCAGTGAATCTCATATCACCAGGTCTGTGTACACAGCCCAGTGAATCTCATATCATCAGGTCTGTGTACACAGCCCAGTGAATCTCATATCACCAGGTCTGTGTACACAGCTTAGTGAATCTCATATCACCAGGTCTGTGTACGCAGCCCAGTGAATCTCATATCACCAGGTCTGTGTACACAGCTTATTGAATCTCATATCACCAGGTCTGTGTACACAGCCCAGTGAATCTCATATCACCAGGTCTGTGTACACAGCTTATTGAATCTCATATCACCAGGTCTGTGTACACAGCCCAGTGAATCTCATATCACCAGGTCTGTGTACACAGCCCAGTGAATCTCATATCACCAGGTCTGTGTACACAGCCCAGTGAATCTCATATCACCAGGTCTGTGTACACAGCCCAGTGAATCTCATATCACCAGGTCTGTGTACACAGCCCAGTGAATCTCATATCATCAGGTCTGTGTACACAGCCCAGTGAATCTCATATCACCAGGTCTGTGTACACAGCCCAGTTAATCTTATATCACCAGGTCTGTCTCTACAGCCCAGTGAATCTCATATCACCAGGTCTGTCTATACAGCCCAGTGAATCTCATATCACCAGGTCTGTGTACACAGCCCAGTGAATCTCATATCACCAGGTCTGTCTATACAGCACAGTGAATCTCATATCACCAGGTCTGTCTATACATCCCAGTGAATCTCAAATCACCAGGTCTGTGTACACAGCCCAGTGAATCTCCTATCACCAGGTCTGTGTACACAGCCCAGTGAATCTCCTATCACCAAGTCTGTTTACACAGCCCAGTGAATCTCATATCACCAGGTCTGTGTATACAGCCCAGTGAATCTCATATCACCAGGTCTGTGTATACAGCCCAGCTAATCTCATATCACAAGGTCTGTGTATACAGCCCAGTGAATCTCATATCACCAGGTCTGTGTATACAGCCCAGTGAATCTCATATCCCCAGGTCTGTGTATACAGCCCAGTGAATCTCATATCCCCAGGTCTGTGTATACAGCCCAGTGAATCTCATATCACCAGGTCTGTGTATACAGCCCAGTGAATCTCATATAACCAGGTCTGTGTACATATACAGGTTTGTGTATATTCTAATTTTCCAATTTTCAGGAATATTTTTTGTTGCTCATCTTTGCACATTCTCAATGTGCTTGCGGCTAGATATATCTGAGGCCCATATCTGATTAGCAAATTCCTAGTGTGGTCTGACTTATGCCTTATTTAATGTTAACATTGACTTAAAATCTTTATACTCAAATGTTCTTGTGATCAGACCAAGAATGGAGTTGGCTCTTTTAATCTTGCTTGCCATGTACTGCTCAAAACTATAATTTTGAATCTATTATTATCCGAATGTCTTTCTCTTCTGCTGATAATTTCAATTTTGCACTCACAGCACTCACAGGAGTTTTGTAAAGTTTTAGAAAATGCAAATTATACTTATTTCTATTGATTTTTTTTAAAATATTAGCATTGGAAAGCTTACAGGAAATGGCCCTGCCATGAGGTGATAATCAAACATGAAATATATGTTTGCCGAACTAAGATGCAGGAGCCTCTCATTACCAAATATTTGTCTAAGTATCAGTGTTTCAACTAAGTGACACTAATATGTGCATCAAATTCCCACTCTTCTAAAACTTGGATAAAAGCTGCTCTTTTGTTTCAACTACTTTCAAATTTCAGATTATAAAAGCTTAACTTCTGCAAATTATGCAACAATGACCTAATTTCTGGCATTTATGTAGGAAATATATGGAGGAATAGTTATGCAAAATATAAACAAAACAACACCAGTGGCGTTCATGGTGGACAGTCTGGAAGTGTAACAAGGTTTGTTCTAAAAACAATACTTAAACTTGTCTACCAAAACTTATATAAGATACAAATTTTTTTAACAACTGCTATTAAATTTCAGATTATATAGGCTTAAAAACTGATCTGTCCATCATGTGAAAATAAAATCAAATGTACTTACAGGGAAAAAATGAGCCATAGTCAAAGTTAGGCAAAATTAAAGATATAGATTTTACCTTTATGCTGATAACTTTAATATATTTACAAATTTTGGAGCTAATTTCTGGTATACAATTAAAACTAAATTAAAATTTAGTTACATGCTTGAAATGGGCCCTCTAGCTTGATCAATTATCATATTAAATGAGCAAATATCTTTCCTGATTTTTAACAAAGTGCATTATGTTTGGGCCAATAACTACTGCAAATTACACAATATTGTCCTTATTTCTGGCATTTGATAGGAAGACTGTCAAAGGTTTTAAAGCTTTTTCCCTGTAAAATGTAAGTCGATGCAGTTGATGCCAAAAAACTTGAATCCCACAACTTTTGATATGCAACTGTTTTTTTTTTTGCATGAAATTTGGGGATGCTAGCTCCTACAGATAAAAGCCACCCCCCCCCCCCCCGGGACATAAGATCCTCCGGTGAAAAGCACCCATGCTTAAAAGCCCCCCTACCTTAATGATAGAGGACAAGAGCCCCATTCTCTAAAAATGTTTTCTTTTAATTATTTTAAATTATTTTTTAAATAAATGTATGACTACAAAATGTTTTCTTTTAATTATTTTAAATTATTTTTTAAATAAATGTATGACTACAAAAATATTTATAATTCTGTTAATTTATTTAACATAAGTGAAACCTGCTCCACTGCAGAAGTAACACTGTGTAGTAGAAGGAATATTGTATATGTACATAATTAATAAGTCACTTGAAATCAACAATATACTGGTAAACATGCATCAACAATACATACGTCATTATTATCATGAATAATAATTCATCCCAATACTGATTATTTGTATTTTCATGAAACTGATTATTTGTATTTCAAAACTTTGCTAGTGTAGTTCATGTAAGTATATGAAGTACATGTTGATGTCTTTTGTATAATAAACCAAAAATATAAAATTTACAATAATTTTGAATTTTGGGTGGTTCTGGATTAAGTAAATACAGACACCACCTATTTTAACCAGTAATTGTATAAAACATCATTATATATATATATATAAATATATATATATATATATATTTATTTTTTTTTGGGGGGGGGGGGGAGCTTTTATCCTCTTAATCATTAAGGTTGGGGGCTTTTAACCTGGGAGCTTTTGTCCTAGGGGACGTTTTACCAGAGGGGCTTTTGTCTCCAGGGGGGGGGGGGGGAGGGGGGATTTGTCCTACACCCATTTCAAATATGACTCATGTGACCAACATTTGCATAAAAATTGGTGATGATAGCTCCAGCTATTTCAGAGATTATAATTTTAGTATGTTTTTTTTAGCCAAATGACTAAGTTCAGCTTCCTGTAACTTGGCCAAAAATCACCAAACTGGGACCATTCAAACAAACTGAAGAGAGATTGTTTCTGGAATTATTTTTCTGAAATATTAAACAATTTGGATGGGCAGTTTCGGAGATGAAGATTTTCATAGTTTTTTTAGCTTTTTCCCTATAAAATGCAGAGAGCCAAAAAATAAGCTCAATCTGATAGTTTTTTTTATGACTGATTTTTTGCATAAAAATTAGTGATGCTAGCTTCTGCTATTTTTGAGTTAGTATAGGTAAATGTAAGGATGATGCCACACCATCGTGTAAGCTCACATGTTCACTAAACATTGACACACACAGGTAGACAAACAAAGCTGATCACTTTATCTCCCGTTCTGCAGACTGAGGCAGCAAAATAATCAACATATGTTTGCAAATATGGGGGCCAATATGGTGAAAAACTCTTGAGAAAACTATGGGGAATAATTTATAGTATTAAAATGGTAAGGTAGGTGGTGCCACCTGTCTGGTAAATGAGAAAACTCTCCAAGATGGTTGTACATGCCAAATTGCAGACCAACATATCATACAATTCCTCAGATATGAGCAATTTTCACCTACAGCAAATGTACAGATGGATGCTACACGAAAACTGTTGCAGATGGCACCACCATTCTTAAATATGAGATGGAGGTATCCAAGATCTTTGGAAAAGCATAATTTTAGGCCAATTTGGCAAATAATTCCTGAAAAAAGGGCATTAATTTATATTAGAAAACGGAAAGGTAGGAGGCATCACCTGTCTGGTTGATCAGAAAACTCTCCAAGATGGATGGACATGCCAAATTTCGGACCAATACCTTGAAACCACTACCGAGATATATGAAATTTTCACCAAAAGCACATGAACCGATGGACGACACACATAAATGATTTCAGATGGCACTACCAGTCTTGAATACAAGATGTAGGTATCCAAGATCTATGGACATGCACAATATCAGGCCAAACTGGCAAATAATTCCTGAAAAAAGGGCATTAATTTATACTATGAAAATAGTAAGGTAGGTGGCACCACCTGTCTGGTTGACCAGAAAACTCTACAAGATGGACTGACATGCCAAATTTTGGACCAATATCTTGAACCACTCCAATTTTCACCCAAAGCACATGTACGGATGGATGCCACACAAAATTGATTGCAGATGGCACTACCAGTCTTGAATACAGGATGGAGGTATCCAAGATCAATGGACAAGCATAATTTCAGCCAAATCTGTCCAATAGTTTTTGACTTATAATGCTCACAGTACTGTCAAATGGCAAAAATGGGGTTTTAGAAGGCACAAAAACAAGAAAAGGACAGAAGGTGTTGCCACCTGACTTCCTCAGAAGACAAAGCTATCCTACGCTCCCGAGGCAGCGGAAATCTTGCGCTTCTAAAGAAGCAACCTTTTTTCACGCTGCCAGCTTTGACCGTTTATGATATATTTAGACACCAGATGGCGGTTCGTATGATGTGACAAGCAGCCAATCAGATGACAATAAACAAACACTCGACAGGCATCCTGGCTCCGCCCATTGCTGCGCTTCAAGCGCCGCTTATTGAGTTTCCGGTCGAATTTAAATTGCTCCCTCTGCATTCTCGCATCATCGACTAATACGATTATGACATTATGACTGTGTTAGCGTAGCCATGTATCTGTTGTCTGCAGAACTGAAACCAGCAAGCGAGGTGTGCACGCAGCCTTTGATGTTGTGTTTCGTTTGAATTACAGCTCACCGGCCGAGCTTCCTATGTGCCCAAGGCCCTAAGCAAACCACGTCAGGGGCAATTCTCTCTGAGCCGCCTGTGGCCTGTTCAGATGGTTACGCTGGGGGATGAGCTGTCACTCAAAAAGAAATTAATATGATTGGCTCTGTGTATTCCTCGCTTGGCTTTGTCTTCCAGCACAAGGTCTCATCTGATTGGACAAAAATAGTGCTCCCCTCTGGTGTTGCAATTCAGGATACGAGGTCATAACAAACAGCACCTTACGATATAGGTAGTAGCCCTATAGGTAAAGCCCTGTGTAAAGAGCGTAAAGCTATCCAAGATCTTTGGTCAATTTGATTTTTGGACTGATCCATGCATCCCTTATTGAGATATTTATGATTTTGTGATTTTCACCATATATGACAATTTTCAAGATCGAGGTCACTCTCATAGGAAAGGTCATGACCCCAATTTTCATATGCATCATCCCATAACCCATACCTATGTATATGCATAATATGAAAGAAATCTGTCCATTAGTGTTTTACTTATAATGCTCACAGTACTGTCAAGTGGCAATGATGAGGGTAATAAACCAGCATGAAAACAAGAAAAGGATAATAGGTGGCACCACTAGTTTCCGGTACATGACAACACTATCCAAGATCTTTGGTCAACTTAAAGTTTGGATCAATCTATCCAATATTTCTTGAGATATTTAAGAAATTTGTGTGATTTTCACCCAAAATGGAGCTTTTCAAGGTCAAGGTCACTCTCCTAGTAAAGATCATGACCCCATTTTAAATAGGCTTCGTCCTGTTATCCATATCTCGTAAATGGTTGGAATTACAACACCTCTGCATATATACATACAGGATTTGAAACTTAATTAAACAATGCTTACAGAAAAAGAGTTAATTCATAATTATTACCCCGGTATATATTTACAAATAGACAGAGAGATTAATTTATTTCCCATTCAGCTGAGGCAGGAAAATAATGAACAAATGTTTGCATAAGATCCTACTTTATTTATTACAACCATTTTTTTTTTCAAGTTTATATTTAATACATTTGTAAAATAACATATATATCTGAATATATAAGTTGATTCACAAAAGCATCATCATTTATCCATAATTTTATCAGCTAACCTCACATTATGCAAACAAGATGTATTTAATATATTTTATCGCAAAAAATATATAAATTTGCAAAACAATTAAATTCTGAAAATACAACTTGATTTAGAATTCACATTTTAAATTGCACCTTTGTTTGTCCATAATTAATAAGGCCACGGGAGCCCATGGTTTCTGTGTACAAGAAGTTTCTGCATTTTTCATGTTCATTTACTCTGAAAGCTTGGGCTTTGACTGAAAACAACTACTAGCTAGTAGTCTGCAATAGTGTGGTGTCTGCCTTATAGAGGTTCAGCTTACACATAAAATATAAAGAAATTTCAGTGGACTAAATAATATGTCCATAATAGCCAGTTGTCCACCTGAGAGAGGTGTCAACAACACAAGGTTTGACTATGGTCTTATTGTCATAATAAATGACAATATATTATCCTTAAAGCCTTGATAACTCTGTATTTGTGAATGCGGTGCAGTGAGCATAAATATATATATGGTCAAAAGGCCAGCTACAGCCTGGGTAAACTCACACATTCTATGAACTGACAAGTGGCAGGTGGTGTTAATTTCCAGGAATGACCTGTATTATAATCACAGAAATGAAGCTTTAACGCCAGTTTTGTACTGTGACTCACCTGCCAGTTCATTATGGATCACCACGGTAATTATACACTTGTCACTTGTGGTCTGGTCGAGTCCATAGGTATCCATGCACACAGAACTTGGTCACAGACATCTTGGTCCTAACAGCTGTTAATGCTCATGTGTGCACCACAGTGTGAAAATTGTACACAAGAAATTTCCTCAAGAGCAATCACTGTGTGAAATTGCAACTTTTTTCATGTGTATGCTGTAAAATACCTATGAGCCAGTGCATGGAGACCGGTGGATGCCTGCCTGAGGCAGTGGCCCTGTGGATATGAATGGATATACACAGGAAGAATGTAATTGGTCACCCGTGACACTCTCCCCCCCCCCATTGGAGGTTCATTCACAAAACCTCTCTACCTGCCTTCACAGAGGGTCCTGGCTTGCTATGTACACAGACCCAGCAAAGCAAACTCAACACATGCATTGGTTATTTGAAGGTACAGGACCCACATGCATGGTACATTTATTGTGACACATATTATGTACACACCTAGTTGTGTCACACACATGGCATCCAAGTACACAGCTAATAAAGTTCACAGCTAATAAAGTTATACATATTTAAAGCTACAGCTATGTCTGCTTGTTTCTCTGCATGGTATAAAGAGAAAAATACCATTTAAGTAAGTCAAAGCAAGGCATGTTAACCCTTACATCCTCTATTTACTAGCTACCAAATAAATACAAGAGGGCTGAATTCATGCAAATATCCACTTGAACATCCTAGTGTTGTTCACTATTTACTATTAGAAAACATTTATTTCTGATCAGGTGACTTTGTAAGTCATAATTAACCCCCAAAAAAGAATGTGTCATCCATATTATTTATCAGAACATACCATGCAATCAGCATTCAGTCCTGCCTCAGTGATGTGTAATTGTGTATAGACTGACTTGTAGTCCTACCTAAGTGATGTGTATAGACTGACTTGTGGTCCTGCCTAAGTGATGTGTATTGAATGACTTGTAGGCCTGCCTTAGTGATGTGTAAAGACTGACTTGTAGCCCTGCCTTAGTGATGTGTATAGACTGACTTGTAGCCCTGCCTTAGTGATGTGTATAGACTGACTTGTAGCCCTTCCTTAGTGATGTGTATAGACTGACTTGTAGCCCTGCCTTAGTGATGTGTATAGACTGACTTGTAGCCCTGCCTTAGTGATGTGTATAGACTGACTTGTAGCCCTGCCTTAGTGATGTGTATAGACTGACTTGTAGCCCTGCCTTAGTGATGTGTAGACTGACTTGTAGCCCTTCCTTAGTGATGTGTATAGACTGACTTGTAGCCCTGCCTTAGTGATGTGTATAGACTGACTTGTAGCCCTGCCTTAGTGATGTGTATAGACTGACTTGTAGCCCTGCCTTAGTGATGTGTATAGACTGACTTGTAGCCCTGCCTTAGTGATGTGTATAGACTGACTTGTAGTCCTGCCTAAGTGATGTGTATAGACTGACTTGTAGCCCTGCCTAAGTGATGTGTATAGACTGACTTGTAGCCCTGCCTTAGTGATGTGTATAGACTGACTTGTAGCCCTGCCTTAGTGATGTGTATAGACTGACTTGTAGCCCTGCCTTAGTGATGTGTATAGACTGACTTGTAGGCCTGCCTTAGTGATGTGTATAGACTGACTTGTAGGCCTGCCTTAGTGATGTGTATAGACTGACTTGTAGCCCTGCCTTAGTGATGTGTATAGAATGACTTGTAGCCCTGCCTTAGTGATGTGTATAGACTGACTTGTAGCCCTGCCTTAGTGATGTGTATAGACTGACTTGTAGGCCTGCCTTAGTGATGTGTATAGACTGACTTGTAGCCCTGCCTTAGTGATGTGTATAGAATGACTTGTAGGCCTGCCTTAGTGATGTGTATAGAATGACTTGTAGGCCTGCCTTAGTGATGTGTATAGACTGACTTGTAGCCCTGCCTTAGTGATGTGTATAGACTGACTTGTAGGCCTGCCTTAGTGATGTGTATAGACTGACTTGTAGGCCTGCCTTGGTGATGTGTATAGACTGACTTGTAGCCCTGCCTTAGTGATGTGTATAGACTGACTTATAGCCCTGCCTTGGTGATGTGTATAGACTGACTTGTAGGCCTGCCTTGGTGATGTGTATAGACTGACTTGTAGCCCTGCCTTGGTGATGTGTATAGACTGACTTGTAGCCCTGCCTTAGTGATGTGTATAGACTGACTTGTAGCCCTGCCTTAGTGATGTGTATAGACTGACTTGTAGCCCTGCCTTAGTGATGTGTATAGACTGACTTGTAGCCCTGCCTTAGTGATGTGTATAGACTGACTTGTAGGCCTGCCTTAGTGATGTGTATAGACTGACTTGTAGCCCTGCCTTAGTGATGTGTATAGACTGACTTGTAGCCCTGCCTTAGTGATGTGTATAGACTGACTTGTAGCCCTGCCTTAGTGATGTGTATAGACTGACTTGTAGCCCTGCCTTAGTGATGTGTATAGACCGACTTGTAGCCCTGCCTTAGTGATGTGTATAGAATGACTTGTAGGCCTGCCTTAGTGATGTGTATAGAATGACTTGTAGCCCTGCCTTAGTGATGTGTATAGAATGACTTGTAGGCCTGCCTTAGTGATGTGTATAGACTGACTTGTAGCCCTGCCTTAGTGATGTGTATAGACTGACTTGTAGGCCTGCCTTAGTGATGTGTATAGACTGACTTGTAGCCCTGCCTTAGTGATGTGTATAGACTGACTTGTAGCCCTGCCTTAGTGATGTGTATAGACTGACTTATAGCCCTGCCTTGGTGATGTGTATAGACTGACTTGTAGGCCTGCCTTGGTGATGTGTATAGACTGACTTGTAGCCCTGCCTTAGTGATGTGTATAGACTGACTTGTAGCCCTGCCTTAGTGATGTGTATAGACTGACTTGTAGCCCTGCCTTAGTGATGTGTATAGACTGACTTGTAGCCCTGCCTTAGTGATGTGTATAGAATGACTTGTAGTCCTGCCTTAGTGATGTGTATAGAATGACTTGTAGTCCTGCCTTAGTGATGTGTATAGACTGACTTGTAGGCCTGCCTTAGTGATGTGTATAGACTGACTTGTAGGCCTGCCTTAGTGATGTGTATAGACTGACTTGTAGCCCTGCCTTAGTGATGTGTATAGACTGACTTGTAGCCCTGCCTTAGTGATGTGTATAGACTGACTTGTAGCCCTGCCTTAGTGATGTGTATAGACTGACTTGTAGTCCTGCCTTAGTGATGTGTATAGACTGACTTGTAGTCCTGCCTTAGTGATGTGTATATACTGACTTGTAGGCCTGCCTTAGTGATGTGTAAAGACTGACTTGTAGGCCTGCCTTAGTGATGTGTATAGACTGACTTGTAGCCCTGCCTTAGTGATGTGTATAGACTGACTTGTAGGCCTGCCTTAGTGATGTGTATAGACTGACTTGTAGCCCTGCCTTAGTGATGTGTATAGACTGACTTGTAGCCCTGCCTTAGTGATGTGTATAGACTGACTTGTAGCCCTGCCTTAGTGATGTGAATAGACTGACTTGTAGCCCTGCCTGAGTGATGTGTATAGAATGACTTGTAGTACTGTCTCAGTGACGTGTATGTAGTCCTGCCTCAGTGGCTTGACTTGTAGTCCAAAAGGAGATTTTGAATATTTAGGCTTTCAATGCAAAAAAAAAGTTTTTTGCTTAATTTCTCAAAAGAGAGTAAGTCACAGTACTCAGTTTTGGTATGTACATCAAACTGTAGGTACCCAATGTTTTAGTTGTATTTGTGTCAAAAAGTGCCTGTCTATGAGACAAATATGAGGATTGACAGACAGACAGCAAAGGAAACAGGAGCATCACTATAGTTTAGATGACTTACAGTCAGCTGAGCTAAGAACAACAGATGAATTTAAATAAATATACTCTTGAAAAAGGTAACTCTTGGGTCTAAAAGCACAGGTTTCTCCTTGGTTGAGACAGGTGAATGTCTGACCTGATCTGTGGATGATCTACAGATAAATGAGGTATGAAGCCCTGCTGCAACAGGACCTGTCTATGTAAGGACCAGAGAAGGAGTGGTTGTCAAGAAATAACAACACTCAATCAGCCTGGACAGACAATCCACTATAACAATCTAGTCTCCTCCATTGATTATAAGGGTTCCAGGCCGCTCAACTCATCATTTGCTCCATTATTAGATTCACACTGTAGCAATAACAGGATCAAGAACCCTTTGACTCCATACAGTTTAACCTTCAGGCAAGCATTTAATTTCCCCAAGGCCCAACAGGATCTATTTCTTGGTACATACTATACATTGGAACCTCCTATATCTGACCCAGATAATCATGATACATTTATCATCCTGGACCAGAAGAAATGTATTATATGTATGCCTTTCTGAACTGTAAACAACATATCACACAGTGGAAGTCATGTACAACTAATTAGTAACATCAGCTGTATATGCTGATGCAGTTATACAGGCAGGTTCTACCACTAACACCCGTTTTGTTTTTGAAGAACTACTAGAACTGGCTAATATAATTTTTCAAAACCTGGCATCCTATCTGCTGGGTCACATGTAAACTGGTGTCTTATTATTTTGGTGTGATCTCTGACCTTTCTTCTTTTTGTGGATCTATATTGGGTGAAAATCACACATATATATCTCAGGAGTGATAGGATATATTGACCTGCAACTTTGCATGTCCATTACTGGTATCTCATTCACAATACAAATGGCACCACCTATTATTGTTTATGTTTTTGTGAACTGAATATGACTTGTGGCAACAACTTTGCATTATGTTAACAGACAGACCACGAGTCCTATTTTAACACTAATATTGCAATGTCTGGGCATACTTCAGCATCTCTGCTCTAACATTAAGAGACATTCCACGACTGTCCAAGCTTCAGTGATTTGGCAGATACACAGTCTTCATTTGTCTAGTTCTAAAATCATATAAAAAAATGGTCACATGGTACATGGAATGCTTCAACAGAAACTATAATGAACAACCCCGTTAGGAACTGGATGAACTTATATTATTAAACTGAAAAAAGTTTCTGAAATAAAGACTAAGTCCCAGACAAACTCTCTTTCTTGTTTATAAGCATGCAGATTGATTGTATTTTCTTCTACAAACTCTGATGAAACTTTAGCTTTTACGGACTGATCGTTTCATTAGGTAAAAATAAATCATTTTGCACTTTTTACGGTGCCCTTAAATAGAATCTGAAGAAGGCAGAGAATGATCCCAAAATGTATAAATCAGGGCTTGTATGATTGAAATCATGATTTAAATCACTGTAAAACTAGTGGCCCATGGGCCATGATGCTCAGCTGAATTCAAGGAATTTTGAACAATGAGCAAAATGACTGTCAGAGTGCTAAAATTTCATGAATTTTGTGAAAAGTCATTAGAAATATCTTGTTTACAAAAAAATTCTCCAAGACGGATTGACATGCCAAATTTCAGACCACTATCTTGAAACACCTTAGATATGAGCAATTTCACCCAAAGAACATGTAGGTATATACGTCACAGGAAAACGATTGCAGATGGCGCTATATGGGTATGCACCAATTAAGGCCAATATGGCAAATCACTCCTGAGAAAAGGGCATTTATTTATTCTACAAAACCAGGAAAGTATGTAGAGCTACCTGTCTGGTTTAGGAGAAAACTTTCTAAGACGGATGGACATGCCAAATTTAAGACCAATATATCTTGAACCATTCTTGAGATATGAGCAATTTTCACCAAAAGCAAATATACTGATGGACACCATGCGAAAATGACTGCAGACAGCGCCACCAGTCTTGATTACGAGATGTAGGTGTTGAGGGTCTATGAACATGCACAATTTCAACCCAAAACATTGAAGAACCGCAAAGACAAACTGATGGCAAATGCACAGATGGAGACTACGCAAAAAGTATTGTAGGCGGTGCCACCAGTCGCAATTATGAGATGGAGAGATCCAAGATCTATGGACATGCAAACTTTCGACACAATACATTTTGCCACTCCTGAGATATATAAACAAGGGACCTATGGGTCACGGCGCTCAGCTGTTATATATGATAAAAAATATGATTTAGAAATGAGGCCCATGCTGGTTTTGTGTGGTAATAAATATAAGCTGTATTATGAGTTGTTGTTGTTTAGCTTATGTATGATTTTGATAGTACCTTTGGAGACAGGGAAATGGATTGATTTCATTTATTTTATTAACAAATGGAGTACTATTGTCACACAGATTTTGACTTGGCCATATAACTTATAAGCAGAACATATAATATAAGAGTTTAACTATTTATTTAAAAAAAATTACAAATATTGTCCCAAATATAATTTTTATTAAAAATAATAAGAGAATCCTATGATTTTTTAGCGAACCTGTGAGCTTATGCAATGGTGTGGCGTCGTCCGTCGTCTGTACATTAACCCATACTATCTTGAAAACGGCACAAATTAGCATCACGAAATTTTATGCATAAAATTAGTAATCTAAAAAACTCTATCGGATTTTGCTTATTTTTTGGCTTACTGCATTTTCTTAGATTTTATAGGGAAAAAGCTAAAAAAGCTTAAAAAATCTTCTCCGAATCTGTTGAGCCAAATTGTCCAATATTTTACAGAAATGATTCCTGGAACAATCTCTCTCCAGTTTGTTCGAATGGTTTAAGTTCGGTGATTTTTGGCCGAGTAACAGGAAGTTGAACTTAGTCATCTGTCCAAAAAAGCATACTAAAATTACAATCTCAGAAATGGCTTGAGCTATCATCACCAAATTTTATGCCAATGTTGGTCACATGAGTCATATCTGAAATTGAGGTATTGGTGGCGCCACCTGCATCGGCCTTTTTTGTACGGGGGTCATCAATGCCCATACTGACAGCTACAAATAACTTCTTCTCTGAAACGAAATGGCCAAATTGTTTAATATCGCATAGAAATGATCCTAGGGTAGTGCTTTCTGAAGTTTGTTCAAATGGTCTCAGTTCAGTGACTTTTGGCTAAGTTATGGGAAGCTGAATTTAGTCATATGCCATAAAAGCCCATTTTAGCTAAGTGGCTACAAAAATCTTCTTCTCAAAAACCACTGGGCCAAATTCTTAAATCTCATACATAAATTATCCTTAGATGTTGATTATTCAAGTTTGTTCAAATGGTCTCAGTTCAGTGACTTTTGGCTGAGTTATTGGAAGCTGAATTTAGTCATATGCCATAACAGCCCATGTAAGCCAAGTGGCTACAAAAATCTTCTTCTAAAAAACCACTGGGCCAAATTCTGAAATCTCACACATTAATTATCCTTAGATGTTAATAATTCAAGTTTGTTCAAATGGTCTCAGTTCAGTGACTTTTGGCTGAGTTATTGGAAGCTGAATTTAGTCATATGCCATATCAGCCCATGTTAGCTAAGTGGCTACAAAAATCTTCTTCTCAAAAACCACTGGGCCAAATTCTGAAATCTCACACAATAATTTCCCTTAGAAGTTGATAATTCATAAAAAAATAAATCATTCTAATTATAATTGTCTTTTATGGTTCCAAAAAATGAATTTTGGCTGAATTATAAAGATTGAATTGAGTCTTTTACCATATATGTTAGCTGTGTGAAGCAGATACATCTAGCCTAGCACCAGTTTATCAGCATCCATTACATCAAGCCTCTAGACATTTAGATTTCAGAATATCTATGGAAAATATTGAAAAGAATGTTTTTTAAAAGCTTTTAAAAAATGTAGATTTATGATATTACATATCATCTGTACACTTACTCATAATTTCTCAGGAAAAGCAGGAGCTACCATCCCCAAATGTTGATGGATTCAGCTTATTTTTGCTATCTGCGTTTACTTAGATTTTACAGAGAAAAAGCTGTAAAATAACTTTAAAAGTCTTCTTCTTGTAAACAGTCCAGCCAAATTGTTCAATATTTTACAGAAATGATCCCAGAGGAGAGCCTTCTCAAGTTTGTTCAAATGGTTTGTGTTGGATAAATTTTAGCAGAGTTACATAACAGGCCAAGGTTGTGTATGTTTCTTGAATAGGTTGAGAAACTGCCAACTGTTTCAGATTTGGCAACAGATCAAGAGTTCATTCAGTGCAGCCAAATATAGGTCAACAGTTCAATCAGTGCAGCCATGCACAAGGCATGTGATCACCTCATGGGCAGCATGTGATCATCTCATGGGTAGCATGTGATCACCTCATAAGTATCATGTGATCACCTCATGGGTGTCATGCCCCTCAGGGCTGCATATGGAGCCAGTCTGTGAGCTTATTCAATTGTGTGGCTACTATTTCAGATTTGGCAATAGGCAAAAGGTCAGCCTGGATTTATTTATAGCTTTGGCAGACTGCCAACTGTGTCAGATTATGCAACAGGTCAAGAGTTCACTCAGTGCAGCCAGGTACAGGTCAAAAGTTCACTCAGTCTAGCCAGGTGCAGGTCAAGAGTTCACTCAGTGCAGTAGCCTGAGCCAGTAATTTGTCACAGTACACTCGGGGCAACAGCCTTTCTCACCTCAGCCTGGTCAGCCCCATGCATCAGACTCAAGGTAAGTTTGATGTATTGGCCTGATATTCTGACCTGTCTATGCGTCTTTAATGGCTTTCTCGTTCACAAGACAGGTGTCGCCATCTACAATGACTTTTGCAAAGTGTATGTGCCTGCTTAATTCTTCAGAGGAATTTGATATATCAGCCTGAAATTGGGCATATTTATACATGTCAAATAGCTTTGTTGTATACAAGACTGGTGGTGCCACCTACAATAATTTTTGTGTTGTGTGCACCCATGCCAGAATTTCAGCAGTGATGTTTGTGTATTGTTTCTTGTTCAAAATATTTAGTACTTGCATTGTTCATATATATGAAAAGTAGTGGTTCAGCATTGAAGCGTTATACCTGGTGTATATCCATATGCACAGGTTCGCATTAGGCCTGTAGGCCTTGTTAAAATGAAATATAACCGAAATGATTATCAAAATAAAATTATAGAATAAATTCATGAATGTATTCATGAATACATTTTGAGAGTATCTTCACTGGTATTCAAATACTTTCATTTTTACCTGAATTCCCATTCTTATGCAATAAAATTTGTTAATGCAGTACATATTAATATTGGTATTTAAATACATTTTCAAAACATTCGCACCATGTCTAGTATTTATTCGGTTTTAGCCAAACAATGATGTTGAGAATCCAGAATATACAAAATTCACACATTTAAATAATGATCAGAAGTACCTGGTTTTATGGATTTTATTTATATTAGAAAAAATAAATGTAATATATTCATTTTGGACTAATTTCACATCAATGTACACACTAGACACAGTAGGAATCTAGATTAATATTATCAACTACATCTTTGTCTATCATTAATTTCCTTCATCTGATCCCTAATGATCAGTAATGAATAATATGATTTACTTTTTTATCATTAAAACTGAACTGCAAAATACCAAAGGTGACTGCATGGTGTTATTTGGAATACATGACATTCTATCCATTGATACAAGATTCTTATATCATCAGTAACTGCAAGTTAATTTCCTGTTATTATAAACTAACAAATTCCTTTTCTTTTTTTCTTTAATTTGTTATTAAAAACCAATAAAAATTTATTAATTTATTGTTTATGGTTATGTTGTTGGTTAAAACTACTAGATGAGTTGGGTTGGACACCTGAATCAACTGTGGCTGGCCATAAGCTGCCTGGCTGCCCCAGTGTATGACTCGCCTCAAGCATGCATAATTTGCTGAAAGTTCAAGAAGGTCAACATACAGGTGAGTCAAGAGGGGCTGGAGAAAGACAAGGTCTGACATGGTCTCATAAAAACATAAATAAAAGCTACAATTTTTGGCCAATTTCTTTCAGCTTTCTAAACTAAAAAGTTGGAATCCTTATGTGTGCATGATTTTAAAATTATATCAACAGTGGTCACAGGAAACAAACATGCCATGGTCAAAGATTGGCAAAATTTAATGTACTTATTTTATATTTATACTAATAACTTATAAAATTTGAAAAATTCAGAACTAATTTTGGGTATTCAATTGAATCTTGATAAAATAATGTTACATCCCTGACAAAAAATCTCTAGCTTCAGCAATCCTCTTGATAAGGGAGTAAAATTATTTCTTGATTTTTTACAAAGTGCATTATGTTTGGGCCAATAACTTAAAACAATTATGCAATACTGACATCATTTCTGGCATGTGCATAGAGACTGTACAGAAAAATATGTATATTATATATGATTAAATTCAGATAAGTGGTTTTGATATTAGGCAGTCTTGAAGTGTAACAATGGGTTTTTAATGGAAAAATGAAGTTTTTCATTAATATCTCAAAGGTATTAAGTCCTAGTGACCGAATTCTTGGCATGGTAGGGATTTTGGAGACATCTAATTGTATGCCAAATTTTAGGAACTGAGAGCTGAAGCTGGGGAGCTGAGCTCTTGCAAACTGCATAACACTAGCTTGATGTAAACAATATGTTACATGGTGCTTGAAAACTTGAATAAAATGTACAGTTTTTGATCAACTGGTTAAAAATCTTTGGTGTTAACAGACAAAATGCTAACAAAAACATGCTGTGAAAATTAAATCCATAGTACTTACAGGAAAAAAACGTGCCATGGTCAAAGTTGGGCAAAATTTAAGGTACCAATTTTTTATTTTTGTTAATATTTCATTACATTTAAAAAGATTTTGATCTAATTTTGGGTATACAATTTAATTTTGATTAATTAAAGTTATATTACTGGAAAAAAAAGTCCATAGCTTTAACATGTTTTGTGTTAAGTGATCAAATATCTTTCCTGATTGTTTACAAAATGTATTATGTTTGGGCCCATAACTTTTTTAAATTATATAATACAGACATAATTTCTGGTATGTACATAGGAATTATATAGAGGAATATTTATGGTAAATATGAGGAAAAACAGATGAGTAGTTTTGATAATAGGCAGTCCTGAAGTGTGAAAATAGGTTTTCAATAAAAAATTGAGGTTTTTCCTTAATTTCTCAAAGGAACGAAGTCGCAAAGACCCAGTTTTCGGCTTGGTAGGCGATCTGGGGGACATCTAACATTATGCCGAATTTTGGATTCCTAGGTCTAACGGTTTCAAAACGTGCCACATCTACGGACGGACGGACGGACAGACGGACAATGGACCACGACTATAACTCAGATGACTTATAGTCAGCTGAGCTAAAAATTTGTAAAAAATTTTAAAAATTACAGGTGGCGCCATCAGTCTGCAGAAACTGTTCAAACTGATGTAACACTCCAGACCTAATTCCAGGTTTCCAAGTAGATTTTTCACGGACCTCTCAAGATGTAAAGTAAGAAGATTCCAGGTCCATTGGTTACGGACAGACCACCGGATGGCCAGACAGCTGGGCGGACGACGGACAAAGAGTGATTGCAATAGCTCAGATGACTTACAGTCAGCTTAGCTAAAAAAACCAAGTGAACCATGGGTCATGACACTCAGCTGATTGACCAGTTGGTATTGGCAATAGTGTGATACTAGATGGATTTTTGAAGCACCTCCCAAGATGTCCAGTCAGAAGCTTCTAGGTCTAATCAAGGAGTTTACAGGGATGGAGTAACAACTGTCAGAAGCCCTGCCAGGTCGCGAGTGTCAGTCGTGCGCTAATTGCAATTAAGACATGATAAGCCCATTAACTCTATTGAACGCCTATTGTGCCGCGGGGTTAGGCGCAGCGGCGGCACCGCCTTTGATAAAGCGAGCCTGCTAGATGTTACTTCTGCGGTCCGCTGTAGCTCGCTGAAGCGGAGAGCGATATATGCAGTAACTGAGCAGTAAATCACTGGAATAACATTGACCGGAATTATGAATGCACAAATCGTTTGTTTTGTCAAGAATTACGCGCAACAAACATATCTAGAAAAGTCTCGTGTTGAGGAATCACTTGATCGATTTTGGGATAGATGCGGTCACTCTACATCAACTTCTGCCGTGATTCATGACGGACGGACTGGTAAGTGTAAACCTTACTTTCCCTGAATAACTTCGGAAATATAAAAAATTCCATCAGTTCATACACTTCTGACTTATATTAATAATTAGCCATGTATTATAGTATTCCGTCGATAAAAAAAATTTTGACGCTTGTGATCGGATGACTCTCTTTTTGATGGATAACAGATAGCCATCGCCCCCTCTGTCACTGACGGCGTTGTTCTCGTATTATCGCCCATATTTACCGCAGCCAAGCTCAGGCGTTATTAGCAACGACAGCTTCACACGTTTCCCACACATAAGAAAATATGGTATTCAAATTTATGATTGTTAAAAAATTTATATTAAATACTACCCGAGATAAATTTGGTAACTTAGGCCAAAAAAATAAAAGGGTATGGTTCTCAGGCACTTTTTTTCAGAAATCAATGCGGGCGGGCCGTATTTTATTTTTTACCGTATTTGTATGTTTCGATAAAATGTCATTTGATCTGGGAAAAGCATGAAAATGACAGGTTTCTTCTTGCTAAACAGGTAAAGGCACTACATAAAAAAGATAATGGTATCGAAATTGTATTATTTTATCTTCTTGAAAGATGAAAATCAAAATAAAAATGTTTGATGCGGGGGGTTAAAATTGACGCGGGCGGTGCCTGAGAACCATACCTTTTATTTATTTTTTTTTTTTGGCCTTACTCATCCTTGTCACAATATTTATAAAAATACCGGTACTATAACGAGCTGTTCCGAATTAGTCACGCCGAAGGCGGGTCTCTCGCGCTGTATCAATTAGCACCGGGCTTATCAGCGGTATCTCTTTGTGCCTTAGAGCAGCGAGTTTTATGACCCCTGTCAGCAACATCCGACACGGCAAGACTCTCACTTGATACTCCATCCCTGTAAACTCCTTGGTCTAATGGTTATTATTTGTGCCCTGTTAACAGATGACCACTTTTATTAAGGTCTCAAAAAAGGGGGGGGAATGCATAAAAATTTGAAAAAATACAGGTGGCATCACCAATCTGCAGGTGCTGATGGAACACTCCATAATCAATATGCATGCAAAGAATCATGGTTAATAATGCATTAGTTGTTCAGATATCAAATTTTCCATTATTCTGGGGACTAAATCTGAGCCCCATAGCTCAAAGGATATGGGTAACAGAGTCCTAATTTCAGGTGTCCAAGGAGACTTTCCATGGACTTCCCAGCATGTCAAGTAAGAAGATCCCAGGTCCAATGGTTAAGTTTTGTGCCCTCTTAACAGAAGATCTCATCTTTCAAGAACTCAATAATAGAGAAAAAAATGCGTAAAAAATTGAAAAATACAAGTGGTGCCACCAGTCTGCAGAAACTTATGAAAAGCTCCATTATCAGTTTGCATGGAAAGAATGATGGTAATCAATGCATTATTTGTCCTTATACTTGAGCTTTTGTATCAAATTTTTTCATTATTCTCAGAGATACTTTTGAGCCCCATAGCTCCGAGGATACGGGTAACAGAGACCTTATTTTAGGTTTCCAAGGAGATTTTTCATGGACCTCCCTGGATGTCAAGTCACAAGTTCCAAGTCAAGTTGTTACGACTTGTGCCTGGTTAATGGACAGACAGACGGACAGACAGATATAGGGACAGAGGACGACAGACAAAGAGTGATTGCTATAGCTCACATGACTTTCAGTCAGCTGAGCTAATCATAAAAATCATCAAAATTGATTTTTTTAAAGTTTATTAACCAACTGGGATAGATATTACTGAATTATGAATTACATTATTTCAAACTACAGATCCTCTGTGACGAAAATTCAAAATAATCTGAAAATATTTTTATGTAAGCTTTGTATTTCCATTGACCATGATCAAAATTATTACTGTCATCAAGTTAATTTTAGAGCTAGTTTCTTAGTTCATTGTCAACTTTCAAGCTGTTGTAGTAAGCAGATGGACTGATTTGGTACCCAGTCAATTTCTGATGCTGTATTATTTGATTATACACTGATAAAATATAATGAAGATATGCTGATTTATTTTAATAGATCTTAATGGATAGCAAGCTGACCCAGCACTGGTTAACAAAACCAGCAATGTTGCATGGGCTTCTATTTAAGGCTGAACAACTGGGCAGTTGGTTCACATGAGCATCAGTCTTATTCATTCATTGCTTGTGCTCCAGCAGATTTATACTCACTGCTAAAGCATACAAGCCTGGCCAAACCAATGAATAGTTTGCTCCCAGGAGCAATTGTGTAATCTACATAAACTCGCCATTTTTCACTTCGTCCAACATTCAAAAACTCAGTCAATGAACCTACAGACTGGGTGAACTCTGTTGTGGTTGCTTAGAAACCTAATGGGGACATCTGTGTATGTATGGATCCGCAAAACTTGAATAGGGCAATAAAGTGACAGCATTACAAACTGCCAAGCAGAGAGGAGATAATGGTGAAGTTATCAAATGCCTAGTATTTCTCCAAATTGGAAGCTTCACAAGGTTTTTGGCAAGTACAACTGGATGGATAAAAGCAGTAGATAAAAATGTACATTCACAACACCATTTGGTCACTATTGATACTTGTAGTTACCATTCGGAATTCAGTCAACTCCAGAGGTTTATCATAAAATAGTTCACAAAATATTTCAAGGGATACCTAAAGCAAACACATCCATGAATAATGTCATTATCTGGGATGCCACCCTGGAACAACATGATGCTGCCTAAAACACGCTGCTATTGTTAACATTGAAAAGCCCCAAAACAAGCAGGATATACAAAGATTCTTTGACATGATCACATATTTAGCCACATGGTTGCCTGAGCTGTCTGAAAAAACAGCACCACTTAGAATGTTACTGCTCCAGACATCTCAGTGGTCACGGGGACCATAACAAGGAAAGTCATGGCAGACGCTCAAAGATGTCATAACCACAGAGCCAGTACTTGTGTACTATGACCTCAAGAAACCAATCAGAATATCATCTAATGCCAGTCAAAATGGTCTCGGGGCAGTACTCTATTAGCTTCATCAAAAAGACTGGAAACCAGTGGCATATGCTTCTGGAGCTGTGACAGGTGCTGAAACCAGATATGAACAACTCAAGGAAGAGCTACTCAGCATGTGTTTATATATGGAGCCAAAGTCCAGGCAGAAACAGACCATCAGCAAGACTTACTTACAAAAGTCCATCAAGTTCATCTTAGAATAAAAAAGTGCAAGAGACGTGCACGTGAGCTGCTTTACTGGCTAACAATGAATGATCATGTCACAGCAATGATTAACCAGTGTCAAACTTGTATGAGATACAGTAGAAAACAGCAACCTGAAAGTTTGCAGCCTCATGAAATTCCAAAGAACCCAAGGCAAAATGATGGTGCAAATCTATTTTTGCATGACAGGAAGGAATATATGATTGTGACTGATTACCTGTCTAACTACCAAGAGGTCATATCACTAAACAAGAAAACCAGAAGAGCTGTCATTATACTGTGGAGAAATAAATCTTTGCCCGACATGGTACTGTTGATGTACATGTGACAGACTACAATTTGCATGCAGAGAGTTCAAACAGTTTGTGCAAGACTGGCAGATATATCATGTCATCAAGCCTGCATTATCCTGAAGCAAATCAACTGGTTGAAAGCTCAGTCAAATCGATCAAGAATATACTAAAGAAATGTATAGACAGTGGTTTGCTTGTATATTGTGCTCTGCCCCTAGAAGCCAGCCTCTCATCTGCTCAAATGCTGATGGGCAGACAAATCAAACAACACTTCCTGCACACGAAAAGATGTACAGAGATCAGCATCGAAAGACTATCATGCAGAACAACAAGGTCAGAAAACAAAAATCGAAGAACTATTGTGACCAATCACATCAAAGTTTACCACCACTGAAACAGAATCAATGTGTTGCCATACTGGATCATGTCAGTGGAAACAGACTGGGACAGTCATAAGGCAAGTAGCACCTGATCATAGCAGGTTAAGGCAGACAATGGCACAGTCTACAGGTGCAATAGGGTACACCTGAAACCTCTAATAACATGAGTACCTACCATTCCAACACACAGACTGGCCTGTAGATTTAGAGCCGACTGATCAAGCCAGGAGCCAGGTTGCTCAGCCTCAAGGTGAACCAACACAGTGTCACAGTCAGAGAGTGAACAGACCACTACAAAGACTGATTGAAAATATGTGACACTAGTTAGGGACACAGATGCTGAATATCTGTGCGAGAGTGAAGTCAGGTATTTATGGTAAATCCTGGCACGTGCTGGTAACCTCTCCCCTCTAGACAGTGTAATGTTAACAGCCATTAAAATAACAGTAATGGCTTATTTAACCAATACTCAATAAACAACAGGTAACTCCATATAAGATACAAACTTTCTTTATTCGGGACTGAAATAAGTTAACTAGCTTAACTGTAACAAACTTCATTTCTACAGAACAGACATATTTGTTTATCATTTAAAGATTATTCAGTTGCTCCTAAAAAAGGGGAGATGTGATGATATGCCACCTAGTGGTTATTCTTGGAACAAGTGGTTGTCCCTATTAAAACATGGCTGTGTAAAGTCATCTTGTGTGTTATATCCAGTATGTAACATATATTATTATGAGGTTTTTGTTCATCCATTTCAATTAGGCACACTCTTTCCTGTACATTATTTCACAGACTGTTTCAGTAATTGCTCTAACAATTATAGTGAGGTGAGACAGAATGTGAATACTGTACTTTAAAACTTATCAGAAATCCAATTTGGACATCAGTCAGCCGCCATATTGTAAATCCTTCCCCTTGCATTAACTCAAGAACCATTTAACCAACTGCAAAAACCTGAGGAGGATGTCTACTAAATGATTTTTCAAATCAGAAACATAAACTTGTTTGTTTTCCTTTATCTGAAGCAGAGCCCTAAGGCCCCTGTCACACATTCCAGTTTCAAGTCCTGGTTTGACCTGGCACATCCAAGTGCCCCTCTGCTATAGCTGACCATGTGTGGTTTTAACTCTAAAACCGGGATTAATTCTGTACTAAGGTTTCAGTAGGGTCCTCCTATGGGCTATTTACAGTTCCAGTAGGGTTATAGTATGTTAAATGCCTATTAACCCCATTTAACTATGGCCCCAAGAGGGCACCAATAGGTCACCAGTACGGTCATCCCGGCTCTTGCAGCAGGAATGGTATAACTGCGGTTTAATAAGGTCCACTACGGTGCTTACCTGCGCCCGCATGGCTTACCCCAATCACATGGCACATATGAGAACTCATACATTTGTCATTTCTATGCAGTTTCAACGTTTGATCAGTTAAAAATACTAAATTAGATATTCACAATACTGTAAGGGAAAACTAGGAATGTAGCTCCCAAGGATCAGTCCCAGGCAGGGAATCAGTCTAATGAGGTGTCCAAGCTCTACCCATAAGTATGAAACAAAGAGGAGGAATACTGTCAGAGCCTCAAAGACAAAACAGCAAATATATTAAGGTAATGTTAGAAATGAACAAACTTTTAATCAAAAGATCCTCATCAGTAAAAAATTAGAACTACAGGGGCCACGTGTAAAGCAATTGGAGGCCAAGGGACCAGGATATTCAGAAACCGCCTTTTAATATTTTATGTTTGAACCATTACCAGCTGATATAGAGGTTGAATATATTGCTTATTTATATAATATATGTATATTTTAAATGGATAATGAAAGGAAATATAGAAAATACATAATATAAATAATGATTACAGAAATATAATAGAATGTTATCAAACTTGCACCAGAGCAATTTATGGTATATGGTGCAAAGCCTTGATATGAATGAGTGATGAAATTTAATTAAATTATCACTCATGGACATGGAGGGATTTTCCATTCTGTGACTGGAAGAAACTTTAAATTTTAGAATGGCACAAATCCAGAATTACTTCTGTAAATTTTCCATTTAGAACTCCACAGATAGAGGTAAACTGCACATTGAAATATACTACGGAAAAAAGAGACAAAGTGAAAAGGGGCCTCATGACCTCAACAGCAAGGTCAGTCTATGATACCATTTAATCAAGAATTGAAGAGAAGGATGCCGAGGCTGGTATTTATATAATTACAATTTTTTGTCAATATTTTCCATGACCAGACTTGGTCTAACAGTTGCAGACCCTTCTGACATATATATATCCTACTTAAATCCTCCTGAACCTGAGTAAAATGTTGCAAAACGTAGCGTCCCAGTTCCCTGGGATGTAACATTAGTAATTAAGCCCTAATAGGGTCGGGGTGCAGTCATACTTTAACTTGCTCAATGTAGTTCAACCGTGGCCAAACCATATAATAATAATAATAATAATAATAAAAATAATAATATTTTATTTTGTGAGTTGTAAAATCCAGTGTTGTGTTCTTAAAAGCTATTACAAGCAAGTAATTGCATAAAAATGACTATGAGAAAAAATATTCCAAAGGTGGAACTAGGGGGTCCCCACGGGCCACTACAGCTATGGCAGTGGCACTAGGGTTCTACTAGGGCTCTGGTAGGGTTCTACTAAGATTCCATTTTCACCTCAATTGACCCCGGCAAAGTATTGCACGCAAAACTCCACCGGGACACGTTGTCGATTGAAGATGGTTGATCAGGATTGACTACAGGTCACTATGTTCGAGTACGGTCTAATAATTTGACCTGATTTCCAGCATAACCTCACTGGCTTTGAATTAATAATACCAAACCAAGAGTATGTATAACCTTTTCTTCCTTATGGTCAATTCAGAATGTCGATGTATTCCAGTCTTCATGCACTGTGTTTCCTCTGTGACATAGACTTAATGTTATGTATGGTTGACTCCTGAGATAAGACATATAATATAAATAAGACCTGTTCTTCCTGTCTCAAGTAATGAACCTGTGGCCAGGGTTTGCACAGTAATGTACATATGAGACTTGTAAAGCTCTCCCTTACTTTATGCTTAGTTAATACTCACTGTCATGCGGTCTGATTTCCCTTCAGATCACAAGATTAATCAGGCTGATTTGCCATGCTGGTCTAGTGTATTCCTGCCACAGGAATGTCAAACCAGCCAGCCAGCAGGCATGAAGCACTTACACACCTCCTGGGAGTGTCCTAACACAGCTCAATATCTGCAACAAGTGCTGGACCAATGGTAAACCTTACCTTGGCTTCCTTCATATTCCTGCCCAGGGCTCTTGCTGGTTAGAGTGGAGAGTGACAGTTTAGGCAATAAATGCCTAAAAGCTATCAGCCTGAGTGACAGTTGGGAGGAAATATTGTATGTTGACTAAGTACAGACCCCTGCAGGTCTTCCTAGTCATATAGTTTGTCTGCACTATATATGGAAATATTGCCATGTGCAATACAATACTAATTTGTGTCACATATTGTACACCCTTATAGTATGAGAGCCTACCAGTTTGTGAATGGGGCTGTTTACTTGGGGCTTACAGACAGACTCGCTGGTGCCAGCCAAGTTTAATTGTGCCAAAATCCAGCCAAGTATGTTGTGCCTTTAATAACCATCTCCTCCCTACTACCACAATCTATATAACAAATATTGTCAGTTCATTACACTGAGAAATGTGCCCATCAAAGCATCTGAGGCCATTTGTTATTCCTGGGACTACAGTTTCCAGCAGATGCACGTGTGTACACAATCAAGGAACACTCCTATTCAGGGTCCTGATGACTGTATGGATAGACTTAAGTTATTGAATGATAATGATGACCAGATCAAATCAAAGCTAGGTATCATATATGATTATTAACAAGGCCTACAGGCCTAATGTGAACCTGTGTATTGAGAAATACACCAGGTATAATGCTTCAATGCTGGACCATTACTTCTCATGTATATGAACAATGCAAGTACTAAACATTTTGAATAAGAAACAATTACACAAATATCACTGCTGAAATTCTGGCATGGGTGCACGCAACACAAAAATGATTGTAGCTGGCACCACCAGTCTTGTATACAACAAAGCTATCAGAGATATATACATATGCCCAATTTCAGACTGATATATCAAACCCCTCCTGAGAATAATCATGGACACACACTGTGCAAAAATTATTGTAGGTGGCACCACCAGTCTTGTATACGATAAAGCTATCCGATAGGTATATATATGCTCAATTTTAGGCTGATATATCAAATTCCTCTGTAGAAATAAGCAGGCACATACACTGTGCTAAAGTCATTGTAGGTGGCGACACCTGTCTTGTGAACAAGAAAGCCATTAAAGAAGCAGAGACAGGTCAAAATGTCAGGCCAATACATCAAACTTACCTTGAGTCTGATGCATGGGGCTGACCAGGCTAAAGTGAGAAAGGCAGTTGCCCCGAGTGAACTGTGACAAATTTGCTGGCTCAGGCTACTGCACCTGGCTAGACTGAGTGAATTTTTTACCTGTACCTGGCTGCACTGAGTGAACTCTTGACCTGTTGCATAATCTGACACAGTTTGGCAGTCTGCTAAAGCTATAAATATATCCAGGCTGAACTTTGGTGCCAAATCTGATGCAGTGGGCAGTCTGCCAACACTATAAATAGAATGCAGCTACTGCACTAAGTGAACTCCTGACCAATACCTGGCTGCACTGAGTGAACTCTTGAACAAAAGCTTTTCTGATATGATTGAAAGAACCATGTCCTGGGATAATTCTTTTGAAAAATTGAATGATTCAACTTGACAGTTTCATCATAAACATTTTAAGCTGAAAGAGGCTAAAATTATTCGTTTTTTTGCCCATGAAAAAACAGGTCAATGTAGGTGGCACAACAAAATCTGTAACTTCAAATACGAGTCATGTGACCAACATTTGCACAATACTTGGTAATGCTAGCTTCTGTCATTTCTGAGATTACTATGTCAGTATGCTTACTTGGCCAAATGACTACGTTCAAATTTGTGTAACTAAAAATAATCAAATGCAAACCATCTGAACAAACTTGAGAGGGCTTGCCTCTGGGATCATTTCTGTAAAATATTGAACAAATTGGCTGGACCGTTTACAAGAAGAAGACTTTTAAAGGTTTTTCAGCTTTTTCCCTATTAAATCTAAGTAAATGCAGATAGCAAAAAATAAGCTGAATCCCACAACATTTGATATGTGACAGATTATTGCATAAAATCTAGGGATGGTAGCTCCTGCTATTCCTGAGAAATTATGGATTAATGTACAGATGACCAATGACCCCCGTACAAAAAAAGGTCAATGCTGTCAAGAATGTATAAACCTGCAAAATTTCAGGTGGATAAGTCAAACCACTGCCGAGATATGAGTAATTTTATCCCAAGGCCGATGAACAGATGGACGCTGTGCAAAAATGGTTGCAGGTGGCGTCACCAGTCTTGTAAACTATAAAGCTACCCGATATGTATAAACATACCCAATTTTAGGCTGATCTATCAAATTCCTCTGTAGAAATAAGCAGGCGCATACACTGCAAAAGTCAATGTAGGTGGCACCACCTGTCTTGTAAATGAGAATACCATCAAAGACGCATAGACAGGTATAAGTCCAATACATCAAACTTCCCCAGAGTTTGATGCACCGGGCTGACAAGGCTTAGGTGAGTAAGGCATTTGCCCCCAAGTGACCTGTGACAAATTGCTGCCTCAAGCTACTGCACTGAGTGAACTCTGGACCTGCACCTGGCTAGACTGAGTGAACTTTTGACCTGTACCAGGCTGCACTGAGTGAACTCTTGACCTCTTGCATAATTTGACACAGTTGGCAGTCTGCCAAAGCTAAAAATAGATTCAGGCTGAACTTTGGTGCTAAATATGATGCAGTGAGCAGTCTGCCAAAGCTGTAAATAGAATGCAGCTACTGCACTGATTGAACTCTTGACCTATACCTGGCTACACATTTTGTAGGTTTATAACTCATATGGGAAAATACTGCAAAAAAGTTCAGCTTCCCATAACTCAGCCAAAAATCATTGAACCAAAACTATTTGAACAAACTTGAATTAGCAACTTCTAAGGGAAATTATTGTGTTAGATTTAAGAATTTAGCCTAGTGGTTTTTGAGAAGATCTTTGTAGCCACTGAGCTAAAATGGGCTGTTATGGCATATGACTAAATTCAGCTTCCCATAACTCAGCCAAAAGTCACTGAAAAGAGACCATTTGAACAAACTTCAGAAAGCACTACCCTGGGGTCAATTCTGTGCGATGTTAAACATTTTGGCCATATGGTTTAAGAGAAGAAGTTTTTTGTAGCCGTCAGTATGATACAGGCACTGATGACCCCCGTACAAAAAAGGCCGATGCAGGTGGCACCACCAATACCTGAATTCATATATGACTCATGTGAACAACACTGGCATAAAATTTTGTGATGATAGCTCCAGCCGTTTCTGAGATTGTAATTTTAGTATGCTTTTTTTGGACAGATGACTAAGTTCAACTTCCTGTAACTCGACCAAAAATCACAGAACTTAAACCATTTGAACAAATTTGAGAAAGATTGTTCCAGGAGTCATTTATGTGAAATACTGGACAATTTGGCTGAACAGTTTCGGAGAAGAAGATTTTTAAAGCTTTTTTAGCATTTTCCCTATAAAATCTAAGAAAATGCAGTTAGCCAAAAAATAATCAAATTCCGATAGAGTTTTTTAGATGACTAGTTTTTTGCATAAAATGTCGTAATGCTAACTCTTGTCATTTTCAAGCTAGTATGGATTAATGTACCAACGACAGACGACGGCCATTGCATAAGCTCACAGGTTCGCAAAAAATAGCAATCACTCATTTTACTGATGTCTTGTTTGATACAAAAAATATATATAGCAATAACATACAATGTAGTAATAACATACAATTAAGTAATAACATACAATGTAGTAATAACATACAATATAGCAATAATATACAATGTAGTAATAACATACAATGTAGTATGATGATGATCACAGATTCTGTTTAGCATTGTTGATAAAGTTTAAAGACATAAACAATACCCCAGGAAACACCTCTGATTTCACTGTTACTCAGGACAGAAGAGAGTGCAGTTCTAGATCAGATTAATCTGATAGTTCTATTATCATCAGAATGGGTTCGTGTATTGGCCGATTAAAAATCATTACTTCTTTATATTTACTCAAAATATATGAATGGCAGTTTCAGCAAATCAGGAACTGGATTCAGCACGTTGAGTAAGTGACATGTGTTTGATGATGAATTCTCCCCTCCAACAAAGCTTTTTCATATATTTTGCAGAGCCATAAATTCTAGTTTTGATCTGTCTTCTAGAATATTACTGATTATTTACTATTAATTCCTGAGTCCCCTATGGGCAGTAACTATCGGCCCACACCGGCTAGTTTTTTATTTTAATGTAAGCAATTTCAGATACTGTTACCATATATTTTGAACACTGTTTCTGTTAGTGCTAGAAGTTGTAGTTGTAGTACATTTACTAAGGATATTATTATTATTATTTATAACTTAGATCTACTTATCAGGCTACTAGTGGTGCTTGCTGGTGCTAGACCCGGCTTAGACTGGTATCTCTATCACATTAATAGGCTGTTAGGCTATTATTTAAAGGGGCCCAATCACCTATAAAGCATATGTTGAATTAACACAAAAATTTCTTCTTCCCTATAAAATAAATTGGTACCTGCCAAAATATTGCCCTGAAATTGTTTGCTTACACCCGTAAACAAGTGTTAAAAACAGTGGACTGGGCCCTATCACAGGTGTCAGCATAATCACAGCGAGTGGGACTCTGTGCATCGCAGGACAGCAACACCTGCCAATCATGAGATGCCCTGACGTGGCCCCTAAAACGAAATACATGTTCCCGCTGGCTAAGACATCAATGTTGTGGCTCACAATCGTACTTCCAGTCATATGGCCTTGTTATGGTAAACAGACACACGTGGACTGTGCTTACAAAACCCAGAACCATAACAGGGCATTTAACAGCTGAGAGTGAGGTATATAGACTGTGTGCTGGGATGGTTTTGCTGAGAAACCTTTGTATAAAGCAAAACTAAAATGATAGTGTAAAAGAATAGGCATAATACTGCTCTTGAATATGTCCCTTTAAGTTCTATTATAGCCTGGACCGGGTTTGTGTATTGGCCATATAAATATTATAACTTTTTTTTTATATTTGCTTAAAATTATGAATGACAGTTTCAGCGAATCTGGAAGTGCAGTCATCAAAAATGTGTTAGTGACAACCAGTGTCTGTATTAGACATCTTCAACTTGTTAATTTGGCAAAAACCTTACAAAGTCTTATATTTATATGAACACCAATCTTAAATATAAGATTGCTTAGTTAATTTAATATACATCTATGATATCTTTACAGTTTATCTGGCATTTGTATATGTACTAATGTAATATATTTAAGTGGAATATATGGGTATATGGATATGGTTAACAAAGACTTCATTTCAGAATTCCAAAGAGATTTTTCATGGACCACCCTGGATGTCAAGTAAGAAGTTTCTAGGTCCAATGGTTACAATTTTTGCCCTGTAACAGACAACCACATCTTTGAAGGTCCCAAATTTAGAGAAAAAATGTGTAAACATTTGAAAAATCCAGATGGCACTGCCAATCTGCAGGAACAGATGAAACACTCCATGATCAATATGCATGCGAAGATTCATGATGATAAATGTCTTAGTTGTTCAGATACTGGAGCTCTTGTATCAATGTTTTTATTATTCTGGTAGGTACATCTGAGCCCCATAGCTCAGAGACCTTATTTCAGGTTTCTAAGGATGACCACATCTTTGAAGGTCTCCAAAATAGAGAAAAAAATATATAAAAATTAGAAAAAAATCCAGGTGGCGCTACCAGTCTGCAGGAACTGATGAAATGCTCCATGATAAATATGCATGCAAAAAATCATGGTGGTCAATGCATTAATTGTTCAGATACTGGAGCTTTTATATCAAATTTTTAATTATTCTGGGGGGTACTTCTAAGCCCGTTAGCTCGGAGGATATGGGTAACAGAGATCAAATTTCAGGTTTCCATTGAGATTTTTTAAGAACCTTCTTGGATGTCAAGTTAGAAGATTCCAAGTCCCGCATTTACGATTTGTACCTGGTTAATGGACAGATGGACAGACTCTAAGACAGATGGATGAACATCTGACAAAGAGTGATAGCTATAGCTCAGATGACTTTCAGTCAGCTGAGCTAAAATTGAAAAAGGTCTAATGTGAACCTTAGCAATTGGTTTTAAACCAGGTATAATGTTTCTGGACCATTACTATTCAAGTACATGTGCAACATGTATCTGAACAATGCAAGTACTAAACATTTTGATCAAGAAACAATTACACAAACATCACTGCTGAAATACTAACATGGGTACACACGACACAAAAATGATTGTAGCTGGCACCACTAGTCTTGTATACAATGAAGCTATCAGATATATAGACTGATATATCAAACCCATCCTAAGAAATAAGCAGGGACATACACTGTGCAAATATTACTGTAGGTGGCGCCACAAATCTTGTATACAACAAAGCTATCTGATATGTATAAAAATGCCCAATATCAGGCTTATATATCAAATTCCTCCGTAGGAATGAGCAGGCACATACACTGTGCAAAAGTCATTGTAGGTGGCAACACCTGTCTAGTGAACGAGAAATTAAGCCATGAAAGACGCATAGAGAGGTCAAAATATCAGGCCAATACATCATACTTCCCTTAAGTTTGATGCAATAGGCTGACCAGGCTTTGGTGAGAAAGGCAGTTGCCCCGAGTGAACTGTGACAAATTGCTGGCTCAAGGTACTGTACTGAATGAACTCTTGACCTATTCCTGGCTAGACTGAGTGAACTTTTGACCTGTACCTGGCTGCACTGAGTGAACTCTTGACCTGTTGCCTAATCTGCTACAGTTGGCAGTCTATAAATAGATCCAGGCTGACCTTTGGCCTGTTGCTAAATATGAAATAATTTATTTTAAGCTGATGCATTCATAAGATTTTTTATAAAAATGTTTAAAATAGAAAAGATGCAGTCCTTTCATTTTTAAAGGTTTAATAATTGTGCCAAAAATCATTTAGTTACACCTGAACGAAGGCCACCTACGAATCATTTTTGTGTAATGTTACATAAACTGAAACAACAGTTTTGCAGAAGGAGACTATTGCAGCCCTCAATTTGAAATAGGCTTACTAATGGCCTCAAGACCAACTTAAGCTTTCTATGACTCTACCAAAAATCCATGAACCCAACCTATTCTTATACAATTAAAGAAACCCTATCCTAGAATATTCTTGTGAAAAATTAAACCATACAGCTTGAGAGTTTCATCACAAAACATTTTTTAGCTGAAAGTAGCTAAAATTGCAAGGTTTCTGACCGTTAAAAACAGGTTGATATAGGTGGCACCACAAAAACTGCAATTTCAAATATGAGTCACGTGACCAACATTTGCACAAAATTTAGTGATCCTAGCTACTATTGTTTCTGAGATTGTTATGTTAGTATGTGTACTTGCCAAATGACTAATTTCAAATTCCTGTAACTAGGCAAAAATTCATCAAACCAAAACCATCTGAACAAACTTGAGAGAGCTGGTCTCTGGGATCATTTCTGTGAAATATTGAACCATTTGGCTGAATGATTCCAGATATAAAGATTTTCAAAGTTTTTTTTTTCTTTTTCCCCATAAAATGTAAGTTAATGCAGGTGGCGCCACAAAAAGCTCAATCCCACAACATTTGATATGTGACAGATTTTTGCATAAAATTTGGGGATGCTAGCTTCTGCTATTCCTGGGAAATCATGGATTAAGTTACTGATGACTGATGACCCCTGTACAGAAAAGATTGATGCAGGTGGCACCACCAATACCTAAATTTCAAATATGTCTCATGTGACCCACATTTGCATGAAATTTGGTGATGATAGCTCCAGCCATTTCTGAGACTGTAATTTAGTATGCTTTTTTGGACAGATGACTTAAGTTCAACTTCCTGTAACTTAGCCAAAAATCACCGAACTTAAACCATTTGAACAATCTTGAGAGAGATTGTTCTAAGAATCATTTCTGTAAAATATTGGACAATTTGGCTGAACAGTTTAGGAGAAAAAGATTTTTAGCGAACCTGTGAGCTTATGCGATGGTGTGGCGTCGTCCGGCATCCGTCGTCCGTCGTCTGTACGTTAACCCATACTATCTTGAAACGGCAAGAGTTAGCATCACCAAATTTTATGCAAAAAATTAGTCATCTAAAAAACTCTATCGGATTTTGCTTATTTTTTGGCTAACTGCATTTTCTTAGGTTTTATAGGGAAAAAGCTAAAAAAGCTTTAAAAATCTTCTTCTCTGAAATTGTTCAGCCAAATTGTCCAATATTTCACAGAAATGATCCCCGGAACAACCTTTCTCAAGTTTGTACGAATGGTTTAAGTTCGGTGATTTTTGGCCGACTTACATGAAGTTGAACTTAGTCATGTGTCCAAAAAAGCATACTAAAATTACAATCTCAGAAACGGCTGAAGCTGTCATCACCAAATTTTATGCCAATGTTGGTCACATGAGTCATATCTGAAATTGAGGTATTGGTGGCGCCACCTATATCGGCCTTTTTTTTACAGGGGTCATCAGTGCCCGTATCATACTGACGTCTACAAAAAACTTCTTCTCTGAAACAATATGGCCAAATTGTTTAATATCGCACAGTAATCATCCTAGGGTAGTGCTTTCTTAAGTTTGTTCAAATGGTCTCAGTTCAGTGATTTTTGGCTGAGTCATGGGAAGCTGAATTTAGTCATATGCTGTAACAGCCCATTTTAGCTCAGTGGCAACAAAGATCTTCTCAAAAACCACTGGGCCAAATTTTCAAATCTCACACATTAATTATCCTTAGATGTTGATAATTCAAGTTTGTTCAAATGGTTTTGGTTCAGTGATTTTGGCTGAGTAATGGGAAGCTGAACTTAGCCATTTTTCTGTATTTTCCCCTATGAGTTATAAACCTGTAAAACGTTTTTTGACTGACTCCACTGAGGCCAATTTGCTTAATATTTTACAAGAATAATCCCCTGAATAATTCTTATATTAATTGTCTTTTATGGTTCCAAAGAAATTATTTTGGCTCAATTATAAAGATTGAATTGAGTCATTTTACCATATATGTTAGCTGTGTGAAGCAGATACATCTAGCCTGGCACCTGTTTATCAGCATCCGTTACATCATGCCTCTAGACATTTAGATTTCAGGTTATCCTTGGTTAATATTGACAAAATGTTTTATAAAATCTTTTAAAAAATGTAGATTTATGATTTTAGATATTCCTCATGCCAAGGTATGTTTACAATCACAGGTATACAGCTGTCTGTGGGTATATAAAGATGGCTGTTCATGGATTATAAATAATTGGTTTCAAGATTTTGCCATCAGTGAGATGTATATATCTGTATTATAATTTTGCATTCAATATGCATGTGTAGTAATTTTTAGCGAACTTGTGAGCTAATGCGATGGTGAGGCGGGGTCCGTCATCTGTACGTTACCAATACTATTTCAAAAACGACTGGAGCTAGCATCATAAAATTTAATGTAAAAATTAGCCATCTGAAAAACTCTGCATTTTCTTAGATTTACTAGAGAAAAAGCTCAAAACCTTTAAAAATCTTCTCCTCCTAAACGGTCAAGCCAAATTGTTCAATATTTCACAGAAATAATCTTTTATACCATCTCTCTCAAGTTTGTTTGAATGGTTCAAGTTTGGTGAATTTTGGCCGAGTTACAGGAAGTTGAACTTAGTCATCTGTCATAAAAAGGATACTAGAATGACAGTCTCAGAAATAGCCGGAGGTATCATCACCAAATTTTATGCCAGTGTTGGTCACATGAGTCATATATGAAATTCAGGTATTGGTGGCACCACCTGCATTGACCTTTTTTTGTACGGGGGTCATTGGTCATCTGTTTTGCATTTGATGAATTTTAGTGGAGTTACAGGAATTTGAACAGTCATTTGGCCAAGTAAGCATACTGACAGTGTAATCTCAGAAATGACAGTAGCTAGCATTACCAAGTATTGTGCAAATGTTGGTCACATGACTCATATTTGAAGTTGCAAATTTTGTGGTGCCACCTACATGGACCTGTTTTTTTATGGACAAACCCTCATAATTTTAGCCTCTTTCGGCTTAAAATGTTTATGATGAAACTGTCAAAATGAATTGTTTAATTTTTCAAAAGAATTATCCTAGGACATGGTTCTTTCAGTCATATCAGAAAACTTAAGTTGGTCTTATGGCCATTATCATGTCTATTTCAAACTGTGGACTGCAAAACTGTTCTTCTACAAAATTATTATTTCAATTATAACATCTGTAACATTGCTCAAAAATTATTCTTAGGTGGCCTTTGTTCAAGTTTACTTGAATGATTTTTGGCAGAATTATTGGACCTTTTACAATGAAAGGACTGCACCTTTTATTATTCTAGATATTTTGATAAAAAGTTTATGAATATGTCAGCTTGAAAAAAAAGCATTTTAGCCAAAGTCTTTTAGTATGTGTAAACAGATTTACCAACAGGCCAATATTGTGTCTGTATCTTTAAATAGGTTGAGAAACTGCCAATTCAGATTTGGCAACAGATCAAGAGTTCATTCAGTGCAGCCAGATATAGGTCAAGACTTCAATCAGTGCAGCCAAGCACAAGGCATGTTATCATCTCATGGGTGACATGTGAACACCTCATGGGCACCATGTGATCACTTCATGGGTGTCATGCCCCTCAGGGCAGGGCCCCTGCATGAGCTTATGCAATGGAAACAGGTTAGAGGTTACTTCTAAAATATTATGCACTGTAATTGACATATGAAAAATGTTTTCAGTCAGATTTTCAATATTTTAACACTGATTGGTTATATATTGTTCACAGGTAATATATTTATTAATATTTACATAATATTATAATATCAATGTAATAATTAACATTATTTTTGGAAATGGATTTTTTTCATTATATAGCTTTATTAATATAGTTATGTATAGTTATTTTTAATTGAAAAATGTCAATAACAATGCATAATATATTAAAAAATTAGATTAGATCACTATTTTATTCTCGCCTAGGCAGATTTAAAACTCGCCCAAGTGATATCAGGCAGATTTTAAACTCGCCTGGATGATACCAGACGGATTTTAAACTTGCCTAGACGAGATTAAAATCCTGGCCTGCTCCAAGATGGATTTTAATCTCGCCTAGGCGAGATTGCGATTGTGATCCCCTCTAGGCGAGTGTAAAATCTGTCTAGGTGAGATCACAATCGTAATCTCCCCTAGGTGAGATCACAATCGCAATCTCGTCTAGGCGAGTTTAAAATCCGCCTGGATTTCAATCTTGTCTCTGACATATATATCTCTGATAGCTTTGTTGTATACAAGACTGGTGGTGCCAATTACAATCATTTTTGTGTTGTGTGCATCCATGCCAGAATTTCAGCAGTGATGTTTGTGTAATTGTTTCTTATTCATAATGTTTAGTACGTGCATTGTTCATTATATGAGAAGTAATGGTCCAGCATTGAAGCATTATACCTGGTGTATTTCCCAATGCACAGGTTCGCATTAGGCCTATAGGCCTTGTTAAATTTTTTTAGCTTTTTTCTTATAAAATCTAAGAAAATGCAGTAAGCCAAAAAAGGAGCAAAATCCAATAGAGTTTTTTAGATGACTAATTTTGGCATAAAATTTGGTTTTGCTAGATCCTGCCATTTTCAAGATGGTATAGGTTAATGTACAGATGACAGAAGTCACCACACCATCACATAAGCTCACAGGTTCGCTAAAAAAAATGATAAAAATTCATAAAAAAAAATTAAGATACTGCTGGTGGCACAACCAATATATTGCAGCAGTTACAGATCATCAAGGCAAATAATAACACCATATTTCATTAATGTCTGTTAAGTGGTTCATGAGAAATAAGCTCCAAAGTTTTTCTCTATAATTAGCTCTGTGACCTTGAAAATTAGGTCAAGGTCACCCATCCAGAATCAGAAATTGAAGGTGGCATCACCATACTAGTGCAGCTGTTAAGAGGTCATCAGGGCAAATTATCATACCATGTTTCATAGCAATCCCCCAAGTGGTTTCTGAGAAACAAGCTCCTAAGTATTTTTATATTACAAGCTCTGTGACCTTGAAAAGCTAAAACAGGTCACTCATTTTCAAACTTTACTGGGATTTTGTGGATATGCATCTGCACTGAAGAAATGAAGTCCTGTGTTAAATACTTCTTGAGATAATTCCCACTCACAAGGCAAAAGGTAGATAAAAGTTCTTAAAAATCAGAGATTGTAGGTGGCGCCCCCAAACTCACGCAGCAGTTACAGATCATCACAGCCACAAACCACAGCATGTTTTATATCAATCCACCCAGTGGTTCCTGAGAAATAAGCTTCAAAATTTTTTTTTATAATAAGCTCTATATTAAAGGTTGAAGAATATGTCAAGATCACCAAATTTCGAACTTGAATGAGATTTGTTAATATACATCTGCACTAAAGAAATAAAATTCCCACTGTTAATGGACGCCAGATGGAAGAACGGACCAAAGGCATCAGACGCAGGGACAGATCCAAGATTTAGGATAAGGAGGGGTTATTCACAGGACTAATGACAAAACCTAAAACAAGGCCTACAGGCCTAATGCGAACCTGTGCAAAGTTTAGGGGTATGAATGGAGGTTTTAATTTTTAAAATTTAATATTGATCCTCTTAAGTCCTGCATATCTACCTTAGTCATTATGATTTCAGCAAAATGGACGTTTCGGACCTGCAAGTTTCAGACTTGGACATTTTAAAACTAGAATATGGGTAGTCGACAAGCGACTATGTGTATCCGCAGAAATCAGAGTGGCACGGGTGAAGTGAGGCATGGATTAAGTGTCAAGGGGAATAGAGTGAGGTGTGTTGAATATTAGCATGGATGTCTGCAGCGTAAACGTGAATGCAGGTGGTGCCACCTGTCATAAAATCGAGAAAATTGTCCAGGATGTATATACCTGCAAAATTTCATGTGAATAAGTCAAACCACTGCTGAGATATGAGTGATTTTATCCCAAGGCAGATGAACAGATGGCCGCTGTGCAAAAATGGTTGCAGGTGGCGCCACCATTTTTAGTGTATGTTATAAAGCTTTCCAAGGGCTACATTTGTGCAAAATCTTTAGCACTACTGGTCAAACCGTTGCCAATATATGTGGGTTTATGCGTGGAAACAGACGCACAAATGGACGCTGGGCAGAGAAGAAAGGTCAGAGGTCAACCAAAAATGAGGGCTACCCGATATGTATAAACATGCCCAATTTTAGGCTGACGTATCAAATTCCTCTATAGAAATAAGCAGGCGCACACACTGCAAAAGTCAATGTAGGTGGCACCACCTGTCTTGTAAATGAAAATACCATCAAAGATGCATAGGCAGGTCAAAATATCAGTCCAATACATCAAACTTCCCCAGAGTATGATGCACTGGGCTGACAAGGCTCAGGTGAGTAAGGCAGTTGCCCCTGAGTGACCTGTGACAAATTGCTGCCTCAAGCTACTGCACTGAGTGAACTCTTGACCTGCACCTGGCTAGACTGAGTGAACTTTTGACCTGTACCTGGCTGCACTGAGTGAACTCTTGACCTGTTGCATAATCTGACACAGCTGGCAGTCTGCCAAAGCTATAAATAGATTCAGGCTGAACTTTAGTGCCAAATATGATGCAGTGAGCAGTCTGCCAAAGCTATAAACAGAATGCAGCTACTGCACTGATTGAACTCTTGACCTATACCTTGCTGCTTTTCTTCTAATCTTGGCACTGTGGCAAAACTATTTATAGAGCTGACATCATCTTGGCTAATGGCCAAGATCAAGGCACTGGCAATCTGCCAATGGTAAACCAAGTGCAGCCATCTGTACATTAAAGTGGTCCCTACTTGAAATAACTTTGAAATTTATTTTCCCAATACAAAATGCTTTTCAGCTGACTTTTATAAAAAAAAGAAATCAGGAATATATGTAAAATTATTACAGATGCATACTGAATGCAAAATTAAAATACAGATATATCTAAAGTAATTGATGGCAAATTCTTGAATTAAGTTGAGTAGGGTTACCAATAATTTTTAATCCACGTACAGTTGTCTTTATATAGCCACAGAGAGCTGAATATTCATGATTGTAACATTGCCTGGTATGATGAATAACTTAAATCATAAATCTAAATTTTTTAAAAGCTTTTAAAAAAACTTTCTTGTCAATATTAACCAAAGATAACCTGAAATCTAAATGTCTAGTGGCATGATGTAATAGATGCTGATAAACTGGTGCTAGGCTTGATGTAACAGCATCACACAGCCAACATGTATGGTAAAATGACTCAATTTAATCTCCATAATCCAGCCAAAAATCATTCATGTGGAACCATTTATGACAATTATTCTAAGAATTATTGTAGGGATTATTCTTGTAAAATATTTTACAAACTGGCTTCAGTGGCATCAGTTAAAAAACATTTCGCAGGTTTATAACTCGTATAGGAAGATACAGCAAATTGGCTAAGTTCAGCTTCCCATAAATCAGCCAAAAAGCACTGAACCAAAACCATTTGAACAAACTTAAATTATCAATATCTGAGGATAATTAATGTGTGAGATTTAAGAATTTGGCCCAGTGGTTTTTGAGAAGAAGATCTTTGTATCCACTGAGCTAAAATGGGCTGTTATGGCATATGACTAAATTCAGCTTCCCATAACTTAGCCCAAAGTCACGAAAAAGAGACCATTTGAACAAACTTCAGAAAGCACTACCCTAGGATCATTTCTGTGCAATTTTAAACATTTTGGCCAATGGGTTTCAGAGAGGAAGTTTTTTTGTAGCTCTCAGTGTGATACAGGCACTGATGACCCCGAAAAAAAGGCCGATGCAGGTGGCGCCACCAATACCTCAATTTCAGATATGACCTATGTGACCAACATTGGCATAAAATTTGGTGATGATAGCTACAGCAGTTTTTGAGATATAAAAGCTTTTTTGCACAGTTAACAAAGTTCAACCTCCTGTAACTCGGCCAAAAATCTCCAAACTGGAACCATTCGAACAAACTTGAGAAAAATTGTTCCAGGGATCATTTCTGTAAAATATTGGACAATTTGGCTGGGCAGTTTCGGAGAAGAAGATTTTAAAGCTTTTTTTAGCTTTTTCCCTATAAAATCTAAGAAAATGCAGTTTTAACTGAATAACTGAATAACTGATTATTTGCAAAAAAATTGGTGATGCTAGCTCCTGCCGTTTTCGAGATAGCTATGGTTAACGTACAGACGACGCACGACGCAGGACACACGACGCCGCACCATCGCATAAGCTCACAGGTTTGCTAAAAAGGTCCCATGAAAAAGGAGGGGGTCCAGGCCATAAAAACTGGTTTGAAAGTAAGTCAGCTGAAAAAAATGTTAAATAATATGACACTCATTAAAAAAATGGCATCATTTCAAGTAACAACTCTAATAAATCTAAGTCTGCTGCAAATACTTCTGAGTGGGCCTATATAACTCAAAATGTCATGACTTTTGTGTAAACTTCGCAGGCATATTTGCGATTGTGGTATGAAGTATTTCCTCCAAGAATCATCCTGGCCTGGCATGACATCTTAATGCTTCCCTGCAACTGATGTACTGGACAACATCAGAATTTTTTTACTAATTTCATTTGGTGCATTTTACAAAAGTAGTGCAGTGTAGGTCACCACAAACATGGATGTAATGAGAATGTCGGGGCCTAATCCTATCATTATTGTATGCTTCTTCCCCTCGTCCAGTTTCCCAGGCAGCCATTATTTCCTTGGAGCAGGGACCCCTACAGGCAAACCTTGACACAATAAATGTCATACACAGCCAGGCAGACTTCTCATTTTGTGCAAATAGATCTGGGGCTGACATACTTATGATGTTTAGTGGTAAAAGTAAAAAACAAGCAATAGGAGAATCCAGAGACCACCCCACGCAGCAGACTAGTCCGTCTAACAAAAAATCAATAGGCTTGAAGGCTAGCTCAGATACATGGCACCCGCTCAGAAAAATAACTAACCTGTCTACTCAGTCATTTCATCATGAAATTTAAAATGAATGTTTCAGTAATAACACTGCTTTGTATTCTTGAATGTTTTAAAAATGTAATTAAACATTTCAGTAATAAAACTGCTTTGTATTCTGGAATGTTTTAAAAATTTAATGAAACATTTCAGCAATAACACCACATTTGTCTTCTGGAATGTTTTAAAAATGAAATGAAACATTTCAGTAATAAAAATGCATTGTGTTCTGGAATGTTTTAACTAGGGACCCAGGGGTCTTGAAGCTCAGCTGAATTTGTCAATTAGGATATTTTTAAAGAATTTTTTTAAGAATGATGGTCCTGTGGCCTTAACCAATGACCTTGTGACCAAATAATCTGAGAACTTATTATCCTTGAAGTTGCAGCATTTAGGTTATTGTAACAATCTTTTTTTTTTAAAACAAGGCCTATAGGCCTAATGCAAACCTGTGCAATGAGATTACACCAGGTATAGTGCTTCAATGCTGGACCATTACTTTTCAAGAACATGTGTAACATGTATATGAACAATGCAAGTACTAAACACTTAGAACAAGAAACGATTAAACAAACATCACTGCTGCAATTCTGGCATGGGTGCACACAACACAAAAACTAGAATATGGGTAGTCAACAAGTGACTACGTGTATCCGCCAAAATAACAGTAGGAAAGGTGAAGTAAGGCATGGATTGAGTGGCAAGAGGAAATAGAGTGAGGTGTGTTGCACAATAGCCTGGATGTCTGCAGCCGAAATGTGTATGTAGGTTGCGCCACCTACCACAAAACCCAGAAAGCTGTCCAAGATGTATAAACATGCAAAATTTTAGGCAGATAAGTCAAACCACTGCTGAGATATGAGTGATTTTAGCCCATGGAAGAAAAACAGAAGGATGCTGTTCAAAAATGGTGGCAGGTGGCACCACCAGTTTTGCGTATGATAAAGAGCTATGGGAGATCTATACACATGCAAAATTTTGGCCCAACTGGTCAAATGGTTCCCGAGATATGAGCTTGGATGTATGCAGCTTGAACCTGAATGTAGGTGGCGCCACCTGTCATAAAACTAAGAAAGCTGTCCAGGATGTATACACATGCAAAATTTCAGGTGGATAAGTCCAACCAATGCAGAGATATGAGTGTTTTTATCCCAAGGCAGATGAACAGATGGACGCTGTGCAAAAATGGTTGCAGGTGGGGCCACCATTTTTTGCACATTTGTGCAAAATCTTTAGCCTTATCGGTCAAACGGATCCCAAGATATGTGGGTTTATGTGTGGAAACAGACACATAAATGGACGCTGGGCAGAGAGGAAAGGTCAGAGGTCAACTAAAAAAGAGGGTGCAGCAGTTCACATTTGACCGATCATAATTCCGAATTTTAAAAAATTCTGCCCAGTGGTTATGGAGGAGTTCTCCAGAAACCTTTGCAGCGACTGCGGCAGTGTTGGCGTCCGACTGAAAACCTAGCATCCGCAAAACTCTGTTTTGGCAGATACAATGATTGTAGCTGGCACCACCAGTCTTATATACAACGAAGAAATATATACATATGCCCAATCTCAGACTGATATGTCAAACCCCTCCTGTGAAATAAGCAGGGACATACACTGTGCAAAAATTATTATAGGTGGCCCCACCAGTCTTGTACACTATAAAGCTACCCGATATGTATAAACATATCCAATTGTAGGCTGAAATATAAAATTCCTCTATAGAAATAAGCAGGCGCATACACTGCAAAAGTCAATGTAGGTGGCGCCACCTGTCTTGTAAATGAGAATACCATCAAAGACGCATAGACAGGTATCAGTCCAATACATCAAACTCCTCCAGAGTTTGATGCACTGGGCTGACAAGGCTTAGGTGAGCAAGGCAGTTGCCCCCAAGTGACCTGTGACAAATTGCTGCCTCAAGCTACTGCACTAAGTGAACTCTTGACCTGCACCTGGCTAGACTGAGTGAACTTTTGACCTGTACCTGGCTGCACTGAGTGAACTTTTGACCTGTTGCATAATCTGACACAGTTGGCAGTCTGCCAAAGCTATAAATAGATTCAGGCTGAACTTTGGTGCCAAATATGATGCAGTGAGCAGTCTGCCAAAGCTATAAATAGAATGCAGCTACTGCACTGAGTGAACTCTTGATCTATACCTGGCTGCATTTGTTCCAATTCTGGCACTGTGGCAAAACTATTTATAGAGCTGACATCATCTTGGCTAATGGCCAACATCAAGGCACTGGCAATCTGCCAATGGTAAACCAAGTGCTGCCATCTGTACACAAAAGTAGTCCCTACTTGAAATAACTTTGAAATTTATTTTCCCAATACAAAAAGCTTTTCAGCTGACTTTTTATAAAAAAGAAATTAGGAATATATGTAAAATTAGTACGGATGCATATTGAATGCAAAATTAAAATACAGATATATATCACTGATGGCAAATTCTTGAATTAAGTTGAGTAGGGATACCAATAATTTATAATCCACGTACAGTTGTCTTAATATAGTCACAGAGAGCTGAATATCCATGATTGTAACATTGCCTGGTATGATGAATAACTTAAATCATAAATCTAAAATTTTAAAAGCTTTTAAAAAAACTTTCCTGTCAATATTAACCAAATATAACCTGAAATCTAAATGTCTAATGGCATGATGTAATAGATGCTGATAAACTGGTGCCAGGCTAGATGTAAAAGCATCACAAAGCTAACATATATGGTAAAATGACTCAATTCAATCTCTATAATTCAGCCAAAAATCATTCATGTGGAACCATTAATGACAATTATAATAAGAATTATTGTAGGGATTATTCTTGTAAAATATTTAACAAACTGGCTTCAGTGGCATCAGTTGAAAAACGTTTCACAAGTTTATAACTCTTATAGGAAGTTACAGCAAACTGGCTAAGTTCAGCTTCTCGTTACTCAGCCAAAATGCACTGAACCAAAACCATTTGAACAAACTTGAATTATTAACATCTGAGGATAATTAATGTGTGAGATTTAAGAATTTGGCCCAGTGGTTTTTGAGAAGAAAATCTTTGTAGCCACTGAGCTAAAATGGGCTGTTATGGCATATGACTAAATTCAGCTTCCCATAACTTAGCCAAAAGTCACTGAAAAGATACCATTTAAACAAACTTCAGAAAGCACTACCCTAGGATCATTTCTGTGTGATATTAAACATTTTGGCCATATGGTTTCAGAGAAGAAGTTTTTTGTAGCCATCAGTGTGATACAGGCACTAATGACCCCGTACAAAAAAGGCCGACGCAGGTGGCGCCCACAATACCTCAAGTTCAGATATGACCTATGTGACCAACATTGGCATAAAATTTGGTGATGATAGCTCCAGCCGTTTCTGAGATTTAAATTTTAATATGCTTTTTTGCACAGTTAACAAAGTTCAACCTCCTGTAACTCGGCCAAAAATCTCCAAACTTAAACCATTTGAACAAAATTGAGAAATATTGTTCCAGGAATCATTTCTGTGAAATATTGGACAATTTGGCTGGATAGTTTTGGATAGTTTTAGAGAAGAAGATTTTTAAAGCTTTTTTAGCTTTTTCCCTATAAAATCTAAGAAAATGCAGTTAGGAAAAAAATAAACAAAATGCAATATAGTTTTTTGGATGACTGATAATTTGCAAAAAAATTGGTGATGCTAGCTCCTGCCGTTTTTGAGATACCTATGGTTAACGTACAGACGACGCACAATGCACGTGTACCACGTATGACGGACAATGCCGCACCATTGCATAAGCTCACAGGTTCGCTAAAAAGTGGGTCCAGTGGCCTTGACCTCTGGCTATATAACTTAAAAATCTACAGATTTCTTCCACTTTGGGCAAGTAAGCCATGTGTGAAAGATGGAAAGTTTGGGAAGAAAAGTTTGATTTACACACTCATTTTACAGATGTGGCTTCTGTGATTTTCACCTTTAATGATTCTGGACCCTGAAAATCATAATGTTTCTTACTTAAGTGTTGGGTCATTAATAAATCAAGTTTGAAGCCAATCTGTCTAGCCTTAGCAGAATTATCATCCATAAACTAATTTATGAATGAATGGGGCCTATTACTTTGACCTTTGACCCTATTACCTCAAAACGAAAAGAATCTTCCCCGATTGGCATGTGAGTAATACCGTGAAGATGATAGATTTGTGATAAAAAGTTTGGCCTGAAATGCATACACATTCCTTTTAAAGAAACAGGTCCTGTGACCTTGACCTTTGGTCCCCAAAATTAACAGGGTTCCTACTTTAGTGGTGAGCCATATATAAGTTACGTTTAAACAAATATCTCAAACTAAACTGAAGTTATCATCTTGAAACTAATTTGTGAACAGATGGCCCCTGTGACCTTGACCTTTGACTTTGTGACCCCAATTTCATTTATGCTCTCCCCATACTGGCAAGTAAGCTATATGTGCAAAATGGAAAATTTGTGATGAAAAGCTTGGCTTAAAATGCAGCCATATTCTTTTTAATAAGCCAGTCTTGTGACCTGGACCTTTGACCTAATGACCCAAAAATCATACAGGTAGTGGTGGCCATGTGTAAGTTGTGTTTTAAACCCATATGTCAATTCAACATGGAGTTATCATCTAAATTTGTTTGGACAGAGGGATGGACAGACAGAGAGACAGATGAACAGACAGCAGACAGGGAGAATTCTTTAGGGCATCCACTTGTGACCAATAAGCACACCAGGTTAGGGACACTATATGGTGCACAGCTGAGAAACTGACATGATTGATGTTATTTTATAGTAATAAAAATATTCCTAAAAATAAGAAAAAATACAGGTGGCACCACCACTTTTTGGGAACTGACTAAACTAGTCATGGTCAATATTCAAGGCAAGATTCATGACAATTCATGCATTAATTATCAAGATTTTGGAGGTTTGTATTATACTTTTTATTATTCCGGGGGGTACTTTCAAGCCCCATAGCTCAGAGGATATAGGTTGCACTGACCTAATTTCAGGTTTCCAAGGAGATTTTTTATTGACCTCCCGAGATATTCACTTTCTAGGTCCAGCAGTTACGATTTGTGCCCTGCTAACGGATGGCTAGACGGAAGACGGACAAAGCGCCATTCTTATACCTCAGTTGACTTACAGTCAGCTGAGCTAAAATATTATGCAATATTGACCTTATTTCTGACAAAATGCAGAAATGCTCATATCAAACATGAATTCATTAACACCAGTGGTTTTCATAGTGGGCAGTTTTGAAGTGAAACAATAGGTTTTTACTGGAAAATTGAGATTATTCCTTAATTTCTCAAATGAACAAAGTCCCAGTGACCCAGTTTTCAGTTTGGAAGGGGAACTTGCATTCCATCTAACTGTAAGTAGAAATTTGGATTTGTAGGTCCAAAGTTTTCAAAACATGCCTTGTTAATGGATGGCTGGACAGATGATGGACAAGGACCATCACTTTAGCTCAGATGACTTAAAGTTGGCTAAAATCATCTAAATCAGGCAAAATTAACCTGAAATCAGATGATATGATACTTATATGTGGGTGCATATTTTTTTGTTGATCACAATACACTGTTTGTCCTGTATAGTCCAGGGCATATCGCATGTTCTAGCCACTGTCTACTGCTTTGTCTGAATTCTCCAAGACAGCAGGGGGCATGAAAATCATGTAACATAATTATAGTTAAGTGGTTAATAATCCTTTAGCATGAAGTTGCATCATATATTTTCCTGTTACTCACTAATGTAAAACTGAACAAATATTCTTTTAACTTTGCATACTTACTGGAGTGTTTGCATTTTGCAAATTAACAAATTTAAGTTAAAACTATATGGTGCTGGGGGACCCCCTGCTGGGGGGGGGGCATAAAAGCTGTGCTTACAAGTAGTTCTGGGCTTCTGATGCCTGCTGTCTTGGAAGAGACTACTCCTAACAGATTTAAGACCTAATGTGAATGATGGCTTTAAGCTTTTGTAGCGCCTAGGAGTAAGGTTAAGAATAAGTTAGGAATAAGGTTAAGAATAAGTTAGGAGTAAGGTTAAGGGTATTGTTAAGTTTAAGGTCAATAATAAGTTCATGAGGATATTTGGAATGATTTAATTACAAAGTTTTACCAAGTGATGAGTTAATGATGGTATTAATTCAATTAAATTTGAAATTATTTCAGTTCAATTGTAAATTACATCTGTGACATCTTATCTTTAATTGCCTGAGTTTATAGTGAGTGATTAAAGGTCTCCAGAACTCAGATATCTGAACTTCATTATTTTTGTGTGATCCCATGCATTGAGTGTTGTGGTTGGTCTCCTTCCACAAATAGGCAATTATAATAGCAAGGGAATTTTTACGGTTCACATACCAGAGTACTTGATTTGCTGGAAAGGGATCAAGATGGTGTGATGATTTTTCTTCATTCCCCTCCACTAAAGAGTGATGTCTAAGCTTATTTGTTTTATTCTGTTTTCAATTTCCACACTCAGAGGATTCAATGTGCCCCTCCAGCCTCTGCTGTCATATTTTAAACCAGCCCACAACCTTAGTTGCCAAGTTTATGGAACATCTGTACTCGCATAGATGTACATCTGTACTCGCATAGATGTACATCTGTACAAATGTCTCTCATTCAAGTCATAAATTCAAACAAGGGATGCCTGTAGTACAAAGACCTACAGAAATGATGTAGATCAGTATGACCATAAATACTCGGGGAGGGGGGAACTGTAAAACAAGATATATACAAATAATTTTGTATTTAAATATTTTTTTACAGCAATAAACAAGGGTTGGTAGTGTTTTCCAAGAGATTATGTGAAAGGTTTTTTTCAACCATGACTGCATCCGCACAACAGATCACAATGAAACAGAAATCTACCATGCTTTTTTGTGGGGGCAGTGGTGTAATGGTTAAGGTGCCAGGCTCACGATCAAGAGGTTGTGAGTTAAAATCCCAAAGAGACCCCCACCGTGCCAAGATCCTTGGGCAAGTTCCCAACCACAAGTCACCTTTATCCTCCCAGCAGAAGAAAAGGGTACTGGGAAGGTAACCTGCAATGGACTAGAGTCCCATCTATGAGGATGTAACTCCTAAGTCACCGGGATAAGCTCAGGCCTGATGAGCCAGTAGTCTGGGGTGTAAAAGCCCAACAGATTTTTTTTAGAAAAAACTGTTCACAGATGTACCACAAGGAGGACGGACACCGTACAATGGCTATATATAGCTCAAAGTTGTGCTAATAAATGGGTGACAGAATGCTTGAATGTACTATAATAGTGGCAAGCTTAACAATCTGAGTTTAATTAGTGTTTTCATTTGAATATGGTAAATTTGTTGTTATTTTAAATTTGGAAAAAATTAATTTGGGAAAATCTAATAAAGGAACTAGAGTTTCTACTATGATTAAACTAGAAAATGGTATCTGCCAAATCACAGAGTCATGGGTAAAGTTTCTGATATGACATATGATGCAAGATGCCAAAGTAGCCAAAGACACATGGATGGACAAAACTAAAAAAAATATGGGCATACAACAAGCCACAACAAGTATTTACAGATGCTGCGATGCAAAGGTGTCTCCCCATGATGAGTGCTGGTACCTGTGTCTATCCAAGGTTATCCAAGATGGATAAACTTTATACATTTCAGGTTTATACATTGATGAACCTTAGGATATGTGCAATTTTCACCAAGATGAAAATGATAATAGGTGACCCAAGCAGTCTTGTATACAAGATAAACCATTCCAAGATCTATGGACATGCAAATTTTCTGGTGAATACATCAAACCACTCCTGAGAAGGCAATATATTCTATGAAAAAATAATATCTGGTCTGTGATGGATCTACGCTATGTGAAAATGATTGTAGTGGCAATTAACACCAGGCATGTGTACAAGATACAGGTATCCAAAATCTGTGGACATGGTCAATATAGCCCCATAGCTCAGAGTATGATATGGGTCCCAGTGACCTAATTTCAGGTTTCTGAGGAGATTGTTTATTGACCTCCCTAGATATTCAGTTACAGGTTTCTAGGTTCAATGGTGTCAATATGTGCCTGTCTAACAGACAGGCGGACAGGTTAACAGACAGACGAACGCAGACCAATCACTATAGCTCAGCTGACTAACAGTCATCTGAGCTAAAAATCTACCCAAGACAGATGATCATGCAAAATTTCAGGCCAAGACACCAATCCACTACTGAGAAAAAGTGCGTCAATGTATTCTATAAAAACGGAATGGCAGGTGGTGCCACCTGTCTGGTCTACAACAAAGCTATCCAAGACAGTAAACATGCAATATTTCAGGCTTATGAGTGATTTTTATCCAAAGAAACAAAAGGACACCACTTGAAAACATTTACAAATTGTGCCACCAGTCTTGAGTACAAGATGGAGGTATCTAAGATCTATATTGAAATGCACAATTTCAGGCCAATACGGCAAACCACTCCTAAGAAAAGGGCATCAATGTATTATCTGAAAACAGGAAGGTAGGTGGCCCCACCTGTCTGGTCTTCAAGAAAACTCTCCAAGATGGATGGACATGCCAAATTTCAGACCAATAAATTGAACCACTCCTGAGATATGAGCAATTTTCACACAAAGCAAAAGCATGGATGGAATATAGGCCATGCAAATATGATTACAGATGGCAACATCAGTCTTGAGTGTGAGATAGAGATATCCAAAATGTATGGGCATGCACAGTTTTAGCCCAATACCTAAACCAAACTCTACGATGAACAGATGGCAAACGCAAAAATGGATGGATAACATGCGAAAATGATTGCAGGTGGTGCCACCAGTCTCAAGTACAAGATGTAGAGATCCAAGATCTATAGTCATGCACAAATTCAACCCAATTCATGGAATCACTCCTGAGATATGGGCTGTTATCTTTAAGAGACCCAGATTTATAAGCAATTTGCAGGTGGCACCTCCAGTTTTTGTTATGAACTAGTTCAAATGAGCAAATAAATATGCTAGGTTTCAGAAAGATCAGTCCAAGGGTCTCAGAGAAGTTCTCCAGAAACAAATGCGTCAGCCGGGGGGGGGGGGGGGGGGGGGGGGCCTGCATGAAAACAAAGGATCCTCAAAACTCCTGTTTTTGCAGATAGAATTGATTCTGTTTAAAAAAAAATACAAAATTTATCAACACTATTGAAAAATATGAAATTATAAGATTAATCTTGTTTATTGAACCTGCTATTTTGAAGGGGGATGGAGGGGGAGAGAGAAAGGGGGGGGGGGGAGGGGGGTCTTTGCCTGGCTGACTGATGTACAGTCAGCTTGCTGCCAAAGTGATTTAAGTTACATAACAAGCCCTGGGTTGGCAGTGAATTTGCCTGATGTAAACAGTTAGTCATAGGACAAGTTCTTCTACAACATGGAAAAGCTGCAGTTTTTGACCTGGAACTGCTTTCAAATTTCAGACTTTTCCTGCTATAGCAGTCCATTAAAGTTATAGCTGGGCCATCCTGTCAGCTGAGCTAAAAAAATCTCCAGCTTCAACAGTTATCATGTAAAGTGAGGAAATTTATTGCTGCTTTGATAAGGTACCTGATATTCTGATCCATAACTTTGACAAATTCACAAAATTTACCTAATTTCTGGTATGTAAATAGAAAACATATGCAGAAATTGTTATGCAAAAGAAGAAAAAAGGAGCCCTTGTGCATTTGATATAAGGCAGTCTAGAAGTTTGACAATAGGAATTCCATTAAAAATGAAGGTTTTTCCTTAATTTTTTTAAAGAAAAAGGCCGCAGTGACCCACTTTCTGGTATGGTAGGAGAAATTGTGGACATCTAACTGTATGCCAAATTTTGGATCTGTAGGTCCAACAGTTTCAAAACATGTCAGTGTAATGGACGGACGGAGAGCAAAGGGAAAAAGGACTATCGCTAAAAGCTCAATTGACTTATCCGAGCTATATAACGTCCATCAGGTACATGGAAAACAGCAAGTCACAACTGTATGTTCTCTAACAAGACCAGGAACCTGCTAATCACAACTGCAAGCTTCCTCAGATATAAATGAAGCCAGTGTCACTTTAAAGTGTGCTCAAATTACCCAGGAGACAACCTGCTACTTCTTGGAGCATGGTCCCATGAGAAATACAGGAAGCCTGGCACAGACAACAATCAATAGCCTCAGGCAGACACACCTATCAATAAATACTTTACTCCAGCAGGAAACCAAACAAACCTGTAACAAGTTCTGCTTGGATTGCTAGCAGACATTCTTTTTGTGCATGGACACTTTTACTGCCTATAAAAAATCATGTATGACATGCATGCAGTTTGTGGATGTCAGAAATGTTACCTTGGATAATACATTTGTTAATAATGAACAAATTAACAGCTAATGGAAAGAATAATATATATATATATATATATATATATATATATATATATATATATTACAGTAAATGTATATAATCAGTCAATTTGTAAACTGCCTGATATTTTCAGTCAATTTACATATTGCCTGTTTCACTTATTCAATTTATAAAATGACTGAAATTTTCTGGCAATTTATAAATTGACTGAAAAATCAGTCAGTTTATATGACACATAGACTGGATCATCTTTTGGTTCTTAGACAGATCTTATTATTATGAAAAAGACATTGCCATATAGTATAACCAGCTACTAATGAGTAGAATGTATGCCTATTTCTTCCATCTTGGCTATTGTGAAGAAAATACTGATTAGATAATTGGACTAAAATACACAGGCTAATTAGGGGTAACCAGAATCTATAGTTGAAATATACATACTATTATAACATGATGAACTAGAAAAGCACTCACAGAGATCATACCTCCCCGTATGGAACTGTCAGAAAAGCAGCATTTTCCTTTAAAATATTCTGGATCAAGAATGTTATTTGTGGAATGTGAAAGTGGAATGTATTTGCAGACTAAAGCTAAGATTTCTTATGTACAGAATGCAGGATGCAGAATGCTTATAAAATTGGTACACATATTGAGAAATAAAGAAGGTAAGATTCCTCATGCGCTGATTGTAGTGATTTTCTAAGTCTGCAAGTGAACAGACTACTTATAGCGGAGAAAGGTATTTGTACCGTTTATTCATAAAACATGAAGAAGTCCATTTGAAACTAGAATACAGGTAGTCGACAAGCAATTACTTGTATCTGCCAAAATCAGAGTAGGATGGGTGAAGTGAGGCATGGTTTGAGTGGCAAGGGGAAATAGAGTGAGATGCGTTACATATTAGCATGGATGTCTGCCACGTAAACATGATTGTAGGTGGAGCCACCTGTTATTTGAAAGAGAAACTATCCAAGACATGAGTTTTGTGTATGATAAAGAGCTATGTGAGATCTAAACACATGCAAAATTTCAGGAAGATATGTCAAATCAGTCCGAGATATTAGCATGGATATCTGCAGCATGAATGTGAATGTAGATGGCGCCACCTGTCATAAAATCAAGAAAGCTATCCATGATGTATAAGCATGCCAAATTTCAGGTTAATTAGTCAAACCCCTGCAAAGATATGAGTTATTTAAACCGAAGCCTGATGAACAGATGGATGCTGTGCAAAAATGGTTGCAGGTGGGGCCACCAGTTTCTTGTATGATAAAGAGCTATGTGAGATCTAAAAACATGCAAAATTTCAAGAAGATACATCAAACCAGACTGAAGATATGTGGTTTATTGTGTAAACACAGATGCACAGATCGACACTATGCATAAAGGAAAGGTCAGAGGTCAAAGAAAAATGGTTAGGCACCAGTTCACATGTGATCCGATAATTGGCTTAAGTTTTGGAAAAAATTGGTCAAGTAGTCTCAGAGGAGTTCTCCAGAAACAATATGGCGGTGGCAGGGGAACCCGGTCAAAAACAAGGTATCCGCAAAACTTTGTTTTGGCAGATACAATGAAATAACCAGACATACTGTTGTGCTATAAATGGAGTATAAGTTAAATGCATGAGAGATGCAGACTTACCTGCAAATATATTTCACTGATTCCTAGAATCTTGCTTATCAATATTAAACTAGATGTGTCGGAATGACACGAATGCCCCCGCCTGGGGCAAATTAGAAACATTTGTTAAATTTTGTAAAATTTTTTAAGTTCAGGAAGTGTTGTATGGTCCAAAGTAGGTCAACAAGGGCAAAATGCAAACTCGATCTGTAAAGGGTCATTATCAAGCAACACACTAAAAATCAGGCCAGTATCTGCAGGCATTGTGAAAAAAAGTCCATATATGTGCATTTTTCATGAAAATTTCTGTCTTTCATGAAATTTTCTATGTTCAGGATCTGTCATATGGTGAAAAATAGGTTAACTGGGACAAAACGCGAAGTCCATCTGTAAGTGGTCATTATGCGGCCACAGACCAAACATTAGGCCAGTATCTGTAAGCATTGCATTGCAAAACTAGAATATTAGCAAAAGTTGATAATCATTTATAAATTTAAATTGGAGAGGTATATACAATGTTTCATAACAATCCACCAAATGCTTCCTGAGAAATAAGCTCCTAAGTTTTTTTCTATACTAAGCTCTGTGACCTTGAAAAGTAGGTCAAGATCACCCATCTTTGAACCTGACCAAGATTTTGTAAATATAATGCAATAGCACTGAAGAAATGAAGTTCCTGTGTTGAATACCTTTGGAGATATCCTGCACAAAAGGCCAAAATTGAAAAAATCCGATAAAATTTCATTAAAAAAATCAGAAATTGCAGGTAGCGCCATCAAAATTGTGCAGCACATACAGACCCAATGATCATAGTAAGTTTTGTGAAAATCCACACAATGGTTCCTGAGATATAAACTTCTGAGTGTTTTTCTATAATCAGCTCTAAAATGTAGAAAAATGGGTCAAGGTCACCCATCTTTGAACTTGACCGAGATTTTATCAATATACATCTTCACTGATGAAATAAAATTCCAACGGTGAATCCTTTTAGAGATATCCCGCTCACAAGGTGAAAGTTAACAGACGTGGAATGGACGGACAGACGGACAGACACCGGACAAACAGATGGACATATGGACAGCTTGGGTGACGACAATAGCCCATCAGCCTATGAGCTGAGGGCTAAAAACGGCTGTACATGTGTATTTGTCATGAAAATTTCTATTTTTCATGAATTTTTCTAAGTTTAGGAGCCGTAAAATGGTCAAAAGTATGTTAACCGGGACGAAATGCGAACTCAATCTGTAACTGGTCATTATCTGCCCACACAAAAAAAATCAGGCCAATATCTGCAGGTATTGCGAAAAAAAGTCCGTACATGTGTATTTGTCATGAAAATTTCTATTTTTCATGAAATTTTCTAAGTTTAGGAGCCGTAAAACAGTCAAAAGTAGGTCAACCAAGACGAAACGTGAACTCGATCTGTAACCGGTCATTTTCTGCCCACACACCAAAAATCAGGCCAATATCTGCAGGCATTGCGAAAGAAAGTCTGTACATGTGTATTTGTCATGAAAATTTCTATTTTTCATGAAATTTTCTAAGTTCAGGAGCTGTAAAACGGTCAAAAATAGGTCAACCGGAATGAAACGCGAACTCGATCTGTAACTGGTCATTATCTGCCCACACACCAAAAATCAGGCCAATATCTGCAGGCATTGCGAAAAAAAGTCCGTACACGTGTATTTGTCATGAAAATTTCTATTTTTCATGAAATTTTCTAAGTTTAGGAGCTGTAAAACGGTCAAAAGTAGGTCAACCGGGACGAAACGCGAACACGATCTGTAACTGGTGATTATCTGCCCACACACCAAAAATCAGGCCAATATCTGCAGGCATTGAGAAAAAAAGTCCATACAACTGTTTGATTTCGGAATGACGGAAGGACGGACATGGGTAAAACTATATGCCCCGGCCACTTTGTGGCGGGGGCATAAAAATTTAATCAATAGTTCCTTAATTGTATCATTGTCGAGCTATCCTAAAAATTTCATCAAACTCTGTTGAGGACTTTTTGTGTTATCGTGCTAACAGACAAACAGATAAACAGACAAACATACGCTGCCAAAAACATAACCCTCACTGCTTGGCTTTGCAGAAGTTAAAGCAGAGGTTAATATGCATACTATTTTACAACTCATATGACTGCATCTTTGCTCATGTAAGAATGAGAAATGAAACATTAAAATGTCACCTGCAATAATATAAGAAACTTTTGTCGAACAGTGAAGGATTACCACAGTTACATTGTTTAAAACATGCTTAGATTAGTTTACAAAGAGTATAGTTCAATCATAATTTCCGACTGTGTTTACTTTAATGAGTTTGCCATCCACATTCTCTGAGTGGCGTCAAACTGTCATGGCTGGTAGTGTTGAGTAGTAAACATTTAATGAGACAGTACATAAGTGAAAATTTGGTGGGGTCATCTCTCCAACTTTTCCAAACATACTGGACATACCTTAATACCTCCCCCACCCCTATATTGTCAAATAAAGGAATGTCATTTTACCTTATAAAATAACTTCAGACTGTAAAATATGTTATTTTTTAACAAACTGCAAGACAGTTTCCTCAAATATTAACTAAGTGTGATCTATCAAATATAATTAAACTTAAAACACTGACTGATAACAGGGCATAATTCACTCAGTGGCATTGTGGAAATCAGGTATTATTAAGAACAAATTTAATAATTCAGGTAGATATCTAGAGTTCAAACCAGGACTTGAAAGTTTTATTGTGATATAACCAGCGGTAGATTAAAAGGTTGGGGGGTTCCAAGGGAACATTTGCTAACTAAAGTATCTTTAGGTCAAACATGTTTACATGTTGTTTGTTTCTGAAGAGAAAATATTCCCCAAAATTTCAGAAAATGTGATAGAAATTTAACATCTCATATAATTTAACGTTTGTATTTCTGCAAGAATAAGAATTTAGCCAAACAGATGCTCTTGATTGAATAAAACATTAAACTATGCAAAAGTATGATAGGAAATATATGAATATTTTGTAGGAGCTAGTAAGGTATATCAAATTATATAATTTGTCATTTAAATCTCTGTTATTTCATAATAACAGTATTTTATTCTTTTATATTTCAGTCAATGTGTCAAATAAATTGAATGATATTTCAATCCATTTGTAAAATGCCTGAAAATTTCAGTCATTTGACTGAATAAGCAATTTGTAAACTGACTGAAAATTTCAGGCAATTTACAAATTGATCGATTTTACACATTGACTGCAACATATATATATATATATATATATATATATATATATATATATATATATATATATATATATATATATATATATATAACACAGGCAATATTAAGGTGAATTTGTCACTATTTAGGTGTTTGGTAATAATGATAGGTGATCATAGGCCTTTTTAAAGGCATCCTCAGTTTGGTTTGCGTTGTCACAAGCCTGGTCATGTCAAGATAATTGTGCAATATAACAGACCCTTATTTTTGTCTATTAAATAAAAGCTTGACCACATTTCATTGAATTTTTTTTTTGCATGTTGAAGTTGATGATCCTGCGCATCCACTGGTATAATATTTTTGTAGATTTAGTGTAAAATTATTTTGCTGTGATATGTCGAAAAATGGTAGTTTGATGTAAAAACAAAACAAGGCCTACAGGCCTAATGCAAACCTGAGCAATGAGATATACATCAGGTATAACGCTTCCGTGCTGGGCCGTTACTCTACACGTACAAGTGTGATATGTATATGTACAATTCAAGCACTGAACTTTTTGAATCCAAGTACATGCACCAATTATAATAATGTCACTGTTGAAATACTGGCATGGGTGCACACAACACAAAAATTATTGTAGGTGGCATCACCAGTCTTGTGTATTAGAAAGCCATGAAAGATGTATGGATATGCAAAAAGCAAAGGGGCCTAGACAGCTGATTGGTAAAATGCTTGGCCTTCTCCGCTGGTGACCCTAGTTCGATTTCCAACTTTGCGATGAGAGTGGGTAGTAGTTATCCATCCAAGGTCGGTGCCTCCTCATGACTCAACCATGCTGTTAAGTCTATGGCTGTATTACAATGCCTCATAATAACTGAACCATGCTCTGAGGTCTATGACTGTATTACAATGCCTCATCATAACTAAACCATGCTCTGAGGTCTAGAACTGTATTACCATGCCTCATCATTACTCTACCATGCTGTGAGGTCTATGACTGTATTACCATGCCTCATCATAACTGAACAATGCTCTGAGGTCTATGACTGTATTACAATGCCTCGATCATCATAACTAAACCATGCTCTGAGGTCTAGAACTGTATTACCATGCCTCATCATTACTCTACCATGCTGTGAGGTCTATGACTGTATTACCATGCCTTATTATGACTGAACCATGCTGTGAGGTCTATGGCTGTATTACAATGCCTCATCATAACTAAACCATGCTCTGAGGTCTAGAACTGTATTACCATGCCTCATCATGACTGAACAATGCTGTGAGGACTAGAACTGTATTACCATGCCTCATCATGACTGAACAACGCTGTGAGGTCTGGAACTGTATTACCGTGCCTCATCATGACTGAACCATGCTGTGAGGTCTATGACTGTATTACAATATGCCTTATCATGACTGAACCAAGCTGTGAGGTCTATGACTGAATTACCATGCCTCATCACGCTGTGAGATTTATGACTGCATTACCATGCCCCATCATAACTGAACCATGCTGTGAGGTCTATGACTGTATTACCATGCCTCATCATTACTCAACCATGCTGTGAGGTCTATGACTGTATTACCATGCCTCATCATTACTCAACCATGCTGTGAGGTCTAGGACTGTATTACCATTCCTCGTCATTACTCAACCATGCTGTGAGGTCTAGGACTGTATTACCATGCCTCATCATTACTCTACCATGCTGTGAGGTCTAGGACTGTATTACCATTCCTCATCATTACTCAACCATGCTGTGAGGTCTAGGACTGTATTACCATGCCTCATCATAACTGAACCATGCTGTGAGGTCTAGGACTGTATTACCATGCCTCATCATAACTGAACCATGCTGTGAGGTCTAGGACTGTATAACCATGCCTCATCACGTTGTGAGGTCTATGACTGCATTACCATGCCTCATCATAAGTGAACCATGCTGTGAGGTCTAGGACTGTATAACCATGCCTCATCACACTGTGAGGTCTATGACTGCATTACCATGCCTCATCATAACTGAACCATGCTGTGAGGTCTAGGACTGTATTACCATGCCTCATCATAACTGAACCATGCTGTGAGGTCTATGACTGCATTACCATGCCTCATCAGGTCCATATACCACTCCTGTTGACATTTAAGTCCCTTGCTCCTGGATCTTTTTATTATTTTCAGCCAACTATAAGTCTACTGAGAAAAAGAACACGCACCCTTCACTGTTTGGCCATCAACTGGATGTGTGCTAACAGGGTTTATTACAACCCAAAAGGATTGCAGACCTGGAATTTTGCAGTCAACTGGGAATTTCTATTACTACACTTCAAAACAAGATAACTGTGACCTCTGTTCTGCATATGAATTTTCCGATGGCGGACAGATGGACAGACAAGGCTGATCACTATATCCCCTGCTCTGCTGTGGCAAAGATAATAATGACAAACACATACACAGACAATTGAAAAATGACCTTTGTTCAGCTTCACTGACATGAGAAATCAGTACCTTTTCCTGTGTATATAAACACAAATACATCATGATTAATAATTCATTAGACATGAGAGTGGCAGGAAAAGTACTGATAACCTTAGGTTGAGTAATAAGACAGTCCCTGTCACTTGATCCAGCTTCACAGATTCTGCATTCATTAAACTCAGTCAGAGAGACTGCTGTAAACAGCACACAATGGTACAGCAAGAAAAACACAGAAAGAAAAAGTACTGAAGACAAAACATTATTGATTCACAAAATCCTAAATACATGTCCTGAGAGCTGGCTGCCTTTTGTTGCAGCTGATTCTTAAAAGACTAAGTGTTTTAATATACCAGCAGCTCGCCTCATGGGACTTACTGAAAGCCTGCTTAAAAAGAATCCTGTGCCTCTCAAAATCTAATCAAACAGAACTCCTACCAAGGCAGCTGTCACAATCTAACACTGCACAGACTAACTAAATTTACCTACTAAGCCATTAACTCTTAAACCTGTATAATCAAAGATTCATGTTTTTTTTTTGTTACAGCTGTAAGAATATTCATACATAGTCCTCACATCTTCATTAGATTTTTTTTCAAGAGATCTTCATATTAAATAACTAGTGTAACAAGGGAACTTTGGGTCATGGCACTCAGCTGAATTTGATTCTGAGAATATTTGTAAAACATCCTAGTGGTTGTGTTGACTTGGCACTTTTATGGACTACATCAAAGATGCAGGAGCCTCTCATGATCACAAACATGCATTTGTAAAAGTTTCAGTATTTCAACTAAGTGACTGTAATATGCATGTAAATATATCCAATGGTATTTTACGAAAACCCTGTAAATGATAGAATAATGGAAATGAGCTGAAGCATAATAATACACATTTAATTTATTAACTGAAATAAAATGCTTTAAAAATTAAAATTTTCCATTTCAAATGATTATAAACCAAATTTGACAATTAGGTATACATTGCATCTGCAATGTGTAATATATAAAACTTGTGGCCTGAAACCATTAAATGCTGCAATAAGGAAAAAAAAGTTATGGGTCTAAGTGTTGTATGAAAGGATACATTAAAAAAAAGTGTTAATGTAATAGTTCTCAATAGTGAAATATATATTGGCATGTGAGCTAAAAATTAAATCACATGAAAGTTTGCCCAATTATTCCTGATTGAGTGTACCAGTGTTATTCATAGCAAGGTCTAGCCAACTTAAAAGATAAGAATGAAATGTTACAAAGTATTAACACCGTATTATATAATCAAACATGTCAATAAGCACTTGTAATATTAGACCTTAATCTTTAATCACATTTGAATATGAAAAAAATAAATTAATAAAATAAATTTGCAATATGCAGAGCTTGGGATTCAAGTCCTAAATTTTTTTTTGTTAAAACAAGGCCTACAGGCCTAATGCGAACCTGTGCAGTGAGATAACACCAGGTATAATGCTTCAATGCTGGACCATAACTTTTCAAGAACATGTGTAACATGTATATGAACAATGCAAGTACTAAAAACTTAGAACAAGAAACAATTAAACAAAAATCACTGCTGCAATTCTGGCATGGGTGCACACAACACAAAAACTAGAATATGGGTAGTCAACAAGCGACTACTTGTATCCACCAAAATCAGAGTGGGAAAGGTGAAGTGAGGCATGGATTGAGTGGCAAGGGGAAACAGAGTGAGGTGTGTTGCATAATAGCCTGGATGTCTGCAGCCAAAATGTGTACGTAGTTTGCGCCACCTACCACAAAATCCAGAAAGCTGTCCCAGATGTATAAACATGCAAAATTTTAAGCTGATATGTCAAACCACTGCCTAGATATGAGTGATTTTATCCCACGGCAAACAGACGGACGCTGTGCAAAAATGATTGCAGGTGGTGCCACCAGTTTAGCGTATGATAAAGAGCTATGTGAGAGCTATAAACATGCAAAATTTTTGCCCAAATGGTCGATTGGTTCCTGAGATATGAGCTTGGATGTCTGCAGCATAAATTCGAATGTAGGTGGTGCCACCTGTCATAAAATCAAGAAAGCTTTCCAGGATGTATATGCATGCCGAATTTCAGGTGAATTAGTCAAACCACTGCAGAGATATGAGTGATTCAACCCATGGCAGATGAACAGATGGACACTGTGCAAATATGGTTGCAGGTGGTGCCACCATTTTTTTGTATGTTTTAAAGCAAAATTTTTTTCCTGATCGGTCAAATGGTTCCTGAGATATGTGGGTTTATGTATGGAAACAGATGCACAAATGAATGCTGGTCATGAAAGGTCAGAGGTCAAAACAAAATCAGGGTGCAGCAGTTCACATGTGGCCCGAACATAATTCCAGGTTTCTTATAATTCTGCCCAGTGGTTGTGGAGGAGTTCTCCGGACACCTACGCAGTGGCAGCGGTCGGCTGAAAACATAGTATCCGCAAAACTCTGTTTTAGCGGATACAATTTCTGTACAAGCTGTGGGTACAACTGCACATTATCAGTACTGTCTGCCCCTGAACAACATTTACTCACTGCAGAAACTGTGGGTACAACTGTACATTATCAGTAGTGTCTTCCCTTGAAAATACCATTTACTGTACAAGCTGTGGGTACACCTGTATATTATTAGACGTATCTGCACCTGAAAAGTTTTGTGTGGGTACAACTGTATGTTATTAGTAGTGTCTGTCCTGAAAAAAATGTACCCACAGTAGAAGCTGTGTGTACAACTGTACATGATCAGCAGTGTCTTCCCCCTTAGCAACATTTACCCATCCTTTATATTGAGTGAGTTGAGGCAGGGACTTATGACATACACAATTCTAGATGAAACAGCTGCATGACAGTTAATATAGTGAGGAGACACAAGCTTCATGAAACATAAATGAAGACAAGGCTGGCAGTGAAGCAGAGTCTGGGGCTGCCAGGCTTTGTGCAGTCTGTAAGCCAACATTCAAATCACTATGGGATCAAGGATAATTAGGCATGCAAATTAGGATGACAACAAAACATCTGAATTTCAATACATGAAGCAAGTGGAGCAGGCCACACATTTCTGTTAACAAGATCTTATATTAAGAAAGAAAGATCCAATGTCCATGGGCCAGACTGAAATTGATACATTAGTATAGGTACATGTATCTGAGAGCTTCATGAACAGGAATGAATATATCTCCTACCATCACTGTAGGACTATTTTATCCAGACTTGTATGACCACAGGCTGGGCTACCTGATAAATTGACTAACTGTGACTGTTTCTTTTTCTGATCACTAAAATCATTAGCAGCTCTTGTTCTATGTGGATACATGCATGGTATTCGATTGGGTGCATGCCAAGATGTGTCCAAAATATTAATTTTTCAATTGATACTAAACTCAAGATATCTTAAGATAGCTTATAGTGGCTGAGCAGCTTTATGAGGTGGGAACACTAAAACTCATAGAATATTTAGAATTTCTGAGCAGATATGGAAATGGTTGTCAGAAAATTTTGTAAAATTCCAGCAAATGCAAAATACAGGTATGCTTATCTAAAATAAGCATACAGGTATGCTTTTTGTAAAATTTCAGCAAATGCAAAACACAGGTATGCTTATGTTAGGAAAGTATTATTTAAACATACCAGAATTTATTATATGACAGCTGCCGACTTTTTGTCAGGCCTTCACGTTGTGCTTTTGCGAGTGGTGCATGACACCAAGGACAATGTGGCATTGATGATGTCTTGGGACAGTTTGGACTGGCCTGGGAAGGTGGAGAGAAAGCTTGTGTCATACTATGATTCAATAAGAATATAATGATACATCTGCCTGGGGATGGAAGACCTATATATTCCTACATTCATTGTGGAAGCAAGGGTATGTTAATTTGAAAAACTTTTAATTAATAATTGTTGTGCCCACTATATGTAAACAAGTGGCCCATGGGCCATGACGCTCAGCTGAATTCAAGGAGCGTTTTGGTAGGGACAATTGGTGAACCAAACTTGACAAAATGTGGAATACTTCAAAAGTTATGGGGTTCACAAAAATATTTCACATTTCTGCAGATTTGACCTTGAAGATGAAGGTCAAGGTCACTTATTTTTTTTAATTTTTTGTGATTTTGGTTGGAACAAATGGTGTACTATATTTGAGGACAAAATGTGAAATACTTCAAAAGTTATGGGGTTATGTTCACAAGATATCCTACACATGAGGACGACATTGAAAGACAATGGCACTGAAAACAATATGCCTCCCCGTGAGGGGGGGGGGGGACATAAAAATACAGGTGGCATCACCAGTTTGCAGGAACTAATGAAACCACAATTAGGCAAAGAATCATGGCAATCAATGCATTAGTTAACTTTTCATTAATCTGGGGGGTACAGGCCCCAAAGCTTGGAGATTATTGGTTACAGAGAATTTCATGTTTATAAAGGAGACTTTTCATTGAACTCCCAGGATCTGACATAAGATTCTAGGTGCAATGGTTACAATTTGTGCCTTGTTGACAGAAGTCCATTTCATTTGAAGGTCTCAAAAAGAGAAAAAAAAATACATAAAAATTCGAAATACAGGTGGCGGCACCAGTGTAGAGGAACTGATAAAACACTCCATGTTCAATATGCATGCAAAAAATTCTGGCCATCAGTGCACTAGTTATTCAGATAGTGCAATTTTTTTATCAAATTTTAATTATTCTTTGGGTTACTTTCGAACCCTATAGCTCAGAGGTTAACAGTAACAGAAACCTAATTTCACATTGCCATGAGAACTTCATGGACCTCTTTAGATGATAAGTTAGTAAATTCTAGGTCAAACAGATGTGCCCTTTAAACAGATGAGGCTTTATTTGAAGGTCTCGAAGATAGAGATAAAAATGTGTAAAAATTTTTAAAAAAATACAGGTAGCATCACCGGTTTGCAGGAACTGAAGAACCAGTCCATGATCAGTATGCATGCAAAGAATCATGGTGATCATGCATTAGTTATTCAGATACTGGAGCTTTTGTACCAAATTTTAATTATTCTGAGGTAGTGGTGGGCCGATCATCGAGTTTTATCAAAAGACAGTCGGTTTGCTGCAACTTTCAAGCACTCGATTACCAAAGTCAACTATCAATTACATCATAATCATGATTGTTTTCTTTCCATAATGCCTTTATGTTATACTGGCAAAAATTATTCTTCCATTTTTTTAACCGCATTCTGCAATTCATATAATGACTCTGTGTTCCCAAATAACTTCTGAGTAACTGAGTATGACACGGTATATGCGAGAACGGAGAACTTATTTAACTTATTATCTGTGAACTTGCAGGGAGCTGCAGAATTAGCGGAGAGATTTCTAACGAGATTTACATTGTAAAATATGGGCGGGAAGGCCTTTTAATACTCCATAAATTCTCCAGGTTTATGTCTATTTTGCAAGATTCTCTTAGACAAAATCTATTCAACCAATGTTTAGGCCATCCTTAAAAAATTCTTTGTTGGGGCTAACCCGGCCGGTCAAGTATTTGGATTTCAGGTGGAATTTTTTTGGACTAGCCTGCATTTTTTTGGTATGTTCTGCCCCAAGGGCACCTCTTCCCTGAAAAATTTGATCCTTAAAATTAGTCTGATTGTGTCTTTATATGTGGAAGTATCGTTACACTTGTGCGCGAAAATAGAATACCTGCCGGGGAAAGGCAGGTACAGTTTCACAGATAATTGCATATTTCTTTGATAATTGCATGCATATATTTGTCTGAACCGATTAATAATCGATCATTAGTCAGTTTGCTCAAACCAATGATCGATAATGAAAAAGGAACCAACTCCCACCACTATTCTGAGGGGTAATTCCGAGTCCTATAACTTGTACGATATGGGTAACAGAGACCTAATTTCACTTTTCCACAAAGACTTTTTAGGTCCTCCCTTGAGATTAAGTTAAAAGATTATAGGCCCAGTCATTATGATTTGTGCCCTGTTTACATATGACCACATCTTCAAAGGTCTCAAAAACAGAGAAAAATAATTGTAAACAACTGGGAAAATACAGGTGGTGCCATCAGTCTGCAGAAACTGATGAAACACTCCTTGATCAATATGCATGGTAAAAATCATGGTGATCAATGCTTTAGATGTTCAGATACTTGAGCTTTTGTATCAAATTTTCCATTATTCTGGAGGGTATTTCAAAGCTCCATAGCTTGAAGAATATGGGTAACAGAGACCCAATTGCATATCAAGATAGAAGATTCTAGGTCCAGTTGTTAGGATTTGTGCCCTGTTGACAGATCACCACATCTTTAAAGGTCTCAATATTAGAGAAAAAAATTCGTAAAAAATTGGAAAAAAATAGAGGTGGCGCACCGAGTCTGCAGAAACTGATGGAACATCTCATGATCAATATGTATGCCAAAAATCAGGACCATCAGTGATGTAGTTAATGAGATATTGAAGTTTTTGTATGAAATTTTTTACTATTCTGGAGGGTACTTTGGGGCCCCATAGCTCAAAGGATATTGGTAACAGAGACCTAATTTCTGGTTTCCATGGAGACTTTTCATAGTTCTCTCAGTGTGTCAAGAATGAAGATTCCAGGTCCAGTCTTTACAATTTGTGACCTTTTAACAGATGTTCACATTTTTAAAGGTCTCAAAAATAGAGAAAAAAATTAGAAAAAAATAGAGGTGGCGCACCCAGTCTGCAGAAACTGATGGAACATCTCATGATCAATATGTATGCCAAAAATCATGACCATCAGTGATGTAGCTAATGAGATATTGAAGTTTTTGTATGAAATTGTTGACTATTCTGGGGGGTACTTTGGGGCCCCATAGCTTGAAGGATATGGGTAACAGAGACCCAATTTCTGGTTTCCAAGGAGATTTTTCATGGACCTCTCAGAATTTCAAGTCACAAGATTCTAGGTCCAGTGGTTACGATTTTTGTCTGGTTAACGGACAGACGGACGGACAGACCAACGACAGACAAAGAGTGATCGCTATAGCTCAGATGACTTACAGTAAGCTGAGCTAAAAATACAGGTAGTGCCACCAGTCTGCAGAAACTGATGACACACTCCAGGATCAATAACCATGCAAAGATTCATGATGAACAATGCATTAGTTGTTCAGATTCTTAAGCTTTTGTATCAAATTTTCCATTATTCTAGGGGGGGGGTACTTCATAGCCCCATAGCTTGAAGAATAAGGGTAACAGAGACCTAATTTCAGGTTTCCAAAGAGACTTTTCATGGGCCTCCCTGCAAGTCAAGATACAAGATTCTAGGTCCAGTTGTTATGATTTGTGCCCTGTTAACAGATGACAGCATCTTTTAAGGTCTCAAAAATAGAGAAAAAAAAATCGAAAAAATACATTTGTTATGATTTGTGCCCTGTTAACAGATGACAGCATCTTTTAAGGTCTCAAAAATAGAGAAAAAAAATCGAAAAAATACAGGTGGCGCCACCAATCTGCAGAAACTGTTGAAACATCCCATGATCAATATCCATGCAAAGATTCATGGTGATCAATGCATTAGCTGTTCAGATACTTGAGCTTTTGTATCAAATTTCACATTATACGGGGGGAGGGGAGGGTACTTTGGAGCCCCATAGCTCGAAGAATATGGGTAACAGAGACCTAATTTCAGGTTATCAAGGAGACTTCTCATGGGCCTCCCTGCATAAAGAAGATTCTAGATAGAAGATTCTAGGTCCAGTCGTTATGATTTGAGCTCTGGTAACAGATGACAGCATCTTTTGAGGTCTCAAAAATAGAGAAAAAAAACATAAAAATCGAAAAAATACAGGTGGCACCACCACTCTGCAGGAACTGATAAAACACTCCTCGATCAATATCCATGCAAAAATCATGGTGATCAATTTATTATATATTCAGATACTTGAGCTTTTGTATCAAATTTTCCATTATTCTGGGGGGTAGACAGCCAGATGGACAGACGACAGACAAAGGGTGATCACTATAGCTCAGATGACTTACAGTCAGCTGAGCTAAAAATCAGATTCATCTCCTATTTGCAGGTCATCTATATGTACTAGATTAAAGGTTTCATGATGAAAAGTTTGGCTTAAAATGCATCAACAATCTTCCTTACTAAGTGGGCCCTGTGACCCAAAAATAAAAGAATTCTTGCTTTAGAGCGGGGCTATATAAAATCCAAGTGTGAAATCGATATGTCAATCCAAACTGGAGTTATCATCATGAAACAAACTTGATGGACATACAGAAAGATGAACAGATGGACATGGATGAACAGGGTGATTACTATACGGCATCTGCTTATTCAAGTGGGGCCCTAGATGAAAACACAGATGCAAATTACTAGTATCACTATAATTTGACAGTCTCAAAATAAAGGAAAAATTACATAAAAATAGAAAAGTACAGGTGGCGCCACCTGTCTTTAGGAACTGAAGAAACTAGAACATGGGTAGTCAACAAGCGACTATGTGTGTCCGCCGAAACCAGAGTGGGACAAGCAAAGTGAGGCATGGATTGAGTGGCAAGGGGAAATAGAGAGAGGTGTGTTGCATATTAGCATGGATTTCTGCAGCCGAAATGTGTTTGTAGGTGGCACCACCTGCAACAAAATTCAGAAAGTTATCCAAGTTGTATACAATTGTAAAATTTTATGCAGATATGTCAAACCAGTCCTGAGATATAAGCCATGATGTCTGCAGCCAGAACATGAAAGTAGGTGGCGCCACCTGCCACAAAATCAAGAAAGCTATCCACAATGTATATACACGCAAAATTTTAGGCAGATAAGTCAAACCACTGCCAAGATATGAGTGATTTTATCCCACAGCAGATATACAGAAGGACGCTGTGCAAAAAAGGTTGCAGGTGGCGCCACCAGTTTTGCATATGATAAAGAGCTATTTGAGATTTATACACATGCGAAATTTCAGGATGATACTTCAAACCAGTCCTGAGATATAAGCCTGGATGTCTGCAGCCTGAAAGTGAAAGTAGGAGGTGCCACCTGCCACAAAATCAAAAAAGCTATCCAAGATGTATATACATGCAAAATTTTAGGCAGATAAGTCAAACCACTGCAGAGATATGAGTGATTTTATCCCATGGCAGACAAACAGATGGACGCTGTGCAAAATTTGTTGCAGATGGCGCCACCATTTTATATGTATGTTATAAAGCTATCCAAGGGCTACATTTGTGCAAAACTTTTTTCCTGATTGTTCAAATGAGTCCGAAGATATGTGGGTTAATTTGTCAAAACAGACCCACAGATGGACACACTGGAGAGATGAAAGGTCAGAGGTCAACGCGAAATATTTTGGCATCAGTTCACATGTTACCCGATAATCATGCAGAGTTTCAGAAAAATCTGTCCAGTTCTATTCCGGAAACCAACGCAGCGTCGGCGGCGGAACCCGGTCAATAACATAGTATCTGCAAAACTTTGTTTGGGCGGATACAACTAGTCATAATCAATAAATACACCAGATTTCAGGACACTAGGTGAAACCACAGTTGAGAAACTGACATGACTGCTGTCATTTTACAGTCTCAAAAACAAACAAAAAATGTAAAAATTTGAAAAAATGCAGGTGTTGCCACCATTTTTTGGGGAACTGACAACCCAGGTCATGGTTAAAGGGGCCAAATCACCTTCAAAGCATGTGGAGTTAACATGAAAAATAGCTTCTTCCCTTTAAAATAAATATGTACCTGCCAAAATATTGCCCTGAAACTGCTTGCTTTTTCCTGTAAACAAATGTTAAAAACAATGAAAGGTGTCAACATAAACACCGAGCGTGGAGCCGTGTGCATCGCTGAGCCAAACCATGTATCAGTCAGGATAAGACTTGGCCCAAAAAATGTTATACATGTCTCTGCTGCCTGAAACTTAGCCTGTTGTCCCTCTTAATCAGACCTCCGGTCACGTGGCCTTGTTATGGTAAATAGACTGTGTTTACCAACACGCAGAGCCATAACATGGTGTTAAACAGCCGTATGCAAGGAAATGAGACCGTGTGCTGGGATGGTTTTGCGTGGAAACATTTGTATAAAGCAAAAGAGAACTGATAGTGTGAAAGAAATAGCCACAATTTAGCTCCTGATTATGTTCCTTTAATATTCAAGGCAAGATTCAGGGCATTTCATTCATTAATAATTAAGATACTGGAGGTTTGGTATCAATGCGGATACTTACAAGCCCCATATCTCAGAGGATACAGGTCACAGTAATCTACTTTCAGGTTACAAAGGAGATTTTTCATTGACCTGATATTCAGTTACAGGTTTCTATGTTCAATGGTGTCAAAATATGCCGGTCTAACATAAAGACAGACAGAAGGAAGGAAGGAAGGACCGACGACTGACGCTGACCAATCACGTACAGTTAGCTGAGAAAAAATTTATAGAAAATGTAAAAAAAGTCTAGAATAAGAATGATTTTAATATAGCAAATGGAAGCTGAGCAAAGCTGAGCCAAGGGAGCTGCCCCAGGTCAAACAAGTTACATAACAAAGGTCAAGGCTGCGACTATGACAGAGGATGGGACTGTAGGCTGAAAATGTTTAAATTTAATTTTCATAATTCTATAAAAAGAGCACACAATTTGCTAACTTTACTGACAATCTAAAACAACTTTTGGTAATTGTTTGGGTTAACATTATTTAAAAATTGCTTTTATAGTTGTTTCAGTTACTTTTTGGTACTGTTCAGTAACTTTTCGAGACTTTTCAGTGCCTTATCAGTACTTTTTGGTATGTTTTAGTATTTATTTGATAACATTTTGTCACTTTATGGTACTTTTTAGTCACTTTTCATCATCCATTATAAAGGGTTAGAACAAAATTTGCTGACTTCAATGACAGTCTTAAACAACTTTTTGGTAATTATGTGTTATAATATATAAAAAAATACTTTAAAAAGTCCTTTCAGTAACTTTTCGGTACATTATGGTAACTTTTCAGTTACTTTTTGGTACTTTTCAGTACTTTTTGGTAACTTTTCAGTACTTTTTGGTATTTTTAGTACTTATTTGATAATATTTAGTCACTTTATGGTGCTTTTCAGTCATTTTTGATCACCCTATAAAAGAGAAAAACACAATTTGCTAACTTTACTGACAGTCTGAACCTAATTTTTGGTTGTCTGTAGTGTTAACATTAATTAAAAAAGGTGCTTTAAAGTCTTTTCAACTACTTTTCTGTAAATTTTCGATACTTTTAGGTAACTTTTTGGTACTCTTTGGTAACTTTTCGGTACTTTTCGGTAACTTTTCAGTAACTTTTCGGTACTTTTTGGTAACTTTTAAGTACTTTTCGGTAACTTTTCGGTGTTTAGAAAGACCCGTGTAGAATGGCTACATATGAATATCAATGTAAATTTGTTGATTGTCACTTTAATAGATCCAAATTCCTTGAGATGTTGGAAGTGGAGATAGATTTGTCCAAACATGGTCTAAATGAGAGCCACTGTGGTGCGTTGTGCCAGTATACCCTCTTCTTGGGAATATTCAAATTGTCTGTACAAAATATGTTGTGAAAATGTAATGCAGCTGTACACTAGTGACTCGAAAAAGATTCATCCATTTCTGGCCTGCTGAAGGAGACACCAGCAACTGAACACCAAACTGTGTATTATTATTTTTTTCCTTCTGACCCAAATATCAATAAGCTTCTCCCTTAGGCCATGGGTGATACATATTATGTTTGAATCCTATCCATCATATGTTAGAGGAGTTATTATGCAGAAACGAAATTGATTGTTCATCAAATTCTTTGCAAGTTATTGCATTAACATCATTTGAGAATTATCGCCTCTGTCAAGGTCATCCATCTTCGAACTTGACCTAGCCCTTCATATCAAACAGTACTGGTGCAAGTTCAGTGAGTGTTAGTCAAATTGTTTGCCAGCTATTTGGTTAATATCATTTTAGCATTATCACGTCTGTGACCCTGGAAATCCATCAAGGTCACCCATCTTCAAACATCAAAAGGTCCATCACTGCCGTGAGTCTGGGGACCTTATATGAAATACTTTGTTCCTTAATTTCTCAAAGGAATGAAGTCACAGTGACCCAGTGTTGGGTTTGGAAGGAGAAAAGTATTTAACTGCATCTTGAATTTCACATAGGTCCAACAGTTTCAAAACGTGCCCTGTTAATAGAAGTCCGAATAGCCAGACAACATAACAGAAAAAGACATTTACCCCCCAACCCCACCCCACCCCCCTGGAGGCTGTTTCTCACCCGGTCAACAAGAAAAAAAAATCTTTTTTTTTTTAAAAGATGGCCTCAGTATGTGGCTCTGCTGATCACATTACTGACTGGGGGCCATCAGACTTGCAGTATTCATGCTGATTCCCTTTTAATCTGCACCCATATAATATACTTGAAAAACAAGTACAGTGGAACCCCACAATTACGACCACCCTGGGGACTGAGCAAAGTGGTCGTAATTTGGGGGTGGTCGTATTTGTGAAACTCGCACCGTGGTCGCATATAACACGCTGATATTTAATCTGTATCAGAGTTTATCTATTGCATATCTTTAATGTGAATTATAACAAAATATTTTACTTTACGGATGACCCTTATTATGAATGTTTTTTGTGTGTACCTGAACATATTTGTTCATGATAAAAATTAATATACATGTACACATACTTAGTGACTGATGATTAACAAATAATAACACTAAGGCAATACGATTACAACCTATTGAATGCATATTGAACATAATACGTGGCTGTCATTCAGCCTTCCGCTTGAGCATATATTGCGTGCACTTGAGTTTTCCCCGACTGCTGAGCCATTTGGTGCTGACTGCGCGTGGTGTTGCCGCCTTGATTAACGCCACTTTATCCTTCAAGAAGAGCTCTTTCAGAGGCATGGTTGCCTAACAGCGAGCAATTTAAATGCAAACTTAACCAGTAGAGAAATAAACTGACAACGATCTATCAGAAAAGGCAAGTTAATGTGGGGGATTTTCCCCCCATGCAAGCTTTATTTATACATTTTACTGACTGCTCAATACTCAGTGTCAGAAAGGTATGAACACATTTAGGATTAACCAGGTCGTTAATTTTACCAGTGAGGATCGAACAATATGTGATGAGTTGAAATATTAAGCCCGCAACCCCACACTTAGGGTAGCTGTAATACAGGTGATCACTGAGGGGCAATTAGCATCTGACCCCAGGTCAGACCGGCTCATTGAGTAATCTGGCCGATGGTTACCCTCTTTGATTTATAACCTACACCTTAACGAGTCTCAGCGAAGACACCGAGTCGGGAAGATATGCGGGACCAGATTCACACTCGGGTTAAGAAACCTTGTTACCCGCTTTGATCTTTCGTTAAGGCGCTTGTGACAAGACGCAGCCATCGGCTCGTGACAAATGTTGTTTCAGTACTTCTCGGCGGTGGTCGCATTAGCGGGGTCGCATTAGCGCTGGGGCCAGGAAATCTGGTCGTAATTCTGAATTCAGGGGTGGTCGTAATTTTGAGTCATTTTTAAACATAAATGAACTAAAAAAAATTCGGGACCAAGCAAAATGGTCGTAATTGTGGGGTGGTCGCAATTGTGGGGTGGTCGCAAGGCGGGGTTCCACTGTATTTTCTAACAGGCAGCACTTAAATTTCTACTTAAATTCAAGCCATTTTTTATAACATCAGTGATTGTGAAATAATAATAATAATTTGATAATAATAATAATAATAATAATAATAATAATTTATTTTATAAAGCGTAAAATCCATGATGATACATGCTCTAAAATGCTATTACATAACTAGAATACAAACAACAATCATTAAACATACTATTGTAAGAATATGAAATTTAAGTCAAATTGACTAAAATATCACATTCAGAAGCTTACAGTATTAAATAAGACATATAAAAGTCAATAGTTCAATTATCAGTTAAAACTTCATAATTCCACTAAAATGTTCAAACATTTCACTATCAATAGTATAAAATATCGTACAAAATGACTAGGCATAAAAATATTTCATGAACAAATATGTTTTTAATTGACTTTTAAATTCTGAGAGACTGGTGGCTTCTCTTAGATTATCTGGTAGGTCATTCCAAAGTTTCGGGCCAACACCACTGAATGCCCAATTTTGTACACAGGACGATTTGGTAAAAGGCACGGCCAGTAAGTTTTTAGCTGCTGACAGAAGGCTTCTTAATGAAGTATAACTGTGAATAAGCTCTTGCAGGTAAAAAGGAGCTAAATTATTTATTGCCTTATACACAAGAATTAACATTTTTAATTTTACCCTTTGCACAACGGGCAGCCGATGCAGAGAAGACAAAATTGGTGTATTATGATCTGATTTGGAAGCACCCGTAATAATCCTCGCAGCAGCATTCTGTATACTTTCCAGTCGACTTTGCAGTCGATTTGTTTATGACGAGGGAGTTCCACATAAGAGTGCATTACAATAATCTAATTTAGAAGTAATACAAGAATGAACTATTTGCTCCAAAGACTCTCTGTTCACAAACTTTCTTATTTTACTGATACTACAAATATGTATATTTGAAGCTTTGCAGACTGCCATTACATGGGCTTCCATTGATGCATGAGAATAAAAAACACCAATATTTCTTACTTTTGATGATGGTGTAATTTGATGAGAGCCAATGTGAAGTTTGGGTAAACCAATTTCTCTTAACAAATGTTTATGTGCAATTAATATGGCCTCTGTTTTTTCATCATTCATTTTCAATTGATGCTGGCTCATCCACTTTTGCACAGTTGAAACACACAATTCAATCTGGTGAATGGAACTGTCAAGTTCACTAGATTTGAATGCTACATATAACTGTGTATTATCTGCATTAAAAAAGGATAGTTGATTGAATTTTGACGAAGAAGGGAACCAAGGGATGATGTATATATTGTAATTAAAATAGGTCCAAGGACTGAGCCTTGTGGTATCCCACAATTTAATTGTTTTGCTCTTGAGTTATTGCCCTTTATCTTCACAATTTGGGAACGATTTCTCAGATATGACGAAAACCATTTAAAAACAGTGTTTGTAAATCCAAGTTGCTGCAGTGTTCTTACCATACAATCATGATCAATTGTATCAAAAGCTGCAGAGAGGTCTAACAGGATTAACAAAACTGCCTTATTTTGACAAAGGGCACAGAGTATATCATTCTGAATACGTAATAAGGCGGTCTCTGTACTGTGCCCTTTGCTGTATGCAGATTGATATGGTTCTAACAAGTCATTTTTTTCCAAATAACTGTAAATCTGTAAAGCCACCACTTTTTCCAGAACCTTTGATACAAATGGCAAATTTGACACAGGTCAATAGTTCTGAAATAAAATAATTAAGCCAGGATGTGCTGCAGCTCACGTAGAAATGACAAGGCAGAACTAGATCCTGCAAACAAAGCAAGATTAATAAAAGTGAACATAATCTGACACCATAACCTGACACCCAGCTGTGTAATGCTGATAATTATATGCTTTTGATGAGGCCACTGTTGTTCTCATGTGCTGGCTGTGTGGTGTTGAGCTACATAATAACTGCTGGTACCCCTGGGCCAGGGGATTAATTTGATGAGTTCTCTAACACTTATCACTGTGTGCCATCATATATACAGGACCAGGCCTGGCTACATCTTTTATATGCATATCAATAGCAGATACACTTGCAGACTATGCCTCTCTACTATTACTATACCATACACAAAGTCAGAGATTTTTATATCACCAGTTTATGATCTTACATACAAATATAGCAGGATCAATGACACATCACCAATATGTCAGTGTGAGAGTGGAAACAGTTAAAAGGGCCCAATCATCTATAAAGCATGTTGAGTTAATTCGAAAAATAGTTCCTCCCCTCTAAAATAAATCTGTACCTGCCAAAACATTGCTTTGAAACCGTTTGCTTACTCCTGTAAACAAGTGTTGAAAACAGTTGACCGGGCGCGATGGCAGGTGTCAACATAAACACAGTGTGTGGGGCCGTTTGCTGCAAGGAGCCTCAGCACATGTCAATCAGGAGATGCCCTGACTGACTTGGCCAAAAAAATTTAATACATGTTCCCGCAGGCTGAAACACCGCGTGTTGCCTCTATTAATCAGACCTCTGGTCAAACAGCCTTGTTATGGTAAACAGACACATGTGGACTGTGTTTACAAACACGCACGGTCATAACAAGGTGTTAAACACTCATATGAGAGGAAATTAGACTGTGTGATGTGATGGTTCTTCAGGGAAACCTTTGTGTAAAGCAAAACTGAACTGATAGTGTGAAAGAATAAGCATAATGTTGATCCTGATTATGTCCCTCTAAATGTTTCCCCAGTTGTTCCAACAGGAATATTATTATAATGATTTATGTATACTTGACTGTATGGTTTCTGTAACCTGTACATCAATGTCTGGGTAGAGACAGTTTAATGTTTCCCTAGTTGTTCCACAAGCAATACAATTATAACAATTTCTGTATAGTACTTGGCTGTATGGTGTCTGTAACCCGTATATCAATGTCTTGGTGGAGACAGTTTAATGTTTCCCCAGTTGTTATACCAGGAATATAATTATATGATTTCTGTGTGGTACTTGGCTGTATGGTGTCTGTAACCCATATGACAATGTCTGGTTGGAGACAGTTTAATGTTTCCCTAGTTGTTTAATTACAAGGAATATGATGATTTCAGTATATTACTGCATTCTACAGTACTTGGATGTATGATGAAAAACGATAAAAAATCATTAAGGAGAACTTAGATAAACTGCATAAACAGCTAACCATGGACCAGTAAGTGTGCCCAGGAAATTGGAAACAAAGATCCTAGTTTTTTTACTTTATCTAATAATAAAATAGAAGTATTTCCAACATGTTCATTTTGAAATATGTGAAGTGCAATAGCAACAAGAAATTTCTGGCATCGTAGATCCCATAGTATCCCCAAACAATTATTTAAGCATACCCCCTTCTAAAATAGGCGACCTTTATCAGAAGCATATACTGACACTTGACAAGGCAAAGGCTACCCTGGTCAAGGCCACAAATGTTGATCTTGTCCAACATCTTGTTGGGACAATTCGTGTATCAATTTTGAAGAAAGAAAAGCAGTTTTTCAAAAGTTATGTGGTACATAAAAATCCTATGTTTCTTCAGGTTTGACTATGAAAATCAAGGTCAAGGTCACTAGTCTTGAAAACAAGGGACCCATGGGTCCACTGAAGTCAACCAAAATCTAAGATAATATCAAATGGAGATAATGTCTGAGAGGAAGAAGTTTTACAGGCCATGGTTAGTTGATATGATTGATTTGAATTGATGAGTAAGAAATTGTTGCAAATAATATTTTGTGACCTGATCATGTGTTTTCTGATGGTGGAAGTTACAAAACCTCTGCACATACATACAGGATTTGAAATTTAAGTCAACAGTACTTACAGGAAAAAAGTTCATTCATAATTATTGAAGTTCTATTTAAAAATTAGGCAGAGAGACTGACAAACAAAGCCAATGACTTTATTATCCATTCTACTTAGGCAGGAAATAATGAACAAACATTTACATTAGACTCTCATTTTTATATTAGATCAATCTTTTCAAAGTTTATAAATCTTGAAAATTTGAAGAATTACATATGTTAACACATATGAATATAGAAGTTGACTCACATTTCTAAAATGCATCAACATTTATCCCTAATATTGTCAGATAACATTACCTTATGCACACAGATGTATTTAATTTTTTTATCACAAAAATAATTTTATAAATTTGCACAACAATAAATATTTGAAAATAACATTTCTTTAAATATGCTACATGACCACAAAACTGCATCTTTTAGATTTCTCCTTATATTGCCACTTCACAAAAAGATTTATAAATTGGCGTTGTAACAGTTTTACAAATAAGGAAATACTGTTCAAACTGAAACAATTATTGCATTTTACTTGATGGGTGTGGGAGAGGGGGGTTGCATTATTACACAGGTAAGCAGCTGCCTTGAAGTTGGCAGCCTTGAGCTTGACATTGCAAGTGATTGCAAAAGAGCCACCAAAAAAACTCAGTAACTAGCTCATTTTAGCTTAAATTTTAAAATTTCAGATTTAAAAACAAAAATTAATCCTTATGTGTTCATATGTGAAATTTAAATCAACAGTAATTTCAGGAAAAAAATGTGCCATGGTAATAACTAACATACCAACTTAATAATTAGATAAAGTTACATCCTGAAACAAAGTCTCTAGCTTCAACATTTCCATGTTTAGTGATTAAATTTATTTCTGATTTTTTAATTACGTTTAGCCCATAACTTAAAAAAAAAATCACATAATATTGATTTAATTTCATAATTAATGTACATAGGAAATATACAGAGGAATGTTTGTGCTCAAAATGAACAAAAATAGATAACTGGTTTTGACATTATGCAGTCCTGAAGTGTAACAATAGGGTTTAATGGAAAATTGAGGTTTTTCCTTAATTTCTCAAAGGAATGGAGTCACATCGATCAAGTTTTGGATTTGGTAGGAACACTTAGGGATATCTACCTGTATGTTGAATTTTAAATTCATAGGTCTAATAGTTTTAAAACATGCCAATCTAATGGATGGACAGACAACGGAAAATGGATCATTACTGAAGCTCAGATGATTTATAGTCAGCTGAGCTAAAACTCTGATATATAGGTGGAAATATGGCGTACTTCAAAAGTTAAGGTGTACAAAAATCCTATCCACTTAAGAAACAATATTTTTTTTGTTTGTTTTTCAAGGCCACTCTCATAGTAAAGGTCATTTATCCTAATTTAAATAGACTTCATCCTGTAACTCATATCTATGCATGTGCATTATATGAAAGGAATCTGTCCAATAATTTTTTTATTTATAATGCCAACAGTACTGTCTTGTGAAAATGATGAGGGTATTCAAAGGAGCAAAACAGAAAAATTTCATTAAGATAAGAGGTAGCACCACCACGAGTACAAGACAAAGCTATCTAAGATCTTTGGTCAACTTGATTTTGGACCAATATTTGCATCCTTTCTTGAGATATTTAAGATTTTGTGAGATTTTCACCAAATATGGAAATATTCATGGTCAAGACCATTCTCATAGTAAGGTCATTACCCTAATTTAAATCAACTTAATCTGTGCATGTGCATAATATGAAAGAAATCTGTTCATTAGCTATGAGTCTATGACTTATAAAGCTCACATACATTACTATAAAGTATCAATGATGGGGGTATTAAAAGATGCGAAAACAAGAAAAGAATAAAAGGTGGTGCCACCAGTCCCTTGTACAAGACAAAGCTATCAAACTTGATTTTTGGACCAATCCATGCAATCTTTCTTGAGATATTTATGATTTTGTGTGATTATCACCACAAACTGACCTATTCAAGGTCAAGGTCATTCTCCTAGTAAAGGTTATGACCCCATATTACACAGGCTTCACTCTCTCACCTATATCTATGGACTAGTCAAATTTGGTAAAGATCTGTGAAAAATTTTTTGAATTATCGTGATGTGCTGACAGCGGGAGCATGCCAAAACCACAGTATCTCCGGGTGACCTTTGTGTGGGGATACAATAAATTGTTTCTCTATATTTTGTTGATATTTTTTTTTACAAACATTCATCTGTGCTCTTCATATTGCAAATGTGACATTTTTGTCATTTTCTAACTTGTGCAATTTTCATAAGTGCCATTTTTGTCTGTTCCAGTTTTGTCTGTTTCATTTTTGCATGTGCCATATTTTGCATTTCTCATGTATGCCACTCCAAGCCCAATTTGACATAAAAACAACTGGACTGATTTGATTGCAAAATAAAAGGTTTAGAAAACTGTATGAAATCCTCTGTTAAGGAATGAGATGATCATAACATATACCGTTAATCCTGTTTTTATCGCCGCGGCCTTAAAAACAAACTCAAAATCGAAAATCTCGACTTTTTTTCTGAACTCGGGATGCGGCCATAAATAGATGGTTTATCAGAAATGAACTGTGAGAAGAACTCTCTCCCGGACATGGCGCTCCTTTGGGCGATAATAGGAGAACAAGCACACCACAGAGGAAATACTCTTATTAGTCACAGATTTATTGTATAAAATTGTATAGTCTAAATGTTCATATAATATATAACAATTATATGCAATCAATTAAACAATAACAATAAACATTGAACAATAACAACACTTATTACGAGATTAAAATGAATAAGATTATTCATGGTGAGGACTAGTGGTGACGTCTGTTGGAAAAAATCGGTATTACCGGTCATACCTTTGACGGAGCTGAATTGCCCTGGAATCTATGTTGTTCATAAAAATAATTCAGAAAATCAAAATATGTAATTTAGAACACTATGAAATCTTTATAAAAGTTCAAATTTAGCAGGTACTTACTGACATTTTTTATAATGTCTGATACATGTACCTCAATATTGAATAGCCCATCTTCTCGCCCCCATGTCATGTTTCTGGAAAACCTTCATCCTTGAATGCGTATAGCCCGGTCATTTACTTCTGATTAATCTTTGTTTATACAATCACGAATATATTGTATGAATGGAAATAGTGTTATAAGGGAAACCCGCTTGTAGATATAAATGGTAGAACATGTCACTACAGCCGATGGAATTTGGTGAATATACAGATTTTACATGCGGTGCCGTATTCTTGTTTGCTACTGATTTTTCAATATATTTTGTATAGAAACATTCTGCTGATCCATTTAAAGTCACTGTATATTTTAATTCTAAAAGTAATATTTTTTTTAATCTATGATGAAAATTCCATTTCTTGAATTATTCGGAAGATTCGAATCATTTTCATACCGGTAACTTCGGTATAATCATCGTCACATCGTTCGTTGACATCACTCCATGTCACAATTTGCTGATGCGTTTGAAAACATCGCTGGTCAACTCAACTAAATATTAAAATAACTGAAGTTACCTTGTCGAGATACGCACGTATAGCAAACATGACGCGTGAAAACGAGTGATTTTGAAGTGAAATTAAATGGCCGGTCGAGGTAAGCAAGTTTTTTTCCTCAAGAAAGTGTCCGTGTACGCGTGTGGGGAACCATCTTGTCAAGGTAGCGTTCGCGCAAGGCACACTGGGACGAAATAGGTGGCTGTTCTGTTTACCACCCACCGCGTACAGCCGATCAAAATATTCTTAGCAGAACACCAGGGCGTTTCAGCACATGGCGGCACTCAAACTTGATTTTAAAACGATCGTCAGCCATTATGCGACTCTTTACGATGTCAGCTTTATATTCATTTTACTTTTTTAAACAAATAATTGTTGCTAAATAACGCTGCAAATGAGTTTAAAGTAGGCATTTACTTCAATGTTGCTTGACCATGCCCAACGGGCCGCTGTATTACAGTTGGGGTGTTTTAAACGTATTATTTGGTGACAATTACCAAGATTTTTTTATAACAAGTTATATATCGCACGAAAGATATACATGTCAAGGTTCTACATATAAGTTTTTATATGTATACCACGAGCCGTAATTAAGTTCCCGCAGGTTGAAAATCTGACAGTCTCAGCAGTCTTAGCCATCATGTCGCCCCCTGAACGCTACTGCGTGATGGTGCGTAATAGTGGATTGTATTCAGGCTTTTTGCTTCAATAAATGTACATATAAACCTCAATTCAGTGTTCATACTATGGTCTTTTACATGCAAAGAAGCGTGTTGATACATACAAGAATCGTTTTGCGTAGCCAACATTCAAACGAAACGATCGTTCGGGGAATCTTTCTTTTTCTGATAAATGCCTGCCAATCCATGTGCAAAAGTCGTTAGGGACAAAATATCTATATTGTCCCTATCTCGAGCGTTAAATATGTTTAATATACGTAATCTGCCCACATATTTAACCTCTGTAATTAATACTTTTTTATTCTAGTCTTCATTAAAGCAGCTATGTCGTGATTTATTTTGCTACGTGCAACTAATTATCTTACCAATCAGGCCAGAGACGGAGTCGGGGTGCGGCCTTTAAGGGGGGTTTTGGGTATTTGGACCTCAGTGGGAGCTCCTTTAAGAGACGTTGCAAACTCAGGGTGCGGCTATAAATAGACGTGCGGCCATAAAAACAAGATTTACGGTACATAATGCTACTGATGTCCTTATGAGGAATCTTAACAAATTATAAGGTATCTGTAATAGGTGATATGGGTAATCTGCACCTGGTCATTCACCAATCTTCAACCCTTCAATATCACACCTTTGGTGTACATATTAGCTCACACCACTTCCTTCTGAGATATACTACACTTACTCTACCTGTGAGTGAAAAACAACCACAAGCACCATCACAATACCTTATATTTATATGTACTCATTTATAATAGCTTTAATTCTGCATGTAACTGTGACAGTGACACAATAGTCACAAATCATTGCTCAATTATAATAGCTTCTACTGGTACCTGTGACACCATAATCATAAATTCCTTACTCAATATTAATAGCTCATACTGGTTCCTGTGACATCATAATCATAAATTCCTTACATAATTATAATATAGCTTCTGCCTGAGCTTGTTACACCATGGTCACAGATTCCTTACTGTATTATAATAGCTTCTGCTAGGGCCTGTGACATCATGGTCCAAATTCCTTGCTCTATTATATTAGCTTCTTCCTGGGCCTGTGACATCATGGTCACAGATTCCTTGCTCTATTATATATTAGTTTCTTCCTGGGCCTGTGACATCATGGTCACAGATTCCTTGCTCTATTATAATAGCTTTTGCCTGGGCTTGTGACATCATGGTCACAGATTCCTTGCTCTATTATAATAGCTTTTGCCTGGGCTTGTGACATCATGGTCACAGATTCCTTGCTCTATTATAATAGCTTTTGCCTAGGCTTGTGACATCATGGTCAAAGATTCCTTGCTCTATTATTATAGCTTTTGCCTGGGCTTGTGACATCATGGTCACAGATTCCTTACTCTATTATAATAGCTTTTGCCTGGGCTTGTGACATCATGGTCACAGGTTTCTTACTCAATTATAATAGCTTCTGTCTGGGCCTGTGACACCATGCATGGTCACAGATTTCTTACTCAATTATAATAGCTTCTGCCTGGGCTTGTGTCACCATGCATGGTCCCAGATTCCATGAATATGAAATATTAAATGACACACCTTTTCATGAAAAATAATGTTAACTGATTACACAGAAAAACAGTGACAACATTAAAATTGATCTGGATTCTTTCATGATGCAATATTGGTTTTCATTGTTAAATATAATTTAATAAAATGTATGGAATAAAAATGAAATGAGGTAAAACAATGAAAAATATGATATATGTGACAGCTGCCATATCATACAGACATGAGGGACTATACCAGGAAATGTTCATTTAAACCTCAATCACAACTTTATATCGGCCTTAATTAAAGACAATTGGTACCACCACCACCACCATCACCACAAAAAATGACATTCATATTACCAACCTGATGGGAAGGATTTCCTCCACTCTGGGTTTTTCTTCTTTGACCTGAAGCTTAGTTTCCGCAGCATTTTGCTTGTTTAGGCTTCTGTATATATCCCACACACAATCAGCCAACTAACACTGTTCATCCTGAGGGAGTATGAACAGACTTATGTGTCACTAGGACACTCCTTTGCTATTGTCCAGTGGAGCAAAAACCCATTTAAGTGAATTCCAGCGACTCACTACAACACTAGTACAACATGTACAAAGACCACCCTGTGTGTGAGTGGCATGCTAGAGTTGTTCATAAACACATAACACTGTGGTACCGTCCAGGAATTTCAGCCAAGTCAGACAGTCAGTCACTCCACCTTGATAATCTTGCTGTAAACTATTACACATGTACGTGATCCGTCAAATCCACAGGAATTATTATGCCATACAGAATATATGCATATCCAAGCCATGACCTGCTGGGTTTCAGGTCTGTTTTAGGGGAACACAGTGGGCCCAGGTATGGGATTTAAATTGGCACTTTCCTGGTTTAGTAATCCATCAGTGATGATGCCAGGCCAGTTGACATTTCAGTCAGAGACCGCTTTCCCATGTCCATCAAGTGTGACCTGGTAAAACATACAGTCTCATCTCACCACTAACAAAACCCTGCTTAACGAATACACACATAGAATATAACCTAAAAACCAACTCAAATAGATTTTCTTACTAGAAATGACAATCTGTTCTCTTTAAGATCAGGGAAATATCACTCATCTCAAGGTCGGAGCATCTTGTCGCAAGAGACTCAGCAGCGTGCAACTGTCACAAGAATTTCTTAGAGACTCAATCACTGGGTTCATTACATTTACTATCAATTAACAGAACACCACTGACTGAATATTAATGTATATCAAGATTTTAGAGATGGTGTATAAAACAAAGTGAACCTGTTTAAAGAGATAATGATCTTATATCAGCTGATGCCATATATGCAACTGTTGTGCTCCCCAATGGTCTGTTAGTGTTACTAAATAACTGATCAGATGCCAGTCAGCTGGTGAATTATACAGTTAGCTGAAATATTAATGATAATAACCTCACATAACTACTTCATGTTATGAAGATTTCTCACAACAGTCTGTCATTTAAAGAAGCCAATGACAAACATACCAAACCTAAAATAAGCTAAATTCGTTTCTGTACAGACCCTGCATTCCAGCTTTGTCCCGAAGTTATCCTCCAATTAGTAGATGGACAATTATGTCCAGTTATACAATATGCAAGTACAGCTACTTGTGAGTGATCAACAAGGGTCATGACTTCCTGACGCTCTGTCAAGATGACAGGACCATTCAGGCAAAATACTCAGGGTGTGTGTATGTTTGGGGAAGGGGGGGAGGGGGGGGGGGGGAGAAATCCATGCACATGCAGAGTTTTCTTATGCCAGGTCAGTCAGGTAGAGGAGGTGGCATTCTGCAGTAACATAAGACCTCACAGGTAACATGCTCAGTAATGTAATTATTAATTACCAGACATCTTACCATGAAGGCTTTACTGGTTCACTGGCCCTTATTTATTCATGTCCTGGTTATATGTGGAGTCTTATCAGACATACCACTGATATCCAACCAAAGCACATGTTACATCCTATACACTGTGAGATCAATCAGCTGTTGGTTCCTTATTCCTCCTATTCTTACCCCAGACCACTGTGGTCCTTCACAAATTAACCTGAACAGCAAATAAGTTTCTGAAGAATATGTGTTAGTTATCACTGTATCCAAGAGCTGAAGAGTAAACACACAAACACACAAATACTTAGCGGACCACACTGAGCTGGCAGCACACCTAACCTGGTGTCAATTTGGGCTCTGCATTCCAAACTGTCATTACACAATATCACAATGTGGGTATGCCCCATGAAATATCAATACTCTTGATCAGTCAACCAGACACAAAGGATTCCACTGCCCTGCCCAGGTATGAATGCACATTCCAATGTGCAACCAAGATTATGTAGGTCAACAAGCTAACAACTTACAGGCAAAGTCTAATGTCCGTGATAAGAATCCCATATTAGGAAAGGAAGAAGATAAGGCAGTCCACCTACACACGATATTTGAATCCTAGGACCTTAATCCTCAAGCTATAGTTGGTAACAGTGATGTGTGATCTGCCTGAAATCTCTGCTTTTTCATTGATAAATGTCACACAATGACAAACACCTCAGAGTTAGCCTATGACCTGGAAATTTCTTGCATGCAGGTTGTTCAGGTATTAAAAGCTAATTAATAATGTCTTCCTGGGCCACTGCTTTTTTAGCCATTAAATGCACTTAATTGTTGTGTCTAATTCTAAGAAAAATTAAAATTAATTACAATCTTCCTGCCAGTCCACTTGTTTATTCTGTGACCTGTATTTACTACTTTGGTTCTTTGATCTATTGAACTCACTTGAAGCCTTGATTTGTAAAAGATGAAGACTTGTTAAATACACACATAAACATGAACAGCCATTTCCTTGTAGGACTCAACAAAGTATCATGTTCATAAAACAGATTGGATACAAAACAGAATTTATTTTATGATTTAAATCATATTCAATTAAAAATAGTCTTGAGAATACTCCCAGACAGCTAGTCACAAGAAAACATAAGGCCTACAGGCCAAATGCAAATCTGTGAAATTGGATATACATCAGGTATATAATCCTTCTCTTGACCATTATTTGAAAAGTACTTGATTATTTTTCAAGTACATGTGTGACATGTACATGCACAAACCAAGCATTAAAATTTTGAACTTGCATGAGTACAAGTACACAAACATGTACATGACCAAAGCCTGATGTAGTGTTTATCAGACAACTAAAACATTCTCATACAACTGAAAGGCCTCACACCTCTTCTCCATACACAGAGGTGTCGCCACCCTTGGTTCAGCAAGTGCAATGAGCAGATACAAGGTTTAGAGTATAAAGGTTTAGAGAAATCTCAGGTTTTACTTTACCAATGAAATCCCTATCTTCCACAGAGTTCAATTATTTCTGATGATAAGCCCACATTTGACAATTGCATATTTCAGGCCAATATATCAAACTATTCCTGAGATACAGGTATGGATGTATGCTACACAAAAATTATTATAGGTAGTGCCACCAGTTTTGTGCTTAAGATGACTATAGAGGACGTATGAACATACAAAATCTCAGGCCAATATGTAAAAACAATCATGAGATATGTGAATGAATGTACTCAATGCAATAAAAGGATCATAAGTGGTGCCACCAATTCAGTGTCTGAGAAAGCTGTCCATGATATATGGACATAATGTATGGACATGCTAAATTTCCTTACAATACATCAAAGCAATCTCAAGATATATGCACTATGTTATCCAATGCAAAAAATATTGCAGGTGACACCACCAGTCCTGTGTACGAGAAAGCTATGAAAGATGTGTGGACATGCAAACTCAGGGATCTATAGGTCAAATCACTCCTGAGATACTGTGGTTCGTATTCACAAGGCTAATTTTTGGGGACTGTCACGTTTTTGTTGCTTGATGAGGCTTCTTGTTTAGTGATCAGTAACCTACCAATAGTATATTCACCATCACATTATTAATTAAATCCTAAGAACTTCATGATGACCAACACAGTATAAATTTTTGTGCCCTAGGTGCAGATAATTTTGAAAATCTGATATACGCTGGAACCTATCTGAAAATCCAACCGGTCTGATTAGGCCACAGGTCTGTCTATTAAGACCACCCTTGGGTGAACCAAACACATCCACATTGGTATTAACTAACCTGTCAAATAAGACCACCTGTGAACTGAGACCACTGTTGGCCAATCCCTCAGGTGGTCTCACTACACTTTCACTGTAATTTACACATTTACACTTTACATAAACTATGTTATATTTATTTATTAATAATAACAATTTTTGGTAGAATATCTGTTACATTTTATGATATCAATCTTTTACCTTTGAAACCTGCATGTGTGGTAACATTGATAACATACATAAGATGAGGCTATATGAAACCTGCAGGTGTGGTAACATTGATAACATACATAAGATGAGGCTATATGAAACCTGCATGTGTTGTAACATTGAAAACATACATAAGATGAGGCTATATGAAACCTGCAGGTGTAGTAACATTGATAACATAGAAAAGATGAGGCTATATGAAACCTGCAGATGTGGTTACGTTGATAACATACATAAGACGAGGCTATATGAAACCTGCAGGTGTGGTAACATTGATAACATACATAAGACAAGGCTATATGAAACATGCAGGTGTGGTAACATTGATAACATACATAAGACGAGGCTACATGAAACATGCAGGTGTGGTAACATTGATAACATACATAAGACAAGGCTACATGAAACCTGCAGGTGTGGTAACATTGATAAAATACATAAGACGAGACTACATGAAACCTGCAGGTGTGGTTACATTGATAACATACATAAGACGAGGCTATATGAAACCTGCAGGTGTGGTTACATTGATAACATACATAAGACGAGGCTATATGAAACCTGCAGGTGTGGTAATATTGATAACATACATAAGACGAGGCTATATGAAACCTGCAGGTGTGGTAACATTGATAACATACATAAGACGAGGCTATATGAAACCTGCAGGTGTGGTTACATTGATAACATACATAAGACGAGGCTATAAGAAACCTGCAGGTGTGGTAACATTGATAACATACATAAGACGAGGCTATATGAAACCTGCAGGTGTGGTAACATTGATAACATACATAAGACGAGGCTATATGAAACCTGCAGGTGTGGTAACATTGATTACATTCATAAGACGAGGCTATATGAAACCTGCAGGTGTGGTAACATTGATAACATACATAAGACGAGGCTATATGAAACCTGCAGGTGTGGTAACATTGATAACATACATAAGATAAGGCTATATGAAACCTGCAGGTGTGGTAACATTGATAACATACATAAGATGAGGCTATATGAAACCTGCAGGTGTGGTAACATTGATAACATACATAAGACGAGGCTATATGAAACCTGCAGGTGTGGTAACATTGATTACATACATAAGAGGAGGCTATATGAAACCTGCAGGTGTTGTAACATTGATAACATACATAAGATGAGGCTATTTGAAATCTGCTTATTTGGTAACATTGATAACATTCATAAGATGAGGCTATATGAAACCTGCAGGTGTGGTAACATTGATAACATACATAAGACGAGGCTATATGAAACCTGCTCATTTGGTAACATTGATAACATACATAAGACGAGGCTGTATGAAACCTGCAGGTGTGGTAACATTGATAACATGCATAAGATGAGGCTATTTGAAACCTGCTCATTTTGTAACATTGATAACATACATAAGACGAGGCTATATGAATCCTGCAGGTGTGGTAACATTGATAACATACATAAGATGAGGCTATTTAAAACCTGCTCATTTGGTAACATTGATAACATACATAAGATGAGGCTATATGAAACCTGCAGGTGTGGTAACATTGATAACATACATAAGATAGGGCTATATGAAACCTGCTCATTTTGTAACATTGATAACATACATAAGATGAGGTTTTATGAAACCTGCAGGTGTGGTAACATTGATAACATACATAAGATGAGGCTATATGAAACCTGCAGGTGTGGTAACATTAATAACATACATAAGATGAGGCTATTTGAAACCTGCTCATTTGGTAACATTGATAACATACATAAGATGAGGCTATATGAAACCTGCAGGTGTGGTAACATTGATTATATTCATAAGATAAGGCTATATAACCTGCATGTGTGGTAACATTGATAACATACTTAAGATGAGGCTATATGAATCCTGCAGGTGTGGTAACTTTGATAACATACATAAGATGAGGCTATATGAAACCTGCAGGTGTTGTTACATTGATAACATACATAAGATGAGGCTATATGAAACCTGCAGGTGTGGTTACATTGATAACATACATAAGATGAGGCTATATGAAACCTGCAGGTGTGGTAACATTGACAACATACATAAGATGAGGCTATATGAAACCTGCAGATGTGGTAACATTGATAACATACATAAGATGAGGCTATATGAAACCTGCAGGTGTGGTAACATTGATAACATACATAAGATGAGGCTATATGAAACCTGCTCATTTGGTAACATTAATAACATACATAAGATGAGGCTATTTGAAACCTGTTTATTTGGTAACATTGATAACATACATAAGATGAGGCTATATGAAACCTGCAGGTGTGGTAACATTGATTATATTCATAAGATAAGGCTATATAACCTGCATGTGTGGTAACATAGATAACATACATAAGATGAGGCTATATGAAACCTGCAGGTGTGGTAACATTGATAACATATATAAGATGCGGCTATTTGAAACCTGCAGGTTGGGTAACATTGATAACATGCATAAGATGAGGCTATTTGAAACCTGCTCATTTGGTAACATTGATAACATACATAAGATGAGGCTATATGAAACCTGCAGGTGAGGTAACATTGATAACATACATAAGATGAGGCTATATGAAACCTGCAGGTGTGGTAACATTGATAACATACATAAGATGAGGCTATTTGAAACCTGCAGGTGTGGTAACATTGATAACATACATAAGATGAGGCTATATGAAACCTGCAGGTGTAGTAACATTGATAACATACATAAGATGAGGCTATATGAAACCTGCAGGTGTTGTAACATTGATAACATACATAAGATGAGGCTATTTGAAATCTGCTCATTTGGTAACATTGATAACATACATAAGATGAGGCTATATGAAACCTGCAGGTGTGGTAACATTGATAACATACATAAGATGAGGCTATATGAAACCTGCAGGTGTGGTAACATTGATAACATACATAAGATGAGGCTATATGAAACCTGCAGGTGTGGTAACATTGATAACATACATAAGATGAGGCTATTTGAAACCTGCTCATTTTGTAACATTGATAACATACATAAGATGAGGTTTTATGAAACCTGCAGGTGTGGTAACATTGATAACATACATAAGATGAGGCTATATGAAACCTGCAGGTGTGGTAACATTAATAACATACATCAGATGAGGCTATTTGAAACCTTCTCATTTGGTAACATTGATAACATACATAAGATGAGGTTATATGAAACCTGCAGGTGTGGTAACATTGATTATATTCATAAGATAAGGCTATATAACCTGCATGTGTGGTAACATTGATAACATACTTAAGATGAGGCTATATGAAACCTGCAGGTGTGGTAACATTGATAACATACATAAGACGAGGCTATATGAAACCTGCAGGTGTGGTTACATTGATAACATACATAAGATGAGGCTATATGAAACCTGCAGGTGTGGTTACATTGATAACATACATAAGACGAGGCTATATGAAACCTGCAGGTGTGGTAACATTGATAACATACATAAGACGAGGCAATATGAAACCTGCAGGTGTGGTAACATTGATTACATTCATAAGACGAGGCTATATGAAACCTGCAGGTGTGGTTACATTGATAACATACATAAGATGAGGCTATATGAAACCTGCAGGTGTGGTTACATTGATAACATACATAAGATGAGGCTATATGAAACCTGCAGGTGTGGTAACATTGATAACATACATAAGACGAGGCTATATGAAACCTGCAGGTGTGGTTACATTGATAACATACATAAGATGAGGCTATATGAAACCTGCAGGTGTGGTTACATTGATATAATACATAAGATGAGGCTATATGAAACCTGCAGGTGTGGTAACATTGATAACATACATAAGACGAGGCTATATGAAACCTGCAGGTGTGGTTACATTGATAACATACATAAGATGAGGCTATATGAAACCTGCAGGTGTGGTTACATTGATAACATACATAAGATGAGGCTATTTGAAACCTGCTCCTTTGGTAACATTGATAACATACATAAGACGAGGCTATATGAAACCTGTAGGTGTGGTAACATTGATTACATTCATGAGATAAGGCTATATAACCTGCATGTGTGGTAACATTGATAACATACATAAGATGAGGCTATATGAAACCTGCAGATGTGGTAACATTGATAACATACATAAGATGAGGCTATATGAAACCTGCAGGTGTGGTAACATTGATAACATACATAAGATGAGGCTATATGAAACCTGCTCATTTGGTAACATTGATAACATACATAAGATGAGGCTATTTGAAACCTGTTTATTTGGTAACATTGATAACATACATAAGATGAGGCTATATGAAACATGCAGGTGTGGTAACATTGATTATATTCATAAGATAAGGCTATATAACCTGCATGTGTGGAAACATTGAAAACATACATAAGACGAGGCTATATGAAACCTGCAGGTGTGGTTACATTGATTACAATCATAAGATAAGGCTATATGAAACCTGCAGGTGTGGTAGAATTGATAACATACATAAGATGAGGCTATATGAAACCTGCAGGTGTGGTAACATTGATAACATACATAAGACGAGGCTATATGAAACCTGCAGGTGTGGTTACATTGATAACATACATAAGATGAGGCTATATGAAACCTGCAGGTGTGGTTACATTGATAACATACATAAGATGAGGCTATATGAAACCTGCAGGTGTGGTAACATTGATTATATTCATAAGATAAGGCTATATCACCTGCATGTGTGGTAACCTGGATAACATACATAAGATGAGAATATATGAAACCTGCAGATGTGGTAACATTGATAACATACATAAGATGAGGCTATATGAAACCTGCAGGTGTGGTAACATTGGTAACATACATAAGATGAGGCTATTTGAAACCTGCTCATTTGGTAACATTGATAACATACATAAGATGAGGCTATATGAAACCTGCAGGTGTGGTAACATTGATTATGTTCATAAGATAAGGCTATATAACCTGCATGTGTGGTTACATTGATAACATTCATAAGATGAGGCTATATGAAACCTGCAGGTGTGGTTACATTGATAACATACATAAGATGAGGCTATTTGAAACCTGCTCCTTTGGTAACATTGATAACATACATAAGATGAGGCTATATGAAACCTGCAGGTGTGGTTACATTGATAACATACATAAGATGAGGCTATATGAAACCTGCAGGTGTGGTAACATTGATAACATACATAAGATGAGGCTATTTGAAACCTGCTCCTTTGGTAACATTGATTACATACATAACACGAGGCTATATGAAACCTGCAGGTGTGGTAACATTGATAACATACATAAGACGAGGCTATATGAAACCTGCAGGTGTGGTAACATTGATTATATTCATAAGATAAGGCTATATAACCTGCATGTGTGGTAACATGGATAACATACACAGGATGAGAATATATGAAACCTGCAGGTGTGGTAACATTGATGACATACATAAGATGAGGCTATATGAAACCTGCTCATTTGGTAACATTGATAACATACATAAGACGAGGCTATATGAAACCTGCAGGTGTGGTAACATTGATTATATTCATAAGATAAGGCTTTATAACCTGCAGGTGTGGTAACATGGATAACATACATAAGATGAGAATATATGAAACCTGCAGGTGTGGTAACATTGATAACATACATAAGATGAGGCTATATGAAACCTGCAGGTGTGGTAACATTGGTAACATACATAAGATGAGGCTATTTGAAACCTGCTCATTTGGTAACATTGATAACATACATAAGATGAGGCTATATGAAACCTGCAGGTGTAGTAACATTGATTATATTCATAAGATAAGGCTATATAACCTGCATGTGTGGTTACATTGATAACATTCATAAGATGAGGCTATATGAAACCTGCAAGTGTGGTTACATTGATAACATACATAAGATGGGGCTATATGAAACCTGCAGGTGTGGTAACATTGATAACATACATAAGACGAGGCTATATGAAACCTGCAGGTATGGTAACATTGATAACATACATAAGACGAGGCTATATGAAACCTGCAGGTGTGGTAACATTGATAACATAAATAAGATGAGGCTATTTGAAACCTGCTCATTTGGTAACATTGATAACATACATAAGATTAGGCTATATGAAACCTGCAGGTGTGGTAACATTGATAAAATACATGAGACGGGGCTATATGAAACCTCCTCATGTTGTAACATTGTTAACATACATAAGATGAGGCTATATGAAACCTGCAGGTGTGGTAACATTGATAACATACATAAGATGAGGCTATATGAAACCTGCAGGTGTGGTAACATTGATAACATACATAAGACGAGGCTATATGAAACCTGCAGGTGTGGTAACATTGATTACATTCATAAGATGAGGCTATATGAAACCTGCAGGTTTGGTAACATTGATAACATACATAAGAAGAGGCTATATGAAACCTGCAGGTGTGGTTACATTGATAACATACATAAGATGAGGCTATTTGAAACCTGCTCCTTTGGTAACATTGATAACATACATAAGACGAGGCTTTATGAAACCTGTAGGTGTGGTTACATTGATTACAATCATAAGATAAGGCTATATGAAACCTGCAGGTGTGGTAACATTGATAACATACATAAGATGAGGCTATATGAAACCTGCAGGTGTGGTAACATTGATAACATACATAAGACGAGGCTATATGAAACCTGCAGGTGCGGTTACATTGATAACATACATAAGATGAGGCTATATGAAACCTGCAGGTGTGGTTACATTGATAACATACATAAGATGAGGCTATATGAAACCTGCAGGTGTGGTTACATTGATAACATACATAAGAAGAGGCTATATGAAACCTGCAGGTGTGGTTACATTGATAACATACATAAGATGAGGCTATTTGAAACCTGCTCCTTTGGTAACATTGATAACATACATAAGACGAGGCTTTATGAAACCTGTAGGTGTGGTAACATTGATTACATTCATAAGATAAGGCTATATAACCTGCATGTGTGGTAACATTGATAACATACATAAGATGAGGCTATATGAAACCTGCAGATGTGGTAACATTGATAACATACATAAGATGAGGCTATATGAAACCTGCAGGTGTGGTAACATTGATAACATACATAAGATGAGGCTATATGAAACCTGCTCATTTGGTAACATTGATAACATACATAAGATAAGGCTATTTGAAACCTGTATATTTGGTAACATTGATAACATACATAAGATGAGGCTATATGAAACCTGCAGGTGTGGTAACATTGATTATATTCATAAGATAAGGCTATATAACCTGCATGTGTGGTAACATTGATAACATACATAAGATGAGGCTATATGAAACCTGCAGGTGTGGTAACATTGATAACATACATAAGATAAGGCTATATAACCTGCATGTGTGGAAACATTGATAACATACATAAGACGAGGCTATATGAAACCTGCAGGTGTGGTTACATTGATTACAATCATAAGATAAGGCGATATGAAACCTGCAGGTGTGGTAACATTGATAACATACATAAGATGAGGCTATATGAAACCTGCAGGTGTGGTAACATTGATAACATACATAAGACGAGGCTATATGAAACCTGGAGGTGTGGTTACATTGATAACATACATAAGATGAGGCTATTTGAAACCTGCAGGAGTGGTTACATTGATAACATACATAAGATGAGGCTATTTGAAACCTGCTCCTTTGGTAACATTGATAACATACATAAGATGAGGCTATATGAATCCTGCAGGTGTGGTTACATTGATAACATACATAAGATGAGGCTATATGAAACCTGCAGGTGTGGTAACATTGATAACATACATAAGATGAGGCTATTTGAAACCTGCTCCTTTGGTAACATTGATTACATACATAACACGAGGCTATATGAAACCTGCAGGTGTGGTAACATTGATAACATACATAAGATGAGGCTATATGAAACCTGCAGGTGTGGTTACATTGATTACATTCATAAGATAAGGCTAAATGAAACCTGCATGTGTGGTAACATTGATAACATACATAAGATGAGGCTATATGAAACCTGCAAGTGTGGTAACATTGATAACATACATAAGATGGGGCTATATGAAACCTGCTCATTTTGTAACATTGATAACATACATAAGATGAGGCTATATGAAACCTGCAGGTGTGGTAACATTGATAACATACATAAGATGAGGCTATATGAAACCTGCAGGTGTGGTTACATTGATAACATACATAAGGCGAGGCTATATGAAACCTGCAGGTGTGGTAACATTGATTACATTCATATGATAAGGCTATATGAAACCTCCATGTGTGGAAACATTGATAACATACATAAGATGAGGCTATATGAAACCTGCAGGTGTGGTAACATTGATAACATACATAAGATGAGGCTATATGAAACCTGCAGGTGTGGTTACATTGATAACATACATAAGATGAGGCTATTTGAAACCTGCTCATTTGGTAACATTGATAACATACATAAGACGAGGCTATATGAAATCTGCAGGTGTGGTAACATTGATTATATTCATAAGATAAGGCTATATAACCTGCATGTGTGGTAACATGGATAACATACATAAGATGAGAATATATGAAACCTGCAGGTGTGGTAACATTGATGACATACATAAGATGAGGCTATATGAAACCTGCTCATTTGGTAACATTGATAACATACATAAGATGAGGCTATATGAAACCTGCAGGTGTGGTAACATTGATTATATTCATAAGATAAGGCTATATAACCTGCATGTGTGGTAACATGGATAACATACATAAGATGAGAATATATGAAACCTGCAGGTGTGGTAACATTGATAACATACATAAGATGAGGCTATATGAAACCTGCAGGTGTGGTAACATTGGTAACATACATAAGATGAGGCTATTTAAAACCTGCTCATTTGGTAACATTGATAACATACATAAGATGAGGCTATATGAAACCTGCAGGTGTGGTAACATTGATTATATTCATAAGATAAGGCTATATAACCTGCATGTGTGGTTACATTGATAACATTCATAAGATGAGGCTATATGAAACCTGCAGATGTGGTTACATTGATAACATACATAAGATGAGGCTATTTGAAACCTGCTCCTTTGGTAACATTGATAACATACATAAGATGAGGCTATATGAAACCTGCAGGTGTGGTTACATTGATAACATACATAAGATGAGGCTATATGAAACCTGCAGGTGTGGTAACATTGATAACATACATAAGATGAGGCTATTTGAAACCTGCTCCTCTGGTAACATTGATTACATACATAACACGAGGCTATATGAAACCTGCAGGTGTGGTAACATTGATAACATACATAAGACGAGGCTATATGAAACCTGCAGGTGTGGTTACATTGATTACATTCATAAGAGAAGGCTATATGAAACCTGCATGTGTGGTAACATTGATTACATACATAAGATGAGGCTATATGAAACCTGCAAGTGTGGTAACATTGATAACATACATAAGATGGGGCTATATGAAACCTGCTCATTTTGTAACATTGATAACATACATAAGATGAGGCTATATGAAACCTGCAGGTGTGGTAACATTGATAACATACATAAGATGAGGCTATATGAAACCTGCAGGTGTGGTTACATTGATAACATACATAAGGCGAGGCTATATGAAACCTGCAGGTGTGGTAACATTGATTACATTCATATGATAAGGCTATATGAAACCTCCATGTGTGGAAACATTGATAACATACATAAGATGAGGCTATATGAAACCTGCAGGTGTGGTAACATTGATAACATACATAAGATGAGGCTATATGAAACCTGCAGGTGTGGTTACATTGATAACATACATAAGATGAGGCTATTTGAAACCTGCTCATTTGGTAACATTGATAACATACATAAGACGAGGCTATATGAAACCTGCAGGTGTGGTAACATTGATTATATTCATAAGATAAGGCTATATAACCTGCATGTGTGGTGACATGGATAACATACATAAGATGAGAATATATGAAACCTGCAGGTGTGGTAACATTGATGACATACATAAGATGAGGCTATATGAAACCTGCTCATTTGGTAACATTGATAACATACATAAGATGAGGCTATATGAAACCTGCAGGTGTGGTAACATTGATTATATTCATAAGATAAGGCTATATAACCTGCATGTGTGGTAACATGGATAACATACATAAGATGAGAATATATGAAACCTGCAGGTGTGGTAACATTGATAACATACATAAGATGAGGCTATATGAAACCTGCAGGTGTGGTAACATTGGTAACATACATAAGATGAGGCTATTTGAAACCTGCTCATTTGGTAACATTGATAACATACATAAGATGAGGCTATATGAAACCTGCAGGTGTGGTAACATTGATTATATTCATAAGATAAGGCTATATAACCTGCATGTGTGGTTACATTGATAACATTCATAAGATGAGGCTATATGAAACCTGCAGATGTGGTTACATTGATAACATACATAAGATGAGGCTATTTGAAACCTGCTCCTTTGGTAACATTGATAACATACATAAGATGAGGCTATATGAAACCTGCAGGTGTGGTTACATTGATAACATACATAAGATGAGGCTATATGAAACCTGCAGGTGTGGTAACATTGATAACATACATAAGATGAGGCTATTTGAAACCTGCTCCTCTGGTAACATTGATTACATACATAACACGAGGCTATATGAAACCTGCAGGTGTGGTAACATTGATAACATACATAAGACGAGGCTATATGAAACCTGCAGGTGTGGTTACATTGATTACATTCATAAGAGAAGGCTATATGAAACCTGCATGTGTGGTAACATTGATTACATACATAAGATGAGGCTATATGAAACCTGCAAGTGTGGTAACATTGATAACATACATAAGATGGGGCTATATGAAACCTGCTCATTTTGTAACATTGATAACATACATAAGATGAGGCTATATGAAACCTGCAGGTGTGGTAACATTGATAACATACATAAGACGAGGCTATATGTAACCTGCAGGTGTGGTTACATTGATAACATACATAAGGCGAGGCTATATGAAACCTGCAGGTGTGGTAACATTGATTACATTCATATGATAAGGCTATATGAAACCTCCATGTGTGGAAACATTGATAACATACATAAGATGAGGCTATATGAAACCTGCAATCGGGTAACATTGATAACATACATAAGATGAGGCTATATGAAACCTGCAGGTGTGGTTACATTGATAACATACATAAGATGAGGCTATTTGAAACCTGCTCATTTGGTAACATTGATAACATACATCAGACGAGGCTATATGAAACCTGCAGGTGTGGTAACATTGATTATATTCATAAGATAAGGCTATATAACCTGCATGTGTGGTAACATGGATAACATACATAAGATGAGAATATATGAAACCTGCAGGTGTGGTAACATTGATGACATACATAAGATGAGGCTATATGAAACCTGCTCATTTGGCAACATTGATAACATACATAAGACGAGGCTATATGAAACCTGCAGGTGTGGTAACATTGATTATATTCATAAGATAAGGCTATATAACCTGCATGTGTGGTAACATGGATAACATACATAAGATGAGAATATATGAAACCTGCAGGTGTGGTAACATTGATAACATACATAAGATGAGGCTATATGAAACCTGCAGGTGTGGTAACATTGGTAACATACATAAGATGAGGCTATTTGAAACCTGCTCATTTGGTAACATTGATAACATACATAAGATGAGGCTATATGAAACCTGCAGGTGTGGTAACATTGATTATATTCATAAGATAAGGCTATATAACCTGCATGTGTGGTTACATTGATAACATTCATAAGATGAGGCTATATGAAACCTGCAAGTGTGGTTACATTGATAACATACATAAGATGGGGCTATATGAAACCTGCAGGTGTGGTAACATTGATAACATACATAAGACGAGGCTATATGAAACCTGCAGGTATGGTAACATTGATAACATACATAAGACGAGGCTATATGAAACCTGCAGGTGTGGTAACATTGATAACATAAATAAGATGAGGCTATTTGAAACCTGCTCATTTGGTAACATTGATAACATACATAAGATTAGGCTATATGAAACCTGCAGGTGTGGTAACATTGATAAAATACATGAGACGGGGCTATATGAAACCTCCTCATTTTGTAACATTGTTAACATACATAAGATGAGGCTATATGAAACCTGCAGGTGTGGTAACATTGATAACATACATAAGATGAGGCTATTTGAAACCTGCTCATTTGGTAACATTGATAACATACATAAGACGAGGCTATATGAAACCTGCAGGTGTGGTAACATTGATTACATTCATAAGATAAGGCTATATGAAACCTGCATGTGTGGTAACATTGATAACATACATAAGATGGGGCTATATGAAACCTGCTCATTTGGTAACATTGATAACATACATAAGATGAGGCTATATGAAACCTGCAAGTGTGGTAACATTGATAACATACATAAGATGGGGCTATATGAAACCTGCAGGTGTGGTAACATTGATAACATACATAAGATGGGGCTATATGAAACCTGCAGGTATGGTAACATTGATAACATACATAAGACGAGGCTATATGAAACCTGCAGGTGTGGTAACATTGATAACCCAATCGCATCTACTTTTACATTGGCAAGGTTCACGTGACTGGGTCTGGCGTGTTTACTTTGTAAAGTCTTTTAAATGGACAAGGTTCATGTGAATGAGTCTGGCGTGTTTATTATAAGAGGCATCATGAGATGCAGTGCCGACTGGCGGTCGAATTATTCTTTTTTTTTTTTTTTGGGGGGGGGGGGGGGTTGTTTGTTGGAGTTTCCTGGAAACATCCTTTCACGTCATGCAATTTATGTATATGCATTAGAATGGATTCTTTCCCGCAGGGATCAGAAACAATGAGAGCACTGATAGTACTTAGATAGTAGAACAATAATTCATTACATATATAATATATATGCACATTAATGTAAACAAATCGTTATTAACAAGAATATGTAACGGAAAATCAATATTTTTTATTGTTGGAAAGGTGTTTTTAAAATGTGCTATTGGGATAATGCACAATGCACATAATGCCAAAGTTTATAAACGTGGGAAAACGATACTAAACTGTGAAGTAACACCAAAGAAACATGTTTTTCACAGTACATTTTAATGTGTTATGTTATTCAAATATATAGGACTACGTATGTCCAACAATGCCTATCAAAATTATGCCTAGTTACTATGATTTCATAGCAGTACATTCTGGTATCTTAGAGGAAAATTGCACGTACATATCTTTATGCACTTACTTATCCAGGTCTTCAATTTGCACTTTATTTCAGCGACATTTAAATGAAGCATAATTACATTATGAAATTAATATAAAATGGAAATATAATATATAATTACATTTATTAAATTCAACTTCACTTGAAGAAAAGTAGGAAATTTATTTAATAATTTTGAGACGCACAATTCCTTGGTTAACTAGATGTATACACGAGACCTAACTTCAAATCATATATCTAATCTGGTAACCTCCGTATGCAACTTTGTACATTTAAGCCCTCATATAGTCAGAATGCAGAAGTCATGCACTGCTGATAAAACTTCAGCTTCAGCAGGAATGCATTCGGTCTCCCCAGGCTGCAAGGTGGTGATTTCACGGAGATGCAGAGTTCCAGTTAATTATAAAACAACATGCAGCAACAATTCAATAATTCTAAAGAAGCGCCTGGAATGTTCCAAAAACTTCTAATAAGTTATGATCCCTTGGGTGTTTGTTTATTTATTTATTTTGTATTCACCAGTCCCGTCAGCTGTAGAGATGCGGACCATGACCTACACCTTGCAATTATACATGTCGTTTGGTTCCTGAACATTGTAAATGATATCCTTTGTTGATTAATGTAATAGGTGCCAATTTAAAGTAGTAATTTTCACTCCGAATCCCCGCCTGGTTGGCCACATGATGTGTGCTGTCTTTCCGCTAAAATCTTCTGTGTGATAGGAAAATTTCCGTGTGCTAATAAAACTGTCAATCAAACGTGAAAATGACAAGGTCGGGTGGGTAAAAATAGAAGCCGACACCCTGTGGTATTTTAGGTCTTCGAAAGGGGCAAGTTTGAGACAAAGCCATCAAACATTTTGCAATATAGATATATTTGTATACCTGCGTCTTTTAAATCTTATCTTACAGCAATGGAAAGATACAATTATATTTCAGTCTAATTTGTCCACCTGCATGGTTTCTCGTCATTTTGAATACACCATGCGCATGCATATCGAAAGTCCGCATCTTCGGTCTTTATATTTTACTTTCACTGTGTCACCGTCACTATTTATATACCCTAAAGCTTCTAATTTAAGATTGGCAAATGCATTTTATTCATTTGTCCTGCATGTATCATGACTGAGACTGACTCCGCCGTATGACTTTAAAGGATTATCATGACCAAGACACATTTTCCATATTTAATCCCTGGGCCATGCATGCACGGTGACTGGGTTTTGAGAGCGATATCAATATAAAGCGGCGTTTATACCAGGCGCACGGTATATGCAATATATATGCAGGTGGTCTGCGGTATACAGTATGTATTTTTTATGAATATAGGCAGCGAATGAAACCGATTTGAGAAATTGACATGGATGAAATGTAAAAAGGAGTTATAAGTTCTGGTATTAGTGGTAAGATTTTATGTTTAAAAGGTACAAACATTTAACGCAGTATTATTCCTTACAACAATGAATAGCCTGTTAAAGGCAAACATGTATTACCAAAAAAAAATTATTTACTTCAATTCATAATATAATAGGTTATATTTTTATAATTTTATTTGCTATGTGCCATATATATTTAAGGATGTTTTGCAGCTCCTCCCAAAATCTGTTTCACTGGCAGTGACAGTGCTTTTTTCAATCACTAATGAAAATTATAATACGCACATACTATATACGTGTATATATATATATATAGGCCTATATACACACACACGCACACACAAAAGCGCGCACACGTGCACGTACACATGTAGCCTATACATATACAGAAAGTACTACACATATACAAATTTGTAAAATCTGTTCAGTATGTGTTGAAACCGTATTAATACATATTTGTTCAAGCGTATAAGTCACTTACTGTCTTGTCTTACATATTCAAGGATCTAGGTGTAGGCGTGCAGTTCCACGTACATCGTATAATAATTACATCAATATTTCATGAAGTATATTATCTTTATATTTTACACTGGAAAATTAACTATATCCATAAATTATCTGGCTCTTTCTAAGTTAAGACGGTATTAATTTTATTTTCAATCCAAAAAGTCTCTTAGAATGATTGACAGTTCTTGTGCACGGCCGATTGTGCCCGATAACGATTGTACATAGAATGTTTGGCACAGAAATGATCACTAGTAAACAATCAGACATCACATATATATATACGACATGATATATGACAGTATCTTCGATTTTTATTTATGAAAATATGTTAATATTTAAAATAAATACTCATCTTATTATATGATATTGGTAAAACATGGTTTTCCAGTGCCATTACATGACACAATAAGGAGGTCACTCAGATCACGTGCGTGGTGTCTGTCAAACGCGTCAGTCAGGATCTTGGTCACATGTTAGAACAACTCTTGACGTTCTGCTCTTTCATTTAAGTACAAATATGATAGATGACAATAGATATTTCACCCCCAAAACTTGCCCCAATTACGGGTATGTAAAATGGGCTTTAGCGCGCCCTGGCGGGCGCTTTTGAATTCTAGGCCTGTGACAAACCACGCGCCCGCCAAGGCGGTATTGGAGTTTAAAGGCTTACCCGGCTGTAAAATTTCCAAGCTTTCCATGGAAATCCATGCTTGATTTCCATGGAAATGAAGCATGGAGTATTGGCACTCTTTTTCCATGCTACATGAAAAAAAAAATCACCGATACATGCATGGAGTCCATGGAAAACCAGGGTTTTCTATTTCCATGCTGTCCATGGTGTCCGTGCTGTCCATGGAAAAGCACAGCTTTTTTGTCCGTGGTGTCCATGGTGTCCGTGCTGTCCATGGAAAAGCACAGCTTTGTGTCTGTTGTGTCCATGGTGTCCATACTGTCCATGGAAAAGCATGGAGTATTGGCACTCCTTTTTCCCTGTAGTATGGACACCATGGAAAATGTGCAGGTCCAGTCCATGCTGTCTGTGCTGCCATATTGTCCATGGAAAAGCAAGGACAAGCATGGAAAAGCATAAAACAAAAATAGGATTTGAGAAAAATTGTGTATAAATATATATATATATATATATATAGAGAGAGAGAGAGAGAGAGAGAGAGAGAGAGAGTGAGAGAGAGAGAGAGAGGAAATATGATAGTTACATATGTTTCCTTGAGCTTTCATTAATGTGATTAAGAACAATGTACCTCTCACTCATGTCGGGGTTTGTTGCTGTTTGTTGATCATTAGCAAAATGTTTAGTTTCAGCAAGATTAGGAATTCTGTATTCTTCTCCTTGCCAAAATACCACTACTAGCAAAAAACTAAGTTCGGTTTTGCAGAAATCCTGAACTAAAACATGAAAGAAAACTCTGGAAAGCCACCACACAAAAATAAAAAAGTAAATTTGAATGCAGGTTCACTGCTTTTATTCCACTAATGACAGTTACTTCCACCTTGTGTTTCTGCAGGTCTTCAACAATTCAGCAATCTTCACATTTATCATAGTAGTTTTAACTTCAGGCCATTTTTCCTGGACAAGACCTGTGAAGAGAAGAGGGAATAAGACATTATTTATTTAATTATAGAAATTTAGCTAAATGTTGCATTTTATCATAAACATGGACACAAGCTTTCACCAAATATACACTAAACAAATATATTGTAAAACCTAATAAATTATCCAAATAAAGACATATTATGTTCAAATTAATCTGTAAGTCAAAGATATACATGTGTGCAAGTTAAAATAAAAGTAAAGACATTTTTTGCAAACAATTAGTAAGAAATCTTAATTTTGGGTTATAAAAGGTAGACAGCTAGACAGTTGTAGACAAAAAAAATTGAAAAACTAGATGTGTCGGAACGACACGAATGCCCCCGCCTTGGGCAAATTAGAAACATTTGTAAAATTTGGAAAATTTTTTCAGTTCAGGAGGTGTTGTATGGTCAAAAGTAGGTCAACAAGGGCAAAATGCAAACTCGATCTGTAACGGGTCATTATCAAGCAACACACCAAAAATCATGCCAGTATATGCAGGCATTGTGAAAAAAAGTCCATACATGTGCATTTTCCATAAAAATTTCTGTCTTTCATGAAATTTTCTATGTTTAGGATCCGTAAAACAATCAAAAGTAGGTCAACCAGGATGAAACGCAAACTCGATCTGTAACTGTCATTATCTGCCCACACAAAAAAAATCAGGGTGGTATTTGCAGGCATTAAGTACTGCAAAAATCAGTACATATGCATTTGTTATGAAAATTTCTATTTTTCATGAAACTTTCTATGTTCAGGAAGAGTCAAATGGTCAAAAGTAGGTCAACTGAGACAAAACAAGAACTTGATCTGTAACTGGTCATTATCTGCCTACACACCAAAAATAAGGCCCATATCTGCAGGCACTGCGAAAAAAAGTCCATACATGTGCACCTTTTTATGAAATTTTCTATGTTAGAGCACCGTCAAACGGTCAAAAATAGGTCAACTGGGACAAAACGTGATCTCCATCTGTAACTGGTCAATATCTGCCGACACACCAAAATTCAGGCCAATATCTGCAGGCATTGCAAAAAAACGTCTGTACATGTGTATTTGTCATGAAATTTCATATTTTTCATGAAATTTTCTATGTTCAGGAGCCGTAAAACGGTCAAAAGTTAGTCAACCGGGACGAAACGCAAACTCGATCTGTAACTGGTCTATATCTGCCCACACACGAAAAATCAGGCCAATATCTGCAGGCACTGAGAAAAAAAACCGTACATGTGTATCTGTCATGAAATTTCATATTTTTCATGAAATTTTCTCTGTTCATGAGCCGTAAAACGGTCAAAAGTAGGTCAACCAGGACGAAATGCGAACTCGATCTGTAACTGGTCTATATCTGCTCACACACCAAAAATCAGGCCAATATCTGCAGGCATTGCGAAAAAAAGTCCGTACATGTGTATCTGTCATGAATATTTCTATTTTTCATGAAATTTTCTAAGTTTAGGAGCCGTAAAACGGTCAAAAGTAGGTCAACCAGGACGAAACGCGAACTCGATCTGTAACTGGTCTATATCTGCTAACACACCAAAAATCAGGCCAATATCTGCAGGCATTGCGAAAAAAAGTCTGTACATGTGTATCTGTCATGAATATTTCTATTTTTCATGAAATTTTCTAAGTTTAGGAGCCGTAAAACGGTCAAAAGTAGGTCAACCAGGACGAAACGCGAACTCGATCTGTAACTGGTCTATATCTGCTCACACACCAAAAATCAGGCCAATATCTGCAGGCATTGCGAAAAAAAGTCCGTACATGTGTATCTGTCATGAATATTTCTATTTTTCATGAAATGTTCTAAGTTTAGGAGCCGTTAAACGGTCAAAAGTAGGTCAACCGGGACGAAACGCGAACTCGATCTGTAACTGGTCTATATCTGCTCACACACCAAAAATCAGGCAAATATCTGCAGGCAATGCGAAAAAAAGTCAGTACAACTGTTTCATTTCGGAATGACGGAATGACGGAATGACGGACATGGGTAAAACTATATGCCCCGGCCACTTTGTGGCGGGGGCATAAAAAATGCAATCATTAACAATCTGATGCAAGTATGTCAAACTGTAGACCAACAAAGATTTATCTTTACAAGAATGACATTATTTTCACTTCTGAGTATTATATAGTTCTCTGAATGACTGAATAAATTTAAATATAATAATTACTGAATTGCTTCTCTTTTTCATCATTCCTGATAAAATTATATGAGCCTGATAACTCAAAGATAAAGGTTCATTTACTGTAAATGCCCTGGAGTTTTTCTTGGTTGTCCAAGACTTGGTGGCTCTCTGCTTCTTATTTCCAGGCTGCCCGGTCAGTCTCCTGCCTTTGTATTCTTTGTTTGTGTATAATCAACGGAAAAGCAGTTTAGCTTTTTTTTCCATACTCATGTTTTATTCCAGGTTGATTTCAGTTGCTCCTTCAAAATATAAAACAGAGGGGTAGATAAAAATATGTAACAGTAAGCTTAGTAAGATTTATATAAGTAAAGATCAAATAAGGTAGTAAAAAAACATGTGAAGACTGAGGTATCACATTGCACTTTTATAATCTGAATCCTTAGAATTGGATACAATGTAAAATTAGAAATATGCATTCTCCTGAATGCTTGCGTCTGCCATGTGGGTGGTCAATATTGCAAGTTGGAGTGCACGTGACTGAAGATTGCATCATCAAAGGTATAATGTAACTAAAGATAGATCAATTTGCTTCATAAAATAAAAACTAACATCAACTGACTTTATATGTGTGAATATTCAGTGAAGATGTTTCACTGATCTAGATCATGAGCTGGACACACACTGCATAATATTATTAATTCTTCGTTGGCCTATTTCCGAGGTGCCTTTAGAATTTCATGGGAATCCATTCATGATTGCATGATATATGCTGTAAAGTAACCAAGCCAACACACAGAAACACAAAAATAACAATGAATATATACCATCCTGGCAGAGGCAAAATGTGACCCATGGGTCATGACTCTCAGCTTACAATCATAGTCTCAGCATGAAGAAACAGAATTAAATCAACAGTATCAACATGTTTAACATATTAAAATGTGATGCGCCATGTTCAGTGTTACCTAAAAAAAACAGGTGCCATGCAGATATAAGAGGGGAAAATTAACTTTAACCAGTATCTTCTATATTATGACATAACAATTACTTAAATGTGAACTTCGGTTATGGACAAAAGATGTTAAACTGCTTGAATCAAAAGTCCTTTCAAGGTTTAAGTCTTGATACAAAAGTGTGTTTGATACTATATTTTAGCATGCATATTCTGCTAATTAGGCCATTGTGACCAAAATGCAAATGCAGGAAGTGGAAAAAAGTCATTTAAGGCCAGATTTGGTCATATCATTGAGTGGTTACAATTTTGAGCATGTTTGATTTATTACAGTCAAGTTTATAATCATGAAAAGATACTTCAGCCCATAGCTTGCATTAAATTAGTAGACTTTGTGTCGGGTTCAGAGGAACAACTTCCTTTCTGGTAATCAGATGTGGAATTAGAAATTCTTACTGGTTTTGTAACTTTACGAGTTTGATGGCAGGATGAAAAGGTTGCCTGATACCTCACAAGAAATGAGGCACACAGACTGACAGAGTTTTAAATGTATTTATAGATTATAATCATACTGAGTGTAATAAACTTGCCATGTTTGAAGTTTCATCAGATGTCAGAGGAGGAAAGTCAACTTTTTGCCAGTCATGATCATGTAGATATGGCATTAAAGTGAACAAGTTTTAGGTAGCAGTTTAGGTCATAGCCCAAGGTTTATATCTACTGAATTAAGAAATCTCTGGTTTAATGGTAATGATACTAGAAAAACAAGTGACCCATGGGTCATGACGCTCAGCTGACTGGGAAGAGATTCGCAAAAGGAAATTTTATCATCAGAATGGTAGTATATACCCATTCAACTGAAGCATCAAACAGATTAACCAACAGGCCAAGATTTATTCTGTATTTATATATCTCGAAAATAGAGAAAAATGTGTAAACTTTTAAAACTAGAATACGGGTAACCGACAAGTGACTACATGTATCTGCCAAAATCGGATAGTGAGGCATGGATTGAGTGGCAAGGGGAAATAGAGTGAGGTATGTTGCATATTAGCATGGATGTCTGCAGCCTAAATGTGTATGTAGGTTGTGCCACCTACCACAAATCCAGAAAGCTGTCCAAGTTGTATACACCTGCAAGATTTTAGGCAGAAAAGTCAAACCACTACATGTATATGAGCGATTTTTGCCCATGGCAGACAAACAGACAAACACTGTGCAAAAATCTTTGCAGGTAACCCCTCCAGTTTTGTGTATGATAAAGACCTATGTGAGATCTAAACACATGCACAATTTTGGCCCAATCGGTCAAATGGTTCCTGAGATATGAGCTTCGATGTGTCCAGCGTTAACTAGAATGTAGGTGGCGCCACCTGTCATAAAATCAAGAAAGCTGTCCACGATGTATAAACCTGCAAAATTTTAGGCAGTTATGTTGAACCACTACAGAGAAATGAGTAATTTTAGGCCACGGCAGACTAACAGACAGTCGCTGTGCAAACATTGTTACAGGTGGCGCCACCATTTTTTGTGTATGTTACAGAGCTATCAAAGGGCTACATTTGTATAAATTTTATTTCCTGATCGGTCAAACGTTTCCTGAGATATAAGCTTGGATGTCATCAGCGTGAACGTGAACGTAGGTGGCGCCACCTGTCATAAAATCAAGAAAGCTATCCTGGATGTATACACATGACAAATTTCAGGTGAATTAGTCAATTCACTGCAGAGATATGAGTGATTTTAACCCCTTGCAGATGAACAGATGGACACTGTGCAAACATGGTTACAGGTGGCGCAACCATTTTTTGTGTATGTTATAAAGCAATCCAAGGGCTACATTTGTATCAATTTTATTTCCTGATCGGTCAAATGGTTCCCGAGATATGAGGGTTTATGAGTGGAAACAGACCCACAAATGGACACTGGATAGAGAGGAAAGGTCAGAGGTCAATGCAAATTGGTTAGGCACCAGTTCACATGTGACCCGATTATAGGTGTAAGTTTGGGAAAAATCGGTCCATTAGTCTCCGAGGAGCTCTCTGGAAACGAACGCAGCCGCGGCGGAGGAACTCGGTCAAAAACATAGTATCCGGAAAACTTCGTTTTGGCGGATACAAAAATACAGGTGGCTCCACCAGTCTGCAGAAACTAATAAAAACACTTAATGGTCAATATCCATGCGAAAAATCATGGTGATCTCTGCATTAGTTGTTCAGATACTTCAGTTTTTGTATCAAATTGTCCATTATTCTGAGGGATACTTCGGAGTCCAATAGCTTGAAGGATATGGGTAACAGAGACCTAATTTCAAGTTTCCATGGAGACTTTTCATGGGTCTCCCTGTGTGTCAAGAATGAAGATTCTTGGTCCAGTTTTTATGATTTGTGCCCTGTTAACAGATGTTCATATCTTTAAAGGTCTCAAAAATACAGAAAAATTTCGTAAAAAAAACCGAACAAATACAGGTGGTGCCACCAGTCTGCAGAAACTTATGAAACACTCCATGATCAATATCCATGCAAACAATTATGGTTATCTCTGCATTAGTTGTTCAGATACTTTGGCTTTTGTATCAAATTTTCCATTATTCTGAGCTGTACTTTGGAGTGCCATAGCTCAAAGGATATGGGTAACAGAGACCAAATTTCAGGTTTCCATGGAGACTTATCATGGGTCTCCCTGTGTGTCAAGAACGAAGATTCTAGGTCCAGTCGTTACGATTTGTACCCTGTTGACAGATAACTACATCCTTAAAGGTCTCAAAAATGGAGAAAACAATTCGTGAACATTGAAAAATACAGGTGGCGCCACCAGTCTGCACAAACTGATGAAACATCTCATGATCAATATGTATGTCGAAAATCATGACCATCAGTGATGTAGTTAATGAGATATTGAAGTTTTTGTATGAAATTTTTGACTATTCTGGGGGGTAATTTTGGGCCCCATAGCTCAAAGGATATGGGTAACAGAGACCTAATTTCTGGTTTCCATGGAGACTTTTCATAGGTCTCTCAGTGTGTCGAAAATGAAGATTCTAGGTCCAGTCGTTACGATTTGTGCCACGCTAACAGATGACAGCATCCTCAAAGGTCTCAAAAATAGAGGAAAAAATCGTAAAAAATCAAACAGTACAGGTGGCGCCACCAGTCTGCAGGAACTGATCCAACATCTCATGATCAATATGTATGCCAAAAATGAAGACCATCAGTGATGTAGTTATTGAGATATTGAAGTTTTTGTATGAAATTTTTTACTATTCTGGGGGGTACTTTGGGGCCCCATAGCTCAAAGGATATGGGTAACAGAGACCTAATTTCTGGTTTCCAAGGAGATTTTTTATGGACCTCTCAGTGTGTCAAGAATTAAGATTCTAAGTCCAGTCTTTATGATTTGTGCCTTGTTAACAGATGTTCACATTTTTAAAGGTCTCAAAAATAGAAAAAAAATTCGTAAAAAATCGAAAAATACAGGTGGCGCCACCAGTCTGCAGGAAGTGATGTAACATCTCATGATCAATATGTATGCCAAAAATCATGACCATCAGTCAAGTAGTTAATGAGATATTGAAGTTTTTGTATGAAATTTTTGACTTTTCTGGGGGGTACTTTGGGGCCACATAGCTCGAAGGATATGGGTAACAGAGACCTAATTTCTGGTTTCCAAGGAGATTTTTTATGGACCTCTCAGAATCCCAAGTTACAAGGTTCTAGGTCCAGCGGTTACGATTTGTGCCTGGTTAACAGACGGACAGACGGACAGACGGACGACGGACAGAGTGATCGCTATAGCTCAGATGACTTTCAGTCAGCTGAGCTAAAAATGGTTAAATTTAGCCTGAAATTTGACACATTACGTCATGAAGGTATCTAGTGGGTAGAAACATCCAAATGCCAAATGCATGTAGTACCCATTTATTCCCAGTGGTTTTGATTTTGATCATATCTGAACAGTTAACAGGTATTTGATCAGGGAAAACAAGTTTTTACCTGTTGCCCACAGGATTTAGGTCACTAAGATCTTATCAAGGGTTTATGGATATTTCACAAGAACCTGTCTGGATGTACATCATCAATTTTCTTACCCTGATGTTACAATTTTTAACCTTGTTTATCATGAGATAGCTACAGAAAAAGACTGTTGAACTGAATATCAGGGGGTGTTTACATATAAGATCATTATAGAATATCGAATATAAGAAAAAAAGATGATACCTTTGTGTATGTCTATTAAAACCTTTGAGTCACAACTGCCATGGCCTTCACTTACATGATCCAAAGACTGCAAATAAAAACAACTGCACTTAGGAACATAGATAATTGACCCTGCATTACCCCTTAAAAAGATATCTGTAAACAGAAATTTTAAGCTTTTATTATTATGTTTTATAAGTTCTGCCCTTTTTATTTCAATTTTGTACATTTAAAATGGTTTTCTAATTGATTCTCTTTTGTGAACTCCTGTGCAGGATGTATATATAAATAAGGCAAGGTTTGAAGGTCAATACAAAATATATAAGTATTGAACTGGAAAGACATCTAACCTCAGGGGATGTGATCAGATGTGTTCCCATCTTGATAAGCCTAAAAAACAAGTCTGTTCTACAGTATTATATTGACTCCATGGTTTTTATTCAAGGAGAGATTCATGGTAATTGAGGTCATCACCTTCAATTTTAGAGTGGTGTTTATCTATAATAATTCCATATTTGGTGAAAAATTAACTTCTCAAGAATCGGTAGATTATTGAGTATTATGAAAATCGGAATGGGTTAAGTTCAACGAAAGTAAGTTATCAGTTTTTAGATCAAAAGGTAAAGGGTCAAAATGACAGGACCCACATTTTGAAAGGCTCATAAGTATATCGTTAGAGACAAAGTTAGCCGAGTGTCGAGACCCATGGGCCCCTAGTTTATAGTTAACCCATACTTTATTTAAGCAAAAAATAAACAATAACGCTGTTATCAGGCACCCCCAGCGTCCCTTAAAAACAAAAGCGTAAAAAAATTAATACTGCCGGCAACCTGCTTGATCTCTACTTCCGCCACTTATAAAAAGGTTGTCGCATTTAACTGCAATAACACATTAGCAACATAAAGACGGAAACTAGTTCAAATATTTAATTGAAGAGATAATTTTTGTCATATTATATACTCAAAGGAGGGAGGAATCCACGATCTCTTACAGCTGTAATACAGCATATATAGTACTAGGCCTATACGCGTATTTACCACGAAAACAGGGACGGGGTTAGCCGCTGACGGCGACGCAACAGTCACCAAAGAAGCAATTGAGGAGTCCATTATTATGGGCTAGGGCCTAGTTTGGGCCAATCTTGTGTATAAATTTGCTGTGCATTTCGTGGACACTTCTGCAAAGTCAGGAAATTGAAGTGTGTGCTTGACAAAATGCTTATTATCAATATGAGAGTCGAATTTTCAATTAACAACGTGTGAGCTGGTTAAAACGTGCTGGCCATGGTGTAGTATATTTTGTTATTTTGTCTGACATGTGACATCTGACCCTTTGACATTGGACCCATGCTCCGATTGGTTGACCTTATCCTTATTTGCATTGCCATCACGTGACTTGTATTTCAGACGTTGTTTCAATTAAGTCGACCTGGTGCAAATACATTGACATACCTTTTACCGGTAGAGTTTTAGACAAAACTTATTCCTGAGCATTGTAATTACGTGTTTTACTAATGAAACTTGTTTATATATGTCAGTCATGCAGTTCATGAACTTTGTATTATCTAACAGCATGAGTACGCTATTCGATCCCGCGTTCGTCTGCCTAACTTCAAAATGACCGTATACGGCGAAGGAAGATACATCAATGAAAAGAAAGGCTAGTTTCATTTTGAAAATATCGGTATGTTGACCGGTGTACAGACAGGTCATTAAAGTATACATATATTTAATTAGTACATTAGTTTACTTCAGGGGGACTTTATTAAAAATTTTCTTCTGCATGTCAGGCAGTTTCAAATAAGACCACGCTCTCACGCAGGCCTAAAATCTATGACACACGAAGACGAGACTCGCATATACGGCACATATTAAAAAAAATTCACAAGAATTCCGCTTTGGTTAATTATATTTTCAGTTTGCTCCTAACAAACTTTTTTTATAAATTATTTTTATTATGCATATCGTTTAGGTATATTCTTGAGAAAAAAAACAAACATAAAATGCTCAAAAGTTTACTTGGGAAGTAATATAATGTAATTCACATCAAAAATCGATTTGCTACTTCACAGTTAAAAGGTCGAATAAAACTGTTATACTTGCAAATGACTAAACAAACACACGTCTTCATAAATAATACCACGTTGCTATGGATACATGTCGTATAATGGTATAAGGGGGTAACCCAGTGTAGTCTCATTTTTACTAGCAAAAATATGTTTACTAGCAATATATTTTGACAGATGATAATTTCTTGCGCATATGTTCTTGGTGCCGGGATTGGAGTCCTCCACCCGCTACTGTACCAGTTATTACTGGTACCATGCAACAAATATATATTATATTATTATTATCAGCATATGTACATGTGTCGGTCATCGTTCCGAAGTATAAGGCTTGTATTTTTTAAAGTTATAACTTTTTTGGTAAAGATTTACAGCAGGCAGTGTGTCTCTGAATTAATATCTGCATTCTACATCTGCAGACCCGGTATCGCTACAGTGGGACAGGCTCCGTAAATGAAATTTTCATCTGGATGATAATATGATATCGCCGCCGAGGAGTGAAACGATAACCTTCGTGCTACAAATGGGGCACACAGCCCCCGTTGAATGATACCATACCCCCAAGGAATTAGGTCGGTCGTCTGGCGTTCAGTAACAGCTCATACATAACGCTTACACCCATATATATATATATATATATATATATATATATATATATATATATATATATATATATATATATATATATATATATATATATATATATATATATATATATATATATATATATATATTGTGTGTGCGTGTGAGGTTGTGTGTGTGTGAACAGCAGGTGTATTAAATGTAACATGATGCAGCGCCCCGTATATTTTGTCTTGGTGACAAAGTTTACGTCACAGGAAGAATGGCGAATTTGAAATAACTCTTTACATACACGCACACACACACACACACACACACACACACACACATATATATATGTCTTGGCTCTATTTTGCTATCAAAATGGATTTTCTTTATATTCAGAGACACTGACACATCGGATGATACGGTTAAGCTGGAGTGAATTTGACTTACCTCCGATCTTTCAAATGACATCACATGTTGTCCCGAAACCCTTGGCATTTTGCAAACTTCTTTTCCTTCCATGTAATCCTCGAAGGCTTATCTTGGTTCAGTTTTTCAGTTCATGTTAATAACATTGCCAGTGATGGGGTCATCATTAATCCACACGTTACACGATCAGCGCGAACCGCTTCATACCGGTCGGCAGTGCGTGTTGACTATCTCTCGCCTCTCAAACTGTGTTTCAAACTGCGCGCCAAACAAAGCTGGGATCAAGTGGCAGAAAATAGGCTGACGTATGGAAACGTCACTGCCTGTTAGTAACTCGCAGCACACTGTGTACACATTGCTCATGTAAGGGATTTCTGTAGTTCAGATGTTTTAGTCAAAACTGAAATTCTGTGCTGCATGGAATAATCTGTTTTAATGTAGTAACCTCTTCAAGAAAAAAAATAGAAATGGATCGTGCTGTTTTATTCCACAGGTAATGACATACGTTGTTTTAAGATAATTCATTAAAATGAAGAGAAGTCTCCTTAAAATAGTCATTTAGACCTACTGTCTAAGGTCCATATTGTGGAATAAACTTATATGGATATGATTTTATTCAGTGAGAACATCCTTTAAAAAATCCTTGTTGGAGAAAACCCAGCCGGTCAAGATTTTTGGCTCCGGCTGGATTTTTTTTAAAGTAATCTGCAAATTCACTTTTTTTGTATGACAGGATTTTGACGTGTTGAGGCAAGCAATCGCTCCCGCGTGCCATACCCCCCCCCTCCCTGGAAACAAACCTTTAAAAAAAGCAAATAATCGCTCTCCTGACATTCTGAGATTTCTTTCATTTTTCGGGTCTGATACGATTGTCTGAAAATCCAGGGTTACGCAGGTACCGGTACTTGAATTAGAAGACACGTACTGCCTAAGTAAGAGTGACCATCAGTTGTACTAAAAGCCGTGCCGTTACTTGCACTGATCAACCTCCCGGTGTTTTGATAGAAATCATGTTAACAGCTGTACGCCTTGAATGCATGATGGAACAGCCAGACCTGCTGAAAGGGACTTTCACTTGACGAAATTTGGCGTGATTCCCCAGCTGAAACTTGTGTGAATATGTGTGTATTTTGTTATGTTCGATGGCGAAACACACAGGTCAAATTATAATTAAGAACTTTATACGTTGACCGCAGAGTATTCGCATGTGCAAGCCTCAATCGCCCCATGACATCGGTGACCCTTTTCATGATCACGGGGGGCCCCGTTTGTCAAGAGTAAAGACCGACGATTTCGGCAGTTTTTTTACATTAATTCCCACCGTTAAACAGCAAGTTGCAAAACATGCCAGACCCGCTTGAAATGCAAGTTTAGTCTCCGTTATCGATCATGTGTGATATTTATTTCCTGACATTAAGCTTGGTAATTTCTGAAACTGACATTTGTCGAACGATTATAAACTGACAATACGCATAGTTATGTACAGTACCACAAAAAAATGTACACTTTGGCGCGGCTTTCTTGTATCTTTATTTAGATTAACAAACGGAGAAACAATTGATTTTTAGAAGTGTTTAGGAATATCAAAGCAATATTTGTGCGGAACTTGTTAATTGGAGCATATTTTATATTACATTTTATTTATATTATTAGTGACTTTTTTATTGAAAAAAAAAAAAAAACAGCACGAACAGAAACTGGCGTCATACCGCCTAAAATTTTGTCAGTTTAATTTTTTTAAATGATTTGGCACATAGGCCATATCAATATGCCGATTTATTAACCATATGATATATATAACAATTATGTTATGATCATCTCCTTTTGTTGTACTACTTTCTTTTCAGTTTTGTTTGTCAAGACTTTTATTCATGTAAAGGGGCCAACTGAAGTATCCACGGGATTCCGTTTAAATGCCCCTAAAATATTGCATTTCAAAGATATGAATACATATCTAAAGCAATGACTGACAGTGTAGTTATCCCCCGCCCCGGCAGAATTGGGGGTATAGTGATTAGCTCCGTCCGTCTGTATGTCTCTTAACAAATTTTTGCCACGTGATATCTCAAAAAGTTTAACTTGGATCTGCTTCAAATTGTAGTAGCAGGTGCATCTCATGGGTCTCCAGAGAACTGATAAGGTTTTGGTCACACTAGAGAGATTTTAAAATTTTTTTATGATTTTTTTAATGGAAAATTTAACATATCATATGCGACATGATTTTCAAAAAGATTTACTCAGTTCTACTTCTAATTGTGGCAGTAGTTGCATCTTATGGGTCTCCAGAGTGATTAGGTTTTGGTCACACTTGAATGATTTTTGGATTTTTTTATTTGCCCATTTAGGACAGGACTTATTATGGTATACCTAAAGTCCCTCCATCCATCCATCTGTCCGTCTGTTAACTTTGTTCTCGCCATGACAACCTACCAGGGCTTTGATGGGTTTTTTGCGAAACTCATAATAACCACTAAACATTAGATTATCTCACCCGAGTTTGCTTATGGGCAATATCCCCGCATATTTAATGAGGTCAGAGGTCACAAGGCTACTTTGTGGTGTTGCCGCGATAAATTTCAGTGCGCATTATGGATGTTTTTGGTGCTTTGGTCATGTATTGTTTTATTTTTTTTTATATTTCACATGTGACACTATTTCTCAAAAATTTTGACTGGGATCTACTTCTTATTATAATAGCAGGTGCATCCTGGAAGTCATTTTCCCGTTTTAGCTTCTCTAAATTGAGCCTGAACAAACTGTTCTCTGTCAGTTCTGTGACTGTGTCTGTGAGGATGTGTGGTATGGTGTCTGAACACATTTCTCACAGTCACGTTTGGCAGGGGATACAGTCCTCTCAACATTTTTTAGTTGTATTTGCATTTGAAAATATCTGAGTACATTTGCATATACATTTAAATTCAGTGACTAATAATTTATATAAAGCATTTGCATTAAAAAAAAGAAACATAGCATTTGCATTTAAATGCATCATAAACATTTGAGCCCAATTCTGGTATGTATGTGTCATTACAGAATATAGACAAAAACAAAATTTGTAATACATTTGAATATATGTGACCTTTTGCTGTAAACTTTTACAAAAATAAATATTTAAGATCCTATACCTTGTGATCTTTTGAATTGCTTGCAAAGTGATCAGTATTTGAACTTCAATGAACCAAGTAGTTGAATACTAACTCATAATATAAGTCAACATGATTGTATTTGTCATGACAAGCATGAGGAGCACATTCAATGCTGAAAATTTCCTAAGTACTTAATGCATAGAGATCTGCCAGTATTTCCATGCTGAAAATTTTCTAAGTCCTGAATGCATAGGGAGATTTGCCAGTATGTCCATGCTGAAAATTTTCTAAGTCCCAACATCTGTGGTGAAGCTGTGCAAAAATATTCTAAGTTGTCACTTTTCCATACTTTTCCATGTGATTCCATGAATGTCCATGTATATTGAATTTCCTTTCCATGGTAACGTCCATGGAAATTTTCTATCGTGTACTGAAAAGCATGGAAAGCTCCTCATTTTCCATGGAAATCCATGTTTTTCCATGTGTTCCATGGACAGTTTCCAAGCTGTCCATGGTGCAGCATGGAAAATGTACAGCCGGGTAATTTTCAAGAACATGTGTAACATGTATATGAACAATGGTTTTGATATTAGGCAGCCTTGAAGTGTAACAATGACTTTTTTTATGGAAAATGCAGGTTTTTTCTTAATATCTCAAAGGAACGAAGTCCTAGTGACCCATTTATCATTATGGTAGAAGATTTTGGGGACATCTAACTGCATGCAAAATTTTGGGTTTGTAGGTCCAATGGTTTCAAAACGTGCCCTGTTAACGGTTGGCCGGCTGGATGACGGACAAAGGACCACGACTATAGCTCAGATGACTTATAGTCAGCTGAGCTTAAAATGTCACATTTTAAAATAATGTTAAACATTTTTATCTATGAATTTTAAAAAAAGTTTCTGATTTTTTAAATGGTCTGTCGAGTCATCCATGCAACTTATTGAAAATGTTTTGTGCTGTGTGGGTATATTCACATGATAATTAACCAATTTCAGTAAACCAATCTGAAAACCAAAGGTATACAATGCTGTGTCACTGGGTATACTTGCATTCTGTTTACTTTTTTATTGGTCGCCTGAACACTAAGACTCAAAATCAAATGAACAAGATATCCTCATCTCGCCTGTACATGACTGTTCACACGCCACCCAGGGGTCTGCTGGCCCGAACCCTACACACAATGGCTCAAACACATGCAGTGTGCATGCTTGTGGAAGAGGTCTATTAAGCAAACATAACAACACTTAATGGCAATAATGCACACAAAAATACCAATGGTTTATTACCACTCGGGGTGAGTTAACAGAATCTTCAAAGAATATTTGATGGACAAGATGGGTCTGCTGAGAAGCTGATTCTGTCAAGTAACATCAGTACACTAGGTACTCACGGGGTTTGTGTGAGTGTCTCAAAGAAATAAAGCTTCCAAGCACTGCCATCTCCATCCTCACAATCAATGCCTTCAATGACAGTGGCTCCGCCTGCTGCCTACCTGGAAAATCAAACAAAAACACAAATTGAAGCAGGGTCTGGAGGCTCTCATGGTCCCTATCACGTTAAACTGAAAGCTTAGGCATCAGTGATGCCAAAATATCCCTAAACCTTGGCAAGAACCCTTTTAAATTCAAAATACACGTAAATGTATGTGCTAGATTGAAAAAAATTTTGATTAGCGTTTCAGTTATTTAGAAAACCTTGATTTTACAGGCAATGGGCAGTGTTAACTATATTAATGTGGGCAAAAAAGCAAAGGGTCTCTTGTGTACTTAAATATTGTGCATGATAATGGCTAAAAACCAAAACAACAGTAAAATTGGAAATACCATTTCAGCTGTTATCTTAAACAGGTGTTTGTCATGGGAGTGGCTGGGAAATCCAGATTTTAGCAAAGAATAGTACAATTCTCAATCAGTCTTAGTGTCAGAGAACCTCTGGGAGGCAGTCCCCAAATGCACTTCAAAACCAATTAGAATCACATCCATGTAAAGCTCTTCTAGTTTGACAGGTATAAAGGCTATTCCCTGCGTTAGTAAAGAAACTGACTTTCATTGTATAAGCACCAATCATATTTGATGGTGTGGCATGTTCACTGACCTGATTTGTGTGTGTATGTGTGGAACGCTGTTTTAATCAAGACATGCCACACTATTAAAATTGCTTGTTTTTATAATTCTAATTCATCTGAAGTATATGCAAGAAAACTGGGAAACCATAATTGTAAACAATTATTTTATTTGTGTGCAAGTACAGCTGTATTATTAAGTACTTTTGTGACATTAAATATAAAGATAGGGAACTGTTTTGCACCTTGACACAGATGTCTTTTTACAAAACAGCTTGCACAGGGTTGGGCCCTCACTTTGGTTCATTGTCTGAAGAAGGCTGAAAACTTTAGATAAGATCAAAACTTGAAGAGAACACAAGCAGACAGTGAGACGTGAAATTATTATATCTGGTCTTAAGTACCTTACATCAGGATGAATGATTTACAGAACAAACAACAATACTATTTCTGGTTTGCCAGCCTCTCTAGCTGCTCAAATGATGAATAAACAGATTCAATCTACATGAAGCTGTGCCAAATGATCTTGTGCCTGACCCCTGTTTACATCTTTTGGTGGTAGCAGCGGGATTCCCAGATTGATCTTGGAAGTGGACTTTGATAAACAAAAGATCAAGGCCATGAGACTCTACAAGGAATACTGCTCCTAGGTGGATTGCATGAGTGGAGCGTGTCAAGGTTTTGTGTTTTATTATCAATTGCTACCATTCATTCAGAGAGTTTTTAAGCCAATGTGTTTAAGATTAAAATGTCTAGTATATTATGTGTCCCACACAATATGAGAATTATTGTATTTTTGGTTGATTATTGAAACCTGTCTTACTTCAAAGTAACATCTACATTAACTTATGGCATTACCGGTATGATTAAGCTACTAGCCTTAGCTTCCTGAAGAGCCTGAATAGTAACACAGCAGATCTTATTTGGTTATGTATTTTGGTCTTCTTGTGCTTTCAGCAACAACTACTGTTGTTTTAGTGTTTATTTGATGTTTATTTTTATGTGCTATCTGTTCCAGTAATATTGTAACGTGGAGTGGAAAGTCAAATATTGCCACTTTAGTATCTGGCAGAACCTGTCAGACAGGCTCCCACTGGTTAGATGGCCTTCCGCCTGTCAGACAGGTTTCCACTAGAATAACTATATAAAGGGGCATTGGGCAGTGTCTGGATCAGAATGTCTAGGCAGCTCAACGTGTGCTCATTACCCAGACTCATCTACCAATCACAGCAAGACAACGGCAATCAGCATCTCACCTTCACAGTAAGTGCAGCGAGATCTCCTGACCAGTCAGCTAAATATTGTATAAACTTGCTTCAGGTAATTTCGGGTACTGGGTGTAAAAGCTCTTGATAATTGTGGGAATTTGTTAAATTCTTTGATAATTCTGTTTAGCATGTTTACAGGCATTCAATTCCAATCCAATCAATTTGTGATTTCTCAAACTTATGTGGTTTGTATTTAATCACTATTGTGGAATGGAATTACTGGAATGGAATTACATACATGTAATTCCTATCGTAATTGCATGTTATCATGCATTGTTCTAACAAGGGACCTATGGGTCACGGCGCTCAGCTGATCATGATGTATCACCATTGTGATACTATATTAAGTCGACAAACCTTATGAATATCATGGACCTATTAGGCTATTATAAAGGAATATAATGTAATATGCGAGTAAATCATGTATGAAATTACCTGACTGATGGATTAATATGGAGTAAATATAGTGGTTTATTTTTTATTTATTTGGGAGCTGTTGAAAATAGCAATATATTTGAGCAAATATGAATGCAATGACAGTACACTAAGCAGTGGTAGAATGATGATAAGGCTATTTGTTGAAGTAGTGTATAGAAGTCTGCAAGATTTCAATTTGACATATATACCGTATTTATTCCAATTTGGTGATCCCTCTTATTTCTCGACCCCAAAAATATTTTGAAAGCATAATTTCTAAAATGACTCTAATTGCGCGACTGCCGACAATGTTTTCTGTCGACGGTGTTAAGGTGAAATGCCTCCGTCTCTCACGGGCACCGCAGTTTGTTTCTGACTAGATTCTTATTACATTGAGCATCCACATCAAACTTGTTTCCAATAAAATTTTTGAAGATACAAAGATGCGTTTTTCATAAAATATAAACATGATAAAGCGTTCAAGATCAAAATGGGTGTCCTTGACGAATCAAACTCGTGTACGCACGTGGCTCGTGTGCAATTCACGTTCGATCTTTAGCAATAATATTTAAGTATGCGGAAGGTACCCGCTGTGGAACAACTGTGGCACAGATGGAACTGTCATGTTAGTTAAGTTTAAACGACCCCGGTTAGTTTTTGGATGGGTGACCGCACGTACCAAACAAGGCCCGATCGAGGGCACGCGAGCTAGGACCATTTGCGGTTGTATATATATTAACGCGCCATTACTTTCCTATATTTATTAAGTATTATGCAAATAAAAGTTATCTGATAATATAAGTTATTTTTTATAAAGTCTTCTTCCAACTTCCGTGCAGCTGCTTGTCCCTTTTCGGCCTGCCGATATCGCCGCCTGGTGGGTTAACTTGAAACAGCTGATAGTTACATGAGTTGCCGTCTATATCAAGTGATCATACCTATACGCGAAGTAGTGATCATTTTGTGAAGTTATTGAGCTCAGTTCGATTAATCATTTGCGGACTCTGTATAATTCATGTGACGGTTGGAAGCCCGTTTGTAGGAAATACTGTTAAGCTAACAAAACAAACTGATGAACGACCAAATTATCACTCAATTCATATATCCGCTCGAGTGTCAGAGCGGCCCTGCGTCTCTACGGAAGATTATCAAACCGCATGCATCTAAAATCTCGACCACCGCAAATTCTGCAGGAAGATAATTTTCAAATATCCTCCATTATCTCGACCTCTGAGAAAATTAATTATTTTTAAGTGGTCGCCAAATTAGAATAAATACGGTAATGTTATTATTAACTATGCTGAAGAGTGGATTTATGAATTGTGACTGTATGACATGATATCTCTTAGGTCTTGACAAGGTACATTATATTGATGCCCACCACATCTACATATTACACAATATTGACATAATTTCTGGCACGTACATAGGCAACAAACAGTTATACAATATATTAAAATATGAATATATCTGATTCAACTTGTTCTCGTTTACTGAGGCTGACATTGGGATGGGGTTCGGAGAAGGAAACTGTGGGCAGCAAGGAGGGTTGGATGTAGAGAGAAAAGGAGATAGAGAGAGAGGGAGCATTCAACAGTACTTAAACACCTGGAAGGTTAAAATCTAAAATATTATGAAATGTAGATAAAGTCTGAGAGAAAGAGGTAATCTAGGCTATGGTTGGTTGATATGATTGAAGAAATTGTTGCAAATAATATTTTAAGATCTGACCTTGCGCTTTCATTGGATACCTTTTTGACAGGCTGTTGACAGTTCAACATTTTACACATTTGTTTAATGAGATCCAATTTTTTTAATTTAAACTTTAATTAAACTGTTTTTTCCATTTTATGATATGTATACAGTTGCTATAAAATCCCCACTCCACAGGCGGAAGGACTTGATGGAGGGGGGGGGGGGGTTACGTTTGGAGTTACAACGCCTCTGTCTCTCTGTATATATTTTCTTCAAATTATTAAATTTTATGCTATAGCAATAGCACTATTGTTGACAGTGCGAAGGAGCAAGGACTTAGTGGGGTGGGGGAAGGGGATGGTGGAAGTTACAATACCCTTGCATATACGTACAGGATATGAAATTTAATTAATCAGAGCTTACAGGAAAAAAAAGTTTATTCATTATTATTAAATATTTAAAACAGGCAAGAAAGCTAGAGAAACAAAGCAAATAATTTTAATTCCCATTCTTCTGAGCCAGGAAATTATGAACAATTTTTACATAAATTCCCTTTTTTATAACATCATTTTTTTCCAGGTTTGAAAATGTAACTATACATTTAGAGTATAACATATATATGTGAATATTTCAGTTGATTCACATTTCTAAATTGCATCAACATATATATCTAATAAATTAGGTTTATAGTACCTGTCAACATAATGGGGTGGAGGGAGGAAGGGAGGCATAGGGGTGAGAGAGAGAGAAAGAGAGAGAGAGAAAGAGAGCTAGAAAGAGAGAAAGGGAAAGAGAGAGGAGAAAGGCTCTCTGGTAATTACTGCCTGACCCAGCCTGACCCAGACAATCACAGAAGCAGTAGGCAAGGAGTGAAGGTGTTATGTAACAGCCTGGAACACTGTTAACCAATGACTTGATGTAAACATTCAAGACATGGTGCTATAAATATGGGTCACTGTGCTCAGCTGAAGTTGGCCTTGAAGGTAAAAATCTAAAATAATAATGGAGATCAAGTCTAAGATGAAAAGGTAATATATGCCATGGCTGGTTGACATGATTGGTTTGTATTGATGAGTGAGAAATTGTTGCAAATAATATTTTGTGACCAAACCATGCATTCTCTAATGTCAAAATTGAAGCATGTGAGCAGTTTGTGAACATAAGATGTATATTATTACCATGATCATTGGCTGGCTTTTTGATAGTTTGTTGACAGTTCAGTAGTTTACACATTTGCTCAATTGGATCTATTTTACATAATATATATTATTAAATATATGTATTTTTATTTTATAAAATGTATACAGTTGAAATATAACTGATGTCTCCAGTCCCCAGATGCAAGAACCTGGTGGTGGTGGTTGTGGGGGGGGGGGGGGGGAGGGCTGGAATGATGGGAGTTACAACATCTCTGTATTAACATAGTGTATATACATATAGGATATCCACTTAATTCAACAATACTTACAGGATTAAATAGTCCATTCACAATTACATAATATTTAAAGAAGGACAGACAGACTGTTAGACAAACAAAGCTGATAATATATTTTAATATTTTAAAGTTTTTCATCTGCAATATTACACATCTGAATACATAAGTTGCTTTCAAATTTCAGACTTTAATGGCTTAAATCAATACACATACAGCATATGAAAGTTATTTCAACAGTGCTTAAAGGAAAAATTTTATAATTAGTATATATATTTAATGATAATTGAGAGATGATGGACAGACAAGAGCTGATCACTTTATGTTCCATTCTCCTGGGGCAAGAATATGTTTCAATATTAGATCTTAATTTTTTTCTAATCCAATTATCTTTCAAATTGAAAAAAATTGTACACATTTGCAATAATAACTAATGTCCCAGTGCACAAGTGACGGTGAGGTGCTAAGGATCAATGACAGCCCGGGGGGGGGGGGGGGGGGGGAAGAGATGGGATTAACAACACTTTTGCATAAACATTCAGGGCAAACAAAGCCTGATCTCCAATTCTGCTGAGGCTCGAAAATAATGAACACATGTTTGTATTAGATCCTCATTTTTTTATTTTAAGTTTAATTTTTATACATTTCCAATATAACATATATTTCTGAATATAAACGTTGATTCATAATTCTAAATTGCATCATCATAAATCTCAATCTTGTCATGTAACACCACATCATGCATACAAATGGGAGGGGATGTGATATGAGAACAATTGTACACCTGTCACAGCAGGGGATCTCCCCCAGTGACTGAAACAAATCAGGAACCCTGGCATAGCTGACTTCCAGTGACCTGGAGTGGCCTACCTGCATCTGGAACAAAGCAAGTGACTACAATAGACCCTCAAGATAAAATTCAATAACTAGCCTAATTTTCAACCTTTAAGTTTCAAATTTCAGATTTAAACACATTAAATACTTATGTTTACATTCTGAGAAAATTAAATCAACAGTACTCACAGGGAAAAAATGTGCCATGGTCAAAGTTGGGTAAAATTTCAGGTACTGATTTTATGTTTATGCTAATAACTTATAAAATTTACAAAATACAGATCTAATTTTGGGTATACAATTGAATCTTAATTAAACAAAGTTATATACTTAAAAAAAATTCTCTAGCTTTAATAATTTTCATGAAACCTGAGTAAATATTTTTCCTGACTTTTTACAAAGTCAATTATGTTTGGGCACATAACTTAAAACAATTACGCAATACTGACATCATTTCTGGCATGTGCATAGTGAATGTATAGAAAAATATGTATATTATATATGATCAAAGTCAGATCAGTGGTTTTGATACTAGGCAGTCCTGAAGTGTAACAAAGGGTTTTTAATGAAAAAATGAAGTTTTTCATTAATATCTCGAAGGAATTAAGTTCTGGTGACCAAATTCTTGGCATGGTAGGGGATTTTGGAGACATCTTACTGTATGCCTAATTTAAGGAACTTAGAGCTGAAGCTGGGGAGCTGAGCTCTAGCAAACTGCATAACACTAGGTTGATGTAAACAATATGTGACATGGTGCTTGAAAACTTGAATAAAAGTTTTTGATCAACTGGTTTCAAATTTTAAATGTTAACAGTTGAAATGCTAAAAAAAACATGCTTTGAAAATTAAATCCACAGCAAATTCAGGAAAAAAACGTGCCATGGTCAAAGTTGGGCAAAGTTTAAGGTACCAATTTTTTATTTTTGCTAATATTTCAAAAAATTCAAAAGATTTTGATCAAATTTTGGGTATACAATTTAATTTTGATTAATAAAAGTTATATTACTGGAAAAAAAGTGCTTAGCTTTAACAAGTTTTGTGTTAAGTGATCAAATTTTTTTCCTAATTATTTACAAAATGCATTATGTTTGGGCCCATAACTTTTTTAAATTATATAATACAGACCCAATTTCTGGCATGTACATAGGAACCATATAGAGAATTATTTATGGTAAATATGAGGAAAAACAGATGAGTGGTTTTGATATTAGGCAGTCCTGAAGTGTGAAAATAGGATTTTAATAAAAAATTGAGGTTTTTCCTTAATTTCTCAAAGGAACAAAGTCGCAAAGACCCAGTTTTCGGCTTGGTAGGAGATCTTGGGGACATCTAACATTATGCTGAATTTTGGATTCCTAGGTCTTACGGTTTCAAAACGTGCCACATCTACGGACGGACGGACGGACGGACGGACGGACAGACGGACGGACGACGGACAATGGACGACGACTATAGCTCAGATGACTTATAGTCAGCTGAGCTAATAAAAATTATTTAAGTTTACCTGAATCTTTTATTAAATTCCTTCCAATAGTGTGGTGTGTGAGCAAGTTGTGAGTCATCAGCATGAACTTTTTCTTTGGTATGACCTCTGATCTTTAGGTCATTGCGCAGTTACAATTGATGGCAGAGGTCGGATCCTATTACACTTCTAAAGATGCTTCAAATCAAAGTTGTAAACATATCTGTTCTTTCTCTTTGTTTGAAAGATTTAATTGATACATAAGAATGCAATAAACATACAATGTTGAGAATACAAATATACTAGCAGTGTATAAAAATGATTTGGCCGCATGCTGACGGGCTTAGGTTTGCCAATTTCCATTTAATACAGGAAGATATTAGTTTACAGAAATGACAAGGTTGGAATAAAGTATAATGAGTTATTCATGGATGGAAATGGCTGAAGTGTTAATTAGATTAATATTGTAAGTGTTGGCAGTGATGTGAATTTGGTGGGTGTGATAAAATGGAGGATATTTTGTTTTGGTGAGGAGACGGTGGGGTCTAATGAGATCAGAAGAAACTGTTGATATGCAATATGTCTTTTTGCAAAGTTTGAGTGATTTAGTTAGCCTGTTTGTTTATGAATATACTGTCATAATATTTTGAAACAATTTGTCTCAGTAATGAATAATGAGACTTGTTCAAGATTTTTGTTTTATATTTCTGATTCATTTCAGCATCACCAATCAGCATAGTTTGAACAGGTACGTTTGGTGGTAAGTACTGTGATGGCTCTAAGGTGGTAAATCGGACGTGTTTACGACACGGGCGGGCACATGTATTGAAGTGCAGTCGGTCAGGCCCCACTGCCCCTATATGAATAACAAATACAAGGTTGTGTGCTCCCTGTGAAGGGACCAGCTGATTTTTCCCGCCTCTTTTAAGTCTAATATTGGGGTTCACTTGGAACCGTCTTTTAGAGGGAAGATAATTTTGTATGGTGCAATACATATGCTAGGCAGCCGAAAATGACCAAGGTAAGGCTGGCTTGTCTTGTCTTTACATTCTTGTAAATACTGAAAAATGTCACCTGAGCCTTGTAATAAATAACACTCCTTTTCTGTTTATATCAACTGGGTCTTAAGCCCTGGATTATTTATTTTTCTGTGAACAATGTAATTGTATCCGCCAAAACAGAGTTTTGCGGATACTATGTTTTCAGCTGGTCGCCGCCGCCGCCGCCGCCGCCGCCGCCGCCGCGTAGGTGTCCGGAGAACTCCTCCGTAACCGCTGGGCGGAATTTTCCGAAACCCGGGATTATGTTCGGGTCACATGTGAACTGCTGCGCCCCGATTTTGTTTTGACCTCTGACCTTTCCTTTGCGCTCTGCGTCCGTTTGTGCGTCTGTTTCCACACATAAACCCACATATCTCGGGAACCGTTTGACCGATCAGGAAAATTTTTTTGCACAAATGTAGCCCTCGGAGAGCTTTATTACATACACCAAAAATGGTGGCGCCACCTGCAACCATGTTTGCACAGTGTCCATCTGTTCGTCTGCCTTGGGTTAAAATCACTCATATCTCTGCAGTGACTTGACTAATTCACCTGAAATTGGGCATGCGTAAACATCCTGGATAGCTTTTCTGATTTTATGACAGGTGGCGCCACCTACATTCACGTTTACGCTGCAGACATCCAAGCTCATATCTTGGGAACCGTTTGACCGATCAGGAAAATTCTTTTGCACAAATGTAGCCCTTGGACAGCTTTATAACATACACCAAAAATGGTGGCGCCACCTGCAACCATGTTTGCACAGTGTCCATCTGTTCGTCTGCCTTGGGTTAAAATCACTCATATCTCTGCAGTGACTTGACTAATTCACCTGAAATTGGGCATGCGTATACATCCTGGATAGCTTTTCTGATTTTATGACAGGTGGCGCCACCTACATTCACGTTTACGCTGCAGACATCAAAAGTCATATCTCAGGAACCGTTTGACCGATCAGGAAAATTCTTTTGCACAAATGTAGCCCTTGGAGAGCTTTATAACATACACCAAAAATGGTGGCGCTACCTGCAACCATGTTTGCACAGTGTCCATCTGTTTGTCTGCCTTGGGTTAAAATCACTCATATCTCTGCAGTGACTTGACTAATTCACCTGAAATTTAGCATGCGTATACATCCTGGATAGCTTTTCTGATTTTATGACAGGTGGCGCCACCTACATTCACGTTTACGCTGCAGACATCCAAGCTCATATCTCAGGAACTGTTGACCGATCAGGAAAATTTTTTTGCACAAATGTAGCCCTTGGAGAGCTTTATAACATACACCGAAAATGGTGGCACCACCTGCAACCATGTTTGCACAGTGTCCATCTGTTCGTCTGCCTTGGGTTAAAATCACTCATATTTCTGCAGTGGTTTGACTAATTCACCTGAAATTTGGCATGCTTATACATCCTGGATAGCTTTTCTGATTTTATGACAGGTGGCGCCACCTACAATCAAGTTTACGCTGCGACATCCAAGCTCATATCTAGGGAACCGTTTGACCGATTGGGCCAAAATTTTGCATGTGTATAAATCTCACATAGCTCTTTATCATACGCAAAACTGGTGGCGCCACCTGCAGCCATGTTTGCACAGCTCCCATCTGTTTGTCTGCCATGGGATAAAATATCCATGCTAATATGCAACACTTCACCCGTTCCACTCTGATTTAGGCGGATACAAGTAGTCGCTTGTCGACTACCCGTATTCTAGTTTCAAGGTGCCAAGATTGTATATATTGTCTTTTTCATCATGCTGGTAAAACCATAAAAACTTTGTAAAGCAGCTCTAAGCCATATATCAGTTATACTTTGGCCAGGTGTATAAAAAGGTCTGTAGTTGTTCTTATCTGGACAGAGTCTCTACATTAAATTCTCTCTTTGTCAGTGAAACAAAATTGTTTCATAATTGTATATCTTCATTCTTCAGTATTCTAATAATAGATACTTATTTATTTATGTGAGATAAAAGGGAGCCGGTATTCAGATCTCAAATCTGGTCCAGATAGGAACACTCTTGTAAGAGCCAGCCTTAACAGTTTGATATAATCATGTATAATATTAGTCTTGCTAGGATTTAATCTCTCTCATTTTTGTACTGTGTCTTTTGTATTTTGTATGTCTAATTCAATTTCCTTTTTAAGTAACACCATCACAGGAACATCTGCACTATTCAGATAAGAAAATAGTTCTGTATATTCATTTGTATCAGTTGAAATATATTCCTATGCACATGTATCTGGTCACTTTTTGAGTTGAAGTAAAATTTTCTGTATACTATACTTTCAGTCTTCAAGTTTTGATTGGTGTGTTTTATGTCCGAGGTCTGTTTGTGTCTTGATTTCCCCTAGACAAAATTGTACGAGCCCTAGGCTGTCGTGACATAAATTAGGGCCTCACGTCCGGGATATTTTAACCCACTTTGCTATTTTGTCATTTTATTCATGTTCAAAACTTGACCAAAAACATTTCTTCTGAATTTGATCCAAAAACATTTGTTGAAAGTTGTATCTGAATAGTAATGTCATATGACACAAAAAAAGAAACATTTAGAACAGATAGCAGAATTCCTTGAAATTCTTTGCCCTTCTTGAAACTCCTTGTCCTTTTAAAGCTGCAGAAATTAGGCAGGCTATATAAGAGTGTGTTTGACAAAGAAATTGAGGATCCAGAAAAAAAATTAGAAGAAAGTAAAATGGATTCCTTAACAAATGAACTTAGAAAATTAAAATTACAAATTAAGTTAGAAAAAGAAAAGCTACTACAAGAGAAAGAAAAGCAGATCACCTTAAAGATGGAAAAAGAAAATGGAGCATGAGGTGGTGCCACTGGTCAAAAATCTTTTTGAGCCATGCCCAACTTCCATTGGAAAGTTCCAGTTTTTAAGGAAACTGAAGTTAATAAATATTTCTCATATTTTGAAAAGGTGGCCTCTATAAGTAAGTGGCCTAAAGACCAATGGACCTTACTTTTACAGGAAAGGCATGTGATGCCTTTGTTGACTTATCTCTAGAAGAATGTCAAAATTATGAGATTGTCAAAAGTGCAGTCTTGAAGGCTTATGAGTTGGTCCCTGAGGCCTACAGACTAAAATTTAGACAAAACAAAACCAACCACATGTTGAATTTGCAAGGGAAAAAGAGAATTTGTTTGATAGATGGTGTGTTTCCTTAGAAGTGAAAGATAACTTTGATAGATTAAAACAAGTAGTATTAATTGAGGAATTTAAAAGAAATTTACATAAAGATATTCAAGTTTATCTTGAAGAGCATAGGGTGGAGTCTCTTTATGAGGCTGCCAAGCTGGCAGATGAATATACCTTAACTCATAGAGTAATGCATAGAAAATCTAACTTTCGAAATAGCCCAAGACTCGGTCGGCATAGAGATAGTCCTTTGTCTACAGGTCCTGCTACCATAACAAAGTCTTCAACTTATCAACCCCAGAGTAAAAGTTAATCAGACTCTCCCGTTCACTTAGATAGTGGGGAACGCAAGTCAGGACCTATTACTTGTTACTATTTTAAACAAGAGGGACATGTAATTGCTAACTGTGAGGTGTTAAAAGCCAAAAAGGCCACATTGTCAGCTTTAACAGTGGCTGCTCCTCCACCTTTAGTATGTGAATCCCCCTCACCAGGTCTTAACCATAAGGTTGAAGAAAGTCAGGATAGTTTTAAACCTTTCATGGTGGAAGGAGGAGTCTCTTTGGGGACTTCAGGCATGACAAAAAAGATTAAAATCTTGCATGACATAGGATCAACTCAATCATTAATACTAGCTTCAGCTCCCCCTTCTGGAACAGAGACGTACATAGGTGTTGATGTACTCCTTCAGGGTGTAGAGTTAGGCTATGTGTCAGTTCCTTTACACAAGTGATTGTCTGTTAGTGTCAGGTGAAGTGATAGTGGGAGAGAGAGAGAGTTTGCCAATTAGTGGCATTTCATTTCTGTTAGGGAATGACTTGGCAGGAGATAAAGTTGTGGTTGAGCCACATGTAGTGAATAAGCCGAGTGCCGAAAGGAACGAAGAGCCATTAGACCGGGAGTAAGAAGGCATTTTTCGGGTCTGCGTTGTTACTCAAGCTTCGCTCAAAAAATCCTCCAAAAAAGAGGAGATAGAGCTAGACATAGGCCTTGATGGATCCCTTGTATCTCATGATGCTGAGTATGTAGGCCAAGAGAAGCGCGAGCCAGGTCCACAGGTCAATGTAGAGTCACCCAAAAATGTAGCTCAGTCAGATAAGGATTCTGACTCTTTGTGTGTTAAATCAGACAAGGATTCTGATTTTGTGGTGTCTCTTGGTGAGACGTCTTGTGGTGACTTAGCAGAGTCACATAGTTTGAATTTTAGATCTTCTGTTGTTCAGCTTAGTATGTCAAGACTGAAATTAGCTGAATTGTAACAAAAAGACTCTGAGATTAGTGGTGGGAGTCAGTTCCTTTTTCATAATTGATCATTGGTTTGAGCAAACCGATCAATGATCGATTAATAATTGGTTCCGGCAAATATAAAGAAACATGCAGATATCTGTGAAACTGTGCATCTTAATCAAGCCCGCATGTCTTAGTATAATTCTACCTTAAGAAAAGAAGTTTTTGCCTTTTTTATATTTTTCTATTATTACTAAGATATGCTTTTAAAAGTTTCATTTTAATTATTTATAATAATCATGAATTAAACCACAATCCATGCAGGACATCTACTTGCTGCATAGACCCGGAGAATTTATGGAGCATTTTAACGCCATACCGCCTATACTGTGCAATGCCTGCCAGTTCACAGAGGTTTATTACATCTTCAGTCCTCACATCTACCGTGTTAAACTCAGTTACATAAGGAAGTTATTTTGGAATAAAGCCTCATTATTTGAAGCGCAGAATGTTTTAAACAAGGCCTAAAGGCCTAATGCGAACCTTTGCAATGAGATTACACCAGGTATAATGCTTCAATGCTGGACCATTTCTTTTCAAGAACATGTGTAACATTTTTATGAACAATGCAAGTACTAAACACTTAGAACAAGAAACAATTAAACAAACATCACTGCTGGAATTCTAACATGGGTGCACATAACACAAAAATTAGAATACGGGTAGTCAACAAGCGACTTTGTGTATCCACCAAAGTCAGTGGGACGGGTGAAGTGAGGCATGGCTTGAGTGGCAAGGGGAAACAGAGTGAGGTGTGTTGCATAATAGCCTGGATGTCTGCAGCCGAAATGTGTATGTAGGTTGCGCCACCTACCACAAAATCCAGAAAGATGTCCAAGATGTATAAACATGCAAAATTTTAGGCAGACAAGTCAAACCACTACTGAGATACGAGTGATTTTAGCCCACGGCAGACAAATATACAGACGCTGTGCAAAAATGGTGGCAGGTGGCGCCACCAATTTTTTGTATGATTTAGAGCTATGTGAGATCAATACACATGCGAAATTTCAGGGGGACATGTCAAACCAGTCCTGAGATATAAGCCTGAATGTTTGCAGCATATACATAAATGTAGGTGGCGCCACCTGCCACGAAACCCAGAAAGCTATCCAAGATGTATAAACCTGCAAAGTTTAAGGCAGATATGTCAACCGACTGCTGAGATATCAGTGATTTTATCCTACGGCAAACAAACAGACAGACACTGTGCAAAAATGATTTCAGGTGGCGCCACCAGTTTTGCCTATGATAAAGAGCTATGTGAGATCTATAAACATACAAATTTCTGCCCAATCTGTCAAATGGTTACCGAGATATGAGCTTGGATGTCTGCAGCGTAAATTTGAATGTAGGTGGCGCCACCTGTCATAAAATCAAGAATGCTGTCAAGGATGCATAAACCTGCAAAATTTCAGGTGGATAAGTCAAACTACTGCTGAGATATGAGTGATTTTATCCCAAGGCAGATGAACAGATGAACATTAGCAAAAACGGTTGCAGGTGGCGCCACCAGTTTTGCGTATGATAAATAGCTATGGGAGATCTATACACATGCACAATTTTGGCCCAACTGGTCAAACAGTTCCTGAGATATGAGCTCTGATGTCTGCAGCTTAAACGTGAATGTAGGTGGCGCCACCTGTCATAAAATCAAGAAAGCTGTTCAAGATGTATACACAGGCAGAATTTCAGGTGGATAAGTCCAACCAATGCAGAGATATCAGTGTTTTTATCCCAAGGCAGATGAACAGATGGACACTGTGCAAAAATGATTGCAGGTCACGCCACCATTTTTAATGTATGTTATTAAGCTATTTTGTGCAAAATTTTTAGCCTGATCGGTCAAATGGTTCCCAAGATATGTCAGTTTATGTGTGGAAACAGACTCACAAATGGACGCTGGGCAGAGAGAAAAGGTCAGAGGTCAACCAAAAATGAGGGCACAGCAGTTCACATGTGACCCGATCATAATTCAGAATTTTAAAAAATTCTGCCGTGTTTACAGAGGAGTTCTTCGGAAACCTATGTGGCTGTGGTAGTGGTGGTGGCGTTGGCGTCCGACTGAAAACATAGTATCCACAAAACTCTGTTTTGGCTGATACAGTGATTTTAGCTGGCACCACCAGTCTTGTATACAACGAAGAGATATATACATATGCCCAATGTCAGACTGATATGTCAAACCCCTCCTGTGAAATAAGCAGGGACATACACTGTGCAAAAATTATTGTACCAGTCTTGTACACTATAAAGCTACCTCATATGTATAAACATGCCCAATATTAGGCTGATGTATCAAATTCCTCTGTAGAAATAAGAAGGCGTATCCACTGCAAAAGTCAATGTAGGTGGCACCACCTGTCTTGTTAATGAGAATACCATCAAAGACGCATAGACAGGTAAAAATATCAGGCCAACACATCAAACTTCCCCAAAGTTTCATGCACTGGGCTGACGAGGCTTAGGTGAGTAAGGCAGTTGCCCCCAAGTGAACTGTGACAAATTGCTGCTTCAAGCAACTGCACTGAGTGAACTCTTGACCTGCACCTGGCTAGACTGAGTGAACTTTTGACCTGTACCTGGCTGCACTGAGTGAACTCTTGACCTGTTGCATAATCTGACACAGTTGGCAGTCTGCCAAAGCTATCAATAGATGCAGGCTGAACTTTGGTGCCAAATCTGATGCAGTGAGCAGTCTGCCAAAGCTATAAATAGAATGCAGCTACTGCACTGAGTGGATTCTTGACCTATACCTGGCTGCACTTCTTCCAATCCTGGCACTGTGCCAAAACTATTTATAGAGCTGACATCATCTTGGCCGATGGCCAACATCAAGGCTCTGGCAACCTGCCAATGGTAAACCAAGTGCTGCCATCTGTACACAAAAGTGGTCCCTACTTGAAATAACTTTGAAATTAATTTTCCCAATACAAAATGCTTTTCAGCTGACTTTTTATAAACAAGTGACACATGGGTCATGACGCTCAGCTGACTGGGAAGAGATTCACAAAAGGAAATTTTATCATCAGAATGGTAGATACCCATTCAACTGAAGCATCAAACAGAGTAACCAACAGGCCAAGATTTAGTCTGTATTTATATATCTGAAAAATAGAGAAAAAATGTGTAAACTTTAAAAACTAGAATACGGGTAGCCGACAAGTGACTATGTGTATCTGCCAAAATCAGAGTGGAACGGGTGAAGTGAGGCATGGATTGAGTGGCAAGGGGAAACAGAGTGAGGTATGTTGCATATTAGCATGGATGTCTGCAGCCTAAATGTGTATGTAGGTTGTGCAACCTACCACAAATCCAGAAAGCTGTCCAAGTTGAATACATATGCAAAATTTTAGGCAGAAAAGTCAAACCACTACATGGATATGAGTGATTTTAGGCCACGGCAGACAAACAGACGCTGTGCAAAATGTGCAAAAATGGTTGCAGGTGGACCATCCAGTTTTGTGTATGATAAAGACCTATGTGAGATCTATACACATGCAAAATTTTGGCCCAAGCGTTCAAACGGTTCCCGAGATATGAGCTTGGGTGTCTGCAGCATAAACTAGAATAAAGGTGGCGCCACCTGTCATAAAATCAAGGAAGCTATCCAGGATGTATAAAACTGCAAAATTTTAGGCAGATATGTCAAACCACTGCCGAGATACGAGTGACATTATCGCACGGCAGACAAACAGACAGACGCTGTGCAAAAATGGTTGCAGGTGGCGCCACCAGTTTAGCGTATGATAAAGAGCTATGTTAGATCTATACACATGCAAAATTTTGGCCCGATCGGTCAAACGGTTCCCGAAATATGAGCTTGGATGTCATCAGCGTGAATGAGAATGTAGGTGGCGCCACCTGTCATAAAATCAAGAAAGCTATCTAGGATGTATACGCATGCCGTTTTTCAGGTGAATTAGTCAATTCACTGCAGAGATAAGAGTGATTTTAACCAAAGCCAGATGAACAGATAGACACTGTGCAAACATGGTTACAGGTGGCGCCACCATTTTTTGTGTATGTTATAGAGCTATCCAAGGGCTACATTAGTATAAATTTTATTTCCTGATCAGTCAAACGGTTCCCGAGATATGAGCTTGGAAAGCTCATAAAATCAAGTCCGAGAGGAGCTCTCTGGAAACGAACGCGGCAACGGCGGAGGAACCCGGTCAAAAACATAGTATCCACAAAACTTCGTTTTGGCGGGTACAAAAATACAGGTGGCTCCACCAGTCTGCAGAAACTAACAAGGGACCTATGGGTCACAACGCTCAGCTGTTATATATGATAAAAAAATAAAAAAATATTTTTTAGAAATGAGGCACATGCTGGTTTTGTGTGGTAATAAATATAAGCTGTATTATGAGTTGTGGGTGTTTAGCTTATGTATGATTTTGATAGTATCTTTGGAGACAGGGAAGAGGATTGATTTCATTTATTTTATTAACAAATGGAGTGCTATTGTCACACAGATTTTGACTTGGCCATATAACTTATAAGCAGAACATATAATATAAGAGTTTAACTATTTATTAAAAAAATTACAAATATTGCCCCAAATATAATTTTTATTAAAAATAATAAGAGAATCATATGATTTTTTAAAATGAAATATAACTGATATGATTATTAAAATAATATTAAAGAATATATTCATGAATGCATTCATGAATACATTTTGAAAGTATTTGCACGAGTATTCATATACTTTCATTTTTACCTGAATTCCCATTCTTTATGCAAGAAATTTTATAATGGAGTACATAATCATATTCGTATTTAAATACAATTACAAAGTATTTGCACCATGTCTGGTATTTATTCAGTTTTCACCAAACAATGATTTTGAGAATCCAGAATATACAAAATTCACACATTTAAATAATGATCATAAGTACCTGGTTTTATGGCTTTTATTTATATTAAAAAATAACTGTAAAAAATTCATTTTGGACTAATTTCACATCAATGTACACACTAGACACAGTAGGAATCTAGATTAATATTATCAACTGCATCTTTGTCTATCATTAATTTCCTTCATATAATCCCTAATGATTAGTAATGAATAATATGATTTACTTCTTTATCATTAAAAATGAACTGAAAAATGCCATAGGTGACTGCATGGTGTTATCTGGAATATGTGACATTCTACCCATCGATACAAGATTCTTATATCATCAGTAACTGCAAGTTAATTTCCTGTTATTATAAACTAACAAATTCCTTTGCTATTTTTCTTTAATTTGTTATTAAAAACCAAGAAAAATTTATTAATTTATTGTTTATTGTTATGTTGTTGGTTAAAACTACTAGATGAGTTGGGTTGGACACCTGGATCAACTGTGGCTGGCCATAAGCTGCCTGGATTCTCGCCTCAAGCGTGCATAATTTGATGAAAGGTCAACAAGGTCAACATACAGGTGACTCAAGAGGGGCTGGAGAGAGCCAAAGTCTGACAGGGTCTCATAAAAAACATTAATAAAAGCTACAATATTTGGCCAATTTCTTTCAGCTTTCTAAACTAAATAGCTGAAATCCTTATGTGTGCATGATATGAAAATTATATCAACAGTGCTCTCAGGAAACAAACGTGCCATGGTCACAGTTGGGCAAAATTTAAGGTACTAATTTTATATTTATACTAATAACTTATAAAATTTGAAAAATTCAGAACTAATTTTGGGTATTCAATTGAATCTTGATTAAATAATGTTACATCCCTGACAATAAAATCTCTAGCTTCAGCAATGCCCTTGTTAAGGGAGTAAATATATTTCTTGATTTTTTACAAAGTGCATTATGTTTGGGCCCATAACTTAAAAAAAATACACAATACTGACATCATTTCTGGCATGTGCATAGCGAATGTATAGAAAAATATGTATTTTATATATGATCAAAGTCAGATCAGTGGTTTTGATATTAGGCAGTCTTAAAATGTAACAATGGGTTTTTAATGGAAAAATGAAGTTTTTCATTGATATCTCGAAGGAATTAAGTTCTAGTGACCAAATTCTTGGCATGGTAGGGGATTTTGGAGAAATCTAACTGTATGCCAAATTTAAGGAACTTAGAGCTGAAGCTCGGGAGCTGAGCTCTAGCAAACTGCATAACACTAGCAATATGTGACATGGTGCTTGAAAACTTGAATAAAATCTACAGTTTTTGATCAACTGGTTTCAAATTTTTGGTGTTAACAGTTGAAATGCTAACAAAAACATGCTGTGAAAATTAAATCCACAGCAGTTGCAGCAAAAAAACGTGCCATGGTCAAAGTTGGGCAAAATTTAAGGTACCAATTTTTTATTTTTGCTAATATTTAAAAAAATTTAAAAGATTTTGATCTAATTTTGGGTATACAATTTAATTTTGATTAATAAAAGTAATATTACTGGAAAAAAAGTGCTTAGCTTTAACAAGTTTTGTGTTAAGTGATAAAATTTCTTTCCTGATTATTTACAAAATGCATTATGTTTGGGCCCATAACTTTTTTAAATTATATAATACAGACCTTATTTCTGGCATGTACATAGGAATTATATAGAGGATTATTTATAGGAAATATGAGGAAAAACAGATGAGTGGTTTTGATATTAGGCAGTCCTGAAGTGTGAAAATAGGTTTTTAATAAAAAATTGAGGTTTTTCCTTAATTTCTCAAAGGAATGAAGTCGCAAAGACCCAGTTTTCGGCTTGGTAGGAGATCTTGGGGACATCTAACATTATGCTGAATTTTGGATTCCTAGGTCTTACGGTTTCAAAACGTGCCACATCTACGGACGGACGGACGGACGGACAGACGGATGGACGACGGACAATGGACCACGACTATAGCTCAGATGACTTATAGTCAGCTGAGCTAATAAAAACACTTACAAACATCAATATCTATGCAAAGAATCATGGTGATCTCCCCATTAGTTGTTCAGATACTTCAGCTTTTGTATCAAATTGTCCATTATTCTGAGGGATACTTCGGAGTCCTATAGCTTGAAGGATATGGGTAACAGAGACCTAATTTTAAGTTTCCACAGGCACTTTTCATGGGCCTCCTTGCATGAAAAGAATGAAGATTCTAGGTCCAGTTGTTGCGATTTGTACCCTGTTGACAGATAACCACATCTTTAAAGGTATCAAAAAAAGAGAAAAAAAATCGTAAAAATTTGAAAAAAATAGAGGTGGCGCACCCAGTCTGCAGAAACTGATGGAACAGGTCATGATCAATATGACCATCAGTGTTGTAGTTATTGAGATACTGCAGTTTTTGTATCAAATTTTCTATTATTCTGGGGAGTAATTTAGAGCCATACAGCTTAAAGAATATGGGTAACAGAGACCTAATTTCAGGTTTCCATGGAGACTTTTCATGGGTCTCCCTGTGTGTCAAGAATGAAGATTCTAGGTCCAGTTTTAATGATTTGTGCCCTGTTAACAGATGTTCATAACTTTAAAGGTCTCAAAAATAGAGAAAAAATTCGTAAAAAAACCCGAACAAATACAGGTGGTGCCACCAGTCTGCAGAAACTGATGAAACACTCCATGATCAATATCCATGAAAAAAATTATGGTGATCTCTGCATTAGTTGTTCAGATACTTCAGCTTTTGTATCAAATTTTCCATTATTCTGAGCTGTACTTTGGAGTGCCATAGCTCAAAAGATATGGGTAACAGAGACCTAATTTCAGGTGTCCATGGAGACTTATCATGGGTCTCCCTGTGTGTCAACAATGAAGATTCTAGGTCCAGTTCTTACGATTTGTACTCTGTTGACAGATAACTACATCCTGAAAGGTCTCAAAAATAGAGAATAAAAAATTGTGAAAATTTGAAAAAATACAGGTGGCACCACCAGTCTGCAGGTACTGATGAAACACCTCTTGATCAATATGTATGCCAAAAATCATGACCATCAGTGTTGTAGTTATTGAGATGTTGCAGTTTGTTTTTATCAAATTTTCCATTATTCTGGGGGGTTATTTGGAGCCCCCCATAGCTCAAAGGATATGGGTAACAGAGACCTTATTTCAGGTTTCCATGGAGACTTTTTATGGACCTCTCAGTATGTCAAGAATGAAGATTCTAGGTCCAGTCTTTATGATTTGTGCCCTGTTAACAGCTGTTCACATTTTTAAATTCGTAAAAAATCGAAAAATTCAGGTGGCGCCACCAGTCTGCAGGAAGTGATGGAACATCTCATGATCAATAGGTATGCCAAAAATCATGACCATCAGTCAAGTAGTTAATGAGATATTGAAGTTTTTGTATGAAATTTTTTACTTTTCTCGGGGGTACTTTGGGGCCCTATAGCTCGAAGGATATGGGTAACAGAGATCTAATTTATGGTTTCCATGGAGACTTATAATAGGTTTCTCAGTGTGTCGAGGATGAAGATTCTAGGTCCAGTGGTTACGATTTGTGCCACGTTAACAGATGACAGCATCTTTAAACGTCTCAAAAATAGAGAAAAAAATTTGTAAAAAATCGAAAAATACAGGTGGCACCACCAGTCTGCAGGAAGTGATGGAACATCTCATGATCAATACGTATGCCAAAAATCATGACCATCAGTCAAGTAGTTAATGAGATATTGAAGTTTTTGTATGAAATTTTTGACTTTTCTTGGGGGTACTTTGGGGCCCTATAGCTCGAAGGATATGGGTAACAGAGATCTAATTTCTGGTTTCCAAGGAGATTTTTCATGGACCTCTCAGAATCCCAAATTACAAGGTTCTAGGTTCAGCGGTTACGATTTGTGCCTGGTTAACGGACGGACAGACGGACGACGGACAAAGAGTGATCGCTATAGCTCAGATGACTTTCAGTCAGCTGAGCTAAAAAAGAAATCAGGAATATATGTAAAATTATTACAGATGCATACTGAATGCAAAATCAAAATACAAATATATCTCATTGATGGCAAATTCTTGAATTAAGTTGAGAAGGGATACCAATAATTTATAATCAATGTACAGTAGTCTTTATATAGCCACAGAGAGCAGAATATCCATGCCTGGTATGATGAATAACCTGGTGCCAGGCTAGATGTAACAGCATCACACAGCCCTTTTTAGCTTTTTCCCTATAAAATCTAAGAAAATGCAGTTAGAAAAAAAAAATAAACAAAATCCAATATAGTTTTTAAGATGACTGATTATTTGCAAAAAATTTGGTGATGCTAACTCCTGCCGTTTTTGATATAGCTATGGTTAACGTACAGACGCCGCACGACGCCGCACCATTGCATAAGCTCACAGGTTCACTCAACAAGTGACCCATGGGTCATGACGCTCAGCTGACTGGGAAGAGATTTGCAAAAGGAAATTTTATCATCTGAATGGTAGTATATACCCATTCTACTGAAGCATCAAACAGATTAAAGAATAAGCCAAGATTGTATCTGAATTTATATATCTCAAAATATGGGAAAAAATGCGTAAACTTTAAAAAAAATACAGGTGGTTCCACCAGTCTGCAGAAACTAATAAAAACACTTAATGGTCAACATCCATGCAAAGAATCATAGTGATTTCTGCATTAATTGTTCAGATACTTCAGCTTTTGAATCAAATTTTCCATTATTCTGAGGGATACTTCGGAGTCCTATAGCGTGAAGGATATGGGTAACAGAGACCTAATTTCAGATTTCCAAAGACACTCTCACGGGCCTCCTTGCATGACAAGAATGAAGATTCTAGGTCCAGTTGTTACAATTTGTGCCATGTTAACAGATGACAGCATCCTTAAAGGTCTCAAAAATAGAGAAAAAAATTCAAAAAAATTTAATAAAATATAGGTTGCACCATAAGTCTGAAGAAACTGATGAAACACTCCATAATCAATATGCATGTAAAGAATCATGGTGACCTCTGCATTAGTTGGTCAGATACTTCAGCTTTTGTATCAAATTGTCCATTATTCTGAGGGATACTTCGGAGTCCTATAGCTTGAAGGATATTGGAAACAGAGAACTAATTTAAGGTTTCCACAGACACTTTTCATGGGCCTCCTTGCATGACAAGAATGAAGATTCTAGGTCCAGTTGTTACAATTTGTACCCTGTTGACACATAACCACATCCTTAAAGGTCTTAAAAATAGAGAAAAAAAATTGTAAAAATGTGTAACAAGCCCCATAGCTTGAAGAATATAGGTAACAGAGACCTAATTCCAGGTTTCTAGGGAGTCTGCAGAAACTGATGAAACATCTCATGATCTCTTTGTATGAAATTTTTGACTATTCTGGGGGGTACTTTGGGGCCCTACAGCATGAAGGATATGGGTAACAGAGACCTAATTTCAGGTTTCCATGGAGACTTTTCAATGGTCTCCCAGTGTGTCAAGAATGAAGATTCTAGGTCCAGTTGTTATGATTTGTGCCCTGTTAACAGATGTTCATATCTTTAAAGGTCTCAAAAATAGTGAAAAAAACTTGTAAAGAATCGAAAAATACAGGTGGCGCCACCAGTCTGCAGAAACCTATGAAACACTCCATGATCAATATCCATGCAAAGAACCATGGTAATCAATGCATAAGTTGTTCAGATATTTCAGTTTTTGTATCAAATTTTCAATATTCAGCGGGGGTACTTCAGAGCCCCATAGCTTGAAGAATCTGGGTAACAGAGACCTAATTCCCGGTTTCCAAGGAGACTTTTCATGGGCCTCCCACAATGTCAAAAATGAAGATTCTAGGTCCAGTTGTTATGATTTGTGCCCTGTTAACAGATGACTGCATCTTTTAAGGTCTCAAAAATAGAGAAAAAAATCGTAAAAAATCGAAAAAATACAGATGGCGTCCGCAGTCTGCAGAAACTGATGAAAAATCTCATGATTAATATGTATGCCAAAAATCATGACCATCAGTGATGTAATTAATGAGATATTGAAGTTTTTGTATGAAATTTTTCACTATTCTGGGGGGTACTTTGGGGCCTCATAGCTCGTAGGATATGGGTAACAGAGACCTAATTTTTGGTTTCCATGGAGACTTTTCATAGGTCTTTCAGAATATCAAGAATAAAGCTTCTAGGTCCAGTCTTTACGATTTGTGCCCTGTTAACAGATGTCCACATTTTTAAAGGTCTCAAAAATAGAGAAAAAAATTCGTAAAAAATCGAAAAATACAGGTGGCGCCACCAGTCTGCAGGAACTAATGGAACATCTCATGATCAATATGTATGCCAAAAATCATGACCATCAGTGTTGTAGTTAATGAGATATAGAAGATTTTGTATGAAATTTTTTACTATTCTGGGGGGTACTTTGGGGCCCCATAGCTTGAAGGATATGGGTAACAGAGACCTGATTTCTGGTTTCCAAGGAGATTTTTCATGGACTTCTAAGAATGTCAAGTACCAAGATTCTAGGTCCAGCGGTTACGATTTGTGCCAGGTTAACGGACAGACGGACGGACAGACGGACGGCACGACGGACGACGGACAAAGAGTGATCGCTATAGCTCAGATGACTTACAGTCAGCTGAGCTAAAAACTGATGAAACACTCCATGATCAATATCCATGCAAACAATTATGGTGATCTCTGCATTAGTTGTTCAGATACTTCAGCTTATGTATCAAACGTTCCATTATTCCGAGCTGTACTTTGGAGTGCCATAGCTCTAAGGATATGGGTAACAGAGACCTAATTTCAGGTGTCCATGGAGACTTTTCATGGGTCTCCCTGTGTGTCAAGAATAAAGATTCTAGGTCAAGTCATTACAATTTGTACCTTGTTGACAGATAACTACATCCTTAAAAGTCTCATAAATAGAGAAAAAAAAATTGTGAAAATTTGAAAAAATACAGGTGGCGCCACCAGTCTGCAGGAAATGATGGAACACCTCTTGATCAATATGTATGCCAAAAATCATGACCATCTGTATTGTAGTTATTGAGATGTTGCAGTTTTTAAATCAAATTTTCCATTATTCTGGGGGGTAATTGGGAGCCCCACAGCTCAAATGATATGGGTAACGGAGACCTTATTTCAGGTTTCCATGGAGACTTTTCATAGGTCTCTCACTGTGTCAAGAATGAAGATTCTAGGTCCAGTCTTAACGATTTGTGCCCTGTTAACAGATGTCCACATTTTTAAAGACCTCAAAAACAGAGAAAACAATTCGTAAAGAATCGAAAAATACAGGTGGCGCCACCAGTCTGCAGAAACTGATGAAACATCTCATGATCAATATGTATGCCAAAAATCATGACCATCAGTGATGTAGTTAATGAGATATTGAAGTTTTTGTATGAAATTTTTCACTATTCTGGGGGGCACTTTGGGGCCCCATAGCTAAAAGGATTTGGGTAACAGAGACCTAATTTCTGGTTTCCATGGAGACTATTCATAGGTCTCTCACTGTGTCAAGAATGAAGATTCTAGGTCCAGTCTTTACGATTTGTGCCCTGTTAACAGTTGTTCACATTTTTAAAGGTCTCAAAAATAGAGAAAAATATTCGTAAAAAATCTAAAAATACAGGTGGCGCCACCAATCTGCAGGAACTGATGAAACATCTCATGATAAATATGTATGCCAAAAATCATGACCATCAGTGATGTAGTTAATGAGATATTAAAGTTTTTGTATGAAAATTTTGACTATTCTGGGGGGTACTTTGGGGCCCAATAGCTCGAAGGATATGGGTAACAGAGACCTAATTTCTGGTTTCCAAGGAGATTTTTCATTGACCTCTCAGAATGTAAAGTTACAAGATTCTAAGTCCAGCGGTTACGATTTGTGCCAGGTTAACGGACAGACGGACAGATGGACAGACAGACGGACAGACGGACGACGGACAAAGAGTGATCGCTATAGCTCAGCATGACTGAAAGTCAGCTGAGCTAATAATGGAAGAATACTTTTAGTCTTTACCATAAAGGCTTTCTGGGAAAAAAACAATCATGATTATGATGTAATCGATAGTTGCCTTTGGTAATTGAGCACTTGAAAGTGGCAGTAAACCGACTGACTTTCAATAAAACTTGATGATCGGCCCACCACTATCTGAGATAAAATATCTATTTTCTCAGTACTATAGTATAGAGGAAGCAAAAGAACATCCTTCATGCTATTATGTAGATTCTGGATTATTGTTCAGAAAATGGACCCCTGTTGAAAATGAAAACTGGAGGGTTCTCCATCAAACAGTAATACCCGTTGCCTATCGTTCGGAAATTTTGAGTCTTGCTCATGATCATCCAATGTCAGGACATTTAGGCATCAGAAAAACCAAAGATTACATCCTGAAACATATCTTTTGGTCTAGTTTAAACAGGGATGTGACTGTATATTGTAGAAATTGTCCTACCTGTCAAAAGGTCAGTAAACCAAATCAGAGCATTCCTGTAGCTCCCCTGAAAGATAAGATAAGATATAGTTTATTGTTATATATATATGTATTAAAATCACCACATACAATAGTATTTGGCTTGACTGGCTTGCTTAAACAAACACATTAAACAAGAAATAATAAAATAAAATTGTGTATAGAAAAAAAGACGCATGACTATGAATGTTTGACAAGATTATTGGGCTGCAAGTGATATATTTAATTCCCGAACGGCTGACGCATAAGTGCTGGTTTGAGTTCTCTTGGAATTTCCTGATAGCAACCTATAGCGAATCCCCGATTTCATTTTTTCAAACAAATAGTGCGCCGGATGACTAGTCTTCTATAATGTTGTTTGCTTTCTTCAACAATTGTGTTTGAAATAAGGAGTCAACTGTGGGTAAAGGAACCCCAATGTTCTAACTACCCTCGAAAGACGGTTACTTTCCTCGACTGTGATACTGCCTCTCCATACAGTGACTGACAACGTCAGGACTCCCTGAATTACCGCCCGATAAAAACTTTAATAAAATGGGTTGACTAAGCCTGAAATCTTTTAGGTTCCTTAGAAAGAATAAATGTTGTTGTGCCTTCTTTACGCAGTAATTAACATTTTTGGCCCACTTCAAATCAGGAGAAATAAAAATTCCTAAAAATTTATACAGAAATTTAAAACAGTCAACAATTTCAACCTCCGAGCCTTCAATTACTTAGGGTAATATTTCAGTTTTCTTCCGTCTAAAATCAATTATCATCTCCTTGGTTTTCTTGACATTTAACTCCACATTATTTTCAGAGCACCACAAAGTTAAAGTTTTAATTTCACTGCGGTAAACACATTCGTTATTTCCCCGGATGAGCCCAGAAACAAATTTTACAATGAGGCAATCATCAGAAGTAGAGACACAGTCATAATAGAGAGTACAATTTTGGTGAAAGCACCAAACCTATTCCAATCACAAAAGAAGCATTTTAAAAATTCTGACAGACTGTGTAGGGCCTTTGAGGTGTACTAGGTGAGGAAATGAACATATCCTAACCATTATGTGCATGAACACCTGTTTCTCAGAGGCTATACCCATCAGAAATATTTCGCCAAAAAACCATCATATAAGCCTTGACCAAATTCTTCACTCTTGTTGGATTTCCTAAAGAAATACAATCAGATCAAGGGACTATTTTCACTGCTAAACTGTTCCAACAAGTGTGAAAGAAATTTGCATATTGATCATTGCATATCTTCCTCATACCATCCAGAAAGTCAAGGGTGCCCTTGAATGCTTTCATCAAACACTCATCAAACAATGAAAACCATGCTCAAATCATACTGCTTTGAGAATGAAAAAGATTGGTATGATGGACTCCCTTTTGTTTTGTTTGTGGCCTAAAGTTGTGTACAGGACTCATAAGGATTCTCCCATTCGATTTAATGTTTGAACACTGTTAGGGGGCCTCTAGAATTAATAAAGGAAATGTAGGTTGAATCAAAGCAAAATGAACCCATATTGAAATATGTACAAGATTTCCGAGACAGGTCATACAAATAAATACCCTCGCTAGAGAACTTCTGGTACAGGCTCAACAAAAAATGAAATTTTGGTATGATAAGAAATCAGAGGCTAGAAGTTTTTCTCCAGGAGATAAGGTTTGATATTTGTTCCTATCCCTGCAAATCCTCTGAAAGCAAAGTTCACATGACCACATACTGTTAAGACAAAACTATGTGATCTTAACCATGTAGTAGAAACTCCTGATAGGAAAAAGAGTGAACAGCTATACCATGTCAATATGCTAAAGAAATATTATGAAAGAGAGGAGCAAAAAGAACCTTCTGAATAAAAAACACAAGGGACCCATGGGTCACGGTGCTCAGCTGTTATATATGATAAAAAAAATGATTTAGAAATGAGGCACATGCTTGTTTTGTGTGGAAATAAATATATAAGCTGTATTATGAGTTGTGGGTGTTTAGCTTATGTATGATTTTGATAGTATCTTTGGAGACAGGGAAAAGGATTGATTTCATTTATTTTATTAACAACTGGAGTGCTATTGTCATACAGATTTTGACTTGGCCATATAACTTATAAGAAGAACATATAATATAAGAATTTAACTATTTATTTAAAATAATTACATATTGTCCCAAATATAATTTTTATTAAAAATAATAAGAGAATTGTATGATTTTTTAAAATAAAATACAACTGAAATGATAATTAAAATAAAATCAAAGAATATATTCATGAATGCATTCATGAATACATTTTGAAAGTATTTGCACTGGTATTTATATACTTTCATTTTTACCTGAATTCCCATTCTTATGCAAGAAATTTTATAATGGAGTACATAGTCATATTCGTATTCAAATACATTTGCAAAGTATTCGCACCATGTCTGGTATTTATTCAGTTTTCACCAAACAATGATGTTGAGAAACCAGAATATACAAAATTCACACACAGAAATAATGATCATAAGTACTTGGTTTTATGGCTTTTATTCATATTAAAAAAAAATAAATGTAATATATTCATTTTGGACTAATTTCACATCAATGTACACACTAGACACAGCAGGAATCTAGATTAATATTATCAACTGCATTTTTGTCTATCATTAATTTCCTTCATATGATCCCTAATGATTAGTAATGAATTATATGATTTATTTTTTTATCATTAAAATTGAACTGAAAAATACCATAGGTGACTGCAGGGTGTTATTTGGAATACATGACATTCTATCAATCGATACAAGATTCTTATATCATCAGTAACTGCAAGTTAATTTCCTGTTATTATCAACTAACAAATTCCTTTTCCATTTTTCTTTGTTATTAAAAACCAATAAAAATTTATTAATTTATTGTTTATTGTTATGTTGTTAGTTAAAACTACTAGATGAGTTGGGTTGGACACCTAGATCAACTGTGGCAGGCCATAAGCTGCCTGGCTGCCCCAGTGTATGCCTCCCTTCAAGCGTGCATAACTTGATGAAAGGTCAACAAGGTCAACATACAGGTGACTCAAGAGGGGCTGGGGAGAGCTAAGGTCTGACATGGTCTCATAAAAACATTAATAAAAGCTACAATTTTTGACCAATTTCTTTCAGCTTTCTAAACTAAAAAGCTGAAATCCTTATGTGTGGATGATATGAAAATTATATCAACAGTGCTCACGGGAAACAAATGTGCCATGGTAAAAGTTTGGCAAAATTTAAGGTACTAATTTCATATATATACTTATAACTTATAAAATTTGAAAAATTCTGAACTAATTTTGGGTATGCAATTGAATCTTGATAAAATAATGTTACATCCCTGACAAAAAATCTCTAGCTTCAGCAATCTTCTTGTTAAGAGTGTAAATATATTTCTTGATTTTTTACAAAGTGCATTATGTTTGGGCCCATTACTTAAAACAATTAAGCAATACTGACATCATTTCTGGCATGTGCATAGAGAATGTATAGAAAAATATGTATATTATATATGATTAAAGTCAAATCAGTGGTTTTGATATTAGGCAGTCTTGAAATGTAACAATGGGCTTTTAATGGAAAAATGAAGTTTTTCATTAATATCTCGAAGGTATTAAGTCCTAGTGACCAAATTCTTGGCATGGTAGGGGATTTTGGAGACATCTAACTGTATGCCAAATTTTAGGAACTGAGAGCTGAAGCTGGGGAGCTGAGCTCTTGCAAACTGCATAACACTAGCTAGATGTAAACAATATTTTACATGGTGCTTGAAAACTTAAATAAAATCTACAGTTTTTGATCAACTGGTTTCAAATTTTTGGCATTAACAGACAAAATGCTATCAAAAACATGCTGTGAAAATTAAATCCACAGCACTCACAGGAAAAAAAAAGTGTCATGGTCAAAGATGGGCAAAATTTAAGGTACCAATTTTTTATTTTTGTTAATATTTCAAAAAATTTAAAAGATTTTGATCTAATTTTGGGTATACAATTTAATTTTGATTAATTAAAGTTATATTACTGGAAAAAAAGTCCATAGCTTTAACATGTTTTGTGTTAAGTGATCAAATATCTTTCCTAATTTTTTACAAAATGCATTATGTTTGGGCCCATAACTTTTTTAAATTATATAATACAGACATAATTTCTGGCATGTATATAGGAACTATATAGGGGAATATTGATGGTAAATATGAGGAAAACAGATGAGTAGTTTTGATATTAGGCAGTCCTGAAGTGTGAAAATAGGTTTTTAATAAAAAAATTGAGGCTTTTCCTTAAATTCTCAAAGGAACAAAGTCGCAAAGACCCACTTTTCGGCTTGGTAGGAGATCTTGGGGACATCTAACATTATGCCGAATTTTGGATTCCTAGGTCTTACGGTTTCAAAACGTGCCACAGCTACGGACGGACGGACAGACACACGGACGGACGAGGACAATGGACCACGACTTGTAGTCAGCTGAGCTAACAAGTGAATTTAGTCACTGTACCCGATACTCCAAAACTTCAGGATCAGGATTCTAATCAACCTTTGTTTGAGTTTGAAATTGAAAAGAAACTAGATGTTCCAAATAAGTTGACAATTTCTGAACTGTTTAAGGATATTTCAGGGAAAGTTAACCGTTTGTCAAAATCCCAACAAAGTCAAATCAAGGAGGTATTAAATCAGTATTCTGAAGTGTTCCCTATTAAACATGATATAGACATAAGTGAGGATAAACCTATCAAACTACATCCTTATAGGGTAAACCACCATAAGTTACAAATAATGCAAGAAGAAATAGATGTGGTCGAACAATGGTCCTCAGAGGGCCCAGAATTTCTGCTGGTGCTGGACTAGTTTACATATGGGTGAAAAGTTTAAGTTAAAGTTGAAAAAAAAAATGACAAACAGAAATAGGTTTGATCCTTATGCATAAGGGGAAAAAATCCTACTTGTTCAAATAATATTAGAGAAGATATGTCTGAAATAATATGTGCAATAGAAAATCATGAATTGTACTCTGTTGCCCATATTTGATTTTGAGCAAGTCTGTATTCCAATAGGTCAGAAGCCCCCATATAGGAACCAATCATCCCTGTGAATTTGAAAAAGATCAAGTATCTTCTTGTTGAGATATCAGGTGCGAAAGAAAATAAATTATTGTGCTCTGGTGGCCATATTGTAATTCCGACAGGTTTGCAATTCAAAAGAGATGGAGCCCTTTAAGGTCCCAATTATCTATGTGAATTTGGGAAAGTTGAAATATGTTTTCATTGATTGAAAATCAGCAATTGGGCTGTGGCAGCCATATTGGAATTCCGACAGGTCTGTAATTCAACAGGTCTGGAGCCCTCCTATGTACCTATCATCCCTGTGAATTTGGAAAAGCATGCTGTTGTTGAGCTATAGCGCGCCAAAGGAAATCAGCAATTGGGCTGTGGTGGCCATGTTGGAATTCCATTAGGTCTGTAATTCAATAGGTCTGGAGCCCTCATATGTACCAATCATTCCTGTGAATTTTGGGGAAGCTGAAGTTTGTTGTTGTTGAGTTATCGCGCACAAAAGAAAATCAGCAAATGGGCTGTGGTGGCCATACTGGAATTCGGACAGGTCTGTAATTCAATAGGTCTGGAGCCCTTGAATGTACCAATCAACCCTGTGAATTAGGGATAGATGAAGTATGTTGTTGTTGAGTTATTATGAGCGAAAGAAAATCAGCAATTGGGCTGTGGTGGCCATATTGGAATTCCAACAGGTCTGTAATTCAATAGGTCTGGAGCCCTTGAATTTACCAATCAACCCTGTGAATTCGGGATAGCTGAAGTATGTTGTTGTTGAGTTATTATGAGCAAAAGAAAATCAGCGATTGGGCTGTGGTGGCCATATTGGAATTCCAACAGGTCTGTAGTTCAATAGGTCTGGAGCCCTTGAATTTACCAATCAACCCTGTGAATTCGGGATAGCTGAAGTATGTTGTTGTTGAGTTATTATGAGCAAAAGAAAATCAGCGATTGGGCTGTGGTGGCCATATTGGAATTCCAACAGGTCTGTAATTCAATAGGTCTGGAGCCCTTGAATTTACCAATCAACCCTGTGAATTCGGGATAGCTGAAGTATGTTGTTGTTGAGTTATTATGAGCAAAAGAAAATCAGCGATTGGGCTGTGGTGGCCATATTGGAATTCCAACAGGTCTGTAATTCAATAGGTCTGGAGCCCTTGAATTTACCAATCAACCCTGTGAATTCGGGATAGCTGAAGTATGTTGTTGTTGAGTTATTATGAGCAAAAGAAAATCAGCGATTGGGCTGTGGTGGCCATATTGGAATTCCAACAGGTCTGTAATTCAATAGGTCTGGAGCCCTTGAATTTACCAATCATCCCTGTGAATTCGGGATAGCTGAAGTAGGTGGTTGTTGAGTTATCGTGCTCGAAAGAAAGTGTCACTGACAGATGGACAGAGGTACAGAAGGACAGACTGATGGTGACCACTATAGGGCACCACTTGTAAAAAGGGGCCCAAATAAGGTTCATGCTGTAGAACAAAATCATTGTTCAGAGCCACAGTGATTGGAGTAGCCCAAGTTTGTTTATTCCAAAAACAGACCATTTCTATAGGTTGTGTACTGATTATAGGAAACCCAATGCTGATACTAAATCTGACTCCTTCCCATATAATGCTATGTTGCAAAGATCTGTTTTAATATCAGACAAACAGTTTATTCTATTCATTGATGCTAGCGACTATGCCGCTGGAGGCATGTTAACACTAGAGGATGACCAAGGGATAGAACATTTGATTGGTTACTTTTCACTTAAATTTTTCAAACATCAGAGAAACTATTCTACATTAGAAAAGGAGACTTTGGCATTGAAACTCTCACTTTAGGATTTTGATGTGTATCTTAGTCATACTCAAAAACCAGTTGTATATACTGACCATGATCCATTGACTTGCATCCATAAGATGAAAAACAAGAATTAGCGGCTTATTCGCTGGAGACTACTTCTTCAGGAGTATCATTTGATAATTAAACATATTTAAGGAAAATAGAATGTGGTAGCTGATAACTTATCTAGAATTTAAGTGAAATGATGATCTTGACGTCTTTACTACTGAACTCTTGTAAGGAAATATCAAATAAAATGTAAGAGAGGTAAACAATGATATGTGTGATCTAAAGAAATATGAATATCAATTAATTTTTCAATAAAGGATTTATACTAATCCTTGTATTTTTATTTTAGAGGGGGAGTGTGACGGCTCTATAAGGTGGTACATCAGATGTTCGTACAACACAGGCGGGGCATGTGTAAGGTGCAGTCGGTCAGGCACCACTGCCCTTATTGAATGATAAAGGTTTTGAGCTCCCTGTAAAAGCTACAAACTGATTTTCCCGCCTCTTTTAGGTCTATATATAGGGGTTCACTTTGAACCTTCTTTTAGAGGGAAGATAATTTTGTATGGTGCCAAACGTTTCCTAGCAGCCTAAAATGACCAAGGTAAGGCTGGCTCGTCTCGTCTTTATATTCTCGTAAATAACGTATAATGTCACCTGAGCCATGTAATAAATAACACTCTGTAATGTAACTTCTAGTCTGTTTATATTGGGTCTTAAGCCCTAGAATATTTATCTTTCTGTAAACAATGTAATTTCAAGGTGCCATAAGGCCAGGATTGTTATAACTGCCGTCATGTCTTTTTCATCATGCTGGTAAACCATAAAAACTTTGTATAGCAGCTCTAAGCCATATACCTCACTCTATCAGTTATACTTTGGCAAGGTGTATAATAAGGTCTGTAGCTGTTCTTATCTGGACAGAGTTTCTACATTAAATTCTCTCTTTGTCAGTGAAACAAAATTGTTTCATAATTGTATATCTTCATTCTTCAGTATTCTTATGATAGATACTTATTTATTTCTGTGAGATAAAAGGGAGCCGGTATTCAGATCTAAAATCCGGTCGTGATAGGAACACTCTTGTAAGAGCCAGCCTTAACAGTTTGATATAATCACGTATAATATTAGTGTAGCTAGGATTTAGTCCCTCTCTTTTTTTACTGTGTCTTGTGTATTTAGTTTGTCTAATTCAATTTCCTTTTAAGTAGCACCATCCCGGGAATGTCTGCACTATTCAGATAAGAAAATATTTCTGAATATTCATTTGTATCAGTTTAAATATATTCCTATGCACATGTATCTGGTCACGTTTTGAGTTGAAGTAAAATTGACTTACTGGTGAGGGGAAATTGTCTTATTGATTTAAAAAAAGTAATACATTCTTTTGAAAATTATTTGTTTGCATTGGTATATGCAACAGGTGAGGGAGATAGGTCGGTAGTTATTTGGTTTGCATGTGCTTACTTGTAATGATATCTAGTATTTTAGTTTATAAGATATTGTGTGCTATTTTATGTAATGCGCCTTGGGCGGTTTTATTACTGGATATGTTGCGCAATATAAATAAATATGCTCATGAGATGCATCAGAATTTTCCAACAAGATTTCTTAATTGCAGTGGAACTACTTGAATTTTCTTTAAACATTGCTGGGAACTTTCGGCAGAATTTCAAAATTTTCTTTATTTTTCAAAGTGCTCAATATTTTACTAGGTTTAACATTTGACATCAGATGTCACTGCTGCATGCACAAAATATTAATAATGTTAATATTTTCAGATGTGAGTATTTCTGCAGGCATTAAGAGCCTTATATACATCAATATCATAAATAATAATATTTGTCTTCTTAAACAAATGTCTGAATAGGTTTACACAATTTAATGCCCCAGCTCAACATGGACAGTGATCAAGGTACCACGACCAGCAGTCAACATCAGCAAGACATGCTACAACTGAACAGTGGCTTCAACCAGCTTTCTTTAAATATCACTGATCCTATCTGTGACCTAGGTGGCCCCTGCTGGCTGATTCACCTTTTCATTCACAGCGCTCACTTACATTGTTTGAACTTGGTGGTATGATGAGTGTACTTAAAAATATTCAAGCTTCAGTAGATTAGCAATCATGCCAAATGCAAGAAAGGTATGATCAGCACAAGTAACAGGTAGAGATGCAACAAATTCAAGCTGTTCAACATCATGACCTTGCTCAACCAGTTATCTAATGCAACAATAAGTTTCACATCTGCACAGCAAGTGGAGTTGAGGACAGAAGGTGACCAGCCGGCTTGCAGTTTCAGAATCTGCATCTACTGTACTGCATGCCTTCTAAGTCATCACCAGTTTGTCAGCTTCAAACAAACAAGAATGACCGATTTTCATCATCAGGCACCACGTCCAAAACTCGAAATGTCTGGTGCAATGAGAGACTCCAATGTTACACCGGGTCCTGAAGAAGTCATATTACTGTCACCGCCTAGACCTACCAGGAAAAGTGGTTCCGGGAGAAATATCAACATGGTGAGATAGTCTCATGCCCTGCCATTTTCTGATAAGAGCAAAGAAAGTGAGAGAAATCTTATCTCACCGTACAACTGCTGATTCATGTAACCAAGCTTTCAAATACCAGCCTAGTAAAAGCTTCCATATCCCCACAGACCAACAAACCATATCATTATGATAGACCGTTACAGGCTCAAGATGGGACTGTAAATTCAAATCCAACCTTTGTGGGCATTTGAAGTATGCCTTGTACATCAGCTCCGCCCAATACTTTGCCTCAGTTCAGACTGCTTTATTTGAAATTGAAGGTCTCAAAAATAGAGAAAAAAGTGTAAAAATTAGAAAAATTACAGGTGGTGCCACCCAGTCTTCAGGAATTGATGTAATGTTGTTTGATCAGTGTGTGTGGGAAAATTATGGCAATCAATGTAATAGTTATTCACATATTGGAGCTTTTGTATCAAATTTATAATATTCTGGGGCATGTATTCAGAAACCCCATAACTCAAAGGATATTGGTCACAGTGACATTATTTCAGGTTTCCTAGGAGATTTTTTATGGACCTCCACGGGTTTTCAGTTAGAAGTTTTAAGATCCAGCAGTTAAGATTTGTGCCCCATTAAGGGACAACCAGACCACCGACGAACAAAGAGTGATCACTACAGCTAAGATGACTGTCAGTCAGCTGAGCTAAAAACTTATTGCAAAATGATTTTAAAAATTTGCTGGGAAGCCATATTGGAATTAACAGTAGTCTGGCTTTGAAAGCACTGATCTCCTCATGGGTGTCAATATTCTGTAAAATATCCATAAAAGAAAACTAGAATACAGGTAGTCGATAAGCGACTACGTGTATACGCCAAAATCATAGTAGGACGCGTTAAGTGAAACATGGATTGAGTAGCAAGGGGAAATAGAGTTACATGTGTTACATATTAGAATGGATGTCTGCCACTTAAACATGAATGTAGGTGGCGCCACCTGTTATTTGAACGAGAAACTATCCAAGATGTATACACATGCAAAATATCTGGTTGAAAAGTCAACCCACTGCAGAGATACGAGTGATTTTATCCCACAGCAAGCAGACAAACAGATGGACACTGTGCCAAAATGGCTGCAGGTGGAGCCACCATTTTTGTGTATATTATAAAGCTATCCAAGAGCTACATTTGTGTAAAAAAATTTTCTTGATTAGTTGAATGGTTCCTGAGATATGAGCTTGGATGTCTGCAGCCTGAACATGAATGTAGGTGGCGCCACCTGTCATAAAATCAAGAAAGCTATCTAGGATGTATACGCAAGCCGAATTTCAGGTGAATTAGTCAAACCACTGCAGAGATATGAGTGATTTTTACCCAAGGCAGATGAACAGATGGACACTGTGCAAAAATGGCTGCAGGTGGCGCCACCATTTTTTGTGTATGTTATAAAGCTATCCAAGGGCTTCATTTGTACAAAATTTATTTCCTGATCAGTCAAAAGGTTCCCGAGATATGTGGGTTTATGTGTGGAAATAGATGCACAAATGGACGCTGGGCAGAGAGGAAAGGTCAGAGGTCAAGGCCAATTGGTAAGGCACCAGTTCACATGTGACCCTATAATTGGTGTAAGTTTCGGAAAAATCCCAAATCGGGGAAAACGGTACAACAAAACTAACTGAGATGTATGGACATGCATAATTTCAGGCTGATATGTCAAATCACTCCTGAGAAATAAGCAGGGACATACACTGTTAAAAAATTATTGTACTTGAGTGCCACCAGTCTTTAATATGACAAAGCCATCTGAGATATATACATATGCCCAATTTTAGGCTGATGTATCAAATCCCTAATAAATATATAAACAGAAATAAGCAGGGATAAACACTTCGCAAACATTTAAACAAGGGACCCATGGGTCACGGCGCTCAGCTGATCGTGATTGGACTATAAATGTTTCTCCACTGTGATACTATATCGAGTCGATAAAGCTTATGAATATGATGGACATGTTGGGCTATTATAAAGGAATGTAATGTAATATGTGAGTAAATGATAAATGAAATAACCTGACTGATGGATTAATAGAGTAAAATATAGTGGTTTATTTTTTATTTATTTAGGAGGGGTTGAAAATTGTGATATATTTGAGCAAATATGAATGCAATGACAGCAGTAATAAGCAGTAGCAGAATGATGATAAGGCTATTTGTTGAAGGATCTAAAGTGTATGGTAGTCTGCAAGCTTTCAATTTGACAGATATGATGTTATGACTAACTATGCTGATGAAGTGATTTATGAATTTGTGACTGTATGACACAATATCTCTTTAGTCTTGACAAGGTACATTATTGTGATGCCCACTCTGTCTACATATTACACAATATTGACATAATTTCTGGCATGTACATAGGTACCTATGGGCGAATAGTTATACAAAATATTAAAGTATGAATATATCTGATTCATCTTGTTCTTGCTTACTGAGGCTGACTTTGGGATGGGGTTCGGAGAAGGGAAAAGTGAGGGCAGCACGAAGGTGGATGTAGAAATATTCTATTGTAATGTTTTTCATTTATATAAGAATATGAAAAGCTAAGAGGAAAGGGGCCCTCTTATTTAGTTATAGTAAATTTCTAAATATATGATTGCAAACTCATACTCTGACAAGACTGTCATGAAGAAAAACAGTAAAAGTTTTGAGATACTGTGATGCATATGAAAATTTACAGTTGGACAGGCAAGTGGACAGAATGGACTAATACCTTTATTTCACTTTCAAGGGAATAATGCATTTAAGTTTATATATAATCCTATTTTTTAAGCATATCCACTTTTTCCATTAAGAAGTTTTATCTGAATCATTTTTTTATTTACAGGTTTTATAAATTTTTAATAAAAAACCTGATATTATAAGTTAAAATATTAGAATTGTTGCAAAAGTTGCAATCATTATATATACAGAGTAAAAAACTGAAACTATAAGCTAAAATATATATCCAGAGTGTAGCTCATATTGGGTCATATTATGCATACACATATATTTTATTATTTTTAAATCATAAATGTTTAAACTGAATTAAAAAGAAAATCATGCCACAACATGGCATCTACAAGAATATTCCTTGAATCACAATTAAAAAGTTTTGCACATTGGAGTTTTCAGTACATGCTTAATTTTATTCACCAAAATAAAATAAAAGATTCAGTAAATTTGATAAAATAAAACATCTTTTCAAATAAAGTATACACTGTTGGTTGAATGAGGGACAAACAATATCATTGTGCTAATTACTATCCAAGTTTTAATTTATTACTGGAATTAATAGTCAATTTCACACCTGGTGAAGTTTGTACTCTTCTGAAGTAAGCAATTACTTATCTCATGAACATCCACACTTTCATAGCAATACACCACTTTGTGGACACAATTAAATGTACAATTTAATCATTGTAACCCTGGTGGTACAATACAAAATCTAAAATGTAGCATAGCCTGGAATAAGAATGAATCAAATACAGAAAATAATAACATTCATCTAGTTTATGCACAATCTGGGGGGGGGGGGGGAGTGCAGGGCAGAAGGGAAGCCTGCTGGTAGTGGCCAAGCTGACCCAAGGCAAGCTGCCTGGGGTGGGTTACATAATGCAAGTGAAGGCTGTACTACTAGGTGGGCTAGATGTAAACAACACTTGACATGGTGTATGAAAACATGAATAAAAGCTATTCTCTCCAATCAATTTCTTTGAAATTTCAGATTTTAAAAGATTAAATCCTTATGTATATATGCTGTGAAAATTGAATCAACAGTGCCAAAGTTGGACAAAATTTAAGGTATTGATTTTTAATTTATGCTAATAACTTGAAAAATTTGCAAAATTCAGATCTAATTTTGGGTAAACAATTCAAACTTGATTAAATAAAGTTATATTCCTGAAAAAAAGTCTCTAGGTTCAGCAATTCTCATGTTAGGTGAGTAAATATATATCCTGATTTTTTAAAAAATTGCATTATGTTTTGACCCATAACTTCAAAATAATACCCAATACTGACCTAATTATTGGTATGTTCATAGAAAATGTATGAAAGAATTTGAATACTAAATACGATCAAAAACAGATCAGTGGTTTTGATATTAGGCAGCCTTGAAGTGTAACAATGGCTTTTTTTATGGAAAACAGAGTTTTTTTTCCTTAATATCTCGAAGTCCTAACGACCCGATTTTTGGTTTGGTAGGAGATTTTGGGGACATCTAAAATTATGCCAACAGCTTGGGGAGCATAGAGATGTGCACTGAATGACCTACAGTCATCAAAGTGGACTGCTTAACAATGTAAGGGAATACAACAAAAGCCTCCAAAAAAATTCAATAACTAACCTAATTTTGCAGCTTTTATTTTCAAATTTCAGATTTTAACAGATTAAATCCTTATGTATAAATGCTGTGAAAATTAAATCCACAGTACCTACAGGAAAAAACGTGCCGTGGCCAAAGTTGGGCAAAATTTAAGGTACCAATTTTATATTTTTGCCAATATTGAAAAAAATTTAACAGATTTTGTTCTAATTTTTGGTATACATTTAAATTTTGATTAATTAAAGTTGTATTACTGGAAAAAAGTCCCTACCTTTAACACTTTTGGTCTTAAGTGACCAAATATCTTCCTGATTTTTTGACAAAGTCCATTATGTTTGGGCCCATAACTTTTTTAAATTATATAATACTGACTTAATATCTGGCATGTACATAGGAACTATATAGAGGAATATTTATGGTAAATATGAAGAAAACCAGATGAGTGGTTTTGATATTAAGCAGTCCTGAAGTGTGAAAATAGATTTCTAATAAAAAATTGAGGTTTTTCCTTAATATCTCGAAGGAACAATGTCCTATTGACCCAATTTTCGGCATGGTAGGAGATTTTGGGGACATCTAACTGTATGCCGAATTTCAGATTCGTAGGTCCAACGGTGTCGAAACGTGCCAGTCTTACGGGCGGACATCCGGACAGACGGACGGACGGACAGACAGACAGACGGATGGACGGAGGACAATGGACCACGACTATAGCTCAGATGACTTAAAGTCAGCTGAGCTAAAAATTATTCCCACAAAGTTTGACCAATATTTCTGATATTAAAACTAAGTTTAATAGTATTATTCACACCTAGGCCCTGCCAACTTTAAGAGAGACAAATGCTACAAAGTATTTATATCTTCCTAAATCTAGTCAATTAGCACTTACTTTAGATCATAATATTTTATCACATTTTTATGTAAGAACTCAATTCCTGAACATTTTTATCTTTAAAAAAAATTAAAATTGTCCAAGTCTCAACAAAAAGAATTAATTTAACATTAAAATTATAAGATTCATCTTGTTTATGAGTCTTGTGTTTTGAAGGGGTCGGTGGGGGAGAAGTCTCTGTTGTTACTGCTGGTTGCTGAAAAATGGGAAATTATTCATCTTGTTTATAGTACAGGTCTGTCAACAGAATTGGGTGTGGGTGGGGGGGGGGAGAGAGAGAGAGAGACTCCCTGTGGTATTAACTGCAGACAGCCTGAATTAGCTCAACAAAGAGAGAGGGCTTGCAGGAGTGATGGGATTACATAACAACACCCTGGGCACAGAGAGCTATAATGAATGACCTACAGTGGGCTGCTTGACAATGCAAGGAAATACAACAAGAGCCTCCACAAAAAATCAATAACTAGCCTAATTTTTTAGCTTTTATTTTAAAATTTAAGATTTAAACAGATTAAATCCTTGTGTGCACATGCTGTGAATATAAAATCCACAGTACATACTGGAAAAAAATGTGCCGTGGCCAAAGTTGGGCAAATTTAAGGTACTGATTTTATATTTATGCTAATAAATTGAAAAAATTGCAAAATTCAGATCTAATTTTCGGTGTACAATTGAATCTTGATTAAATGAAGTTATATCCCTGAAAAAAAGTCTCTAGCTTCAAGAATAATTATGTTGAGTGAGTAAATATATTTCCTAATTTTTTTTTTCAAGTTGCATTATGTTTTGGCCCATAAGTTCAACAAACTACGCAATACTGACCTAATTTTTTTAATGTACATAGGAAATGTATGGAGAATATGCATATTTACTATGATCAAATTCAGATCATAGGTTTTGATATTAGGCATTCCTGAAGTGTAAAAATAATTTAAATAATAAAATTTAGGTTTTCCTTAATTTCTCAAAGAAGAAAAGTCACAGAGACCCAGTTTTTGGCTTGGAAGGAGATCTTAGGGACATCTAACATTATGCCAATTTTTGGATAACCAGGCAAAGTTGTAGTAAACAAAAGTGGGGTCATGATGCTAGAAAATACAAATACATCAAGGCCTCTAAAAAACTCCAATAGCTAGACTATTTTTTAAGCTTATACTATCAAATTTCAAAATTCATCAGATTAAATCCATTTGTAAACTGGCTGTGAAAATTAAATCAACTGTACTTGCAAGAAAAAAATGTGCCATGGTAAAAGTTGGGCAAAATTTAAGGTACCAATTTTTTATTTTTGTTAATATTTTAAAAAATTTAAAAGATTTTGATCTAATTTTTGGTACAGAATTTAATTTTGATTAATTAAAGTTATATTACTGGAAAAAAAGTCCTTAGCTTTAACATGCTTTGTGTTAAGTGATCAAATATCTTTTCTGAATTTTTACAAAATGCATTATGTTTGAGCCTATAACTTTTTTTAATTATATAATACAGAGCTTATTTCTGGCATGTATATAGGAACTATATAGAGGAATATTTATGGTAAATATGAGGAAAAACAGATGAGTGGTTTTGATATTAGGCAGTCCTGAAGTGTGAAAATAGGTTTTTAATAAAAAATTGAGGTTTTTCCTTAATTTCTCAAAGGAACAAAGTTGCAAAGACCCAGTTTTTTGGCTTGGTAGTAGATCTTGGGGACATCTAACATTATGCCGAATTTTGGATTCCTAGGTCTTACGGTTTCAAAACATGCCACATCTACGGACGAACAGACGGACGGACGGCAAGATGGACGGACGACGGACAATGGACCACTACTATAGCTCAGATGACTTATAGTCAGCTGAGCTAAAAATCTGAAAATATAAGTTAAAATATCAGAATTCCAATCATTTTTTATCAAGAGTGTAGCTCCTATCGGGTCATATTATGCATACATATATATTTTATTATTTTTAAATCACAAATGTTTAAACTGAATTTAAAAGAAAAATAGAATACGGGTAGTCGACAAGCGACTGTGTATCTGCCTAAATCAGAGAGGTACGGGTGAAGTGGTGATAGGATATAGAGGTAATGGGAAAACCTTGTGTGGTAGATGACATATTACATGAAAGATATAGATTAGTTGGTGTGGTATTGTTATGATGTAAAGGCTTAATTACCTGGAGGGAGGGAGAGAGAGAGCGAGAGAGAGCAAGCCAGCATAAATGGGGAGGAAGGTGGTGCCACCTGTCACAAAAATGGAAAAACTATCCAAGATGAATAAACATGCCCAATTGGTCAAACGAGTCCTGAGATATCAGCATGGATGTCTACACTGCAAATGCATAGGTAGGTGGCGCCACCTGTCATATCAACGAAAAACCTGTTTAAGATGTATAAACGTGCAAAATTTCAGAAGAATAAGTCCAACCAATGCAGAGATATGCATGATTTTATCCACAGGCAGATAAACAGATGGCCGCTGTGCAAAACCCATTGCAGGTGGTGCCACCAGTTTTAAGCATGTTAAAGGGCTATGTTAGACCTACACATATGCAAAATTTCAGGCTGATCCGTCTACCCAGTCCTGAGCATGAAAGTCTGGAGTGTAAACAGGGAGGTAGGTTGCGCCACCTGTCACAAAAACCGAAAACCTATCCAAGATGTATTAGCGTGCAAAATTTCAGCCAGATCAGTCAAACATGTCAAGAGATATGGGGGTTTATGTGTGAACACAGTCGCACAGATGGACGCAGAGCGCTGAGGAAAGGTCAGAGGTTAAAACAGCAGTTCACATGTGACCAAAACATAATCCCGGGTTTTCGTAAAATTCTGTCCAGCTGTTACGGAGGAGTTCTCTGGACACCTACGCAGCGGGTGCGGTAGCGGTGGGCTGAAAACAGTATCTGCAAAACTCTGTTTTAGCAGATACAATAATGCCACAACATGGCATCTTCAAGATTATTCCTTGATTCACAATTAAAACGTTTTATACATAGGAGTTTTCAGTACATACTTAATTTTATTCACCAAAAATAAAAGATTCAGTAAATCTGATAAAATAAAACATCTTTTCAAATAAAGTATACACACTGCTGGTTGAATGAGGGACAAACAATATCATTGTGCTAATTACTATCCAAGTTTTAATTTATTACTGGAATCAATAGTCAATTTCACACCTGGTGAAGTTTTTATTCTTCTGAAGTAAGGAATTACTTATCTCATGAACATCCACACTTTCATAGCAATACACCACTTTGTGGACACAATTAAATGTGCACTTTAATCATTGTAACCCTGGTGGTACAATACAAAATCTAAAATGTAGCATAGCCTAGAATAAGATTGAATCAAATACAGATAATTATAAAATTCATCTAGTTTATGCACCAGCTGGGGGAGTGGGGGGGGGGGGGGGGAGTGGGGAGTGCAGGGCAGAGTGGAAGCCTGCTTGTACATAGTGGCCAAGCTGAGCCAAGGCAAGCTGCCTGGAGAGGGTTACATAACACAAGTGAAGGCTGTACTACTAGGTGGACTTGATGTAAACAACACTTGACTTGGTGTATAAAAACTTGAATAAAAGCTTTTCTTTTCAATCAATTCCATTGAAATTTCAGATTTTATCAGATTAAATCCTTATGTATATATGCTGTGAAAATTAAATTAGCAGTGCTTACAGGGAAAAAACGTGCTATAGCCAAGGATGGACAAAATTTAAGGTACTGATTTTATATTTATGCTTATAACTTGAAAAATTTGCAAAATTCAGATCTAATTTTAGGTTAACAATTGAATCTTGATTAAATAAAGTTACATCCCTGAAAAAAAATTCTCCAGCTTCAGCAATTCTCATGTTAAGTGAGTAAATATATTTCCTGATTTTTTAAAAATTGCATTATATTTGGGCCCATAACTTCAAAACAATAAGCAATACTGACCTAATTTTTGGTATGTTCAAAGAAAATGTATGGAAGAGTTTGATAACTAAATATGATTAAAAAAGAAAGGTGGTTCCGAGTACTTTTAAAGTACTTGAGTATGAGTACTGAGTACTTTAAAAGTACTCCAATTCAAGTATGAGTACTTTTGCACTTTTTTCAAAGGTACTCGGAGAGTACCGAGTACTCAAAATGTACTCATGAGTACTTTAATGAGTACTTTTTGTAACCAAACTTGTTTAATGATGTTTTTAAATTAAATATATTCTCAGAGAGGTAAAAATATTTTTATTAATGAAAATCCAGTACAAAATAAAAATATATACAATGTTGTATTATGCTTAATCAAAATACTGAGGCGAAATGCAAACTCTAGGGCATATAAACAGGCCATATACGGTTGAAATATATCTAAGCATTAACTTATTAAAGTAGACGGTTTGCACTGAAGAAACATCTGGTCTCGTAGGTTCTCAAAAACATATTTCTTAGCCAGGACAAGATATACAATTTACTTAATGTTGTATTATGCAAATTCAAAATATTGGTGGGAATGTTCAGAAACTACAACATAAAAAGTTATATAAAATTTTATATATAAAAGTTATACTGTTAAAGGAAATCTCACTGACATTGTATAAAGCATATAACCATATGTTAATCATATGTAATCATATAATAATAACAATGATAACAATAATAATAACAATAATAATAACAACCATATGTTATTATTTTTATAATATAAATTTATGAATAATATTTGGCTGTAGCCTAATGGGTAATCGTGCAATATAACGGACCCATGTTACTCTCTCTCACAAATAAGTGTGACCACATTTCACTAAAATTTTTTTTGCATGATAAAGTTGACGATCCAGCGCATCTAATGATACCATATTTTTGTATGTTATTTATATATTTATTTTGCTACAAACTGATATTTAATGACAACCAGTATATGTGAAAATAGTATAAAACAACATATCTGACAGACTGACCATGTCATTCATCATGTGGAATAAAAATTTATGAGTACTTACAACAGTTACGTCAGCGGCATATTATAACAAGGAATGAGGTCACGGTGATAGTAATGCGTAATATAAATAGAATATTACAGGTTTTCAAAGTTAGTAAGAGTTATATTACTATTGATAGAAAAGAAATTTGACCTCGAAATGGTTATAGTACCCCAAGTTATAGAATAATAGCTATTTTCTATTACAACCCTAGGCTAACTCATCTGATGAATTGATTGTTTCTTTGATTAGGTAGATATAGCACAATAAAAGTGCTGGGTGTTTAGTCAATGCTGGGTGCTTTTTCATGGTGCAGTGGGCACTGGACAGAAGGCTTTGGTTTGAGGTTAACCACTGGTTCTCATTGTTGATTCATTAAGTAGGCTTGGTCATTAAAATATGGAGAAGTCCTTTGTGATTTTACACAGTATTCAGGGCAAGTTATTGTCAGTTTATAGTAGAATGTGATGCTGCAGCCTATGTTGCAGTAGCTACAGGGTGTATGGTCTGATAGTCACAGCTTTTCATGGGTCAGTCAGTTGACAGTCAACAGCTGCGTCTTAGTTGTGCCACAGACTGTGTACAGAGCTCATCAAAGACTGCGATTCCCACTGATAATCTGCTAAACCTACACTCACATTTAGTTTGAGTACTGCTGATTTTATGTTATGATAAACAGGTTCTGAGTATTTTTAATTGTATTGAATTGTGGCAAACCTTAACTTTTTTATTTTGGGATCTTTAATAAATCAGAATTTTTTCTCTTAAAATATTACTCCATATGAATTTGCGATTTAATGTCTTAATGAACACTATGTTGTACTAATCTTTCTGGAAATATATAATGCTGTACACATGAATTGCATGAATGTATTAATAATAAAATAGTTCAATTTATTTATATTTTATATTAAATAAAAGAAATAATATTAGTAATAGAAGCCAAGAAATAATAATAGTAGTAGTTATCGATGCTAAAACGCTGTAATAGTTTCAGTTTAAGTAACAGTTGGATTACTTTAAGTACTATGATATATGATATTATATATGTTATATATTATATATAATATTTTATTATCATATTCTATAATAAACTATTACTTATTTAATAAATTGAGATTAAAGTTTATTTAGAAATATATGAACTACCCAAAAGTACTCATGAATAACTCATATGAGTACCAAGTACTTTCAAAGTACTCAAGTACAAGTACGAGCACTTTTGTGATTTGTAAAAAGTACTCGAGTATGAGTACTGAGTACTAAAAAAAGTACGAGTACTATGAGTACGAGTACTTTGGAGAGATGGTATAAGAGATTATTTCTGTGAAATATTGAACAATTTGGCTTGACCATTTCGTCTGAGAAGATTTTTAAAGATTTTTTAGCTTTTTCTCTATAAAATCTAAGAAAATGCAGTTTTTCAGATGGCTAATTTTTTGCATTAAATTTCATGATGCTAGCTCCAGTCGTTTTCGAGATAGTATGGGTTAAGGTACAGACGACGGAGAAGGGATGCCGCCTCACCATCACATTAGCTCATAGGTTCGCAAAAAATTACTACAGTGCATACTGAATGCAAAATTACGATATAGATACATCTCACTGATGGCAAAATCTTGAATTAAGTTGAGTATGGATACCAATTATTTATAATCCATGTACAGCCATCTTTATATACCCACAGAGAGCTGTATACCTGTGATTGTAAACATTGCCTGGCATGAGGAATATCTAAAATCATAAATCTACATTTTTTAATTCTTGTAAAATATTAAACAAATTGGCTTCAGTGGCATCAGTCAAAAAACGTCTTGCAGGTTTATAACTCATATAGGAAAATGCAGCAAACTTGCTAAGTTCAGCTTCCCATAACTCATCCAAAAAGCACTGAACCAAAACCATTTGAACAAACTTGAATTATCAACATCTGAGGATAATTGATGTGTGAGATTTAAGAATTTGGCCTTGTGGTTTTTGAGAAGATCTTTGTAGCCACTGAGCTAAAATGGGCTGTTATGGCATATGACTAAATTCAGCTTCCCATAACTCAGCCAAAAGTCACTGAACTGGGACCATATTTGAACTATCTTCAGAAAGCACTACCCTAGGATCATTTCTGTGCAAAATTGTACAATTTGGCCATATGGTTTCAGAGAAGAAGTATTTTGTAACCCTCAGTATGATATGGGCACTGATGACCCCGTACTAAAAAGGTCGATGCAGGTGGCGCCACTAATACCTCAATTTCAGATATGACTCATGTGACCAACATTGGCATAAAATTTGGTGATGATAGCTCCAGCTGTTTCTGAGATTGTAATTTTAGTATGCTTTTTTGGACATATCACTTAGTTCAACTTCCTGTCACTCGGCCAAAATTCACGGAACTTAAACCATTCAAACAAACTTGAGAGAGATTGTTCCAGGAATCATTTCTGTGAAATATTGGACAATTTGGCTGAACAGTTTCGGAGAAGAAGATTTTTAAAGGTTTTTTTTGCTTTTTCCCTATAAAATTTTAGAAAATGCAGTTAGCCAAAAAAGAAGCAAAATCCGAAAGAGTTTTTTGGATGACTAATTTTTGCATTAAATTTCTTGATGCTAACTCTTTCAGTTTTTTAAGATAGCATGGGTTAATGTACAGAAGATGGATGACGTAAACGGCCGACGGGCGACGCCACACCATCGCATAAGCTCACAGGTTTGCTAATAAAATATCGCCTGCCCGCACTGATTTCTTAAAAAGAGTGCCTGAGAACCATACCTTTTTTTTGTTAGGCCTAAAACATATCAAAGTAAAGTTTTCAACAGTTTCATGTGCGCAATATCTAAGTTCGGGTATAAATCAACTGAAACGATAAACTGTCGGTTTCTGGACTGTTTACTTTTGAATAAAAAAGTTTTCTTTGTATACGAATAAGCGCTTGAATGACATAGTTTTTTAACCGTGAGACTTAAATTATTATTCTGATTTGTTGATTTTGGAGAGTGACATAATTTAGTGCGAGACTGAAAGCCACAAGTACATATTACCGTCTTGTATTAACAATAGAGACGTATCTTTTCTGCTCAGACTGGTTCTCCTTTACAAACAGGCGACTGAAGCTGAAATAAAGCTTTGTTGAACGGATATTCATTTATGGGAGGTCCCTCTATTACAATGCGCATTATACAGTCAAGAGTTGTCTCACTCATCCTGTTCCTCAGAACAGACTTAATTAATTTCAGTTGTGAAAAGTCACACAGTCAGCTGTGTGAGGAGGGAGTGCCCTCAAACAACCAGCCAAGTATGACATCGTTGGGAATACCAGACGGAGATCTTTACCTTTGCACAAAGATTAAGCAACTTTGCATACAGGATATGAGGCCATATGGTCATTTTGGTAGCGTCAGAAAAGATGCCATTCGCTCAATGCAGCGCTAGTTGTGAACCCACTAACCCTCTGGAGTACCAGTTTGATGTGTTCATGGCTGTGGGCCTCTGCCCCAATGTCCATTGCAACTTAGCTGGGTCGAACGTACACCCCACTGAATGCCACCATGATATCACTCTTGACAAATCTGTTGTTTTTATTAGCAATCAGGTTGGTCAGGAATGGTCGCTTGATATTTTTGACGAACCTGTCATGGGCATCACTCATGCTTGAACAACAGCCTCTCAGTCCTTGTTTAAATCTTACATTAATGTCTGCTGATTCAAGTTTTGAAACATTCATGTTTGGGCTGTCTACTAACTGCAGATCATTTATTTGATGCAAGGCCGCGTCCTTCAGCTTGCTTGCCTTAGCAAAGTCCAAATCTGTACACTGAAATACCCTCAACAGGGTATTGACAATTGGGTCGTAATCGATTGATACTGCATGAGAAAGTAGTATAGCCATGCATGTACTGGTAGCTGTTGAGTCCCCCCGTTCTGATTCCCTACTAAGGCTACAAACCATACTGGTATAGATTTCCTTAAGATGGAGGACACAGTTATCCAAACTCAACCAACGCGTAGATGAGGGTTCAAGGACCTTTCTGGTTGGCTGCTCTTAAAGTGTCTGAATGGCCGCCAAACCTTCACCCCAAACTGCACTGTTACCATAAAAATTGTATAGTTTTCTAATATTGTCTTTGAATTTTTTCATGAATTCACTGCAGCCAGCTTCTTCCACAGCCAAATTAAGTTTTATGGGCGGCACAATGGCAGCCGACCGCCTCAGATTTCAGAGTCTGATCTTTTTGGGCCCCTAATTGCTTGTCCCTGATTTGTCTAACGACTCCAGTTCTTTTGCCTGTCATGACTGCTGCCACTTCAGTACCAAGGCCTCACAAATGTGAGTACTGGAGGCCCTGGTTCTGTATATAGTCTGTGAGTACTGGAGGCCCTGGTTCTGTATATAGTCTATCACAATATCAGCAATTGTGGATGCTGAGAGGGTCACCTGTCTACTGTCAGATAAACAGTCAATTATCTTCAAACATTTGACTTATTATCACCGTCCTCTGAGATAAATCACATGTGGCAATGTCATTTGCTCCATTACAGTGCAATCAGTGGTTTAATAAACAAGTGACCCAGGGGTCATGACGCTCAGCTGACCAGGAAGACATTGACAAAAGTAATTTTATCATCTGAATGTCAAATTTGAATGAAATACTTTTTCCAAACTTGACCTTTTGTATAAAATCATCCAATATTCATTGGGGTACTATGGAGCTCTGTCGCATGAAGGATATGGGTAACAGACACCTATTTTCAAGGTTTACAAGATGACTTTTCGGGGGTCTCCCAGCATGTCAAAAAATAAAATTCTAGGTCCAGTTATTATGATTTGTGCCCTGTTAACAGATGACCAAATGTTTATTCTGGGGGGTATTTCAAGCCGCATAGGATGAAGGATATGGGTAACAGAGATGTAATTTCAGGTGCACAAGGAGACTTTTCAGGGCCTCCCAGCATATCAAGAAAGGAGATTCTAGGTGAAGTCATTATAATTTGTGCTCTGTTAACAGATGACCAAATCTTTACTCTGGGGAGTACTTCAGAGCCCCAGAGCATGAAGGATATGGGTAACAGAGACCTAATTTCAGGTTTCCAAGATGTTTCATGGACCTCCCTGCATGTTAAGAAAGAAGATTCTAGGTCAAGTCATTATGATTTGTGGCCTGTTAACAGATGACCAAATGTTTAAAGGTCTCAAAAATCAAGAAAAAAATTCTTAAAAAATCAAAATACAGGTGGCACCACCAGTCTACAGAAACTGATGAAACAAGCCATTATCAATACAAATGTAGACAATCATGGTGATCAATGCATTAGTTATTGTATCAATTTTTGCATTATTCTGGGAGGAACTTCCGAGCCTCATAGCTGAAAGGATATCAGTAACAGAGACCTTGTATCAGGTTTCCATATAGACTTTTTATGACCGTCCTTGCATGTCATGACAGAAGATTCTAGGTCCAGTTGATATGATTTGTGCCCTGTTAACAGATGACCAAATCTTAAAAGGTTTCAAAAATAGAGAAAAAAAACTTTAAAAAATCGAAAAAATACAGGTGGCGCCACCAGAATGCAGAAACTGATGAAACATTTCATGATCAATATCCATGCAAAGAATCATGGTGATCAATATAATAATTGTTCAGATACTTGAGCTTTTGTATCAAATTTTCCATTATTCTGAGGGGTACTTCAGAGCCCCATAGCTCAGAGGTTATGGGTAACAGAGACCTAATTTCAAGTTTTTAAGGAGACTTTTCATGGGCCTCTCAGCATGTCAAGAGAGAAGATTCTAGGTCCAGTCGTTACGATTTGTGCCATGCTAACAGATGACAGCATCCTTAAAGGTCTCAAAAATAGAGGAAGAAATCGTAAAAAAATCAAACAATATAAGTGGCGCCACCAGTCTGCAGGAACTGATGGAACATCTCATAATCAATATGTATGCCAAAAATCATGACCATCAGTGATGTAGTTATTGAGATATTGAAGTTTTTGTATGAAATTTTTTACTACTCTGGGGGGGTACTTTGGGGCCCCATAGCTCGAAGGATATGGGTAACAGAGACCTTATTTCTGGTTCCATGGAGACTTTTCATAGGTCTTCTAGTGTGTCGAGAATGAAGATTCTAGGTCCAGTCGTTACGATTTGTGCCATGCTAACAGATAACAGCATCCTTAAAGGTCTCAAAATAGAGGAAAAAATCGTAAAAAATCGAACGATACAGGTGGTGCCACCAGTCTGCAGGAACAGATGACACATCTCATGATCAATAGTTATGCCACAAATCATGACCATCAGTCAAGTAGTTAATGAGATATTGAAGTTTTTGTATGAAATTTTTTACTTTTCTTGGGGGTACTTTAGGGCTCCATAGCTCGAAGAATATGGGTAACAGAGACCTAATTTTGGTTTCCATGGAGACTTTTCATAGGTCTCTCAGTGTGTCGAGAATGAAGATTCTAGGTCCAGTCACTATGATTTGTGCCACGTTAACAGATGACAGCATCCTTAAAGGTCTCAAAAACAGAGGAAAAAATCGTAAAAAATCGGACAATACAGGTGGCCCCACAAGTCTGCAGGAACTGATGGAACATCTCATAATCAATATGTATGCCAAAAATCATGAATATCAGTGATGTAGTTATTGAGATATTGAAGTTTTTGTTTGAAATTTTTGACTACTCTGGGGGGGGGGGGGGGGGGTACTTTGGAGCCCAATAGCTCGAAGGATATGGTTAACAGAGACCTAATTTCTGGTTTCCAAGGATATTTTTCATGGACCTCTCAGTGTGTCAAGAATGAAGATTCTAGGTCCAGTCGTTACGATTTGTGCCATGCTAACAGATGAAAGCATCCTTAAAGGTCTCAAAAATAGAGGAAAAAATCGTAAAAAAACGAACGATAAAGGTGGCACCACCAGTCTGCAGGAAGTGATGACACATCTCATGATCAATAGTTATGCCACAAATCATGACCATCAGTCAAGTAGTTAATGAGCTATTGAAGTTTTTGTATGAAATTTTTTACTTTTCTCGGGGGTAATTTGGGGCTCCATAGCTCGAAGAATATGGGTAACAGAGACCTAATTTCTGGTTTCCATTGAGACTTTTCATAGGTCTCTCAGTGTGTTGAGAATGAAGATTCTAGGTCCATTCGTTATGATTTGTGCCACGTTAACAGATGACAGCATCCTTAAAGGTCTCAAAAATAGAGGAAAAAAATCGTATAAAATCAAAAAATACAGGTGGCACCACAAGTCTGCAGGAACTGATGGAACATCTCATGATCAATATGTATGCCAAAAATCATGACCATCAGTGATGTAGTTATTGAGATATTGAAGTTTTTGTATGAAATTTTTGACTACTCGGGGGGGGGGGGGGGTACTTAAGGGCCCCATAGCTGGAAGAATATGGGTAACAGAGACCTAATTTCTGGTTTCCATGGAGACTTTTTATAGGTCTCTCAGTGTGTCGAGAATGAAGATTCTAAGTCCAGTCGTTACGATTTGTGCCTTGTTAACAGATGTTCACATTTTTAAAGGTCTCAAAAATAGAGAAAAAATTTGTAAAAAATCGAAAAATACAGGTGGCGCCACCAGTCTTCAGGAACTGATGGAACCTCTCATGATCAATATGTATGCCAAAAATCATGACCATCAGTCAAGTAGTTAATGAGATATTGAAGTTTTTGTATGAAATTTTGGACTTTTCTGGGGGGTACTTTGGGGCCCCATAGCTCGAAGGATATGGGTAACAGAGACCTAATTTCTGGTTTCCATGGAGACTTTTTATAGGTCTCTCAGTGTGTCGAGAATGAAGATTCTAAGTCCAGTCGTTACGATTTGTGCCTTGTTAACAGATGTTCACATTTTTAAAGGTCTCGAAAATAGAGAAAAAAATTCGTAAAAAATCGAAAAATACAGGTGGCCCCACCAGTCTTCAGGAACTGATGGAACCTCTCATGATCAATATGTATGCCAAAAATCATGACCATCAGTCAAGTATTTAATGAGATATTGAAGTTTTTGTATGAAATTTTGGACTTTTCTGGGGGGTACTTCGGAGCCCCATAGCTCAGAGGTTATGGGTAACAGAGACCTAATTTCAGGTTTCCAAGGAGATTTTTCATGGTACTCCCTGGATGTCAAGTTAGAAGATTCCAGGTCCAGTGGTTACGATTTGTGCCTGGTTAACCGACAGACAGACGGACAGACGGAAAGACGGACAGACAGACGGACAGACAGACAGACAGACGGATGACGGACAAAGAGTGATCGCTATAGCTCAGATGACTTTCAGTCAGCTGAGCTAAAAAACAGTGACTTTTTCAACTGGTTTTATAGCATCCTGGTGTGCCTGGCAATTTTCCTGGTCGTGTATACTCTCAAGCCAAAGACGTTTACATGGCACTACGTTCAACGTGTCTCTGTCATAGGGCCGCTTACTGAATTCTTGACAGAAATTGCAAAACATCCCTAGACCTTCAGTGTACTTGAGCCACGCTCTGGTGTTCTGCCATTTGGGGTGAAACGTGCGAGCGTGCTTAGATGTTGATGGCTGTTCCATCAGCGCAGCAGCAGGCCTAGACTCGGCCTCCACACTAGCAGCAAGTGTGCTGCAGAGGGGTGAACTCGCATGACCATTTTGGTCCCGTGACTGAGGATGTTCAGTGACAACTTCAACGGGAGTAGTACTGTTATTATCATGTTTGGTGTTGCTGTCGTACTCAATGACCTGATTAGGCCTGGCCAGTTTTCTGTTAAATTAATTAAAAACTGACATGTGGAACAATTACCCTGGCTGACCATATGACAGAAACAGGTGAACCGCGGAATGTGCTCTTTCTGGAACTCCTGCTGACTGGCAGTATAGTAAAACCCTGAAAAAATCCGAGAAAACTCGAAAAATAAGTCTTCCTTCTTTATACATATGCTCAACAATGAAATTCCGCTCATGCAAACACACGGTAGCATTGCTTTAATTGACAATACAGTGTTGACTATATGCACTATCAAAATAAAATAACTGTTTAATATACACTCCTGAAGTATGAAGCCCCCAAGGAATCCCCAAATTAAACATGGGCCTGCTTCAGCAGTCTTTTTTGTCCTTACATAAATAAGGACATGAGTAAGAAAGGAGGTTCAAGGCATTAAAAGGGTTACTAATTTATAGTGTATACATTTATAGAACCTCATTACTAAAGTTATTAGGGCCTATATGAACTGAAATATATAGCCACTACAAATTCCAAAGTTACTCGGGCACGTTACTGTTAATCCACCATTCCAGTTCAATCAGCCTTTGATTTACACCTTAAATTAAGCACGATGTGAACTCCAACCAAGACATAAAGTGATAAACAATAATGATTACTGGCCCAGGGTATGCTGCAATTACAATAAGGACAAACAAGCACTCATTTGATATTAAACAAATCTAAATAAATAGTAAAATGACTAAAATATACTTGTTATGGTAGAAAACATCTTGCTTTAAGAAAGTATTAACTGTTTAAAATCGTTTGTATGGTTATCTGCGGCAGCTCTCCAAAAACTCCCCAACTCCCTTTGGATTCTCCTACTTTGGACTGGGCTGGGGCATAAATTATGTTAATATATATGGCCTTAGGACACCTGGTCTGCAGTGTCTTACTTCTGATGGGCATGAAACTTGATCGCTCTATCCTAAACTGCCTGCAAAAAACTGTGTCTAACATTAACAATGAACTAATTACATGTAAACTTTGCATTTTCTAGAAGGTTCACCATGAAGTGAACACGTTGGATGGCCAGTGTCGTCTTTTCAGCTGACAATGTATTTTCTGATATTTATGTTACCAAGAACCAGGGTTGGTTTTCTGCCAGGCAGTCTGCCCTGTCCAGGGCAGAAATAGGGCAGAAAACCATACTGCCAGGCAGAAAAACATTTCTGCCCGGCAGAAATGGCAGATTTGATTATCAAAATATATTGTATTTTAAGAAGAGATAGTTACCTTAATAATTCAGAAGCTGTCATAAATACAAGCATTTATTAATATATTAGTCATTTCATTCAATTTGGTCAAGGTTAATAATGACAGTGTTCCTCTCTCAAGGGAGAGGGGAGAGGATTACAGACAGAACTAAAAACTGTTTTTTACTGCCAGCTGAAATTTTACATAGAACCAAATTTATGAATAAGAGATTTATACCAAATGTAGTGACTTGGGTTGTGTTGTCACAGGGCTGTCCTCGACTCAGAGAAATTTTCAGGTGCAAGTGATGCATGATTTCCATTTGACTAGGATTATTCAGTCCCAGCTCTTGGAGCCTGTACTGTCCTTCAGGTTACTGACCAGTAGACCATGTGTATGTGTGGCTCATGAGTTCCTAGGCTCAGGAAATGTCATTATCAAAGCTCTTTAGGTTAGCTGTTGTGCATTAATTTGTTTATATAGTCATTCCTGTAACACTGGTACCTAAAATGATGCAACAATTTCACAGCCAAGCTCAGGGAGCCCTCTCCTTAGGCTGCTCATCTTAGGGGAAAGGGTGAGCAAGCCTGAGTCTAGTGGTTACTATTGATGAGCTTGATGTGGAAAGATTGTGTGCTCTTTCATGCATGACAAAATGCTGACTATGATGGTACTAACTGAGCCACAGGAAACATGCTTAGGTTAAGTTAATTATTGACTGTGTGATCAGTCCAGCAAGCCCTCCCCCCCCCCCAACATATTTTCGGTTGCTCAGGCCCGCTTCAGGAAGTACATGGACCCCCCCCCATTAATAATTAATATTTTCTATCACCATTGTTTAAACCATTGTATTCTTATTACTGCCATATAACTGCTGTTGTTGCTGTGATATATTTAAACTGGTAAGCTATTATGTAATCATTTTACAGTTTCAAGGATATATCTACCCTTATTGCAGAAACAAGGGCAGAAAGGTATTTCTGCCGCATGGCAGTTGCCGGGCAGAAAACTACTGTAGAAATGGCAATGGCAGAAACTTGCCAACCCTGCCAAGAACCATTATTCACTCATCTCTCAGAGGGCATCCCTGACCTTGTCAGCGTCTGTCAAATTATTTGCAAGATATCATATGGTGCTGTTATCGTAATAGATAATTGTCAGAGTAAATGACTAAGTCACCCATAGGTAATATTTTTTAAATAAACAGACTTTCTTAGTAAATAGAGTTTTCAAGACGATAAAAACATCCTTTTTTGGCCAAAAAGTATCCTTTTTTGGCCCAATGACTTAGTTCAGCTTCCTGTAATTCGGCCAAAATTAACTGAACTTGAACTATTCCGGCCAGTATAGATCTAGGACTAATCGACATGGCCAATAGTGTAAATGACATTGAGCTAAGATATCCAGAACTTCGGAAAAACACAGCAACTTTGCCAGGAACATGCAGTCTGAAAATTGACCCAACAGTTACCCCTGTGGTGCATGGACCAAGAAGACACTAGTTGAGAAAATCTGCAAACTTGCCGAAATGGAGCAAAATGGCCATAAAACATGTATAACAGAACCCACAGATTGGGTCAGCTCCAGACATGGGGTATTCGTATTCAGTATATGTATTCATTGTATTAGAATAAAGGTATTTTTAGTATTCTTATTCGTGTTCTAATTCGACCAAGATTTTGTTTATATGCATCAGCACTGAAGAAATGAAGATCCTGTGTTAAATACCTTTGGAGATATCCCGCTCGCAAGGCCAAAGTAAAATCCAATCAGAAATTGTAGGTGACCCCCCAAAACTTGTGCAGCAGGTACAGACCATCAGTCCCAATGATCATAGCAAGTTCTGTGAAAATCCGCTCTATGGTTCCTGAGAAATAAGCTTCTAAGTGTTTTTTCTATAATCAGCTCTAAAACATAAAAAAATAGGTCAAGGCCACCAATCTTCTAACTGGACAGGGATTTTATTGATATACATCTTCACTGAAGAAATAAGTTTACTAGTTTACTCACTACCTTCAACACCCTTCCAGGTCGTATTGTTGGCTTTGTCTTCCCTTCAGGATCAAGTCAGCACCAGAAATCTTCCAGCGTACAATGGACAGATTGTTAGAAGGTATCCAGGGCGCAAGAGCTATAATGGATGGCATCTTAGTAGCAGGTACTGATGAACAGGATCATGATCAAATCCTCCAGGCTGTGTCATCATCACAGCTACAGAGTATGACTTGGGATTCAACTATGAAGGTAGGAGGTGCTCTTCTGCAGGAGGGCAGGCCTATAGCTTACACACTGTGTGCCGTAATGCTTACTGAACAGCGTTATTTGCATCTGGAAAAAGAAGCACTTGTGACTGTTCACTCGTGCAAGAAGTTTCACTTTTACATATTTGGTAGGCCAGTTGCAGTCAAAAATGATCACAAGCCATTAAAGTCTATCTTCTCCAAGCCACTACATGCTGCTCCATTGAGGCTTCAGGCCATGATGCTGCACCTACAACCCTATGATGTACATGTAACATACAAGAAGGGAACACACATCACATAGGTGACGCTCTCAGTAGAGCAATGAATCAGACACTTACAACAAGATATTCCAGAAGTCCTGATCAACTCGATAGATTATACTGCAGTGTGACCATCACAACACAGACAGTTTAAGACTGCACAGCCAATGAGTTGAATGAGCCACAGCAAATTATCCAGAAAGGATGGCCAGATGTCAGAAAGGAAGCTCCACATTGTGTCAGACAGAATTGGAATGTCAGAGATGAACTTTCTGAACTCGATGGTATACTGTCTTCAAAGGGATAAGTATGGTTGTGCCAGCCTCACTCCGTCCAAATATGCTTGCTCATATTCATGTGACCCATACGGGAATCAGCAAATGCAAAGACAATGCATTTTTTACATTATCTTTTAAAGGAATTAGGTCAAGTAACCAATTTTCAGGTTAGAAGTGTAATTATATTAATGTAAATATATTTAAAATTTCAAATATTTAATTGCAACATTCTTAATACATATATGTCCAATGAATGGCCCAAGAGACATACATATGATAAATGCCAGATATCATCTCTGGAGCTGAGATGACACAAAAATTAGCTGAGATAATTGTGAAGATTTCACTCTGGACTATTCCAACCCTGTGGATATAAGAAGTCTGAAATCCACATGGCTTAATTATGACATTCCAATATATATCTTTTAATTAATGTATTTTTTCAAGGAAAGATAACCTTATTGAAATATAAATGCAAACTTAAGAGAATTAAGTACATGAAAAACAACACTGAAGGAGTACAATGTTAATTAACAGCCTCAATCACCTAATTGTAAGTATGATAAATACAGAGACACACCAATATAACTTACCTGAGATTCAATAATTAATCTGACATCCCCAACACAATTAATATTTATTGCTCAACAGTGATAAAACACCAGTTGCTGTGACAGCGTCTGGCCAGCAGATATTCTACCCAGCCACTGACTGGGATGTAGATACAAGCCTTGAGCACGTAAGAGAGAGGAGCACGCAAGTGAGAGTCAGCTCCAGCATACTACAGCTCATGCCAGGAATATCCTCCAAGCCAGCCTGTCTGCAGGTAAAAAATAACATCATTTGGCATTCATCTGTGAGCAGAAGATGTGATATGCTATGTGTATATTACAAGCTCAATCTAATGAGAGAAGAATCAACCATACAGAAATCAAACAACATTTGTCTTAACACCCAGACCATTTCAGGGAAGATTGACCAGTATGATCTATATATATGTGTGCTGTATTGGGCATAATGAGCATCCCCAATGTAATAAGCGCCACCCCCAGGGATTTTTTTAGAAGGATCTCTTTGAGAAAACAGAAGGGATAAGCCACGGTCAAACAAGGGATCCATGGGTCACAGCACTCAGCTGAATTATTTTAATTTCTATTTTTTCTTTACATATTAGCATTTGAAATGCCAAGAGGAAATGGCCCTTCTATCAGGTGATAATCAAATACTAAATATATGTTTGTCAAACTAATACTGTGAACTTTTATGGACTATATCAAACCTGCAGGAGCCTCTCATGATTAAATACTTCTAGAAGTATCTGTATTTCAGCTCTGTGACAGTAATATGTGCATAAAATAACCACTCCATTGGGAATGTATGAATATGTATTATTAAATACATATACACAATTTTGTTGGTCGTATGTATCCTGCCATACAGCACACTGAGATTAGCTGAAGTATAATAATATACATTTAATTTATTAACTAAAATAAAATGCTGTAAAAAATTAAAAGTGTTCCTTTTTGAAATAAGCACAGACTACCAGTAAACCTGATAAGTACATATTGCACAATGTAATACATGAAACCATTGAATGATGCAGTTAGGAAAAAAAACATGATTTGCCTAAGAGTTATATGAAAGGATACATACGACCAACAAAATTGTGTACATGTATTTAATAATACTAAAAAAACATGTTAAACAAATTTCCAAATGCAAATCATTTTAATCATAGTAAAAGTACCTCGAATCATGGCTTTAATATATCATGTTTAAGATTGAACATATAACAAAACAAGGGACCCATGGGTCACGGCGCTCAGCTGTTATATATGATTAAAAAATATGATTTTGAAATGAAGCACATGCTGGTTTGTGTGGTAATAAATATAAGCTGTATTATGAGTTGTTAGTGTTTAGCTTATGTATGATTTTGATAGTTTCTTTGGAGACAGGGAAGCGATTGATTTCATTTATTTTATTAACAAATGGAGTGCTACTGTCATACAGATTTTGACTTGGCCATATAACTGATAGGCAGCACATATATGATAAGAGTTTAACTATTTATTAAAATTTAATAACAAATATTGTGCCGAATATAATTTTTATTAAAAATAATAAGAGAATCATATGTTTTTTTATTTAAATATAACTGAAATGATAATTAAAATAATATTATAGAATATATTCATGAATGCATCCATGAAAACATTTTGAAAGTATTTGCACTGGTATTCAAATACTTTCATTTTTACCTGAATTCCCATTCTTATGCAAGAAATTTTATAATGGAGTACATATTCATATTCAAATACATTTGCAAAGTATTCGCACCATGTCTGGTATTTATTCAGTTTTAGCCAAACTATGATGTTGAGATTCCAGAATATAAACAAAGGACCCAAGGGTCACGGTGCCCAGCTTAAGTTTTAAATTTTTGCAAATGCAAAATATGAAAAATATTCTATTGTAATGTTTCTCATTTATATAAGCATATGAGAAGCTAAGAAGAAAGGGGCCCTCCTACTTGGTTATAGTAAAGTTCTAAATATATGATTGCAAACTAATACTCTGACAAGACTGTCATGAAGATAAACAGTAAAAGTTTTGAGAAACTGTGATGCTTATGAAAAATTTACAGATGGACAGGCAACTGGGCAAGTGGACAGAATGGACTAATAACTTTATTTCACTTTCAAGGGAGTAATGCATTTAAGTTTAGGCCAGACCTTTTTAATTTTTCGGTTAACAAACCTGCCGACCTCCGTTTTCCTCATTTAAGAAAAAAAATAAAATTGGCATTTTGACTTTTTTCCTTTTATATTGCGTCGCCGAATCCAGCAGGGTTGTTGACAAATGAATGGTTTAGTGACTGTGTGTATTAGGTCACCTAAAATGTTAGAACTCTTATGATTGGCTAATAAGGTCACTTTCATAATGACAGATGGAGGGTTTAAGCCAATCACAATAGGGTATCCTTGGGCCATAAATGCAATTGATTGGCCATCAAGTAGTCAAAAGATTCAGCAGGGAAATTGAGAATTCTTGGAGAGTTTTCAAATTTCGTTTTCTGCACTACAATACATTTTCAAACCAGCGTGTAGGTCATATTTGTTAAACATATTTGTTATAGATAGATGTGAAATAGAAAAGAAAATTATTTTGGTTGCATAGCGGCTTTACCAGCTTGCCACTGTTAATAACTTGCTGGATATACAAACAAATTTACTTCTTAAGACTAATTCTTGCACTCAAAGTCAGACGCTATTTATTACTGCAAATTGGCTAAGTTTCACAAGTTTACTCTTAAAAAATATTATAACTTGTCAAAACTTAAAAACGTAGTCTTGTAACGCTTAAAAGAAAACTACTGAACAGATGAAATTATATACTGCATGAGGTCGTCATGTACTCTTTGAAAACTCCAGGAATTCTCAGGGTTTCTGCAGTATTTCTGACTATCTGTTGTAGTCTTAGTGGCGCGGTTTTATGTGTGGCGTTGGCTTTGCAGATATTTTTATAGTCAAAACAAAAGCAAGCTAAAATGAAAGCCATTTAAAATGCAGAAACTTTGAAAGGATTTATTTAATTGTTCCAAACAGATGTGATGGAAGCTTTGATGTGTATGGATGCCGAAAAGCAATTCCGGACTGACAGTGGCCAAGTGACGGCATATCAAACTGAGTACGGTACGTACTGTGAAGGCCTTGGTAAGAAATGCAGATGAATAAATAAAGATTTTTAATACTTTTTAAAATTTTAAAATAGTTGAATAATTCAATGTGATCTCCCATGGAAACCTCACTTTATTAGCAGTTGTTGTATATTCAAAGGACTGTCATTGTCAAACATGCGCAACACCAAAAAGGAAAGGACATGGTCATGAATCAAACAACTCGAGTTCCATGTTGTTGACATTTGATAAACAATAGGCGAATAGCTGCAAGTCACATATTGTCATTGTTATTGTCATTAACTACTGAAATATAAAAACTGCAGTCTATCATGCTAGCAGTGAATATTTAGTTTTCTCCTTGCATATCTGACAAAAAAATATATTTTGTATTTGTATAAGTGTTTGACTGGTCTTTAATTTGTAAAACTTTATAAAATAGGCAGTTCACTTGGCAGGGACAGTGACTGAATTTTTATTTCAGGTGTGTATGAATCATAAGTTTTACTGTTTAAACTTTTATTTGTCATTAATTTACTGTAGTAGTGAACCAGTACTCACCAGTACGGAGTTCGACTTGTCCCACCGTGGAAGTGGGTAACTTCAGTCTTCAGCAGGTGGTCGTCCGTTCGAGGTGGGTTTCTGGTTCCGTCTGACGTCTCGGGTCACTTCTCGCCTCAGATTCACATGACACATGGCACACCAAAAGCCGGAGGTGCTCCTGGCGATTCGTGGAGGCTTTATGCATGAGACCTACGTCCACATTCCTCCCCGTTTTCTTGACTCGGTCACCTTAACATTAATATAGGAGCCTAAGGATAAATCACTGTTTACCAGAGAATTATCCCCAGAATGGCATAGTGGAAGCACGCCTGGCCGCCAACCGTGCCAAAAGTGAACAAATCACCATAACACAATACAGGAATGTTAAGAACATACATCATAATAACATATTAAAATGGTCCATATAGGGCTGAAGCATTCCGGTTACAATGAGCTAACACAGTAGATAGCGAGAGGTCACGAATGGTTGCCACTTGGTAGGCAACAGGAAGGATGTCCCAAGGAGAGTCAGATAGATAAGGACAGTCTGACTCTAACAATATCCTGTCCATGTCCACATGAGCGACTGCCGGTGTGATATTGTTGCTACGGAATAGGGTTTCTGTGAAGCCAAAATGACAGTTAGGAAGAACCCTTGACCACTACTCCAATTCCGCTACGGTTCCAGAAAAACAGTGTCTGTGGATTCTGCGCTCTGTGATGCCCTCTTCTATGATCATGCGTAGGGTTTGCCTAGTGGCTTCACCGGTGCCTGCATCCCTGCAGTGGAGTATCAGGACCCGCACATTGGAGTGCTTTTTGAAGAGACGGAAAGCTTCTCTTAGGAACTGGAGTTGAATTCCAATGAGATAGGGCTTGACTTTGGTATGCTTCATACCGATTTCGCCTAATCCAACGCACTGCGGTGTTGACATAAAACCATCCAGTTCAGTTATTCTCTTTTGGATGTCACGTGCTGATTTGATAGACCTGGGGTGTAAACCAAAAGTACACTTGATCAAAGGGCTAGAGGTTACCTGATGGTACAGATTCCAGCTTCCAGGGTAAACAAAATTGGCTACGACCCCGCGCAGTTCGACTTGGGTTGATTTGGCCGTGTACTGATCTAGTGAACTTATATGGTGTATCCTAAACAACCGGTCTAAATGGGCATGGGAGTCTATTACTTCGGCTTTCTGTTGTAAGGAACATACCTCAGCTTTCTTGGCGGATGGTAGACGCTCAAGTATCCGGGAGAGAACCTCCCAATGCAAAACGGTCACAATGGTATTAGGTGGTCTGAACTGGATTTCTCCCTCTGGCACGTCCCATCGTTGTAGGCGGGATTACTCCAAGAAATAAGCATTCAGGAGATACGGAAACTTGGTGGGGGACGGGTCCTTCACATACAGGTCTTCTCGGGCCACAAAGTTGGGCAATTCCTCCAGGGTCTGTAGACCGAGGGAATCTGCTAGCCAACGCAACAGACCCCTAACCCACTCCTGCCACTCAGACTTACAGTTGGGCCCTAGATTCCCCATTAGACTTCCATGGGAATGGAACTTGGAGGTAGCGTTGTTACAGGCTTCCTGTTTTCGGCAGACCCAGCATGCTGTTTCAATGTATAGCCACCATGGTAGGTGGGTCTTAATGATGTGGCGACCCAGATGTTTCAGTTTATCCAGTCCACATAAACTGCAAGCTTTCGGCCGCCACCTGGGTCTTCCAGCAGGAGCTGTTCGTTGAGACCCCTTAGATCGTACCTCTGGCATCATTTCCTCTTCTTCAGGATTAGGTAAGAATCTTACCTTCGCCTCCGAGGACACTTTACTCTCACAGGGTATATCATCATCATCACCACCCTGACTTTCCTCTTCATAATCCGGGACAAACAAAGCTTCGGAGAATGAATCCAACTCTGCCATAACTCTATCTGAAATAATGAGTACGGACCCCTGGCCCCACAATGAGACAATAGTAAAACCTTAACTACGATAGTGCCTTTGTGCATAAGAACCCCTTAAACTAAACACATGCATATAAGCTTATGTAGTATAATCTTTTAAATATGCCGGACTACGGACCTTCCTACCTTTAGAGGTTGTTATTGTAGGACTATGTAGAGTCAGGTCATTATCATTGTCAGGAAAGTCCCGGATCGTTTCAGCCTGACCAGTATTACCAGGGGCTCTGAGATCCTGCTTATTGTGGGAGTCAGATTCAGAAGTGGAGATAGTAGGTGGCTGAAGATGGGTGGGTTCAGCACTGCCGGCCCAAACCTCTTCACCATCATCAGGGCTTAATTCTGACCATAACTTGTTACGGGCCCTACGCAGCCATAATGGTATGTTTCGATCTTCGCACAATTTCATGTTGTCATGATGTATAAATTTATCCTGTTTCTTTGTCCTGACTTTGTAGATCGGATGTCTGCAAGTAATCACAAGATATGGACCCTTCCATATGGCCTGTAATTTCGGACATTGGCCTTTTTTGGTGACCCTATTGCGCAGATAAACAAGATCACCTGGATCGAACAGTGATTCCTTCTTCCTGAGGTCGTAATCCCTCTTCTGATGGATTAGACTGGTCTTTAGCTGTTTCCTAACCTGATGATGTATTTGGGTCATGTGGTTTCTTAATCCTGGACCCATGTATCAGTGTATTCTGTTTTAGGTGTCCTGGGTGAGAGTTCCATTAGCATATCTATAGGTTGTAAGACTTCCCGTCCCAGCATAATTTCATTAGGTGTGAAACCTGTACTTCTGTTAATGGCTGAATGGAGGGCCATGGTCAAGAGGGGTAGATCTCTATCCCACGTATGCAGGTCATTCTCAAGGTAACAACGGATCATTTGCAATATTGTCCTGTTCTGGCGTTCTACTTGTCCGTTTGATGCTGGGTGGTAAGGGGTTGTTCTGGTTTTGGAGATGCCTAAAACTTTACACAGGGCCGTAAATAAATTAGACTCAAAGTTTTGTCCCTGGTCAGAATGGATTTCAAACGGACAACCAAAAATAGCAAAGAATTTCATGACGAGAGTTTCTGCCACTATTTCCGCAGATTGATTTGGAATTGGGAAACACTCTAGCCATTTTGAAAATTGGTCATAAACCATTAATATGTAACGGTTCCCATCCCTACTCTGGTTGAAAGGACCCAAAATGTCAATATGAATTCTCTCCATGGGAAAACCTGCTTGATATATTTCCAGACCAGACCTGGCCTTCTTGACTGGCTTTTTGTTTTTGTTACAGGTGTCACAAGTTTTAATGTATAGATCAGTGTCTTTTGCCATTTGGTACCAAAAGAAAGCTTTTTGCAAACAACGCATAGTTATATCCCTTCCCAAATGCCCAGACATTTTCAGGTCATGACAGAAAGGGAACACTTCGCCTCGGAGGGTTGCTGGGACCACTAAACAGTGCTGAAAGGTTGAGTCTTTTTCTATAAACCTTGTATAATACAAAATACCATTTATGATATCCAGGTGATCCCTATTGAACCATAAATATTTATTTGCAGGACTTTTACAGAACAGCTCGCCCTGAGGCGGCCCCCCGTCCTCCATCCACAAAAGAACGGGACCTATATCAGGATCTTCATGTTGCAACTTACAAATGTGTTCCTGTGAATAGCTATCTGTCCAGTTACTGGAGTAACAAGAACTGCCAGCAACGTTATCAGTAGGAGGACTACTAATAGCTTGGTCATTTAGAACATCTCGAGGCTCCTGATCCGACGTAGGTCCTGCAGACAGCGCTGCCGGCCGCAGGAGATACATAGGACCAATTGGAGCACTCAGATGATCAGGCTCCTGAATTTCTGTATCCCCATAGTCCAGATCAGATGAAGCCCCTGCAGACAGCACTGCCGGCCGCAGGAGATACATAGGATCTGGTTGAGCCAATTGAGTAGGGGGATTCAGGGCTAAAGGAATCACATCATCCATGTCTTCACTGAAGCGTGACCATTGTTCATGAGCTCTTTTACAGTACTTACATCCACCACAGGGTAAGGCTTCAAGCTTTAGCCCTGCCTCATAGCAATTGCATTGTGTTAATGTGTCTGGAATTAGTGATAGGCCATCAGCATTGCTATGTTTCGATCCCGCTCTATGCACTATTGTGAAATTGTATTGTGACAATTCCTCAATCCACCTTGATAGCTGGCCCTCGATATGTTTGAACCTCATTAGCCAAGCTAGACTATTATGATCGGTTCGCACAATGAAAGGCTTACCAAGGAGATAATGACGAAATTGTCTGCAGAATTTCACAACTGCGAGCAATTCTTTTCTAGTTGTACAGTAACGTCAATGAGGGGCAAGTAGGACATTACTTGCGTAAGCAATAGTGCTTTCCTCATCGCCCTGCAACTGGGATAATTCTGCACAAATGGCCTTCTCAGACGCGTCACAATCTAATATGAAAGTGCCTGTCGGATTAGGAAATGCTAAACAGGGTGCGGAGCTCAAAACATCCTTTAGATGTTCAAAAGCTACTTGATGCTCTTCATCCCATACAAACACACTCTATGGTTTAGTCAGCTCATATAGGCAGGCAGTTATCCCAGCATATCCCTGGACGTGAGCCCTATGATAGTTCATATAACCCAGATAAGCCTCTAATTCCTTCCGAGTGGATGGAACTGGCCATTCCTTTATAGCATCTGCTTTCCCAGGTGAAATAGATATACCCTGATGACTTACCGTCCGACCCAAAAACTCAACTTGCCTTTGCAATAATACACATTTTTGGGGCTTGAGTTTCAGGTGGTACCTTCTCATCCGTTCAAGTACCTTCTTGAGGCTACTCAAATGTTCCTCAAAAGTCGCTCCTAGAACTATGATGTCATCTAGATATACTAAAACTTCAGACCAAGTTAATCCACGCAGTACTAGGTTCATTGCGCGTTGGAAGGTTGCGGGCGCGTTGCAAAGTCCAAACCCCATACGAGTATGCTCGTACAGTCCGTATTTGGTAACAAAGGCGGTCTTCTTTTGGGAATCCTCATCGAGCTGGATTTGGTAATAACCTGAAGCCATATCTAGTGTGCTAAAATACTTAGTCCCTGAGAGAGTATCCAGGCAGTCCTCGATGAGAGGTAAGGGGTAATTGTCTTTTACTGTTTTTTCATTCAATGCACGATAGTCAATGCACCAACGTACCCCTCTGTCACGCTTCCAGACTAACACTGGTGCTGATGCCCAGTCGGATTCCGATGGTCTAATCACACCTGCGGCAAGCATCTTATTAAGATGTTTCTCCTCTTCCTGCTCAAATCCTAGAGGAGTTTTCCTCATGCGTTGGCGAACAGGTAAAGCATCACCAGTGTCTATCTTATGTCTGATCTCGGATAGACATCCAAGATCAAGATCATGTTGAGCAAATACATCCTGATATTCTATCAGTAAATTGCTAAGAGACGTAACATGTTCATCTGGTAGGTTTCTGTTTGCTCTTTCAAATAAGTCAGTCAAGTGATCAGGAATGCTCAGAGGGCTTGAAGCAGAAGGAGGCACTCGAGTTAGCTTGCTAGCCGCCCCAGTACCCTCCTCTGCCGGACCCAGACAAGCAGACCTGATGCTTGATGGTTCCTGAGTGATAACCTCAATCAGTTCTACTGCTGACCCCACTGGTTGGTTATGTTTAATGGACATATACCTATCTGTGTCATTCAGGACATCCAAATATCCAGACTGGTTAATGATGGTACGGGCTATTAATAATCCATCTATCTCATTCTTTGGTTCCACGACATATTGAAAAGTATCAGACTCATTTACTCTAACAGGTATCAATAGTTTTGTGTTAGGAAGGCAAACAATGGATCTTGTAGCCACTACCTCAAAGTTTAATTCAGAGCTATTTGAGACATTTTCTTTTAAGGAAGCAAAGATGCACTCATCAGGTAATGTTATTTTACTATTTGCAAAATCCACAATGCACTTGATATCAATGAGGAAATCCAAACCAAGAAGGATAGGATCGGCCACTTTGGCAACAAAAGCAGTACAGGGATAAGTCTTAGACCCCAATGTGACTTGCAACCCGGAAACCCTTTGGGCAGGAATACAGGCTTCCGGTCCCCCAATCCCACGAAGTGAAGAGGTACCTGTAACTTGAATGTCCCCTGGTAAGGAATGTATCAGTTCTTCACTAATTACGGTGACTTGGGCAGCACTATCAACAACTGCTTCAGTTGCTATGCCATTGACTTGGATTGGCACGATTAAGCTTAAGCCCTCACTTTTCCTTATAAAGATTTCTGACTCAGAGTTACCGGTACTAGCAATTTCATATTCTTTAAAAGGGGGATCTGTGATGGAGAGTGCAACATCTTTCTGATCGAATTCTCTATCAGATTCATTGACCGGTTTATGAGTTTCCTCTCTCAAATCAACTAATGGGACCATGTCTGGATCTGATGGAGTTATCAATTCCGTGAAGCTAACGGCGTTAACAGTTACTGTATCCCCAGACAATACTGAGCTATCTACAGTGCAAGAACTCTTACCTGGTATTATTGACTGTGGTAAATCAGTGACTGTTGGGGCATGACTTACTTGGAGTTGATGTCCTGATATTGAAGAATGGCCCAAGCCTATGTCCGGGGTGAAGCCATGGCCAATAGTAACACCCCTTAAGCTTTTAAATGTAGGTTTCCCTCTGATGATCTTTTCTGTGTCATTTTATTCGTGTTCGGACAGTCCCTTTCAAGATGTCCTTTCTGATTACAACCAAAACAAATGGGTGTTTTCTTGTTCGGACAGTCCCTTTCAAAATGTCCTTTCTGATTACAACCAAAACAAGTGGAAGTTTGAGGTGACCTTGGAGGAGTTGAGGGAGACCTTGATCTGGGTGGTGTACGGGATCTCAGTAGTTGTTTCATCATTAACTCAAGCCCTTCCATACGTTGAGTTATTTCTTTTTCAAACTTACTCTGTCGCTGAGTGTCTGTAGCAACTCCCGCTACTCTGATTTCGAGATCGGACTCATCACATGGGTGGAGGTCAGGGTTAGCGAAACTGACTTTTCTAACAGTTGACTGGCTCGGAGTTCTACCATATATGGCTTTTCGATTGTTAATGGCTGCTTTCACATACTTGATAGCTTTGTAAAGTTGCTTTGGGTTTTTATCCATAGCAACAGCAGCTGCACGTTTATCTACACAACCTTTGAGAAAGTGTTCAACACTAATCTGTTCGATGGTTTGCTCATGAGCGCCAGGAAAACCATCCATCACCTGGAAGTTCACCCTCTGACCAAATTCTTCCAAGGATTCGTGTTCCTCTTGTTTCACAAAAGGGAGTCCTCTCCTGACTGTTATGGGCGCATCCTTGACTCCAAAACGTCTTGATAATTTTTCCTTCAGGGTCTCAAAATCATTACCCACATGTAATTCCCGGACATACTCAAGAGCCTTGCCGCTCAATGAGTCAAGTAACCTTTCTGCCTTTTTGCAACTAGACCAGGCATATCTGTCAGCATATCTTTCCAGCTGATAGATAAAGTCGAGCCAAGAATTATTTCCATTGAAGATGGGCAGTTTAGGAGGGGGAGGGCTCTTACCTCTATGCCTACGTGGTCGGTGGCTCCTCTCGGGCGAACTATCACTCCCTGAACTGCTTGAGCTTCTCGACAAGGAACTGTTATCACGTAGCTGTCTTCGCCTGCCTGGATACTTGTCTCGACCTTGTTTATAGGTATCGTATCGGTTACTCTTGACTGTCCTTTGGTTATGCCGATAATCTCGGTCCTGGTCTACACCATAAGACACAAGTTCACGGTCATGATGTTTTTCGGACTTTACAGGTCTCTGCCTGTAATGCCTTCGCCTTTCCCAATCCTCAGGAGGGCAACGGTACTCCTCACGATGATATTGTCCATAATCATCCGGTGAAACAGAAGAGGAAGACTCCCGACGGGAACACCGTCTCCTGTCGTCCGCAGCCACACGACGGCTCACTCGCTCAAGAACGGGCTTCCGATCTGGCTCATGAGTATAAGGCCCATCATAGCGGTCGGATCGACAAGAAGGGTAGCACTTTCCATGGTGAGTGTCGGCGTACCGTGGAAGGCGATGCGGGTGCTCAACGGCAGGATAATTGGCAGGTCCCCGCGAGCAACTTTCCTTCTGATCCATCGGCGGCCATGGTGCAGCATGAACAGACTTGTGGTCAGAGTAACCATACATAGGACCAAAGGACTGATTACCAGTACGCTCATACAAACCAGGAGGATAAATGTCATCCACTGGCAGAACAGACATAATCCGATGTATGCCCCTATCTGGGTCACCCCCCTCCTGAAAAGATGGACTCCGCTTCGGTCCATCAGGGCGGCCACCCGCGAGGCCGTAACCACCAGAGGGGGAAGATGGAAAGGGCGGACCCCCCTCATCATGGCTAGAACCAGCACCTCGCTCAACAATAGGATCGAGAACAATGAACCGATCATGAAACAACTTCGACCAACCCGAAGCTGGGTAGCCCGTCAAACGCTCCAAGTCCAAAACATCAAGACCGGGGTGGGACTCACGAAAAGCGACAATAGCCCTAGCAGAGTCACATGTCAAAGCAAAAGGCAAACATGCAACCATATCACTAAAGCTGGCTTTACACAAATTGAGCGCCATTCTAAGGGAAAACAAACAGGATGTATACCCAAAGAGCCCAAAAAAAAACAAAGCAGCAGTGATACACAAATGCAAGGCAACAAAGTCTAACTACAAGTCAAAAAGACGAGCAGTAAGACAATGGAACAAAACAACAAAAAATACAAAATGTACTTCAGCAAAATACAACACACATGCACAACCCAACCATAAACATATAGGAAAACCCAGAGCAAACAAAAGTCAAAATGCACTATAAAGCATGCAGGGCATAAGCACAATAAAGCATGCAGGCAGAAACAGGGAAACACACAAACTGTGTAGAACAAGATCACATGCAAAAAAACTACATTAACTTCGCCAATAAGGCACCAGACAAGTCAGCAAACAGCAGTACAACACGAAAAGTCCAAAGGAACACGGTCAAGAAGCATAGATACCAGACCAAAAAACAGGCACCCACACACCTCCCCCAAAACAAAAGGAAGGAGGCCCCCAAAAAAATAAGAAGAAGGCCACAGCAAAAAAAATACCAAGAACACAAAAAAAAACCCAGCAAAACCACAACAAAACAAAAGACAAAGAAAAGAAACAAAAGCCCAAAAAAATAGAAAAGAAACAGAGCAGACAAGTCAAAGAAAACAACCACAGAAAAGCACACCAAATCAACAACAGACAGCAGCAGCGAAACAAGGAAGAGAAAAAAAAAAAAACCAGAACCACAAACAGTAACACCAAACACCGGCAGAGGGCAGCACACAAAACAGAGCCAACCCAAACACAGAAAATGGAAAAAAAAGTAGTTACACAAACCGCCGCCAGGAGGCAGCACCCGCGGAACGTCACAAAAACGAAATAGGGCCACAAACCCAAAACGGCGCAAGCCCGCAAACAGACACAAAAACACACAGAGAGCAAGCAAAAAGCCCATAAAACGGCACCCAAGGCCAAAGAAATAAGCAACAAAAAGCAAAAAGACGAACAACCCCGCCAAACAAGAAACGAACAACCCTGCCAAACAAGAAACGAGGCGGGCCGAAAAGGCAAAGGGCGAGTCGGGCAAAGGCCGAGGGCCACAAAGCAAACAAAAAACCAAAACTACCGGGCGGGGGGGGGGGGGGGGGGGGGGGGGGGGAACAAGAGCAAAGCACCATAAAAGGGGAAGAATGCGCAAACGGGAAAACGGAGCGGGAAGCTAGGAACAAAAATAACCACAAAAATTATATATATATGAAGCAGGAACAGGGAAAAAGCGAAAAGGAATGAGGGCGAGGATCCAACAAATCGCACGTGGAAGCGAATAAGCCGCCGCGCGAAGTGTCAGAAACAGCAAAGAAATATTACACAGCAAAACGAGAAAAGACACGGTAAACACCCGCACCAAACAGCTTCGTCGCCATTTGTAGTAGTGAACCAGTACTCACCAGTACGGAGTTTGACTTGTCCCGCCGTGGAAGTGGGTAACTTCAGTCTTCAGCAGGTGGTCGTCCGTTCGAGGTGGGTTTCTGGTTCCGTCTGACGTCTCGGGTCACTTCTCGCCTCAGATTCACATGGCACATGGCACACCAAAAGCCGGAGGTGCTCCTGGCGATTCGTGGAGGCTTTATGCACAAGACCTACGTCCACATTACCTTCAATGACATTTGAATGGCTTGAAATAACATGGCACACGCAAGATGCATGTGGAAAACTCAAAAGGATGATGATAATATTTTAATTTTATATTATTTTACATATTTTATACAGGTTTATATAGAGCCATTTAAATATCAATTTTATAAGCCAACTGTACAATACAGGATTCACGAACACTAGTATCCAGGTTTGTTCCAATTTTTTTTTCCTACCTCCTACCTATCACTTTTGTCATGAATTATTTTCGTAAACCAAAGAATTAAAAAAGTCTGGCCTTATATATAAGCCTTTTTTTGCATATCCACTTTTTGCATTAGTAGTTATTATCTGATTAATTTTTTTTTTATTTACAAGTTTTATAAATTTGTAATAAAAAACCCTGAAAATATAAGTTAAAATATTAGAATTCTAAGTTGCAATCATTATATATCCAGAGTATAGCTCATAATAGGTCATATTATGCATACACATATATTTTATCATTTTTAAATCACAAATGTTTAAACTGAATTTAAAAGAAAATAATGCCACAACATGGCACCTTCAAGATTATCCCTTTAAACACTATTGAAAAGTTTTGCACATTGGAGTTTTCAGTACATGCTTAATTTTATTCACCGAAATAAAATAAAAGATTCAGTAAATTTGATAAAATAAAATCATCTTTTCAAATAAAGTATATACACTGTTGGTTGAATCAGGGGAAAAAATATCATTGTGCTAATTACTATCTCAGCTATAATTTATTACTGGAATTAATAGTCAATTTCACACCTTGTGAAGTTTTTACTTTTCTGAAGTAAGGAATTACTTACCTGATGAATATCAACACTTTCATAGCCATACACCACTTTGTGGGCACAATTAAATGTGCACTTTAAACATTAAAACCCTGGTGGTACAATACAAAATCTAAAATGTAGCAAAGCCAAGATTAACAATGAATGGGTCTCAACACTCAGCTGCATTTGTCTATAAGGATATATGTTTATGAGGTTTTTTCCAAAATATTGGTCCTGTGATCAGTTTGAAGCCAACCTGTCTACCCAAACTGGAGTTATAATCCATAAACTAATTTGTGAATGGATGGGCCCTGTGATCTTAACCTTTGACCTATGACCCAAAAATAAAAAAGAAACTTCCCCTATCGGCAGGTGCAAAACATGTTGATGATGGAAGGATTGAGATGAAAAGTTTGGCTTACAATGGATCCACAATCTTTTTAAAGTAGTGGGTGCTGTGACCTTGACCTTTGATCTCATGACCCAAGAATCAACAGTTCTTACTCTAGTGGTGGGCCATATATAAGTCAAGTTTTAAAGCAATATATCAAACCAAACAGGTGTAATCATCTGGAAACTAATATGTGGATTGATGGCCCCCATGACCTTGACCTTGTGACCCCAAAATCCACAAGTTACTTCCTATTGGCAGTTGAGCAACATCTGGAAGATAGAATGCTTTAGACAGAAAATTTGGTAAAAATACATCAACAATCTTTTTAATGAAATGAGTCCTGTGACCATGACCTTTGACCCCTGGACCTCAAAATCCACACGGTTCTTACTTTAGTGGTGAGTCATATAAAAGTTAAATTTGAAACCAATATGTCAAACTAAACTGGAGTTATCATCTGGAAACTAATTTGTGAACAGATGGCCCCTGTGACCTTGACCTTTGACCATGTGACCCAAAATTCATGTATGCTCTCCCCATACTGGCAAGTCAGCTAAATGTGCAAAATGGAAAGCTTGGGATGAAAAGCTTGGCTTAAAATGCAGCCATAATCTTTTTAAAAAAAGTGATTACTATAACCTTGACCTTTGACCTCATGACCCAAAAATCATAGAGGTTCTTGCTTTAGTGGTGGGACATATGTATATCAAGTTTGAAATCCATGTGTCAATACAACCTGGAGTTATTATCTAGAAACAAATTTGTGGATGGACAGACTGACAGACAGACAAACAGACAGAGAGACAGATTGATAACTATATGGCATCGACTTGTGATCAATAAACACACCAGCTTTTGGGACACTAGATGTAATTACAGCTGAGAAACTGACATGATTGTTGTCATTTTATAGTAAAACTAGATGTGTCGAAACGACTCGAATGCCTCCGCCTGAGCAAATAAGAAATATTTGTTAAATTCTGTAAAATTTTTTAAGTTCAGGAGCTGTCATATGGTCAAAAGTCAGTCAACGAGGGCAAAATGCAAACTGTAACAGGTCATTATCAAGCAACACACCAAAAATTAGGCCAGTATCTGCAGGCATTGTGAAAAAAAAGTCCATACATGTGCATTTCTCAAAAAATTTATGTTTTTCATGAAATTTTCTATGTTCAGGATCTGTCATATGGTCAAAAATAGGTCAACTGGGCATGGGTAAAACTATATGCCCCGGCGACTTTGTGGCGGGGGCATAACAAATTTTGAAATATTAGTAAAAATAACATAAAATAAAGATGGCGCCACCACTTTTCAGGAACTGACAAAACTAGTCATGGTCAATATTCAAGGCAAGATTCATGACAATCCATGCATTAATTATCAAGATACTGGAGGTTTTGTATTATATTTTTTATTATTCTGAGGGGTACTTTCAAGTCCCATAGCTCAAAGTATATTGGTAGCAGTGACCTAATTTCAGGTTTCCAAGGAGATTTTTTATTGACCTCCCTGGGTATTCACTTAGAAGTTCCTAGGTCCAGCAGTTACGATTTGTGCCCTGCTAATGGACAGTCGGACGCCCGGACGGACGATGGACAAAGTCGCATTCCTATACCTCAGTTGACATACAGTCAGCTGAGCTAAAAAATTATAACATTCATCTAGTTAATGCACCATCTGGGGGGGGGGGGGGGAGTGCAGGGCAGAGGGGAAGCCTGCTAGTAGTGGCCAAGCTGAGCCAAGGCAAGCTGCCTGGGGTGGGTTACATAACAAGAGTGAAGGCTGTACTACTAGGTGGACTAGATGTAAACAACACCTGACATGGTGTATGAAAACTTGAATAAAAGCTACACTTTTCAATCAATTCCTTTGAAATTTCAGATTTTAAAAGATTAAATCCTTATGTATATATGCTGTGAAAATTAAATCAACAGTGCTTACAGGGAAAAAATGTGCCATTGCCAAAGTTGGACAAAATTTAGGGATTGATTTTTTATTTATGCTAATAACTTGAAAAATTTGCAAAATCAGATGACTTATAGTCAGCTGAGCTAAAAATGTAAACCCAGGTTTTTTCAAACAGTTGAAAGATATAGTTCCAATAGTTCTAATCTGGACCTTCTGCACCTGGTTGTACTGAGTGACCTCTTGACTTGGCTGCTGAAATTAGGCATGTTGTCAAATCTGTTTTCAAACACTGAAAGCCTTTTTCAAACAACAACACTGCTTTTTAAAGCCGCATTTACCAAATCTATTCCTATAAAACTAGCAGAACCCTACCATAGAATAATTCTTGTAAAGTTCAAACCAATCAGCTTAACAGTTTCATCATAAAACAGTGTATAAGCTAGAAGAGTCTAAAATTACATTTTCACTTGTAAACAAGGGACCTATGGGTCACGTCGCTCAGCTGAATTTTGGAAAATATTAGTAACTGCAAAATATTTTTGTTTCTTATGGTTTTTCCATGTATATTACCATTTGAAAAGCTAAGAGAAAATGGCCCAGCTTAAATGAAACTCTGTAAATTATAGAATAATGGACATGAGCTAAAGCATATGGACTGTGTAATAAATGAAACCTTTGGCCTGAAACCATTTAGTGATGCACCAAGGGAAATAATGGGCTTACGGTAAGTGTCATATAAAAGTTCAATTTCATAAACAAATAATCTGTGAAGGTAATTAATTTTTCAAAAGTTAAATATATGGCCGTATGAGTTAAAAATTAATCCCACAAAGTTTGACCAATATTTCTAATTTTAAAAACTAGATAACTAGGCCCCACCAACTTTAAGAGATATGAACAAAATGCTACAAAGTATTTATATCTTCTTAAATCTTGTCAGTTAGCACTTTCATTAGGTCGTAATATTTTACCATATATGAATATTAGGATTAAATTCCAGAACATTTTTTTCTTTTTAAAAAAATCAAAACTGTCCAAGTCTCAACAAAAAGAATTTTTTAACATTAAAATTATCAGCTTTGTCTTGTATATTAGTCCTGTGTATCGAAGCGGTGGGTTCAGTGATGGGTCTCTGTTGTTACTGTTCATCGCTGAAAAAATGTGAAATTATAAGATTCATCTTGTTTAGAGTACAGGTCTGTCAACAGAATGGGGTGGGGGGGGGGGGGGGGGGAGAGAGAAAAGCTCCCTGTGGTATTTAAACTGGCAGCCTGATCAAGCTCAACAAGAGGGCTTGCCGGAGTGATGGGATTACATAACAGCCTTGGGAGCATAGAGAGTTGCATTGAATGACCTACAGTGACCACAGTGGACTGCTTGACATTGTAAGGGAATACAACAAGAGCCTCCAAACAAATTCAATAACTAGCCTTATTTTGCAGCTTTTATTTTTCATATTTAAGATTTTAACAGATTTAATCCTTATGTGTACGTGCTGTGAAAATAACATCCACAGTACTTACAGGAAAAAATTGTGCCGTGGCCAAAGTTGGGCAAAATTTAAGGTACTGATTTTATATTTATGCTAATAACTTAAAAAAATTTCAAATTTCAGATCTAATTTTCTGTATACAATTGAATCTTGATTAAATGATGTTATATTCCTGATAAAAAGTCTCAGCCATTCTTATGTTAAGTGAGTAAATATATATCCTGATTTTTTACAAAGTGCATTATGTTTGGGCCTATAACTTCAACAAATTATGCAATACTGACCTAAATTTTGGTATGTACATAGGAATTGTATGGAAGAATATGAATATTTACAATAACATCTAACATTATGCCAATTTTTGGATTACCAGGTAAACAAAAGTAGGGTCATGATGCTAGAAAATACAAATACATTAAGTCTTCTAAAAAACTTCAATAGCTAGACTATTTTATAAGCTTGTACTTTCAAATTCAAAATTCATCAGATTTAATCCATATGTAAACTGGCTGTGAAAATTAAATCAAATGTACTTATAAGAAAAAAACGTGCCATGGTCAAATTTAGGCAAAAATTAAGGTACCAATTTTTTATTTTTGCTAATATTTTTAAAAATTTAACAGATTTTGATCTAATTTTGGGTATACAATTTAATTTTGATTAATAAAAGATATATTACTGGAAAAAAGTCCATAGCTTTAAAATGTTTTGTGTTAAGTGATCAAATATCTTTCCTGATTTTTTACAAAATGCATTATGTTTGAGCCCATAACTTTTTTTAAATCATATAATAGGGACCTAATTTCTGGCATGTACATAGGAACTATATAGAGGAATATTTATGGTAAATATGAGGAAAAACAGATGAGTGGTTTCATAGTTAAGCTGTCCTGAAATGTGAAAATAGGTTTTTAACAAGGGACCCATGGGTCACGGCGCTCAGCTGATTGTGATTGGACTATAAATGTTTCTCCACTGTGATATTATATCGAGTCGATAAAGCTTATGAATATCATGGACATGTTAGGCTATTATAAAGGAATGTAATGTAATATGTGAGTAAATGATAAATGAAACTAGACATTTCTTGGCACCGCTGGTGCCATAGTATCGCCAGACAAATGAGGTTTTATGGTATTTTGTTGATATAATGTTATGTATTTGTATTTTAGCAATGAATGTGAGAAACATTTGTACAAAATATAGGTATATTTAAAGTGAAGGCAATTGTTATGTAAAAGGTTATGTATAAATAGAAGTATATATTTAATGATGTTTTGAGTTGTATATGTATGTTTGGAGTAACTTGTTTGAGAATAATATAGAGTAAAGCAGAAAGATAGAGAAAGAGATGGATAGACAGGATTTCAGAGAGATGGAGAGATATGATAATGGTTAGTGTAAAACTGCATTCCAAAATATCCAACATTTGAAAAAAAAATTAAATTAAAAAAAAAATAATTTAAATTAAATTAAATTTTAAAATTAAATTTAAAATTAAATATACCTCATTCCATAAACCATATCTATATACATGCATAACATGAAAGAAATCTGTCCATTACTGTTTGACTTATAATGCTCACAGTATATACTGTCAAGTGGCAATGATGGCCATCTATCTTCAGCAAAAGACAAAACTATCCAAGATCTTCCGTCAACTTGATTTTTGGACCAATCCATGCATCCCTTTTTAAGATATTCATGATTTTATGTGATTTTCACCATATATGGTAATATTCAAGGTCAAAGCCACTCTCAAAGGAAAGGTCATGACCCCAATTTTAATATACATCATCCCATAACCCATACCTATGTACATGCATAATATTAAAAAAATCTGTCAATCAGTTTTTGACTTGTGATGCTAAAAGTACTGTCAAGTGGCAATGATGGGGGTATTAAACGGCACAAAAACAAGAAAAGGATACTAGGTGGCACCACCAGTTTCCGGTACATGACATCACTATCCAAGATCATTGTCCAACTTGATTTTTGGATAAATCCATGAAAGATTTCTTGAGATATTTAAGAATTTGTGTGATTTTCCCCAAAAATGGATCTATTCAAGGTCAAGGTCACTCTCCTAGTTGAGGTCATGACCCCATTTTGAATAGGCTTTGTCCTCTCACCTATATCTATAAATGTGTCAAGTTTGAAAAAGATCCTTGTATATTTTTTTAGTTATTGTCCAAAAGAAATCTCGGCGGCGGAGGAGGCGGGTGGCGGTGGCGGCGGCGCGACTGTGCCTAAACCATAGTATCTCCAGACTATGTCTGGCGATACAATTACCTGACTGATGGATTAATAGAGTAAAATATAGTGGTTTATTTTTTATTAATTTAGGAGGGGTTGAAAATTGTAATATATTTGAGCAAATATGAATTCAATGACAGCAGCAATAAGCAGTAGTAGAATGATGATAAGGCTATTTGTTGAAGGATCTAAAGTGTATGGTAGTCTGCAAGCTTTCAATTTGACAGATATGATGTTATGATTAACTATGCTGATGAAGTGATTTATGAATTTGTGACTGTATGACACAATATCTCTTTAGTCTTGACAAGGTACATTATTGTGATGCCCACTATGTCTACATATTACACAATATTGACATAATTTCTGGCATGTACATATGTACCTATTGATGAATAGTTATACAAAATATTAAAGTATGAATATATCTGATTCATCTTGTTCTTGCTTACTGAGGCTGACTTTGGGATGGGGTTCAGAGAAGGGAAAAATGAGGGCAGCACGAAGGTGGATGTAGAAATATTCTATTGTAATGTTTTTCATTTATATAAGAATATGAAAAGCTAAGAGGAAAGGGGCCTTCCTACTTGGTTATAGTAAAGTTCTAAATATATGATTGCAAACTAATACTCTGACAAGACTGTCATGAAGAAAAACAGTAAAAATTTTGAGATACTGTGATGCATATGAAAATTTACAGATGGACAGGCAAGTGGAAAGAATGGACTAATACCTTTATTTCACTTTCAAGGGAGTAATGCATTTAAGTTTATATATAAGCCTATTTTTTTAGCATATCCACTTTTTCCATTAAGAAGTTTTTATCTGATTCATTTTTTTATTTACAGGTTTTATTGATTTTTAATAAAAAAAACTGAAAATATAAGTAAAAATATTAGAATTGTTGCAAAAGTTGCAATTATTATATATACTGAGTAAAAAAACTGAAACTATAAGTTAAAATATAAGAATTGTTGCAAAAGTTGCAATCATTATATATCCAGAGTGTAGCTCATATTGGGTCATATTATGCATACACACATATTTTCTTATTTTTAAATCATAAATATTTAAACTGAATTTAAAAGAAAACAAGGGACCCATGGGTCACGGCGCTCAGCTGTTATATATGATAAAAAATATGATTTGGGAAAGAGGCATATGCTGGTTTTGTGTGGTAATAAATATAAGCTTTATTATGAGTTGTTGGTGTTTAGCTTATGTATGATTTTGATAGTATTTTTGGAGACAGGGAAGAGGATTAATTTCATTTATTTTATTAACAAATGGAGTGCTATTGTCACACAGATTTTGACCTGGCCATATAACTTATAAGCAGCACATAAAATAAAAGAGTTCAACTATTTATTAAAATTTAATAACAAATGTTGTGCCAATATAATATTTATTAAAAATAATAAGAGAATCATATGATTTTTTTAATAAAATATAACTGAACTAATTATTAAAATAATATTATAGAATATATGCATTCATGAATACATTTTGAAAGTATTTGCACTGGCATTCAAATACTTTCATTTTTACCTGAATTCCCATTCTTATGCAAGAAATTTTATAATGGAGTACATATTCATATTCATATTCATATACATTTGCAAAGTATTTGCATCATGTCTGGTATTTATTCAGTTTTAGCCAAACAATGATGTGGAGAATCCAGAATATAAACAAAGGACCCATGGGTCAGGACAAAAGTTTGAAATTTTTGCAAATGCAAAATATGAAAAATATTCTATTGTAATGTTTTATATTTATATAAGCATATGAGAAGCTAAGAGGAAAGGGTCCTCCTACTTGGTTATAGTAAAGTTCTCAATATATGATTGCAAACTAATACTCTGACAAGACTGTCATGAAGAAAAACAGTAAAAGTTTTGAGATACTGTGATGCATATGAAAAATTTACAGATGGACAGGCAAGTGGACAGAATGGACTAATACCTTCATTTCACATTCAAAGGAATAATGCATTTAAGTTTATATACAAGCCTTTTTTTTAGCATATCCACTTTTTTCTTTAATAGTTTTTATCTGATTCATTTTTTTATTTACAAGTGTTATAAATTTGTAATATAAAAGTGAAAATATAAGTTAAAATATTAGAATTCTAAGTTGCAATCATTATATATCCAGATTGTAGCTCACATTGGGTCATATTATGCATACACATATATTTTATTATTTTTAAATCAAATGTTTAAACTGAATGTAAAAGAAAATAATGCCACAACATGGCATCTACAAAATTATTCCTTGAATTCCTATTAAAAAGTTTTGCACATTGGAGTTTTATTCACCGAAATAAAATAAAAGATTCAGTAAATTTGAAAAATAAAAACATCTTTTCAAACTAGAATACGGGTAGTCAACAAGCGACTACGTGTATCCGCCAAAATCAGAGAAGGACGGGTGAAGTAAGGCATTGATTGAGTGGCAAGGGGATATAGAGTTACATGTGTTAAATATTAGAATGGATCTCTGCCACATAAACATGATTGTAGGGGGCGCCACCTGTTATTTGAACGAGAAACTATCAAAGATATATACACATGCAAAGTTTCATGTGGAAAAGTCAAACCACTGCAGAGATACGAGTAATTTTATCCTACAGCAGACAAACAGATGGACGCTGTGCAAAAATGGCTGCAGGTGGCGCCACCATTTTTGTTCATGTTATAAAGCTATCCAAGGGCTACATTTGTGTAAAATTTTTTTCCTGATTGGTCAAACGGTTTTACGAGATATGAGCTTGGATGTCTGCAGCATAAACGTGAATGTAGGTGGCGCCACCTGTCATAAAATCAAGAAAGCTATCTAGGATGTATACACATGCCGAATTTTAGGTGAATTAGTCAAACCACTGCAGAGATATGAGTGATTTTAACCCCAGGCAGATTAACAAATGGACACTGTGCAAACATGGTTGCAGGTGGCGCCACCTTATGTTGTGTATGTTATAAAGCTATCCCAGGGCTACATTTGTGTAAAAAAATTTTTCCGGATCAGTCAAACGGTTCCTCAGATATATGGATTTATGTGTGGAGTGTTAACGTGAATGTAGGTGGCGCCACCTGTCATTAAATCAAGAAAGCTATCTAGGATGTATATGCATGCTGATTTTTAGGTGAATTAGTCAAACCACTGCAGAGATATGAGTGATTTTAACCCCAGGCAGATGAACAAATGGACACTGTGCAAACATGGTTGCAGGTGGCGCCACCTTTTGTTGTGTATGTAATAAAGCTATCCCAGGGCTACATTTGTGTAAATTTTTTTTCCGGATCGGTCAAACGGTTCCCGAGATATATGGGATTATGTGTGGAGCGTTAACGTGAATGTAGGTGGCGCCACCTGTCACAAAATCGAGAAAGCTATCTAGGATGTATATGCATGCCAAATTTTAGGTGAATTAGTCAAACCACTGCAGAGATATGAGTGATTTTAACCCCAGGCAGATGAACAAATGGACACTGTGCATACATGGTTGCAGGTGGCGCCACCTTTTGTTGTGTATGTTATAAAGCTATCCCAGGGCTACATTTGTGTAAAAATTTTTTCCGGATCGGTCAAATGGTTCCCGAGATATATGGGTTTATGTGTGGAAACAGACGCACAAACGGACGCTGGGCAGAGACGAAAGGTCAGAGGTCAAGGTCACTTGGTTAGGCACCAGTTCACATGTGACCCGATAATTTGTGTAAGTTTCGGAAAAATCTGTCCAGTAGTCTCAGAGGAGTTCTCCGGAAACGAACGCGGCGGCGGCGGCGGAACCCGGTCAAAAACATAGTATCCGCAAAACTTCGTTTTGGCGGATACAATAAAGTATACACACTGTTGGTTGAAGTTTTACTCTTCTGAAGTAAAGCATTACTTATCTGATGAACATCCATACTTTCATAGCAATACATCACTTTGTGGACACAATTAAATGTGCACTTTAATCATTGTAACCCTGGTGGTACAATCCAAAATCTAAAATGTAGCATGTCCAAGAATAAAATAAAATACAGAAAATTATAACATTTATCTAGTTTATGCACCAGCTGGGGGGGGGGGGTGGGTTGAGTGCAGGGCAGAGGAGAAGCCTGCTAGTAGTGGCCAAGCTGGGTCAAGGCAAGCTGCCTGGGTGGGTTACATAATGCAAGTGAAGGCTGTACTACTAGGTGGGCCAGATATAAACAACACTTGACAAACTTGAAAACTTGAATAAAAGCTACTCTTTTCAAACAATTTCTTTGAAATTTCAGATTTTAAAAGATTAAATCCTTATGTATATATGCTGTGAAAATTAAATCAACAGTGCTTACAGGGAAAAAACGTGCCACTGCCAAAGTTGGACAAAATTTAAGGTATTAATTTTTTATTTATGCTAATAACTTGAAAAATTTGCAAAATTCAGATCTCATTTTGGGTAAACAATTTAATCTTGATTAAATAAAGTTATTCCTGAAAAAGTCTTCAGCTTCAGCAATTCTCATGTTAAGTGAGCAAATATATTTCCTGATTTTTAAAAAATTGCATTATATTTGGGCCTATAACTTCAAAATAATACCCAATACTGACCTTAATTTTTGGTATGTGCACAGTAAATATATGGAAGAATATGAATACTAAATATGATCAAAAACAGATCAGTGGTTTTGATATTAGGCAGACTTGAAGTGTAACAATTGCTTTTTTATGGAAAACGGAGGTTTTTCCATAATATCTCGAAGGAACAAAGTTCTAATGACCCAATTTTCTGTATGGTAGGAGATTTTGGGGACATCTAATGGTATGCAGAATTTTGGATTCGTAGGTCCAACGGTTTTAAAACGTGCCCTGTTAACGGATGGACGGCCGGACAGACGACGGACAAAGGACCACGACTATAGCTCAGATGACTTACAGTCAGCTGAGCTAATAAAAAATTGAGGTTTTTCCTTAATTTCTCAAAGGAACAAAGTCGCAAAGACCCAGTTTTTGGCTTGGTAGGAGATCTTGGGGACATCTAACATTATGCCAACAACCTTGGGAGCATACAGAGCTGCACTGAATGACCAACAGTGACCACAGTGGACTGCTTGATAATGTAAGGGAATACAACAAGAGCCTCCAAAAAAATTCAATAACTAGCCTAATTTTGCAGCTTTTATTTTCAAATTTCAGATTTTAACAGATTAAATACTTATTAGTACATGCTGTGAAAATTAGATCAACAGTACTTACAGGGAAAAAAGCCATGGACAGCGGACGAACGATGCTGCGCTATCACATAAGCTCACAGGTTTGCTAAAAAGAACAGACAGACTGGTAGACAAAAAAAGCTGATAATATATGAAGTTTCAATTATTTATCAATTTATTTATTATATCAATTTTTTTTAAGTTTAACATCTGCAATAATACAGAACTGAAAATATAATTTGCTTTCAAATTTCAGACTTAAATAGCTTAATTCTAAACACATACAGCATATGAAAGTTATTTTAACAGTGCTTATAGGAAAAATTTTATTATTAATATATATTTAATGATAACGGAGAGATGATGGACAGAGCTGATCACCATATGTTCCATTCTCCTGGGCAAGAATATAATAATCCTATTATTTTTTAAATTAAATTAATTTTACATATTTGCAATAAAAACTAATGTCCCAATGCACAGGAATCAATAATGAACAAGTATTAGATCCACACTTTTTTATCACAAATTTTCTTTATTATAAGTTTATATTTCTATACATTTCCAATATAACATATATATCGGAATATAAAAGTTCTAAATTGCATCATCATAAATCTCAATCTTGTCAGATAACACCACAACATGCATACAAATGTATATTTTTTTACCATAAAAATATATCTTTTAAATTTGCAAACATTAAATATCTAAAAATAATCTGAGGGGGGGGGGGCATGGGGGGGGGATGGGGTGGTGATATGAGAATAACTGTACACCTGTCACAGCAGGGAATCCCTCCAGTGACTGTAACAAATCAGAAACCCTGGCATAGCTGACTTCCAGTGACATGGAGTGGGGCCCTGCATTTGGACAAAGCAAATGACTACAACAGAGCCTCAAGATAAAAAAATCCACAACTAGCCTAATTTTCAAGCTTTTATTTTCAAATTTCAGATTTAAACAAATTAAATACTTATGTTTACATAATGTGAAAATTAAATCAATAGCACTTACATGAAAAAAAAGTGCCATGGTCAAAGTTGGGCAAAATTTAAGGTACTGATCTTATTTTTATACTATTAACTTAAAAATTTTACAAAATTCAGATCTAATTTTGGGTAAACAATTGAATCTTAATTCAATAAAGTTATATACTTGGAAAAATAGTCTCCAGTTTCAAAATTTTTCATGTTAAGAGAGTAAATATTTTTCCTGATTTTTTTACAAAGTTCATTATGTTCGGGCCTATAACTTAAAGAAGTTATACTTAACAAACTTTATTTCTGGCATGTATATAGGAAATATATAAGAGATTACTTCTGGTAAATATTAAGAAAAACATGAGTCATTTTGATATAGGTAGTCCTCAAGTGTGATAATAGGTTTTTAATGGAAATTTGAGGTTTTTCCTAAATATCTTAAAGGAACGAAGTCATATTGACCCAATTTTTGGTATTGTAGGAGATTTTCGGGACATCTAACAGTATGCCAAATTTTGGATTAGAAGGTCTAACAGTTTCATAATGTTCCAGTCTAAGGAACGGACAGACAGACGGACCATGAATATAGCTCAGATGACTAATAGTCAGCTGAGCTAAAACGCAGAGACATACACTGTGCAAAAGTCATTGATGATGGGGACAAGAGTCTTGTGAACGAGAAAGTCATCAAAGATGCATGGACAGGTCAAAATATCAGGCCAATACATCAAATTTCTCTTGAGTCAGGTGCATCGGGCTTACCAGGCTTAGGTGAGAAAGGCAGTTGCCCCAGTGTGAACCAGAACAGATTGCTAGCTGCAGCTACTGCACTGAGTGAACTCTTGACCTTAACCTGGCTGCACTGAGTGAACTCTTGACCTGTACCTGGCTGCACTGAATGAACTCATGACCTGTTGCATAATCTGATACAGTTGGTAGCTTTAAACAGATCCAGACTGACCTTTGGCATGTTGCCAAATCTGAAATAGTTGGCAGTCTGCCAAGCAATTTATAGATACAGACACGATCTTGGCCTGTTGGTAAATCTGTTTACACATAATGAAAGACTTGGCTAAAACGCTTTTTGTCAAGCTTACATATGCATAAGATTTTTTTAACAAAATGCTAATAATAATAAAAGATGTAGTCCTCTCCTTGTTAAAGGTCCAATAATTCTGCCAACAATCATTTAAGTAACTTGAACAAAGTGCAATTTACAGAAGCTGAAACAGTTTTACAGAAGAAGACTACTGCAGTCCTCAGTTTTATATAGGCTGAATGATTTTGGAGAAGGAGATTTTCACAGTTTTTTTAGCTTTTTTCTCGTTAAATGTAAATTGATGCAGGTGGCACCACAAAAGCTCAATGCCATGACATGTGACAGATCTTTAAATAAAATTTGGGGTTGCTAGCTCCTGCTGTTCCTGAGAAATGGTTTAATGTACTGATGACCAATGCATGACCCCCCCTACAAATAAGGTTGTTGCAGGTGGCACCACCAATACCTCAATTTCAAATATGACTCATGTGACCAACATTTGTATAAAGTTTGGTGATGATAGCTCCAGCCATTTTGGAGACTGTAATTTAAGAATGCTTTTTTGGCCAAATGACTAAGTTCAGCTTGCTGTAACTCTGCCAAAAATCAACGAACTTAAACCGTTTGAAATATCTTGAGAAAGATTGTTTCTGGGATTATTTCTGTGAAATATTGAACAATTTGGATGGATGGTTTCCAAGAAGATATTTAAAGTTTTTTAGCTTTTTTTCTCTGTAAAAACTAAGACAATACAGATAGCCAAAAAATAAGCTCAATCCTATGGAGTTTGACATGTGACTGATTCTTCCATAAAATTTGGCCCTGCTAGCTCTGATGGTTTTTGAGATACCATGGGTTAAGGACATTGGACAAAGGTGGACAGATGACGCTGCACCGTCACATAAGCTCACAGGTTTGCTAAAAATGACACAGACGATGACTAAGCACAATGACAGACCAAACACTATAAGCCTCCCCCATGGGAGGATAGACAATAAAATAATATTGAACAATGGGAAATGCCATGGTGATTTATCAGATTCTAATCCAAGATGCATAAGAAAACTGTAATTACATGACAAATAAAGACTATAAAAGACTCAAGCAGGAATGTAAAACAAGAATGAGATTTTAATGCCGTTCAGTATTTACACCATACGAGGTTAAGAGAAGATGAAATATTAAAGGGTTTTAGCCTAAATATTTTGTATCTAATAACATTTATGAAAAGTTTTAGCTCATCAACTGAAATTGAGTGCTTACCAACTCCAAAGTGAACACTAGCATTTAGACTGCCACATTTAACTCACATGTGACTCACTTGTCAAAGCAAAAAATATGGAAATGCCAGCTTTAAATTGTTGTGTGTATGTAAAAACATTTTTTATTTAAGAAAATCTAACCATAGAACTATTTATCAGAAAATCACACACAGAAATGTGTACTGCAATATATGTATTGTACCTAAATAGGTTGACCAATGCCAGACTATTACAGACTGTATAGACAATATCTATCTGGAGAATATAGGGTGTACAAAGTAATGCAGGATATGAGCTGCAGACATAACAATCAGCGTTACTTAGATAGCTTATTACTTCAATTCTTCATGCTGAGGTCCCTATCTGAAAAGGTAATCCAATTTCATCCTATACTTTTCTGCATGTAACATTTTGTTAATACACCGTTACAAACAATCACAGGCAGCCATGAAAACAGCTGCAGCAGTGAACTCAATCCTCTAGCACAGCAGGCTTGATCAGGTGTCAACAACTTTTCTCCACTCATATAAATTTATTACATGCCTTGAATTTTAAGTAAGGACAGCTTCCGGTGTGAGAGGAGGCTGCAGCATCAGGCATAATAAAAGGAAATATGGCTGCCACTACTTACTGCAAAAAAAATGGGTGCCAATAAAACATGGTCACCACTGATCCACCAACAATGGCAGTAATTACCTTTAAACTGTTTGGTTCCTGTGGCTGTCTAAGGCTGTATCCTGGGATCATTTATGGGGGACTTCCTTGAATATTCTAACCATTAAGAGATGCTGAACATCCTGGTTCTTATTCTTCTGATAGCAGGTTCCTTACTTTCCTTACGTTTCCTTACATTCCTTACTAGCAAGTTCCACTTTCTTCATAATCTGTCCTCTGAATTATTTTGTATTAGAGATATGGTTTAAAGCTATCACATTTTATCTCATGATAAAAATATTTTGGAAAACAAGATTTTATTTAGAATATCTAAAATTAGGTGATATTTCAGGAATTTCCATTTTCTCACAATTTAAAGTGCATGATAGAAGCAGCAGGTGAGGTGCTATCTTGGGGGGGGGGGGGATTTATCAATTATCAATGGGGGTAGTTAACACCCAGGACCTGCAGGAGTGGTATACACTTGGCCTGGGTGACACTAGAAAATAAAATGACAGGAAGTGAGTCAGGTATGGCCCTGTCATGCAGTCTCAAACTGAATTGGAATTTATACAGTTTGGGTTAAGATAGCAAACAAAACTCCAAAAAGGGGACCCACAGGTCAAGGTGCTCAGATGAAGGTGACCTTGAAGTTAAAAATCTAAAATAATCACATATGGAGATAATGCCTGAGAGGACAAAAGTAAAGTGGGTGGTACCACCATCTATTAACATGCAAATTTCAGGCAGACACATCAAATCAGTCCTGAGATAAATGCATAAATTTATGTACAGTGAAACCTGTCTAAAGCAGACAGTCAAGGGACTCAATCATTTTGTCCTTAATAGTGAGGTGTCCTTATTAGGCAGGTTAACCTTGGTTGATCAATTAGGGATTATAAATAAAGACAACAAATAGCTGCAAGAACGTGTTTATTGTATTATATCAGATGTCATGTATATGTACAACATATTTATGCACAAGTCATGAATTCAATATTCATATACAAACTATGTTTATTTTTACTTATCTCAAGTAGTGAACAATATCAGGAGAAAAGTCTATGAAGACATCCGTAAAAACAATGTTCATATACTCACGTACGCTCTTTTTCCATGATTCACTCAGTCGAATAAGCTTGACTTTCTCAGATAGCGCGAGCTCCCGCCTAGGAGTATGTGTGGTGCCACCTGGCAGCTTTGCTTGAAATTATCCTTGTCCAGCTGTCCAAATGCGATAATTTAAACAATAATGACGACATTTATAATGTGAAGATTGTAATGTCTGCGAACCTGGGAACATTCGTTTTTACAGGCAAATGTAGCTTTAGCCTAAAATAAACTTTCTTTGATGATGGTTGTTTGGTTTGATTTCCTTTAATGTTGAAGGCACCCTAGATTGAACGAACCCCAAGGAGCTTTTGCACGGGCTGCACGCTACGGCTACGGAGCAAGCAGATGTTTGACACTGAGTAGATCAGATTGAGATAATTAAGCAATGCCGATTGATTAATATCAAACAGCCTGCTACAACAAAAGGGGTAATTTTACAGTCAGATATTGCGTGGTGAGATCAGGGACGCATGGATTATCGGTAGCCGTTTAATCAATTTAATGACCCCATGGTCAAGCGAAAAATATGCAGCTTCGCAAGGTGTGAATGATCAGACGTGAAATAAAGTGACACAATGTTTACCGCTTCATATTTGCTGTGTTTATCTTATGAGCACAGCACATCGTGACATGAGCACGCCCACGCATTAAGGTAACAAGTGGGGACTGCATAATTCTTTGTGTTCCAGTCCCGGGAACAACAACAGTACCGGTGGCCTTTGATGTTGCCCGGGGTGAGTGATCAGTGTCCGCCAAAGGTGGCGTATCGTGTCCGCATTCATCAGGTTCATTTACTCTTATAATGTTGGTTTGAGTTGAAATCTGCTATTGTCCGCAGTAGTAAGGTGTCCGCCTTATAGAGGTTCTGCTTATACATAACATATAGGGAATTTTGAAGGGACTTAACTATCTTGTCCATTATAGCCAGTTGTCCGCCTAAGTGAGGTGTCCGTTAGACCAGTTTTCACTGTATTTTACAAAAAAATGTTCGTTGTAGTTGCTAACTGTCTATCCAAGATCAAACTACATCAAACCACCCCTGATATAACTTTATTGGGGTCATTAAACCCGAAAAGGGGACTGACGTCGAAATCATGAAACTCAAAACTCTTGTAAACTATATTTCTGCTGATGTGTTCGACTTATTGCTGAGGCTGAAACATATACTGCTGCAATAAAAATGCTCAACACCCTATACGTGAAACCTAAAAATGAGGTATTTGCACGTCATGTTCTTGCCAGGAGGCCACTGAAAGCCTAGATGCATATATGCAAGTTCTGAAGACACTGAGTAAAGAATGTAACTTTCAGGCAGTTGATGCAGATCAAAACCGGAATGACTTCATTGGTGATGCCTTCATTAATGGACTACAGTCTAATTCCATACGCCAAAGGCTTCTAGAGAACATAACTCTAACACTGCAGACTGCTTTTGATCAAGCCAGATCACCTGAGAGTGCTCAAAAACAAAGTGCAACTTATCACTCGTCCTCTTACATGCTGAATGCTGCCACAAACAAACCACTTAGCACAGGCAAGGAAAGTTCTTTGTTTCCAGATGAATGTGATTCCCGTCCTAGTGACAATCTAATGGCAGCGGCCACTATAAAACTAGCTGTTTTTTCTGTGGAAAACCCTTGGCATCCTCGGAGTAAGTGCACTGCTCGAGATGAGATATGCCATCGATGTCAAAAGAAGGGGCATTTCTCAAAAGTTTGCAGGTCTGCACCCAGTTAGAATGCATCAGCTATTGTCCCTTCTCCACTTGCGACAGTCACTGCTACAACTGGAACAAGCAATTTACAGAGAACACTGGTTAAGTGCAAACTAAACGGTCAGTATGAAACTGTTGTTTTGCTAGATACAGGAAGCTCTGACAGCTATATAGACACTGAGCTGGTGAAACAACTGAACATTGAGTTATCACCTTGTCTCAGCAAAGTGAAAATGGCTGACTCCTTACTCAATGTAGATATTGAAGGATACTGCTATGTTACCGTTAGTTTGCTAGGGCAGGAGTATACTCAAGTAAAGCTCCTAGTTCTTAAATCTCTCTGTGCTCCAGTGCTGCTGGGCCATGACTTTCTTGGACAACACTCCTCCTTAAAAGTTGCATTCGGAGGATCAAGGCCCCCACTCAGGTTGAACTCTGTCACCCCTGCTTCTGTGAGTGCACCACCATTTTTTAAACACCTCACAGCTGACTGCCACCCAATAGCTGTGAAGTCTAGACGCTTCTCAGAGGAGGACCGCAACTTCATCCGCCAGGAAGTAAACAGGTTGCTAGAACACAAAATAATTGAACACAGTGAGTCACCCTGGAGAGCCCAAGTTTTGGTTACCAAGGATGAGAGACACAAAAAAAGGATGGTGGTTGATTATTCCCAGACTATCAATCGTTTCACTCAACTTGACGCATACCCCCTTCCGAGAATCTATGAAATGATTGAAAATATCGCTCAGTTCCGCATCTTCACTACCCTGGACTTGAAGATCGCCTACCATCAAGTACCTATCCTTGAACAAGAAAAACATTTCACTGGTTTTGAAGCCGACGGGAAACTCTATCAGTTCACTCGCATTCCATTTGGTGTGACAAATGGTGGCTGCGTTTCAGCTGACAATAGATAATATAATCACAGAAAACAAGCTATGCGGAACCTACACTTATGTTGACAATGTAACTGTTTGTGGCATGAATCAGCAAGAACATGACGACAATCTCCAGAAATTCTTGCAAGTAGCTAATCAAAAGAAGCTAGAACAAAGACTGTATATTCTACAGAAACTCTGAACATCCTAGGCTACACAGTTTCACATGGCAGTTACAGACCTGACCCCCCACGTTTAAGACCATTGCTTGAGCTTCCTCTCCCCCAAACAAAAAAGGAACTTGAGAGAGTATTGGGTATGTTCTCTTACTATGCTCAGTGGATCCAAAACTTCTCCACTAAAGTGCATCCACTGGTCTCATCTCAGTCATTCCCTCTAGCCAAGGAAGCTGTTGAAGCATTCAGAACACTGAAACAGGACATTAGCTCAGCAGTAGTAGTAACAGTTTATATGGGATGTTCCCTTAGTCGTAGAGACAGATGCCTCTGAGTTTGCGATTGCTGCTACTCTTAATCAAAATGGTAGACCTGTTGCCTTTTTCTCACGAACACTGAATGCCTCTGAACGCCGCCATCCAGCTGTAGAAAAGGAGGCATACGCTATCAGGGAAGCACTGAGAAAGTGGAAACACTACCTGCTTGGAAATCATTTCCAACTAGTCACTGATCAGAGATCTGTCAGTTTCATGTTTGACAAACAGAACACAGGAAAGATCAAGAATGAAAAACTCCAAATGTGGCACATTGAACTTGCAAGCAACAGTTATGACATTGTGTATAGTTCAGGAAAGAAGAATGTAGCACCTAATACATTCTCTCGCATTCAGTGCTCAATGGTTACAAGAGATGAGAAAACACTGAAACATCTGCACGAATCTCTGTGTCATCCAGGAGTGACTAGATTGATTCATTTTGTGAAATGCTGTAACCTCCCCTACTCAGTTGATGACATTCGCAAGTTGTGTAGTTCATGCTCTGTTTGTGCTGAGCTTAAACCTCAATATCAGAAGTTTCAAGGCAAACTGGTAAAGGCCAACCAACCACTGGAGCGACTCAACATAGACTTCATTTAGGGCCCTTTGCCCTCCAGCACAAAAAACCGCTATCTGTTAGTAGTCATTGATGGGTACTCACGTTTTCCTTGGGCCTATCCATGTCCTAATATTGATGCTGACTCTGTTATTAAGTGTCTTACATCTCTCTTTTCCACTTTTGGATTGCCAGCATATATTTACTCTGACAGAGGAACTGCATTCATGTCATCAGAACTAACAAACTTCCTGCATAGTCGAGGTGTGGCCACTAGCCATACAACTGCTTACAATCCGCAAGGAAATGGGCAGACTGAAAGGTACATTGGTGTTATCTGGAAAGCTGTCAATCTTGCTCTCAGGTCCCATGACCTTTCTGTCGCAGCTTGGGAACATATGCTTCCAGATGTTTTACATTCCCTGAGATCCCTGCTTTGTACTGCAACCTATGCAACTCCGCATGAGAGAATGTTCGGGCATCAACGTTGTTCAGTAAGTGGTTCTGTTCCAACCTGGCTGACTAAACCTGGGAAGGTGCTACTACGTCGTCATGTTCGGGCTAGCAAATATGAACCACTAGTAGAAGAGGTTGACCTACTGCAGGCTGCTAATCCAGCTTACGCCCATGTTCGTTTACCTGATGGGCGTGAAACTACTGTTTCTGTGAGACACCTGGCACCTAGAGGCGACCTGAGTCCATCCACTGTTGGAAATGAAGAATCTGCTCTTCTTGATCTAACAGACAGGGAAAATGAAACTGCAAACAAAGATGCTGTCACACCAAGTGCCCCGGTTACAGCTCAGCCAGAGACACTCACTCCTTTTCTACAGACGGAGCAATCTGTAAACTTCCCCGTGGACTCTGTCCCTGCCAGATGCACTCGCTTTGGACAAGAATACTAAATGTTACCCTACCGGTGCATTGCTCCGGCCCAGAATCTTACAGATTAACTTTTAAGAATGTCCCTTACTGAACAGATTTTCATTTGACTTCAAGAAATTAGTTTTAAATAGCACAATCTGTGACCTTTATCCAACCAGAGGGGGAAAATGTTGTGATCTGTATGAACTCATTTCTATGCAGTCATTGTAGTTTTTTGTTTCTTATGCATGTGTAGTAGTAGTAGTTTTTGTTTCTTTCTTTGTAGGTCATGTGTTCAGTTTTCTGATGATTAAAGCCTACACTAGGGTTCAAGAGTGAATTTGAGCTATCCTTGCTATTTTCTCAATCACCACACCACTCCTGAGAAAAGGGCATCAATGTATTCTACAAAGAGGGAATGATCAGTGGTGCCACCTGTCTGGTCTATGACAGGGCTCGACATTAATGGTTAACCGCTTGCCCAGGGCAAGTAAAAATGGTATTTGGGCAACTAAAAGTCGCCTCATACTTGCCCGACTGGGCAAGTGGGTCCAACATAAACCTTTACGTAAAGGCTAGAAAAAACGATCATTGTGTCTAGAACCCAAGAGAGTTGAGAACAAGGCCTACAGGCCTAATGCGAACCTGTGCAATGAGATTACACCAGGTATAATGCTTCTATGCTGGACCATTACTTTTCAAGAACATGTGTAACATGTATATGAACAATGCAAGCACTAAACACTTGGAACAAGAAACAATTAAACAAACATCACTGCTGAAATTCTAGCATGGGTGCACACAACACAAAAACTAGAATACAGGTAGTCAACAAGTGACTTCTTCTATCCGCCAAAATCAGAGTGGGACGGGTGAAGTGAGGCATGGATTGAGTGGCAAGGGGAAACAGAGGATGCTGTGCAAAAATGGTGGCAAGTGGCACCACCAATTTTGTGTATGATAAAGAGCTATATGAGATCTAGACACATGCAAAATTTTAGGGGGATATGTCAAACCAGTCCTAAGATATAAGCCTGAATGTTTGCAGCGTGTACATAAATGTAGGTGGCGCCACCTGCCACAAAATCGAGAAACCTATCAAAGATGTATAAACCTGCAAAATTTGAGGCAGATATTTCAAACCACTGCTGAGATATGAGTGATTTTATCCCACGGCAAACAAACAGACAGACACTGTGCAAAAATGATTGCAGGTGGCGCCACCAGTTTTGTGTATGATAAAGAGCTATGTGAGATCTATAAACATGCAAAATTTTTGCCCTATCAGTCAAATGGTTCCCAAGATATGAGCTTGGATACCTGCAGCGTGAATTTGAATGTAGGTGGCACCACCTGCCATAAAATCAAGAAAGCTGTCAAGGATGTATAAACCTGCAAAATTTCAGGTTGATAAGTCAAACCACTGCCGAGATATGAGTGATTTTATCCCAAGGCAGATGAACAGATGGACGCTGTGCAAAAATGGTTGCAGGTGGTGCCACCAGTTTTGCATATGATAAAGAGCTATGGGAGATCTATACACATGCACAATTTTGGCCCAACTGATAAAACAGTTCCCGAGATATGAGCTTGGATGTCTGCAGCTTAAACATAAATGTAGGTGGCACCACCTGTCATAAAATCAAGAAAGCTGTCCAGGAAGTATACACATGCAAAATTTCAGGTGGATAAGTCCAACCAATGCAGAAATATGAGTTATTTTATCCCAAGGCAGATGAACAGAGAGGAAAGGTCATATGACAACCAAAAATGAGGGCGCAGCAGTTCACATGTGACCAGACCATAATCTGAATTTAAAAATATTTGCCAAATGGTTACGAAGGAGTTCTCCAGAAACCTATGCAGCGGTAGCGTCCGAATGAAAACATACTATGAAAACATAGCAGACATGGGTCAAATACAGGAGAAATGTATTCGAATATGAATACAAATGCATCAGGGGTACACGAATACGAATACAAATACTTCAAAACAGAAATGTATTCGAATACGAATACAAATACAAATACAAATGTATTCATGAATATATATATGAATACAATTTACTTAAACAAAAAGAAACTATCAAGTATCAAGTTGTTTAATACTATTAACTGCAATCATCATATATTCACACTTGCAAAATGTGTTTTAGTCCAAAATTCGAAATATTCATGTAATCCGCTGTGTATGCGTTGATTTCCAAACTGCATAATGACGGAGTATTATATATTATGGTGGTTTGTTACACAAAATATGTAAATGAATGTTCCTTTCAGGGTTTGGGCCAGGTACTTGTACCTGTGCTTGTACCTTTACCTATAGATACACAATTCAGAGTACCTGTACCTGTACCTGGCTGTCATGAGTAGGAAGTACCTTGTACCTGTACCTGGAACTAAATTTCCTGTACCTGGTATAAGGTACTCCAGGTACAAATTTGATACTGGTACTTGAAATGGACACCAGGCTTGGGTCAATTGCATGTACAAAGCTGTCACCCCTGTCAGGGCAGCTAGCCATCTTAGGCAGGGGTAATTACAAAGGATTCATCATTGCTGCCTTTGTAGCTAGCTACCTGGCTAGCAAGCTAGTCAACCTCCAGCCTCTTAAACTGGAAGTGCATTGCAGCATTATAATCAGCACAAGTACACAGCTACCAACAAAGGATAGATACAAAGGGTTGCCTACATGCCTCATGTCTAAAGTATGTACACTGAGCAGGGTTGGGGCCAGTTACTTGTACCTGTATCTAGGTACACAATTCACAGTTATGTGAATTACAGGTTTACCAAGATACTGGAATGGACATCAGGTTTGGTCAAGTAAGGTACTGAGCTGTCGTCCCTGTCAGGGCTGTTAAGTAGACCAGGCAGGGGCAGTGTTGCTCCTAGTCATAAAAAGCAAAGGGACACCGGGCCCCTTAATGTAATTTCTGGGGGACAAACCAAAATTAGGCGGGGACAAAGTATTCGAAGCAAAATATAATCTTAAAATAATCTATGTAATGTGAATGAAGTTTGTTTTGGTCATTTGGAAATGAACAAAAAATATTTTTAAAGTTTGGAATGTTTTACATGTTTTACATGTCATCACTTTAAGTCGTCATAAAACTGAAGGCATGAAGAATTCATGTCTCAGTATCAACCATACCAGTACATCGATGTACAGATTGCGAACTGGTGACACACAATCATGTTCATTGCTATTAACTGAGGAATCACGCACCAACTGGTGCCATTCAAAGTGGCAAATCGGTATCAAAACTTATTGTTATGAACAACTCAACATGCACATTTAGACAAGGGTTTATTCACCGTCGATAAATTTTATAAGGACAGATTATTCAGAAAGTCGGCCGTGTTAGCGTAAGTTGCCGTGGTACGATGCAAGTCTGTTGAATTTTGCTGCCACCATCACCAAATTACATAATTGTTTGTATGAAAGTATGAAAGGAATAAACGTCTAAATTTCTGTTCCCAGTAAAACAAAAACCGTGTCATTTTTGCGTAGGCGGTGCCTTGCCAGGCCTACATATCAGCCGGGAGAGTTTGCGGCCAGCGCTGCATTATTATAATTCCTAGGCAAGTATCAAAAGACCAGAGATCACAATTTCTTTTAAAAAATAAAACATTCTAACTATTTGTAACAGAAACTGAATGTTTCTGTCAGTATATACCAGGTTCCTGAAATTTTCGTGTTAGCCTATACGTATACGTAACCGTGGAAACGATGTCAGCTCAACCGGGTAAATATGCCGCCGGCAGCAGCTTTACCTACATGTTCGACCAGTAACAAACAATTTAACATCCATATTACTGGTCTGAGAAAGTGTAAAACAACCAACAACGAAATATTTGGGTTCTTCTAAGTTATGACATTTTCATATCAATTATACCGCGAGAGTGAGTCATTCAGTCAGGAGAAACATCGCACTTTCAGCAAAGTATATATTCCCGGGCTCGGGCTTCTTTACATACCAGGCAACAGAGCTGTCACGTGTCCATGAGGCTGGGATATTATGAGGGAATTCCTATTCAAATGATAGTCATATGTCTATGATTTAAATTAAACGTTCAGTCCAGAATAAAAATATGCAAATATAAAAAAAGAGCGGCTGTCTGTTGGCTGGTCTGCCGTGAAACAGTGTCAGGACAGATATATACTGGGAGTTTGAGTTTGTCGGAAACCTGAACGATGTTAAGAACTGCTTGACATCATGACATGCGAACATTCGAAATGCTGGAAGGCGAGTTTCCTACCGTACTTTGCGGATTAATTTAGGGGGAATGTCATAAAGATCTATCCTGTCGACCGTGGGCGCACATTCTAAACTTCATTAAATAAAAAATATCTGCTTTTTAATATTCTTTTATAAATGATTAAAATGCATCTTAATGTGAGATTATGTAGGCTAAACAACATTCCGTTGAGCATTGGACGCTCGCCTGCAACTTTATTCTGACCACTAGAACATTGATCTTTGTCAGTACATGTGCAACCCCTCCACGTGAATGGACCAACCCTGAGGTGATACAATGGTGTTACCATTGAACCAGTGTTACAGTATGTGTATCATGTAATTCCACATATATGGTTTTATCAGAGATTCCTAAAAGAGGATTCCCGCAAATCTTTCTGAAGGGATAGATTTGTTTTGTTAAATGTAGACCTGAAACGTTTAAATTCTCATATAATTACGTTCGTTTAAGGGCCGCATTGTTTAAACTTTTAGGGGACGCATGTGAAAATAGTGCGTCCACATGGGCGCGCTTGCCTTAAAACAAAGGGACACGGCCAAAAATATTGCTGCATTGCCGCAATGCCGCACTCTAGGAGCAACACTGCAGGGGTAATTACTAAGCTTTCAACCCTTTGGACTTGAGTGGACTTGGGCTAGTAGCATGCTGGCCTAGCTACCTTCTGCTTCTACACAGGAAGTTCATTGTGGCATTATCAGACAGAGCAGAGGATATGGACAGCTTTGCTTGCCCCATGTAGATACCTGTTGCCTAGTATGTATGAAGAATATTTGGTATAGCTGCAGGATAAATGTAGATAAAAAGAGGGTCTGACTGATGGAGATGTACATACACATGACAGAATAAACACATTAATATTAATTTAATATGAATAAAGTAAAAAATGTCAAAATGTGTAAATAAGATTGTTAGTGTGCATGTGGTAAGTGGGTCTAAATCAATAGCAATGGAAATAATGGCACATTTTTCCAAATCGATAAAGGAAAAAAGTTAACAACATTAATGTATACTGCATGTATTCGTGAAAAGTATTCATGAATGTTGATACATTTGCAATGTATTTGAATACGAATACAAATACTTTTGTACTTTAAACAAATGTATTCGAATACGAATATGAATACTGAAATACCTGTATTCGAATACAATGAATACGAATACTGAATACAAATACCCCAAGTCTGAAACATAGTATCCGCAAAACTTTGTATTGGCAGATACAATGATTGTAGCTGACACTACCAGTCTTGTATACAACGATGAGATATATACATATGCCCAATGTCAGACTGATATGTCAAACCCCTCCTGTGAAATAAGCAGGGACATACACAGGGACAAACACATTATTGTAAGTGGCGCCACCAGTCTTGTACACTATAAAGTTACCCAATATGTATAAACATGCCCAATTTTGGTTGATGTATCAAATTCCTCTGTAGAAATAAGCAGGCGCATACACTGTAAAAGTAAATGTAGGTGGCACCACCTGTCTTGTAAATGAGTATACCATCAAAGATGCACAGACAGGTCAAAATATCAGGCCAATACATCAAACTTCCCTAGAGTGTGATGCCCTGGGCTTACAAGGCTTAGGTGAGTAAGGCAGTTGCCCCCGAGTGAACTGTGACAAATTGCTGCCTCAAGCTACTGCACTGAGTGAACTCTTGACCTGCACCTGGCTAGACTCGGTGAACTTTTGACCTGTGCCTGGCTGCACTGAGTGAACTCTTGACCTGTTGCATAATCTGACACAGTTGGCAGTCTGCCAAAGCTATAAATAGATCCAGGCTGAACTTTGGAGCCAAATCTGATGCAGTGAGCAGTCTGCCAAAGCTATAAATAGAATGCAGCTACTACACTGAGTGAACCCTTGACCTATACCTGGCTGCACTTCTTCCAATCCTGGTACTGTGACAAAACTATTTATAGAGCTGACATCATCTTGGCTAATGGCCAACATCAAAGCACTGGCAATCTGCCAATGGTAAACCAAGTGCTGCCATCTGAACACAAAAGTGGTCCCTACTTGAAATATCTTTGAAACTAATTTTCCAAATACATAATGCTTTTCAGTTGACTTTTTATAAAAAGAAATCAGGAATATATGTAAAAGTAGATATTTCTTGGCACCGCAGGTGCCAGAGTATCCCCAGACATAGTACGCCCCCCCCCTTTAAGAATAGGCCCCCATTTTTAGCAGCATATACTGACACTTGGCAAGCAATTATTGTTTCTTCCATCTATCAATCCACAATCTTTTTGAAGATGTTGGTCCTGTGACCTTGACCTTTGACCTCATGACCCAAAAATCAATTGGGGTCTTTCTTTTTCAATGGGACATATATAAGTCAAGTTTGAAATCTATACATCAACTAGAATACGGGTAGTCGACAAGCGACTACGTGTATCCGCCAAAATCAGAGAAGGACGGGTGAAGTGAGGCATTAATTGAGTGGCAAGGGGATATAGAGTTACATGTGTTAAATATTAGAATGGATCTCTGCCACATAAACATGATTGTAGGTGGCGTCACCTGTTATTTGAACTAGAAACTATCCAAGATATATACACATGCAAAATTTCATGTGGAAAAGTCAAACCACTGCAGAGATATGAGTGATTTTATCCTACAGCAGACAAACAGATGGACGCTGTGCAAAAATGGCTGCAGGTGGCGCCACCATTTTTGTTCATGTTATAAAGCTATCCAAGGGCTACATTTGTGTAAATTTTTTTTCCTGATTAGTCAAACGGTTCCCGAGATGAGCTTGGATGTCTGCAGCATAAACGTGAATGTAGGTGGCGCCACCTGTAATAAAATCGAGAAAGCTATCTAGGATGTATAAACATGCCGAATTTTAGGTGAATTAGTCAAACCACTGCAGAAATATGAGTGATTTTATCCCCAGGCAGATTAACAAATGGACACTGTGCAAACATGGTTGCAGGTGGCGCCACCTTTTGTTGTGTATGTTTTAAAGCTATCCCAGGGCTACATTTGTGAAAAAAATTTTTCCGGATCGGTCAAACAGTTCCTGAGATATATGGGTTTATGTGTGGAGTGTTAACATGAATGTAGGTGGTGCCACCTGTCATTTAATCAAGAAAGCTATCTAGGATGTATAGGCATGCTGATTTTTAGGTGAATTAGTCAAACCACTGCAGAGATATGAGTGATTTTAACCCCAGGCAGATGAACAAATGGAAACTGTGCAAACATGGTTGCAGGTGGCGCCACCTTTTGTTGTGTATGTAATAAAGCTATCCCAGGGCTACATTTGTGTAAAAAATTTTTCTGGATCGGTCAAACGGTTCCCGAGATATATGGGTTTATGTGTGGAGCGTTAACGTGAATGTAGGTGGCGCCACCTGTCACAAAATCAAGAAAGCTATCTAGGATGTATATGCATGCCGAATTTTAGGTGAATTAGTTAAACCACTGCAGAGATATGAGCGATTTTAACTCCAGGCAGATGAACAGATGGACATTGTGCAAACATGGTTGCAGGTGGCGCCACCTTTTGTTGTGTATGTTATAAAGCTATCCCAGGGCTACATTTGTGTAAAAAAATTTTCCGGATCGGTCAAACGGTTCCCGAGATATATGGGATTATGTGTGGAGCGTTAACGTGAATGTAGTTGGCACCACCTGTCACAAAATCGAGAAAGCTATCTAGGATGTATATGCATGCCAAATTTTAGGTGAATTAGCCAAATCACTGCAGAGATATGAGTGATTTTAACCCCAGGCAGATGAACAGATGGACACTGTGCAAACATAGATGCAGGTGGCGCCACCTTTTGTTGTGTATGTTATAAAGCTTTCCCAGGGCTACATTTGTGCAAAAATTTTTTCGGATCGGTCAAACGGTTCCTGAGATATATGGGTTTATGTGTGGAAACAGACGCACAAACGCACACTGGGCAGAGACGAAAGGTCAGAGGTCAAGGTCACTTGGTTAGGCACCAGTTCACATGTGACCCGATAATTTGTGTAAGTTTCGGAAAAATCTGTGCAGTAGTCTCAGAGGAGTTCTCCGGAAACGAACGCCGCGGCCCCGGCAGCGGCGGCGGCGGAACCCGGTCAAAAACATAGTATCCGCAAAACTTCGTTTTTGCGGATACAATAAAAGCAGGAATTATCATCCAGAAACTAATTTTTTTGACAGATGGCTCCTATGGCCTTGACCTTTGACCTTGTGACCCCAAAATTGATATTGATCATCCACTTTTATATATAAATCAATAGAGGTCCTGCTTTTCCAATGGGACATATACAAGTCAAGTTTGAAATCTATACATCAATAAAAGCAGGAATTATCATCCAGGAGCTAATTTTTGGACAGATGGCTCCTGTGACCTTCACCTTTGACCTTGTGACCTCAAAATTGATATAGTAATTATCATCCAGAAACTAATTTTGGACAGATGGCTCCTGTGACCTTCACCTTTGACCTTGTGACCTCAAAATTGATAGGGGTCTTCCTCTATTGGCAGATGAACTATATGTGCAAGATGAAAGGTCTGAGATGAAATGTTTGGCTGAAAATGCATCCACAGTATCTTTAAGATGCGAGTCCAGTGACCTTGAACTTTGACCTCATGACCCTAGCACCTATAGGGTTCCTACTTTAGTGGTGGGCCATGCATAAGTCACGTTTGAAATCCATATGGCTATCAACACTGGAGATATCATAAGAAGTGTGTGATTTTCACCAAATATGGACACATTAAAGGTCAAGGCCACTCTCATGGTAAAGGTCATGACCCAAATGTAAGTAGACCTCATCCCATAACCCATCTCTCTACATGTGCATAATATGAAAGAAATCTGTCCATTAGTTTTTGACTTATAATGCTTAAAGTACTGTCAAGTGGCAATTATGGGGGTATTAAAAGGCGTAAAAACAAGAAAGGATAATATGTGGCGCCACCAGTTTCCGGTATATCACAAGGCTATCCAAGATCTTCGGTCACCTTGATTTTTGGACCAGTCCATGCAAGCTTACTTGAGATATTTAAGAATTTGTGTTATTTTCAGCAAAAATGGACCTATTCAAGGTCAAGGTCACTCTCCTAGCAGAGATCATGACCCCATTTTAAATAGGCTTCGTCCCCTTACCTATATCTATACAAATTTAAAGTTTGAAAAAGATCAGTGAAATATTTTTTGAGTTATCCCGCTCACAAGGTTTTTCTGCCGCGGCGGCCGCCACGGCGGCGGCGGGACCGTCGTGAAACTATAGCTACGGTCACAAAGGTTCGTACGAACGATACGTTCATGCGAATGTCTGAGTTAGTACGAATTGTATAGTTCGTAGACATTTCGTAGAGGAGGCATAGATTCTTACGGTCTCCTTAAGTAGTTGGTACGGCGGCCGTTCAATTTGCAAAAGCAGCTTGGGTCATTCTTAAGAAAATGAAATCATTTTTGTCGTACGAAGGTCTTAGAGTTCTTACGTTCTTCGCACGGGTGTCTTGGGATCTTCCTTCGGCATACTTACGAAAATATGTTGTCTTAAGGTGGACGTACGGCGTCCATACATGCAACTCACGGCACTCTCAAGTCGTTGGTAGGAGGATCTTACGATTTTTGCGCATGTCGTCGGGGTAAAAGGGGGGACATCCTCTATCCAGAAATCTGTGTCCGAGTTGATGAACACATCTTCTGGAAAATTTTGAGTGAAATAGTTTTAATTTCAAGATGGCAGTCGTCCCGAGAAGAATACAGCTTCTACAGCTGCAGCTGCTTGACGAAGAAGCAGAAGGCGATCAAGCAGTCGTTGCTGCTGCTGTTTTCGGCAGCGACAAGACCAGATAAGGAGAAGGAGACGAAGATGGTGGGTGCGACTGTGGATTCAAAGGCGTCATATCTACGGGCAATACGAAACTCTCTTCGCTGAGCTGGACCGCGAATCGGAGGGTGATTACATGGCCTACCTCCGAATGGACCGCAACACATTTGCTAATGTGTTGCACCGCGTTGCCCCACTCATCACAAAAAGTGAGAAGTAAGTGTAATTTTCTATAAGCAATACTATTTTATGTGGTCTATTTTATAGTATTTATTCACAAGCCTGCATTCCCCTGCCATAAGATAAGAAAATCAAAATTTGTGTCTTTACAGGAACAGAAGACCTTTGGAGCCAGGGCTAAAGTTGGTAATAACAATACGTTTTCTTGCGATTGGGAACAGTTACCGATCCTTGGCCTTTAGCTTCCGTGTGGCCCACAATACAATTGCACTATTTATACCAAAGGTATTTATCATTTTGTATTTTATGACATACCCTCACAATATACTTTGCCAAAGAAACATTAATATATTTAATGCATTGTTCTTGTGCCCTTTGTGTCTTCTAGGTCTGCAAAGCAATTTATGAGGCCTTCAAGGATTAGTTGTTTACGGTTCCTTCATCGCCAGACCAGTGGTGTGAGGTGGCAAACCACTTCAGCGAGAGGTGGAATTTCCACCACTGCTGCGGCGCCTTAGATGGGAAACACATAGAGATCAAGAAGCCAAACAAGAGCTGTAGCAACTACTTTAACTACAAGGGCTTTTTTTCGATCATTCTCCTGGCACTTGTTGACAGTGACTACAAGTTCATTTGGTGTAACACGGGGGGATCGGTGTCGTCCTCTGATGCCAGAGCGTTCAACTCTTCTCGTCTTCGTCCAGCTCTGGAGAACAACGTGCTGGGGCTACCGGACCCTGACCCATGCCTTACTTCATCATCGGGGACGATGCGTTCCCGTTAAGAACTTGGATGATGAAGCCCTACAGCCAGAGGGGACTCTCACACAAAGACCAAGTCTTCAACTACAGACTCTCCCGTGCCAGGAGAGTTGTCGTGAACGCTTTTGGCATTTTGGCACATAGATGAAGATGTCTGCTGACTTGTCTCCAGCTACAACCAAGGAACGCTTCTTTCGTGGTGGAGGCGTGTCTCACTTTGCACAACCTACTTCGTACTCGAAATCCATGAGCTCAGGCCAATGAGGTCGACTGGGAGGACGAGAGTGGGAATCTAATCCCAGGCCCCTTGCGTGAACATGTGACACTGACTGACCCGCAGAATGTTGGCGGATGTCATTTGACCTGTGAAGGTAAAATGCAGAGGAAGTACCTGTCGGATTATTACAATAGCGACATCGGGCGATTGCCGTGGCAGGATAGGAGCGTAAACATGGAATGAACTATGTACTTTTGCCATCATTGGAGTAGATTCCTGAGATGCTCATGTATTGTGACTACTTGCTAACTGCACAAACCAATATAAAGAAATAGATGTGTGTTCTTGAATATATTGTTATGAGACAAAGATCTTAATCATTGCTGAATAGGAATCCCACAATTACGACCACCTTTGCGACTTACTAATGTGGTCGTTATATCAGGTTGGTTAATTATGTTTCCTTGTTTTTTAATTCAAGACCAAGAAAAGTGGTTGTATTTCTGGTGGTTGTCGAAGTTATAGGAATCATGTCATAAAGTTTCCCAACAAGTACAAAAAGAATTAAAGGAAAAAAAAATTGAAGATGTCCAAAGTCCAATAATACTGGTAACATAATCTTCTTACATGAGTAATGTTAAAAATTTAAAGGAGAACTGTATATGTTGAATACCTTCACCCATGTCCATTACTTTCTGTATCATCTTTCTACTGGAAATAAAGATAAAGACCAAATTTCACGATGAACAATTCATTTGTTAAAGAAATAACTTCTCACAAACACCAGATTTGTTTGTTTTCCTGGTTTTCTGCATACATGCTTAATAACTTCTAAATATATTGGGAAGTCCAACGATCCTATTAGCATATTAACATTAGCCTTAGATGCATATTAAAACTGAGTAAAAACGGTTGTTAAATAATATTATTATTTACTACGTTTTTTTTACATATTGTCAATAACGTGTATGTAAAATAAAGGTTAGCCTAATTGGTTTTTATATCTCATTCTCAAATGAACAAGAACATGCTGAGTGATAACAGGCCGCTAAGACGGGCATAAATTTAAAATAATACCCTTTCTTTGTAAACACGTAAATTGTTACATTTGAGGGGTTAAACATTCATCAGAATACGATGTTGATCAATTAGTGAATTACTTGGGCCAAAAATTACTGGGGCCAATCAACCCTTGAATTTTTTTTCATGAAAATACAGTAAAATAAAAAGAAAACAAAAGTAAAACACAGTAATTACAACACTTCTTAAAACAGTCTTGAAATGGTGCTCAGTATGCCGATTTCCTAAAAAACAGACTTAAAACAGAGATGAAATGCAGAAAGAATATCTTTAAGGGCCTGAATCGCTACAAGTCCAAGGCAAGTTTTCACAATATAGTCTAGGACTGAGGGGCATCCGATTCTTCGTCGTCCTTCCCCTGCCCTTGGGTTATGTCGGAATTAGGGGTGTTGAGGCTGCCACTTAGTTGAGCCGACCCTGTCTGCAAAGTCTTGGTTGTTGTTTCCATCATCCCCATATAGCTCTGCGTGAATATGTTGGACAGATCCTCACTGGACCGGTTGCTAGCCGAATGGGGCCTAGGGGGCAGTACAGGCTGAAAAACAGAAAGATATCAGAAGCGGATCCAGAGAGGGGGTCCGGACTCCCCCCCCCTTTATCATCAGAAACAACGTTTTTTAAGGGCTTCAGACACAATTTTGCCGCCTGGACCCCCCCTTTTTCAGACCTGAGGACCTTTTTTTAGGGTTTTCATTTGTCCTCCTGGGTTGGACCCCCCCTTTTCCTAAATCCTGGATCCGCCCCTGGATATTATTCATAATATTAATGTTTTTAACATGATGAAGGCCTTTTTAAAGGAAAGACTTGTAAAACTAAAAAGTAGCTTAAACGGAAGAATTATTGATATTTACCGGAGGAAGAGGACTCGGCTGTATAGGTGTGCTGCTGCTGCACGGGGGTTGGTTCAGATCATTGGGATGAGGCTGAGGCTGCCATGCTGCCCACTGATTCAGGGGCGGTTGGGCCCAGTGCTGCGTCTGCGGCTGGGACCATGTCGACTGCTGCGGCTGTGATTGCACCGTTACATTGGACCACTGTGACTGCTGCGGCTGGGTTTGGGACCACTGAGAATGCTGCAGCTGCGTCTGTGACCACTGCGGTTGCTGCTGCTGAAACCACGATGGCTCCTGCAGCGGTTGCCAGCGTGTATACTTTGCCAAAAGTGCTTGTGCCTCATCCTCAAGCTCGTCCCAGCGCTCCTCAGCGATCTTCAGCATCTTCGTGGTGAACCACTGGCCGAAGGCTAGTTTGTCATCTCTTTGGCCTGGTTCCAGTTCCTGCATCTGCAGAGAAAAGAAAATACAAAGGACATAAATACAAAAATATCATACATTGTCAAGAGCCAAATTGTAACAAATTCGCCCATCGGCGGAAATTTCACAGCGAGGTTAACATTCGTATTTATGCATTAACAACCTTTCCATACAAAGGCTGTATGCCAAAATTAAACAATCCATGTAATCATAAAAAAGGTTTATGATCAGCCATACTTCAAATGTGCAGGAGAAGACCTTCCTCTGTACCTAGGTTGGAGAAATGTAATATGTTGAGGCAACCTTTAGATATTGCGCCTCAAAGGATATGCCATCCATCAAAGGCGATTACATAATATGCCACATCTTACGACGGGCTTATAAAACACAAATGTATTGCGAATAATACGTACCTTCTTTACAAGTGACTCTGAAGTCCTTGGTCTTTGCAAAAACGTGAGGAGAGCATCCTCCATTTTGCTGCCTGTGGACGAAACCTTTGCTCGCTTGCCAACCCGGCTGGTACTGTGGCCTTCTGAGGTTGACGCCTTCTGTGACGAAGCGGTGGATGCCACCTCTAGTTCTTCCACGTCATCATCCTTACCTTCTTCTTCCTCGTCCACAGGCAACTGCAAGCAGAGCAAATAATATACATGGATATACATATACAGTAAAAAATTACCATATATTTCATGACGTGTTATACATACTTGAAAAAAAAGTGTAATTATGAATGAAGATGAGATAAGTCTAGATGTAACAGTAGTGCGTACCTCCCTAGTGTCATGTGTGTGTGTGCGGGGTCTTATGTGGTCCCTCAAGAAGCCAAAATTTGCTAGCTGCCACTTCTGCCTGGCGGTAAGGGATTTGGACTTTGGCTTATGAAGCAGCTTTCCCACTGTGGTGCGTTGCCCTGCAAACCAGAATATAGTTTTTGAGGTTATTTAGGATGAAACTTTTACATATACAAAGAACATGGTAAGAATTTAAAAGAACAAGAATGATTGTTGCTACAAGTCTAATAAGTATAGATGCAAGAAGAAATAAATTTGTCAGCAACACTCACCAGTAGTGTTTAGGTCTCTGGCCAAATTATCAAGAAGCCTCTTCTTGTATTTAGTATTTGCATATTTATCCGATCCTTTATTATAGTAACATTCGTTATTTGAGAAAAACTCAACCAGTCTTTGCTCAGTTGCTGCATCATATTCGTTATTTTTCTTTCTTTTGTTTCCCGGTTGTCTCTTCTCCATCCTCAGCTTCGGATCCTAACTCAACATCTTCCGTCTCCATAGTCCAAGCCTCACTAGCAAAGCCACAGCCTGCTGCTGCTGCATTTCTGCACCAATATCTGTCTCCCTGTCCTCCTCATCTCCCCCTTTCTCTTATTTCCCCTCTTCTGCTTGCTGCTTTTTCCTTTCATGTCTCTTATAATACTGTCAAATAGAGCCAATGATGACTTGAAACTCGACAAACCATGATACACGTGCGCGCACAGGTGGCCAGCTTATACTCTTCCGAAGGCCGTACGAATAGCGTACTTCCGCCTCACAAACATCTTACTGTCGCCTTAAGAGAAGCCGTGCGAAACTCTGTTCGTGCGGCGTTCGTGGGAACGCTGTACGGGGCCTCCAAGAACAAATAAATGTGTTCTTGCGGCATCCTTACGGCCATCATAAGAATGTTGGGTTCTGGAATAGTGTCATGGTCGTAAATATTCCGTGTACGTCTTGCGCAGTTCCTACGTTCTTCCTAAGGCATTCGAAGGCCCGCCGTATGACTAGGGGTTTCGTGAGGCGTTCGTAGAAAATGTTGGACAAGACCATCGACCTGGCTACGAACTTACGAACGGTCTACGAACAGTGGATTCTCATGTGGCCGCCGTAAGGCGGCCGTGCGAAATTGTCAAATAATCGTTTGTACGGCGTTCGTAAGCGTTCGTAAAGGTATTTATGACCGAGGTTTATAGTATCCCGACTTTGTCTGGGGATACAATTATTACGGATGCATACTGAATGCAAAATTAAAATACAGATATATCTCATTGATGGTAAATTCTTGAATTCCATTGAGTAGGGATACCAATAATTTATAATCCATGTACAGTTGTCTTTATATAGCTACAGAGAGCTGAATATCCATGACTGTAACATTGCCTGGCATGATGAATAACTTAAACCATAAATCTATTTTTTTTAAAGTTTTTAAAAAACTTTCTTGTCAATATTAACCAAAGATAACCTGAAATCTAAATGTCTAGTAGCATGATGTAATAGATGCTGATAAACTGGTGCCATGCTAGATGTAACAGCATCACACCGCTAACATATATGGTGAAATGACTCAATTCAATCTCCATAATTCAGCCAAAAATCATTCATGTGGAACCATTAATGAAAATTAATATAAGAATTATTGTGGGGATTATTCTTGTAAAATATTTAACAAACTGGCTACAGTGGCGTCAGTAGAAACGTTTCCAGGTTTATAACTCATATAGGAAGATACAGGAAACTGGCTAAGTTCAGCTTTCCATAACTCAGCCAAACAGCACTCAACCAAAACCATTTGAACCAACTTGAATTATCAACATCTGAGGATAATTTATGTGTGAGATTTAAGAATATGACCAAGTGGTTTTTGAGAACAACACCTTTGTAGCCACTGAGCTTAAATTGGCTGTTATGGCATATGACCAAATTAAGCTTCCCATAACTTTGCCAAAAGTCACTAAACTGAGATCTCGACCATTTGAACAAACTTTAGAAAGCACTACCCTATGATCATTTCTGTTGCTTTATTAAACATTTGTCTGGACAGTTTCAGAGCAGAAGATTTTTAAAGCTTTTTTAGCTTTTTCCCTATAAAATCTAAGAAAATGCAGTTAGGAAAAAAAAAAAATCCGATAGAGTTTTCAGATTACTGCTTATATGCAAAAAATTTGGTGATGCTAGCTCCTGCCATTTTTGATACAATCCTTATACAATTGCTTTAAAACTGATAGAGAAGTCCACAGGTGCAAGGGCTCAATGGCAAGGGGGGGGGGTTAAATTTATGACCATTGCTGTAGCTCAGATCACTGATAGTCAGCTGAGCTGAAAACATAAAGGGTTAGATGAAAGGTTACAGTTTTGTTAACATAAATGTCTGCACAGGAAAACCGGTCACAATGTGAACCCACCTGACTGCCATCTATCTACGAAAGCAACTATCCCCATGATAGCCAGTTATTTAAAACTATTACCTGGCCTTTAGTCCTATGCTGCCATCTGCTGGATGAGGAAAACACTATTATCACATTATGATTGTAATAGGTGGTGTTTATAAATTTATATAGAGAGACAGAGACAGAGACAGAAGAGGGAGGGAGAAAGAGAGATTCTCCTGCCACAGACAAAACAACATAAACTAGACTTCTGTAACTGTCATGGGACCCCCCCCCCCCCCCCCCCATCTAATCACCAAATCTCCCAGTGATCTTCTATTGACCTCTGACAGTTTAGAAACAACTATATTTCTGCAAAACAAATGAAATTTGGCCGTTGTTTCTTGTGTTTCCTGGGATAAGCTGAAAATGCTGATGTCACATTTTTCATAATTTGCATATCATTCCAAAACTATAGAAGAAATTGCTACCATATTTGCCACTGCACTCCTACGTCATAAAGGTACATGACTGTTAAGTTTTCAACTTTCTAAGTTGTACGGGTTTTCCGATAACTTAGCCTAACTGAAAAGTGCTGAGTCATATATATCATATGGTTTTGCATGGGCAATTTCAAAGTGGTACCCCCAGAAATGTTGGGAACCAGATATTATAGGTGAATTTTCATTTTTGTGTCCGTCCCCCTTATAGTTTAGAAGAAACTTGACATTAAAAATCTGAAAAATCACACTTTTCTACCCCTGTGACCTTGAAAAATAAGTCATGGTCACTGAAACATGGTCAAATTAATTGGACAGTTGTGGGGTACATCCTGTGTAAATACGGATGAAATCAGACATAAAAAGTGGCAGAATAATAAGAATATGAAGAAGAAGAACAAGGGACCTATGGGTCACTGTGCTCAGCTGACGTTAACCTTGAAGGTAAAAATCTAAAATAATATCTAGGGAGATAAAGTGTAAGAGGAAGAGGTAATAAAGGCCATGGTTGGTTTATATGATTGGTTTGTATTGATGAGCAAGAAATTGTTGCAAAAAATATTTTGTGACCTGACCATGTGTTTCCTAATGTTGAAACTAAAGAATGTGAGCAGTTTGTGAACAAATGATCTGTACTATTACCATGATCATTAGTTGGTTTTTCGATTAACTGTTGACATTTCAGTAGTTTACACATTTGTTCAATTGAATTTTTTTTTTTTGGCATAATATATATTTTTTAATTATATATGTATTTTTTATGAAATGTATACAGCTGAAATATAGCTAATTAACAACATAAAAAAGGGCAAACAAAGCCTGATCTCAAATTCTGCTGAGGCAGGAAAATAATGAACAAATGTTTGTATTAAATCCTGATTTTTTTTTATCACATCAATTATTTTCTAATTTAAGTTTATATTTCTATACATTTCCAATTTAACATATATATCTGAATATAAAAGTTGATTCATAATTCTCAATTGCATCATCATAAATCTCAATCTTGTCAGATAACACCACATCATGCATACAAATATTTATTTATTTTTTACCACAAAAATATATCTTTTAAATCTGCAAAACAATAAATATCTAAAAATAATACTTGATTTAGATTTCACAATTTTTAATTGTGTCTTTATTTATCCATAATGTGCTTCATATTTTATAATAATTTAAGCATACTGATAGGTTCATTTATATTTGTTAAAATCATTTAAAAGAAAATTGATTTCTTTAAAAATGCTACATTACACAACATTGCATCTTCTGGATTACACCTTGAATTATTTTTTCAAGGAAAGTTTTTGCATATCGGAGTGGAAACAGCATTACAATTAAGGAGATACAGTGAAAACAATAACAATTACTGCATAACACTTGGTGGGTTGGGTTTGAGGGGGGGGGGGGGGGGTGATTGGGGTGGTGATGTGAGAAAAACTGTACACCTGTCACAGCAGGGGATCTCCCCAAGTGACTGTAACAAATCAGAAACCCTGGCATAGCTGACTTCCAGTGACCTGGAGTGGGACCCTGCATCTGTAATCAAAGCAAGTGACAACAGAAAAAAAAATCAATAACTAGCTTAAATTTCAAGCTTTTATTTTCAAATTTCAGATTTAGACAAACTAAATATTTATGTTTACATGCTGTGAAAATTAAATCAATGGTGCTTACAGGAAAAAAACGTGCCATGGTCAAAGTTGGGCAAATTTAAAGTACTGATTTTTTTTTTATGCTAATAACTTAAAAAACCTACAAAATTCAGATCTAATTTTTGGTAAACAATTGAATCTTATTTAAACATAGTTATATACTTGAGAAAATAGACTCTAGTTTCATAATTTTTCATTTTAAGTGAGTTATTATTTTTCCTGATTTTTTACAAAGTCCATTATGCTTGGGCCCATAACTTAAAGAATTTATACTTTACAGACTTAATTTCTGGCATGTACATAGGAACTATATAGAGGAATATTTATGGTAAATATGAGGAAAAAAAGATGAGTGGTTTTGATATTAGGCAGTCCTGGAGTGTGATAATAGGATTTTAATAAAACATTGAGGTTTTTCTTTATTTTGTCAAAGGAACGAAGTCGCAAAGACCCAGTTTTCGGCTTGGTAGGAGATCTTGGGGACATCTAACATTATGCTGAATTTTGGATTGCTAGGTCTTACGGTTTCAAAACATGCCACATCTACGGACGAAAGATGGACGGACGGACAGACGGACGGACGACGGACAATGGACCACGACTATAGCTCAGATGACTTATAGTCAGCTGAGCTAAAAACTAGACTTCTGTAACTGTCATGGGAAAGTTTAGGATCTCCACCTATCACATATTGGTAATTTGCATATTATTCCAAAACTATTAAAGATATACCTACCAAACTTAAAACTGCATACCTACGTTGTAAATATCATAACGTCTGTGAAATGTCACCTTTCTACGCCATATGGTTTATCCAGTAACGTAACCTAACTCACAAAGTGACGAGTCATCTATATCATACGGTTCTGCATGAGTAAATTCATTGTAGTATAGCCAGTAACATTAGGAACTAAAAATGGTGGTAGGTTTTTTATCCATTTGTTTGTATTCCGTATAGATAAGCAGAAAATCGACATGGAAACTTTGAAAAAGAAAATCACACTTTTTGACCTATGTGACCTTGAAAAATAGATCAAGGTCCTGAAACTAGATTCATTTTATTGGGCCATAGTAAAGGAATATCCTATATGAATATAATGAAAACAGATGAAGAGTGGCAGAATAAAAATGATAATAGAAAAAGAACTGAAAAATGTGACGTCACATTTTTGTAATTTGCATATTTTTAATAATTAAACTATTAAAGTCATCGCTACCAAAATTGCCACTGCACTTCTATGTTGTAAAGGGCATATGATTGTAAAGGTTTAACATTTCTTAATCATACCGGGTATCTGGAAATGTAACCTAACTGAAATGTGATGATCAAGTCATGTATATCATATGGTTCCGCATGAGTAAATTCAATGTGGAACCCCAGTAGTGTTGGGAATCAAATATTATGGAACTTATGGAAGGATTGTAACCGATTTGTCTGTACCCCTTATAGTTCAGAAGAAAAGCGACATTGAAAATCTCAAACATGACCTACAGGCCTAATGCGAACCTGTGCAAAGCTTGGGAGTACAAATGGAGGTTTATTTTTAAAATTTAATATTGATCCTCTTATGTCCTGCATATCTACCTTAGTCATTATGATTTCAGCAAAATGGACGTTTCGGACCTGCAAGTTTCGCCTGTTTCGGACTAGGACATTTTAAAACTAGAATGCGGGTAGTCAACAAGCGACTAGGTGTATCCGCCAAAATCAGAGTGGGACGGGTGAAGTAAGGCATGGATTGAGTGGCAAGGGGAGGTGTGTTGCATATTAGCATGGATGTCTGCAGCTGAAATGTGTATGTAGGTTGCACCACCTACAACAAAATCCAGAAAGCTGTCCAAGTTGTGTACATATGCAAAATTGCATGTTGTCAAATCTGTTTTTTAAACACAGATAGCCTTTTTCAATTGGCTACACTGCTTTTATAAAGCTGCCTTTACCCAATCTATTCTTATAAAACTGGCAGAACCCTACCATAGAATAATTCTTGTAAAGTTTAAACCAATCAGCTGAACAGTTTCATCATAAAACAGTGTATAAGCTAGAATAGTCTAAAATTACATTTTTGCTAGTAAAAAACAGATCAATGTAGGTAGAGCCACCAATACCTCAATTTCAGGTATGACTTAATAATTGTGACAAACACTGGCATAACATTTGATGATGATAGCTCTAGCCGTTTCTGAGATTTTAATTTTAGTGTGCTTTTTAGGACAGATGATTTAGTTCAACCTCCTGTAATTTGGCCAAAAATCTCCAAACTGGAACCATTAGAACAAACTTGAGAAAGATTGTTCCAGGGATCATTTCTGTGAAATATTGGACAATTTGGCTGGACAGTTTCGGAGAAGAAGATTTTTATATCTTTTTACTAACTTTTCCTGTACAAAATCTAAGAAAATCACTGAATCAAAACCATTTGAACAAATTTGAATTATCAACATCTAAGGATCATTCATGTGTGAGATTTAAGAATCTGACCCAGTATTTTTTTAGGAGAAATTCTTTGTAGCCACTGAGCAGGAATAGGCTGCTTTAACATTTGTCTATATTAAGTTTCCCATAACTCGGCCAAAAGTGATTGAACAGAGACCATTTGAACAAACATAAGAAAGCACTACCCTAGAAACAATTTTGTGCAATATCAGACAATTTGGCTTTATGCTTTCAGAGAATAAGTTTTTTGTAGCCCTCTATATGCTTCGGACACAAGTGAAACTTCAATTAAAACAACTGAGCTGACACAAGACAATGACCTTGTCAGGTGGCACCTATTTACTAACCAGACCCAGCTCATCTCTGGCCACTGAGGAACTGCACAAACTAATTAGTGAAACAAGTTCAACAGACACAGGCAGGCAGATTGCAGTCTCCCAACTCACCACTATTTACTTTGTATTCTTTTTCCACCAAGTTAGAGGATATAATTAATATATAGGAAAATTTCAATGTGTTAACAGATAGACTGGATGAGGTCTTCTTGGGTTAAATGTGAAAGATTGACACTAATGAAGGTGTAATTAATACCAGGCAGCAGATTTTAAGCTTAACATTTTATATAAGACCCAGTTGTGGCTCTGTTAATACCAAACTGGGTCTACATTTTATATGTACCGGTAGGATGGTCACAGACGATGAAACCGGGTCAGAGGGGCTGAAATGTGGGACACACTGAAACCCTGGCCCAACTGGCGAAACCCGGGCCCAATTAAACACTCAATAAATGACCTTTACGTAATAGAAACGATCCTGTAATTGAGCTAATCATGAAGACTGGGTCTAACCCTTCCCCATCAAATAAAAATTTTGGTGACAATTCGTATTTTTAGTGCTGAATTATAACTGTATAAATTACCTGAATTTGGGGCCGTCAGAAAACCCGGGCCCAATAAAAACGGCCTTATCATATGTGTTCTCTGCGAATATTTCACATTTTCCAATTGAATTTAATAGAATGGACAGTACATTAACCTTAGTTACAAAAAATGTGACTAAAATTCAAATGGTAAATTATGATGATTCTAAACTATAACATATATGATCACCAGATGGACAATTTTCCCGTAATATGTCTACCAGGCCCAAATCAAAATGCATTTACACTCGTTAACAAATAATTTTTTTTACATATTATGACTGGTTACATTAGATTAGACTATCCTCTGACCTTACACAAGATTTAGAACCTAAAATATTCTGAATCACCAGCGTTTATCACGGTACTTTGGATGGTCGAATGAAAGGCAAATTTAACTCACCGTGTACCTTTACCGGACCTAAATCGTCACAAATCTTAAATGCTACAAAGCTTGTATTTTCAAACTTTGATGTGTAATGATAAAGAAAATATGCTCCTGTAACCTATGCACTTTATTTTTTGTTTGTTTATTCCATGAAATTCTCTAAGTTTCCGAATGGTAAAACAAGAGAATAATTGTCAAATGGACCCTTTTTACCCTTGGAGTGGAGTAATTGTAATTTGTAGTGGACAATATTGTAACCGTTGAAAGAGTTGAACAATGATGATAAATTCTGTGAAAAAAAAATATAAATTTTATGAGATTTAAGTATGACAAAATTTTTTAGCGGCTTACTTTTTTGCACTCTGAGGACTGGTCCAGTTATTGAAACAACCATATAAAGGATACACACAAATAACTTATTCACGATCAGAAGACCTTAACGAAATCTAAAATCAGAGAGAAAAATTCTCTAGCGATTAATTATTAAACATTTGTTGCAAATATTTGCTTTATAAACCTAATTCATACCACACTAAACCAAGCCACAACATATGTGAAATTGAAAAAGTTTAAATGAACATGGATAATATTTAATTAAATAATTAGAAAATAATGAATAAATACGTCTTAATACAGAGGAAACCACGCATTCCAGTACACTGTTGGGTTGCCAAGATAAGCCATGCGTAAACCAGATTGGGTGATGGGTTTCTGGAAGCCCCGTATACCTCCCCGCCCAATGTACACAGATATCAAAGCACTTGATAATAATTAAGTGAAACCAGCACAATACAAGTATTCCCTGCAGATGCCGTACTCTTGATCAGCATTTTTAGAAAGTGCTGCAATGAGAGACCAATTTAAAAAAATTGTTATGAAAAAAAGCATAGTTACTCCATATCGAAGCAGAAGCATTACCAAGACTATAATCTCTTAGGAATGATTATTTGTTCAGTATATATATATATATATATATATATATATATATATATATATATATGTTATGCTAATAAAATCTGGTTTGGAATTGTGGTTGTATATATATATTTCTTCTTTTGTGTGGCTAAATTTGTGGACAATTAACAAGTTGAGGTTGAAGAGGGGAATAGCTTCCAGTGGACTGACTGGTCCAATTGTTCACAAAATACACAAATTAATAAGTCGGAAAGTCACGTCATAAACTCTTTCACTCCATGCACAGTAGTATTGATGAGTAAAAAAAATCAAAAGATGTTCATCATTCAACTGTTAGGTTGCATGACAGTGGGGATATTAATGATGCACTAAATAGTATTGATATAAGTGATTTATGGATTAGCCAATCAAATTGACCAACTCTGATAGGGAAATACTTGTGAATCAAAATGGCTAGTTAACTTCAGAACATATTAGTGCAGCCACTCATCAATTAAAAAGACCATATCCTACGATTTGGGGGAGGGGGGGGGGGTTACAAGATCCAATACTTGCACCTTTTAGGAATTATTCATATAATTTGGTATATGTGAAAAGGTTTAGGAATATTTCAGAGAAGCATGCAGTACAAATTTTACATAATGGAACAGATCACTGGGTATGCACAATTAAGGTAAACGAAGATGTGTTTTTATTGGATAGTGGGGCATCAAGCAATTTGACAGAATCACTTAAAATTCAGTTGTCTGTTTGTTTTGGGGGAAGGAATCAGAACTTGAGTTGTACAAGCCCAAGGTGCAAAACCAGCGTCCAGGATCTGGTGACTGTGCCCTATTCGCTATAGGTAATGCTATTGAATTTTGCAGCTCCAATGAAGTGCCAATTCATGCAAAATTTTTGGATGACAGTGCTGTAATTAAAACCCATTTAAAATCAAGTTATGAAAAAGGTGAAGTGACACTGTTCCCAAAACAGAAAAAAAACAAAAGTTCAATATTCCATCGCCTGTTATGAGATCATCCCGAAAAACTTAACAAACGCTGGAAATTCTAATTATTTTACATTATTTTTTTTTTAAATCTTGTACAAAGTTAGATGATTGTCTAATCTTACGTAACCAGTCATAAAATGAGAAATATATAATTTGTAATGGAGCAAATTATTTATGCATTTTGGTTTGTGCCCCGGAGACGTACTGCGGGAAAATTGACCGTCTGTCGGACCTTATATGTTATAGGTAGGAATTGGCTTATTTTCTGAATTTTAGTTACCTTTCTGGTGTGTATGGTTAGAGTACTGTCCATTCTGTTATAATCTGCTGGAAATGGTGTAAAATACGCATAAAATACATATGATATGGCCGTTTTCTGGTGGCCCAGGTTTACTGACGGCCCCAAATATAGGCATTTTAACCCTTATTAAGAGTAATAAATTACCACTAAAAATACGAATTATCAGCTAAATTTTTATTTCATAGGGAAGGGATAGACCTAGTCTTTCTGATTAACTCAGTTTCAAGATCGTTTCTATTACGTAAGGTTCTTTTTTTCCTGTTTATTTGGGCCCGGGTTTCTCCAGTTGGGCCCGGGTTTTAGTGTGTCCCCTGAAATGTGATACGATAGCCAATTAATATTCAACTTCAAGTTTCATCGTCCGTTCATTAAGCACAGATTATCAATTACCAGATTACCTTCATCATAGTCCACAAGCAGACGCTGGTACTTTAGTACTTGTGCTCTTTTTACAAGGCTCCCGACAACCTCCCTGGAAGCGACGCGTCTGTACCATGACCCTAATGATCACCCAGCTTGGACATGTCCCTCTGAGTCAGAATACTTATTTAAACTTTTAATTGTATTTTGACGCCGGCTTCATTGAGATGCTGAATTCAGCTGCCAGACAAGGAGTTTTAATTCTCACAGCTTTCTTGTTTTCTTCCAGAGTTTTGCCTCCATTTTTCCAAATGACTCAGAAAATACGCGGTCAGCTGCCCGTGTTGAAATTGGTGTCACGGAAAACAATACCACGAGTGATCACCCAATGATCAGCTGTTACGACCCATAATGTAATAATCGGCCCGTAATGTAATAACGGCCCATATTGTAATAAAAACGACCCATCATGTAATAATATCCCATAATGTAATAAAAAACGGCCCATATTGTAATAACCATACCCTGCCCATATTGTAATAAAATCGCAAGTGGGTTAAACGGCCCATATATTGTAATAAAATCGGTGGGTAAAACGGCCAATAATTTTATAAATCAAATTTCATGCAAATTAACTTAGACAATTCAAATATTGACTTCTCGTGACACGAATGTGTAAGTGAACATACAAGTATGAAAAACCACTGGATTACATAATGACTATGTGTTTAAAACGGTGACCAAGCCAATATGAGCGAAATATGGCAATGATTCATGTTTATCCTTTAGTTGAATCAGTGTTTAAATAGGATGATAAAGTATTTAAACAAGGTAATTTATATATATATATATATATATATATATAAATATATATATATATATATATATATATATATATTGTTACGGAACCTAATATAAACAAATCACGTATGGGTGTTGAACACAAATTTTGTAATGGAGATAAAAAACAAATCAGATCCTGTAACACTAGGCATCGTGATATGTCTAGGGGAATGAATAAAGAAGTCAGTGGTTTTTTTGTTAAAAAATAACCATAACTTACTCCTAAAACAACCCTAACAATACAATACACCAAATCAATACAAAAACACAGTAAAACAGCGTTACAGCAAAAAGTCAATACAATCACACAGAAAGATAATGGTACAGTACCTGGATACCAATACAGTCACCACGATAAGTACTTTAAATGTAAACTCTCGGAGAATGGCAGTGCTGTGGAAAGTTCTTGCAACAACCCAGAAAGTAAACTGAAGTCCAAATGTATAAAATCCAGGAGAAAGTCTTTCAAAATGTATAATTGCCGCATTCGTAAGGTCCTAGAATCTGACACACGCTTCTGCGTCCGCTGGAATCTGCTCTGCTGTCTGCCCTCTGGTTCTAAAAAACAGCCCCTTTATATACCTTCACACCCCAAGCCGGGAATTTTCCACTTCTCGAACAGTCTTTAAGATCGTACTCAACAGTAAACACGCGTTTCAGGAATTCTCTAGAAAACATCGTCGTGTATCTCTACACACCAGGCTCATCACGTGATCCACGACCAGGCGTGAAAGCCCAAGGCTCACATGACAACGAGAGTCCAACCAGCACGGATTAAACATAGAATGTAATACGCGGCCAGGCACGAGTGCCACAACCGGAGTCACGCCCGTGTCACATAATAAAAAGAGCACCTGTAACAATATATATATATATACATATATATACATATATATATATATATATATATATATATATATATATATATATATATATATACGGCTGTAGTATTTTGGCTTCTGAAAAAAGCCCAACAAAAACACGTATTGAATGAATTTTGGTTTGCTGAAAACACCTTAATATTTCTTCTGGCTACATTTCTAGGATTTATTTAAGCGCCTAGGTCCATTAAAGCTAATACACTTGTATATATATATATATATATATATATATATATATATATATATATATATATATATATATATATATATATATCGCCAAAATGTAAATATTTTGTCAATTTTAACAGATAAAATATACAAAACTCTGATTATCGATACATTTTAATGTATTTTAATTCTTTTTAAAATATAAATGAAACTTTAGATTTCAGTGCGTTTAGCTCAATGAATCATAGAGAATATTTTATATGATTTCTCGAAACCTCCCGAGATTTAGAAATTATAAATGTAGGTACTGCTGCAATATTTTGGTGCCCATATATTCATTTGTTAAGATGTCTCAGGTCGAAATGTATAACACGTCGCATAGATTAAGAGCTTTCAACACACGTATTTGAATTTGAAACCTGGATACGTCATTCGTACAATTTAATTTTTTTTTAATTAGCCCAAACAAAAAAAAAAAAAAAAAAAAAAATTGAAAATGCCGGTTTCTGTGTTCTAGAGGTAGAGCATAGGGCTCAGAGCGGGGAGATTCAGGGGCGTAGCCAGGTTTGAGGGAGGGCAGGGGGCCATGATTAGTGGCGGATCCATAAATTCGAAAGGGGTGGGGGGGGGGGGCGCTAATATGCATATATGGGTACTATGAAAACTGTTATATATACGTATATATGTATATATGTATATATATATTATTATTTAAATAATAAAAATAATAATAATTATTATCATTATTATATTATTATTATTATTATTATACGTTATATTTAAGTGTATGAAAATATGATTTTCTTTATTCAATTGTGAACCATGGTTTCATTAAGGTTGGTAACTGGTTCATGGGGAAGGTATGGGAGAGGGCAGGATATTATGTAAATGATACTAAGCGTGTGCCCTGTCATTCTTGAGCTTAAACATATGTTATTACAATATAAATATGTAATTACAATATGGGCCGTTTTTCCCACTTCCCCTTTTATTACAATATGGGTAGGGTATGATTATTACAATATGGGTCGTTTTTATTACAATATTGGCCGTTATTACAATATGGGCCGTTTTTTATTACATAATGGGCCGTTATTACAGTATGGGCCAGTTTTATTACAATATGGGCAGGGTATGATTATTACATTATGGGTCGTTTTTATTACAATATGGGCCGTTAAAACATTATGGGCCGGTTATTACATTATGGGTCGTATCATCAGCAATTTGCAACAGTCTGCGGCGCTGACGTATAGTGAACAAGTGTCAAGCGCTCTACAGCCTCCGGCGGGGAGAGTTGTATATATATATATATATATATATATATATATATATATATATATATATATATATATGCCTTGTGTAGCGCAATAACACCAAAGTTAACAACCCCCACATATTATCATTGATACAGATGCTTAGACTCCGTTGGGAACAAAACTTTTCCTGAATGATCAGTATGTAAGAAAGTAAGTAGTCCAGTAAACGAACCCAGGATTATGACATAATTGTAAAAAGTAGCATGGACAAGATCCTTTTGTTAAACTCATTGGTTCAGTAGCCTATGTCTGCTTAAAGGTTCAGGTTAATGCCAACCAAGCAAGGTTGAGCTATATTTTAAATGACGCTATAATAGCATTGACCGCCTATTAACTTTTTCAACTTTTGCTGTACCGACTTCTTTTCGGTTTTGAGATGAATATCCCATGAAGAAATCCGATATGATAATAAACAAGATCTGAAGCAATAGCGAAGAACCAGACCTTTCAGGCGATATGTCATGTAAGGCTTTACATGTAACATAAAATATGAGCGAAAAAAAAATGCTTTGCCACTTGACCCTACCCTTTAAAATTTTAAAATTCTAAAATTACGAGTTTTTCTCACATATGTTCGTTCCAAAAGTGGTTCACAAGCTCTTTGCTCTTGGCTTTTGCTATTTTGGGTAGGCTTAGGGGTCTGCTAGGGAATGTATTTCCGTGCATAGAATTTCTTTGATATTTAGAAGTGCATTTTATGAATATAGGAAAATTTAAATAGCGTATAAAAACTTTCAGCAATCCCTGCTTTCGGCAATACTACTGATAATATCTTCAGTTTAGTTTAAGATATTATAACAAATGAGGTTTGTGTAGAAAGCTATTAAATAAGGATTTGTAATGTCATTGTAATGTCATTTATGTCAAAATCTAAAATTAAAAAAAATTGCGACTCCGGGTATAAGAAAAACATAAAATATTTTTATTTCTCATGGGTTGATTTTGGTATGTCTAACTACAAACCTTACGAAAATGTATCGAGCAATCAGAAATTCTGTTGCAATTATTTTGACCTTTTTCACTAAATCTCCTGGCCTAGATGTCATAAAAGCAATGTCAAAAGAGGTCAAAGAGAAAGAAAAGTCTCACACATATGATATGAATTTTTTACTCTTGATAAAGCAATTGAAGATACTAGCAGCACACTTCTCTAGCTAATGAGTGGTCTCGTGTCATCAGGAAAAGTGACCAGAGCGTCTCTTAGTGTTTCTCAATCAATAAAAACTTTAATGAACAGAGTATTCAATCAAACAACACTTGGCCTGGCTGTTGAACTTCATCACCTGTTTGGATCAAGAGAACTGATCGATATTCTTCATAGTAGGAGCTTCATTGGTTCATATGATGAAGTACTTCGATTTAGAAAGTCTGCATCTAAAACAACCACCTCATCAGTGCTTGATTTGGCAACTTTGACCTCCAGGTTTTCACCCCCAGTGGTAGTAGAGAGTCACACTACATGGCTGTTGAATTCGCACAACTTTCACAGGCTACTGAGTTGCGCACTAATCATGCTTACACTCTCAATGTTAAAAGCTTATCTTTGTACATAATATCCCTTCGTCTGTTACAGTAGCATTTTTTAGCTAGCATTGTGGCAACAGTGCTGATTAGCTTGTATACGTAAACGCATGGTTTCTGTCTAAGGTGTTGGGTACATCTGTGCATAGTAACTACGTACCTCACCTAGTGCTTGATATAGCTAGTTTGGTACATTCAATAAATTCTGTTCAAAATATAATTTTAAAAACTTTCTGGTTTCTTAACAAAATATACTAGTTTCTTGACTGTTTCAGGATCTGAAGAGAATGTGAGTGGCCTTCAGATACCTTATATATATTAGATGGATATGAATAGCCTGAAAATCAAGGATCTTGCACCAGTGAATATCTCCACTTTGATGGTCAGACGAAAGCAGTGCCACCCACAGTTGAGGTTCATGAAGGAGTTCCATTCCAACTTGTTGGAAAGCTGAGTGAGAGCTTCACTTCTGCTTTAAAATCTGATGTTGCCTGGTTAGTGGATGTAATTAGAAATACTGCCAGTATTGAACCAACCACTTTAGAGTTGCGAAAGAGAAAAAATGTTCATTCTAGACTTCCGACCAAATTCTTGTTTGGACCCCTCGTTGATGCTACACCTTCAAACCCAGACACTGCTATGACTACTCTTGCATATATAGAAATATTTCTTTGCAACAACATGATGTTCAGTTTTTTTCATATGAGTGCAGATATGCAGCTCTAAAAAATTGTTATTCAAATAATGTAGACCCACCCTGAAAGATGGCGAAATCTCATAGTGCGTGCTGGAGGCATGCATGTTATGATGTCGTTTATTGGGTGCATAGGAACCCTGATGTGCAGCAGTGGTCTGGAGGAAATTCTACTGGCAGCTTTCATTGGAGCTGCAAACATTCTTCTAGGCAAGGTATGGCCTTAAGCACTACGTGGATTGACAATGGTGGTAGAAGCACTTCTTGAACCAATCATCATCCCTGGCACATCCATACAAAGCGAAGTTGAATAGGTATAAGAGAGCGCAAGGGCATCCAGAACAGGACGTTCGTGGTTGGACTGTTTTATCCAACCTGTTAGCAATCTTCTTTTATACATCAGGGTTGAAAGAGCGGGTGACTGGTTGCTGCACCTGTATAGTCTGCATCGAAAACTTCCCTATTTCTTTTCAAAACACATCAATTATGAAAGATACATTCACTGGCATTTGACTGATATAAAATCTGTCTTCGACCAGATACATTAGAAGCCTTTCAGTGTGGAGAGCATGTATGTCGTCACAAAAAAGGTGTTTGGAATTCTCTTTCCCTAGATCAGTTTGGGGTACAAACTTATATCTATAATGGAAAGGCGAAAAGCGGTCTGGTAGGAAAAACCTTGTCTGAGGGGCAGGTAGCGGGTTGGACCTTATCCCACCACCTCTGCAACACCCTTTTTTGGTCTATGACAAGATGCATGGTGAGTCACATGATGAGGAACTTGATCATATCACCAAAGGCCACAAAGAGGAAGAGGCAAAAAGGAAGGAACTGAATGCCTCAGAAAAAATCATCTGTGAAGTCCAAAAATACACTTATCCAATTGCATGTAAACCCATTGATCCACTCATCAATATTGTGAATGACAGGGTTGCGACTGAGGGTGTCAACGTAGACAATGATCTGACAAAAGGTCAAGCAATGGCAGCTGACTTTTCTTGATGTCTGTCTGATGGTTTTTATGCCCTCAGTAACCACAGTAACCTCAGTATTCCCACTGGAGACGACAAAGAAGAGTCTACAAGTTGGCCATGGAAACATGACATTTACAAGATCTTTCCAAGTTTGAATTCACTCCAGCACCTGCCGCCTTATTTCATGAGTATGGTAACATGAGAAAGGGGACAAAGAGTATCGTGTTGACAAAATTACCTCTTATGCTACAGAATCAGAACCAGTAGATCTTGAAACAGTTGGTGGCAATGAGGCCTTATAACATATTGTCTGGCCAAAGATGGGTACAGTGAACCATTTAAGAGATTCCTTGTGTCACTCTTTTTCAACGCCACATCAAACATACATTGTATTCGACAAGTATGTGCCAGATTCAATCAAATGTCGGAAAAGGACAGCTGGGGGTGCAAATCCACAACACCACAACTTATTTGGTGATTCTCCTCGCCCACAATGAATCACTGTCATTAAAAGTAATTACAACAAACAACAGCTAATCAGAGTGTTATGTTGGAGTGATCATAGGAACCCACTTTTGCATCTCATCAGTGAGGAACTGTGTCAGTTTGACCAGAATGAAGCAGAGCGAGCTTCCTTCTTTTGCTTAATGAAGACAGAAGCCAGTTGACTGCTTATGATACTTATATCTTCTTTCTCCTAGTCTATCACGTGTGGAAGCACGGTCTCACCACCCAGGTCTCCCTGAAAAACAACAACACAATGGCAAAAGCATCAATATCAATGTAACATTTGATAAACTTGAAGATAAATGTGAAGATCTATTACCCTTTCATCCTTTGACAGGGTGTGACGCTGTCTCGTACCCCTTTGGAAAGGGAAAAGCCAGTCACTCTACTTCCGAAAACCGAATTAAGGCTTGGCCAAACGCGTAACCTAGATACCCCAGAGGAAGTGATCAAAGAAGTCGGGTCAAAATTCTGCTTCGCTTAATGGTGGCTAGCCAGGAGCTGACCCAAATACTCTCAGATATACAATTTTCAGTAAAAAGAAAGAACCTCCAAAAATCAAAAACCTTCAAGCAACTGACGAAGCTGCAGAAATGCATGTGAAGATAGCACATCATATGGACACTCATATGGAATGCTGCAGATACTGAACAACCCCCAGGTGTAGACATGGTGAAAATTGGCTGTGAGATTAGAGATCACCAGGATCCATCGCCAATTTATGGACGAGCTGCAGTTGCCCCAGCCAGCCTCTTGATGGTTGCTCTTGCTCGTGTTCATTTAAACCATGAAGCAGCAACCAATGCTGGACATTCCTGCACTTCCTGCTACCGTTGCGAGGTTGGAGATAATTGCGCCAATGACAAGAGCCTCAGACAACCCGTAATCGAGGATTCTGAAGATGAATAAGTAACAAGACAACCCTTTGAATGCAATAAATTTTTCACTTATGCTTTAATATCGTGCTATCACGTTACTTTCAAATGGTCTCGCACCATATATATCGTATGCAAAATCAAAATTCAGTCTTTACATTTAAGCATGCGGAAATTAGATCATGATAGATCAATAGAATTGCTTTTGATAAATATTTCTTCTAAAATAATTTTGTTCAAGTATGCCTGTCATACGTGGGTTTCTGTCTAAGTAAAAACTCGATGCACTTCACTCAAAATGGCCAATCAAATATGGACAGAAGCCTATCACAAGAGTTTAACAGATGGACTCACCAGTACTGTTAATTTTATGTCAGTTCTACAAAAAAAAGAGTTGGGGGGGGGGGGGGCGTAGCTTGGTATGAAACGGGCGCTTATCAGGTCAAATACGGTATTTGAAACAAGATTTTTTTCAGCATAAATTATTATTTTACTAAGGCTTGTAGACATATACAGTCATAAGTTTGGGGAAATTGCCTGATATGATACATGTTGAAAATGAAAAGTTAAACTCTATGTGCTTTTAAAACAAACAAAAATTGCAGCTTTAAAGCTTGGCATTAATCGTTTTCTTAAAAGGTACCACCTAATAAATGCATTACACCAAAAAAAGTTTGTCTGTACTAATTTGACGGTTCTCTGCCAGTTCTTCCCGACTAATGGAAGCTTACTCTGAATGAAATCAGATATTGCTTCGTCTACGTCGGGCATATATACAACTCCCACATGGAACAATTGAACTCAGGGAGTTCATAGGATAAAAAACACCTACAGGCGCACATAAATGTGATATATCGATATAATTTGATACATATTAAGTTTTTTTCTTTATATGGATACAAGATTGTTTCTCTATTGCACAACAAGCATGTGACATGTTCCGGGGGAACTGTGAAAAAATTTACTTAAATTTTTAATCAATGTAAAATGTGTTTGTCACGATGTATGCTTGTGTATTGTCCCCTCTCTACTGTCCACAGTTTTGTAGAAATATATCTGAAACTTACAGGTTTGATTGAAAACTAAAAGTCCTGGTAGCCTATTGTTTTTGGTCAATATAGGTCAAAGGTCAAGGTCAAGGCCATCGAACAACGTTGAAATTTTATTTTCGTCAAAACTTCGTCAATATTAGTCCTATCGTGTCACTTTGTCAGTATGTCTAACTGTTTGTCAGTAGTCCTTAATATCGGCTGCCTGGTGGTTCTTGCTCTTACGATTAGCATTCTGGAAGAAACAGTTTTGCAGGAATCCTTTTGAAACTGATACATCTTATGTCTAACACTAATAGCTCGTAAGTGATTCTTCATTTCGGTATGTAGCGGCTAGAGGGCGCTGCACACGAAGCATTGCAACATATCATTAGTCATCAATTTTGGCTGCTTGCTGGTTAATGCTTCTTACAATTAGCATTCTATAGGCCACAGTTTTGCAGGAATCCTTGTGAAACTGGTACATATTGTTACATTATGACCACATTGGAGTATAATTAGTTTACGCTCCCGTCACTAGATGTCTCTCTATACTGGCAAGTCTGGCACATATGTATCTGCCCCTAGGTGGCAGCAGGGTAGAGTGATTAAACAACATGGCTTCTTATCAGGTGGTCTTGCTTTGTATGTGTGCTTATGGAGCATGAGTGATGGCTATAGGCATAATTAAACATGGTGGCAGCGGTGGGATAATGGATTATGGACACTGTCAGAACACCATGTGGAGTACTGTTCATGCCCTGTTAAGCCATATTTTGCTGTGCTTGAGTGGGACTCATGGGACTCTGAAACCGCAATGTGCTACATGTGAGTAATATCCCAGTGATACTGAACTTTCATTACATGTGGTAATGCTCCTCTGTGGTAGCTGCTGTCCTAGTGATTTGTGAGATTAGGAGCATGTGGTACTAATTAGTGCAATAAGCAGACCCAGAGACTTCAACTGAGATAAAATAGCACAAACCTAAGGAATCAGTGTCCCCAATAAGCTGTGTGTTAGTGGTTACCTTGAACAGAACTGGAGGTCATTCAAACAGAGATTAAATTTGTACCTCCTTAGCAGCTGGTTACAAAAACAAACCTAATGATGAGAAAGTAGCACTGCTGCTCACTGTAGGGGGTGACATGTATAGATCTACAATTGGTTTGAATTCCCTGCCCCAGAAAATAATGCCCTAGACCCAGCCAATGTATTAGATACTGTGATTGAAAAAATGATAGATACATTACACCTAGGAAAAATTAATTGTCTAGTAGAGACAGGTTTAGAAAGTGTGTCCAGAAACCAGGTGAAACTACAGAAAGTTTTATTACAAGACTGCGCAGCCGAGTGAAGGACAATAATTTGGAGATCAATGTGAGAAACTGATAAGAGATCAGATAGTTTTTGGCTGTAATGATGATATGCTCAGAGAGAAATTCTTTAAAGAAGAGGACTTAACCCTGGAACAAGCTCTTAGAATATGCGAGGGATAACAAAGTTCTAAACGACAGATGTCACCTTTCAAGGAGGAAGATGAAGCAGCCATACATAAAGTCAGTCATAAACCTAATACTAAACCAAATTCAAGCAGCACAGCAGAAATAACACCAATCAGTAGTTTAAAGAATGCATGTTTTCTTGAAAAAACCACCAGTAGGGGAAAGATAAATGTCCAGCTTATTGGGACAAATGTAAGAAATGTGATGGTCAAATCCACTTTGCTGCTAAGTGTAAAATAACACCCAAGAAAAGATATGAGCAAACAAAAAGAGTGACTGCAGTATATGAGCCGGAGATGGTGGTACATCTTAATTCAGATACAAAATCTCCTGGAAAGAACAGTAAAGTAGTAACTGCAGACATGATATGTAACATAGTGGGACTGTGGTTAAGTTTCAAGTAGATTCAGGTGCGAGTGTAAATGCAATACCTCAACATCATGTGAAGGGCATCCATCTAGAACCATGTGACACAATTTAGAAGTATGGAACGCAGATAAAATAGAAACAGTCGGAAAGTGCCGGTTAATAATCAGAAACTTGAAGAATAAAAGAAAATGCGATGTTCAGTTTGTCGTAGTATATCAAGACGTACAAGCAATTTTAGGCAAGAAAGCAAGTGAACAAATGAACCTGATCACAATAAATTATGAAAACATTCAGGCTGTTGACCAACAATATATCTCTGATGTCCGTATGTGACGATGTTTTTGCTGCTGAGCTGGGTAAACTTCCAGGAACAGTGCATCTCACAGTAGATACATCAGTCGACCCACTGGCTATTGCCTCATGCTGTGTACCGGTCAGTATAAAGAACAAGGTAGTAAGAAAACTCAGAGAGATGGAAGCACAGGGTGTCATCGCAAAAGTTGATGAACCAATGGATTGGACATCTAGACTCGTGACAAGTCTGAAATGCAATGGAACAGACATTAGAATATGTATTGATCCATTGCCTGTGTTGGATGATCTGCTTCCCGAGTTATCGAAAGCCAGAGTATTTTCAAAGTTTTACTTAAGCAACGGCTACTGGCATTGTTAACCTGACCCTGAGTCTAGCATGCTTACATTTTAGACACCAGTGGGACAATATGGATGGTGTATGCTCCCTTTCGGTCTTGTTGTGTCGAGTGTAATCTTCCAAAAGCGTCTCATGTTGGCGCTAGAAGGCCTAGACGGCATCGCGTGTGTCGCAAATGACATCATGTGCTACGGTGTCGGAAATACAGATGAAGAAGCCGTAAAAGACCATGATGAGAAACTGAAACATCTGCTTGAGAAATGTCGTCAACATGGGACTGTGCTCCGAAAGCCGGAAATAGCATTCTCGGGGCACAAAATCACACAGGACGGACTGTCCATGGATCCAGAGAAAGTTGTTAGTATTCTCGATATGCCTCCTCCTCAAAACGTACAGGATATTCAGCGTTTGTCTGGAATGATCCTTGCCAGGTTTCTTCCTGTAAATCGCCAGTAAATCAGGACTCGGTGCTGTCCTGCTACAAAATGAAAAGTCTGTGTGCTCTGCAAGCCATGCCTTGACACCTACGATGTCTAGGTATGCTCCTATAGAAAAGGAGATGCTCGCAATAGTGTTTGCTCTGAAAAAGTTTCATCAGTATACGTTTGGCCTCCATACGAAAGTGAAAACTGATCACAAGCCTCCTACAAGCATAATAAAGAAACCCTTGTGCACAGCGTCAAAACGACCAGTAGGAATGATACTGAGAACACTTGAATATGACATAGAGATCAACTATATGCCTGGTCCAGAAATGCACATTGCTGATCTCATGTCACGTGCACATACAAGAGATACAGAAGGTGGAGAAGAAGTTGAGTGCGTAAACATGACAAGATATTTGCCAATCAGAACAGAAAGGCTAGAGAAAATCAGAATGGCAACACAAGGGGAGGTTCTCTGTAAGTTTGCTGATGTATTTAAAGCAGGTTGGCCAGATCAAAAGCAAGATTTACCCTGTGAATTGCTACCATACTTTCACACCAAAGGTGAATGCACAATCCAAGATGGACTGATTTTTAAAGGAAATCGTGTTGTAATCCCCATGAGTCTCAGATCTGAAATAAAAGAAGCACTACACTTGCCGGATTCTGGAATAGAAGCTACTCTGAGACGTGCCAAGGAATGTGTATTCTGGCCATGCATGAAATCTGACCTGAAAGATTACATTTCAGCTTGTGAGGTGTGTAACAGTTGAGGTAAAGGTCAGCAGAAAGAAACGCTAATGAGTCATGAGATCGCTGATATACAGTGGCAAAAGATTGGAATCGATCTGTTTGTGCTGAATGGAAAAGATTTCCTAGTGACTGTGTGTTATTATAGTAATTTTGGGAGGTGAACCAACTCACAAGTACTAAGTCAGAATCGGTCATCAGAAAGTTAAAGAGTCACTTTGCCAGATGGGATATTCCCCAAATAGTTTGTTCAGATAACGGCCCACAGTTTGCAAGTGAACAGTTTAACAAATCTGCTGAGTTGTATGATTTCGAACACAGAACAAGTTCTTCTAGTCATGCCCAAAGCAATGGAATGGCAGAGTCTGCCGTGAAAACTGCAAAATCAATGATCGGAAAGGCACTGAAAAGTGGCCATGACCCATATCTCGCGATCATGGAGTACCGTATTACACCAACCCAAGATGCCGGGCTGGGCCCTGCTCAAAGGATCATGAGTAGAAGAGCTCGCACGACTTGCTCAATCCTCATGTGTTTAATCCTGAAATAGTAAAGAAAAACAAATCTCTGAGGAACAGACACAGTGTACATTACTTTGACAGGAATGCCAGACACCTAAAACCGCTACATGAAGGAGACGCTGTTCGATTAAAGCCTATGACTACGGGAAAGAAAACCTGGGATAAAGGTAAAGTTCTCAGGAGACAAGATGAGCGTTCCAATGAGGTAGAAACAGGATCCAGGACACTGCGCCGAAACAGAGTGTATCCTAAGAAAACTAGCGAATCAGATGATGCTCCACTCGGACATGAGTCGACGAGTGTAGAACCGCCTGTGGCCACAGAAACAGCTGTGGAAAATAATTCTACCCCACTGTGAAACCAGTGAGTCTGAGACCAAAACGCGTTCGCAAATTTCCATCCAAGTTTGATGACTATGTTGTGTCTAAATAAGTGGTGAATAGTTGTGATATGTTATAAGATACATGGTATCATAGGCATTTATGATACACAAGGCGATACTGGTCTGTCTAAGACTCTTTTGACTTTGTGTGTAAAACTTGAGAAATTCTGTTCATACTGTTGTTCTACTGTTCACTTCATGTTTTTTAATTCTGATTTTTATCCATTGACATGTATAATTGTCATGTGCTTAAATCAAGGTCAATGGTTTAGTTACGTTTATTTTTACAACGTAAACATTCTAAGGCTTAATGCACCTAACTTGACATAGTGTCGGTATATTAAGAAAGCCGTTATAAGCTATATTTTTGTTAAGGTATTTTCATCATATTTAAAAAGGAAAGGATGTTACAATATGACCATATTGGATTATAATTGGTTTGTATTACCAGAGAGGTTAGATGACATCTAAGCTCTCTGATATTACCGCCACCAGATGTCTCTATACTGGCAAGTCTGACACATATGTATCTGCCCCTACGTGGCAGCAGGATAGAGTGATTAAACAACATGGCTTCTTTTCAGGTGGTCTTGCTTTGTATGTGTGCTTATTGAGCATAAGTGATTGCTACAGACATATTTACACACATATTATCTCTTACACTAATATTGATAGAGATTTTTCATTTTCGGAAAATAGACGCTAGGTGACGCTGCACTTGAAACACTTTTAACATATCACTTTTTGGCCATATCTCCGAAAAATATGAACCTTACCTACATAAATTACAACTCATTTTGTTCCTCTATATGCTTTCTCCAGGAGATGGATTGGTCAGCTGTCATCTCTGATGTGTCAGTATGTCAGTCTGTTTGTCAGTTGTCGCCTCCCTGTTTGTTCTTTCGTCTGACATATGGCCTATGTCTTCCATAGGCCATAATTGTTTAGCAGTCCCTCTGAATCCTTTACCGGTGATAGAACCCATGTAGTTCTAGAAGTTTCGTGTTTTTAATGTAAATAGGTTATAGGTGAAAATCAATAAAAAACGCAAAATCGTTTTTTTTTTTCATATCTTCATAAAAATTTATCGTAGCCACATAAACTGTAGCTAATTTTAATCGCCATCCTATGGCCTTTCATCTGATGTGTAGCATTCTCACTCTGATGTTACCGTGGTTACGCATTTTTTAGGAAAATTCATGATATTCCAAATATTGGGTCTCATTTTTCTAACTTTGGTTTTCTAACTAATATTGCAAAATTTATCTTTTTTCGCTGTACAGGCCACAATTCTCAAGTAATCCCTCTTAAAAAAATATACAGTTAAGAAAAAACAAAACTCCTCAAAGCTTTTGGTTTTTTAATTTAGATAAGTAAAAGCTCAAGGTCAAGGTCACCGAAAAACCCCAAAATTTTATCTTGCTCATAACTTCGTCAAATATAGTCCTATCTACACAAAATGTAGCTCATTTTATTCGTCTCTTCATTTCCCACTATGAGGTCCGGTCAACTTTCATCCAGGTTTTGACAGTCTGTCAATATGTCTGTCTGTTCGTCTGTTGTTGTCAATTTCTCCCGCCTGCTTGTTCTTTGGTCTGACATAATTGTCATTTTGCAGTTAACATCGCTTTAGCAATGCTTCTGAATGGCATTCAGTTAAAAAATCAGGAAATTTTTTCTATCTGCCTGTCTGTCCGTTCGTCCGCGATTTTTCAATATCAGCATAAATACGTAAAAGTGTTATTGTTTCCGCTCTCCCAAAACATTGCTCATTCAAATTACTATGGTCGTCTTGTTTCATAGGTAAATTACTCTAGGCATATTTATCTGGTTCAGAATTGCTTTTATTTTCTTTACCAAATAATCAGGCAAAATTAACACCAGAGGCTATCGATCACCAAAGTTGAAAATCAACATACACAATAGAAATTCCTGCTTACAGTTCTCATGATGTGTGGGATAGTGTTTAAATAAAGTTTGTGCAGTATGAATCCGGGTGTCTTAGTAATAACAGCCCTATATCTTAGGAGTGGTTCAATTTATTGGGCTGAAATTGTGCATGGATCTCTCCATCTCATACTCGAGATAGGTGTCGCCACCTGCAATGATTTTTGCGTGGTGTACATCCATGCGTTTGGCATCTATTCGTCATAGTGATTTGTTCAATGAGTTTGGCTGAAATTGTGCATGTCCTTAGACCTTGGATACCTCCACCTCGTACATAAAACTGGTGGCGCCATCTGCAATCGTTTTCGCGTGGCGTCCATCCGTGCGTTTGTTTTGGGTGAAAATTGCTCATATCTCAGGAGAGGTTAAATGTATTGGTCTGAAATTTGGTAAAACCATCCATCTTGGAGAGTATACTCGTAGACTAGACAGGTGGCGCCACCCACCTTCTCGTTTTCGTAGAATACATTCTCATGAGTAGTTTGCTGTATTTGCCTGAATTATGCATGTCCATAGATCTTGAATACCTCGATCTAGTACTTAAGACTTCTGGTGGCGCGACTTTCGATTGAAAATGACCGACTGAATGGACGTTACATGTGTCCGCTCTCGCCAAAACACGTTCACTATTTCTAAGTTATAATGAGCGACCAGTCATACGTAATGACTAGATCTAGGAGCAAAGGTGATTTTTCGGTCAGAGAACAAGCTAGTATGGACAAATAGCAAGAAATTGGACAGAAAAAAACATCAGGAAGAACCACTCAGAAAGATGGACAAGGAAGGACAAGAGACAATGCAGGCAAGTGATATTATAGCTATTGTAGACACTAAATGTAATGTATTGTGGAAAATCTTGCAAGCTGCCTTGAGAACATTTAAAGGATCACTGCGGGTGGATATATATTGAGTCAATTAAAAGTGACTTTTAAACAGTAAATAACAAATACTCTGAGCTGAGTTGTAAAGTGGACTCTGTTGTGTACAGCCTAGAATTTACCAAGGCGAACATTCAGAAAATGACATAAAATGACAAAATATTGAGTCAGAATACAAGAATGGGTCTCGATGCCCAGCTGAATCTGTCTATTAGATTGTTTTCAAGAAATTCTTCAGAATGACGGTCCTGTGGCCCTAACCAATGACCTTGTGACCAAAGTATCTTACTATCCCTGAACTTGCAGCATTTAGATTATCGTAACAATCTTAAAAAAATGGTTGGTCCAGCTGACCTTGACTTCTACCAGGTTACTTCAAAATCTATAGATTTCTTCCACTTTGGGCAAGTAAGCCATGTATGAAAGATGGAAAGTTGGGAAAAAACGTTTCATTTACAGTGCATCCACAATCTTATGAAAGTTGTGGCTCCCGTGACCTTCACCTTTGACCTCTAGACCCTGAAAACAAGATGTTTCTTACTTAAGTGGTGGGTCATAAATAAAACACGTTTGAAGCCAATCTGTCCATTCAAACCAGAATTATCATCCATGAACTAATTTGTGAATGGATGTGACCTTTGACCCTATGACCCACCAAATCGTTAAGATTCTTCCCCTATTGGCAAGTAAGCAATATTTTGAAGATGGAAGGTTTGTGATGAAAAGTTTGGCTTGTAATGCATACAAACTCTTTTTAAAGAAATGGGTCCAGTGACCTGACCTTGACCTTTAGACCTTTGAACCCCAAAACGACAGGGTTCTTACTTTAGTGGTGAGCAATATATAAGTTATGTTTGTAAACCAATATGTCAAACTAAACTGGAATTATCATCTAAAAACTAATTTGTGATCAGATGGCCCTTGTGACCTTGACCTTTGACCTTGTGACCTCTAATTCATTAATGCTCTCCCCAAACCGGCATGATAACTAAATACGCAAGATGGAAAGTTTGGTTGAAAAGCTTGGCTTAAAATTTACCCAAAATCTGTTTAAATAAGTCAATCCTGTGACCTTGACCTTTGCCCACATGACCTAAAAATCATACAGGTTCTTGTTTTAGTCAAGATTAAAATCCATATGTCAATCCAAACTGGAGTTATCATCTTGAAAAAATTTGTGTGGATTAACGGATGGATAGACAGGCAGACAGCTGAACAGAGAGACAGACAAGGTGATTACTATAGGGCGTCAACTTGTGATCAATAAACACACCAGGTTTTGGGATCCTAGATGGAATCACATCTTAGAAACTGACATGATTGTTGTCATTTATAGATGAAAAATATTCATAAAAATAAGAAAAATACAGCTGGCGCCACCACTTTTCTGGAACTGACAAAACTAGTAATGGTCAAGGCATGATTCATGACAATCCATGCATTAATTATCAATTTTTTTTTATTATTCGACCGGGGGAGAGGGGGTTCTTACAAGCCCCATAGCTCGGAGGATATAGGTCGAGTGACCTAATTTCAGGTTTCCAAGGAGATTTTTTATGGACCTCCCTAGATATTTAGTAGGCTTCTATAGGGTCAGCGGTAACGGACGGCCGCACGGACAAAGCGCCATACCTATGCCTCAGATGACTTACAGTCAAGATGAGAATAAGGAGAAAGATCAACAGATTGCCATGATGAAAGAAAAACTGTCGTACACTGAAAGAAAGAGCAGAAAATCCATAAGAAGAGAATCGACGCAAAGACCCCGCTAGTTCACACGGGGGGGGGTTCGATTATTTACGTATAGGCACACTTTTATTTATTTTATTTATTAATTACATCATATTTATACAAGGTAATAAACCAATCAGCTAAAATCAACGTTGGTGCCCTGTACCTTTTACAGATAAAAACATATATAATATATATATATATATATATATATATATATATATATATATATATTAAGTAAGCATTTGTACAAACAGTACATTCATAATACCTAGGCTAAGAGTGTAAAACATGACCATAATAATTATGTGAACTCTAAACAATCCAAGCATATTTAGAAAGTATATATATATATATATAGCAAGCAGAGTATATACTAAAACATCACATTCAGTTTATATCTATAATGTGAGGTATGAAGGTATTATAATACAATATTCTGTAACATTGATAGACTTTGCCATAGCAATGTCCTGTATAAGCAACATTGAATGAAGTTAATTTTTATTCTTATATGATCAATGAACCCTAAGTAAAAAGAGTGCTGCACACACAAACACAAATTGGTCACGTGGCCGAGAAATTCTCTAAAATTTCTCCTTTAATTCGTTTCTTGAAAGAACCACATGATGTGGCCGATCTAGATACACTGGATAAACTATTCCAGACTTTTGACCTGGCAAATAATGAAGACTTTTTCATATATATAGTTAGTTGTAGTCTCATTGACGATAAATCTTTACTCGGAGCAGCTCGAGTCCCATGATAGCGAGCTTCATTAACAAAATAAAACTATCCCCTTGTGAGCCTAATAACGCAAACACATTTATACTTTACCACTACTGGAATAAGTACAGCGTAGCGGTACATTCCTCCGTCTCAGTTCACTTATTAAAGCATCTTGGAATTTACATTTCTATCGTAGTTTTTGGTATTAATTCGGGAAGCTTTAGTAGGGCATAGTCAATATGTGATTGAATGACTATCTCAGAAATCTTGGCCAATGATTGCAGAAAAAGAAAGCTTGATATTCGGTAAAGAACTATCTTTTGAGATAGATTCTGCATTATGATTTAACATGTGGTCTCCAGGATAAATTAGCATCTATTGTCACGCCAAGTAAATTGGTCTCATCAGAACAAGGTAAAGTTGAATCCAATTGATATCTGATAAGCAATCCTTTTGGAATTACCATGGAGCATGACATGAGATTTGTTATAATTTAGAGTGAGTAATTTTTCGTCATACCAGATGTTACTTGATGTACAGTGCCCAGTAATTTAATCTCAGTTCATCGGCATTTTTTCCATGGCAGTTTAGTGACATCGTCTACGTACATCACAATACCATCAGAATTAAGCACAGCGGGAGGATCATTTATGTATATTAAAAACAGACGTAGTCCTAGTATCTGCGGGGCTAGATAGATTATTATAGTATTTTACTATCTGTTACCGATTACGAAGAGATGAATGAAACCAGGCCACTGTGTTACTTGCAAACCGAAAGGTATGCAGTATTTCTAGTAATCTTTTATGTATCTTTTTTATAGTATCAAATCCTTTGATTAGGTCGAAAAAACTGTAACTTTCCCCAGCATATATATATATATATATATATATATATATATATATATATATATAATTTAAAAATTGTCAATAGCAGTTTCTGTTAATTGATCTGCCCGGCACATTTTACGCATATAAATATATGCATGCCTCTCCAAAGATATGGTATAATGTTATTCCCATGGTAAAATACAACGGTCAATTGAATTCGGATATATATATATATATATATATATATATATATATATATATATATATATATATGTGGGTGAAGAAAAACAACACTGTAAATTCACTACAGACTGTTCCACGGGATGCGACCCGATCCTCAGGTGAATGTTGTTTGAATTAAGCAAACGGCATGGTTTGAAAAGCCGAGACTTCACGAGATTACGAGATTATGCTTTGTGCGTATTGGGGAGAGCATGTTAATGACTGACACTGATCCTATTGTCCTCGGGGGCACAATAGGATTAGTCGGGGAACACGTGTGATGCATGAACATAACAGGGGAAAGAGGTTTGTAGTAGTTTTATTATTTTATTTATTTATTTATAATTTATTTATTTATAATACATATTTAACCAGGATAGCCTATTCAGCAAAAGCTGTTTTTCAATGGGGTCCTGGTCTAGATGATATCGATAAGTACACAGATATAAAAGCAAATATGAAAGAACTGAAACTAAAATACATGCATACATAAAAAACAGTTATACATTTATGGTTTAAAATGATCATAGAAAAAAGAAATTCTTAAATGATATACACGAATATTGAGTAAATAAATTTAAATAAGAGGCTTGACTAAAAATTAAAACATGTAAGATCGTGATTTCACAATAAATATATTACATAATGACACAGTAATATAGGTGATGAATACAAAGACGAAAAGGCACCCGTGAACAAGCTATGAAAAATTATATGGCATAAATTGCTTGTACAATGATTTAAACTGGTAGAGACTGGTTCCAGATTTGACACTTACAGGTAAAGAATTCCAGTGGATGGGACCAGCATATGCAAGACTTGCTTTGAAGGATTCTGATTCTCTGTTTGGTTTAGGTAATGATAAATTGAAGCCCTGAGAAAAACGAGTATTATATACACTATTAACACGGTTGAACGTATGCGTAAGAGATGGAGGGACATTACCAGACAAACATTTAAAGACCATTAAAGAAACAAAATATTGGTATCTCTGTTTAACATTCATCCAACCCAATGTTGCAATCAATGATGTAGAGGATATATTGGTATCATAAGTTTTAGTAACGATTCTAGCAGCTCTATTTTGAAGTTTTTGGAGTTGTAATAAATACGTTTTGGAGGAATTACCCCAGACAGATATACAATAATCAATGTGACTCTGAATTAAGGCATTGTAAAGTGTGTTTAAACTAAAGACATCTAAGGTTTTACTTAATCTGAAAAGGAGACCTAGTTTTGATACTATTTTGTCGCACACCAGTTGAATATGTTTTTTTCCATGTAAGACCAGCGTCGATGATAACACCTAAAAGCTTTGTGTGTTCAACCGGCATCACTGTAATGTTATCCATGGAGATGTTCAGTTGATTTCCATTGGTTTTAGACTTGGGGCCAAATAATATGAATGATGATTTTTGGGGATTAATACTCAGTCGATTCTCTCTAAACCATTTAAGTGCAATTCCGAGATTTACTTGTAATGACTCTATAGCTTTAGCGGCTGAATTCGTTGAAGAATAAATTGAAATATCATCAGCATAAATGACACATTTCTCACTGAGGAACATTGGAAGATCATTTAGATAAAAAAGGAAAAATATAGGTCCAAGGACAGTGCCCTGTGGGGTACCTATGTCCAAGGTGCGTGGTTCTGAAAGCAATCCATTAGAATAAACCACTTGCTTACGATTAGACAGGTAGTTTTCGAACCACATAAGCGGTATACCTTTTATGCCATAGTCGCTCATTTTTGTAAGTAAGACAGTGTGATCAAGGCTATCAAAACCTTTTTTTACATCGAGGAAACATGCAGCGGTAACATTATTGTTATTAAGACTAATTAAGCATTCGTCAATTATGCTGTGCAAGGCAAATGAAGTTGAACGATTAGGAAGATAAGCGAACTGTTTATCCGAAAACAGATTATTACTTTCAAAAAACGTAATGAGGCGCGATTTAACGAATTGTTCTATTATTTTTGGCACATGGCCTATAACTGAGATCGGTCGGTAGTTATTTGGATCATCCTTGCATCCAGATCCTTTGTATATAGGAGTGATCCTAGCGGTCTTCCAATCTGCTGGAAACTCGCCGGTTTGAAGTGAGATGTTAAATATGTGGGCTAATGGAGCTGAAATATAAGGTGCGGCTATCTTAAGGAAAAATCCTGACATTCCCAGTATATCTTCTTTCATACTGGAGTTTACTTTCAACAACTGTGATAAAACAAACTGACTCGAAACTGAATTAAAATCAAAAGATTCCAAATTCGGGTTAACAATATGATCGCAGGTAAATATTGTTTTCGGAAATTTATCGTTAATATTTTTTCCAACAGAAGTAAAGTAATGGTTAAATTTATCAGGGTCAATCTTTCCGCTTTCTTTATTCGAGGAGGTTTTCGAAGGCAGTATGTGTTTTAAAGCTTTCCACACACAACCAGGGTTGGAGCCATTTTTTTTGTATCAGCGTGGCATAATACTGGCTACGAGTGGATCTGATAAGATTTGTAACATAATTTCGCTGATGTCGGTACGCAGACCAGTCATTACTGTGATTTGTTCTTAATGCGTTCCGATGTGCATAATCACGCAAGTGAATCTCATTAAGTAAATCATTATTGAACCATTTATTTTCGCGAGCTTTGGTGCGACGTCGAATAAAAGGCGCGTTGTTATTAGAAATTCTCAGAAATTCATAGCGCCACATTTCCCAGGCTAAGTTTACATCAGAAAGTTGCATAATTTTTGAAAAAAAATTGGATTTCGATAATTCATCGATAAATTTGTATTCATTGAATTTACGAAGGGTACGGTGATATCCGGATTTTGTAACTGTGACCCTAGGTGGTCTATTCAAAACGGTAGTGACAAGAAAATAATCACTTATACATAAAGGATGAACTTTCACATTTGAATGCATGCTAGGATGTGAAGAAAATATCAAGTCGATCATTGTAGAGGTGAGCTGAGTAATACGAGTAGGCTCTGTTACAAGTTGTTTAAGACCGAAGATTTTTTCGAGCAAGTCCAGTTTACTAGCAATATAAGTTTTAGAGCGTAAGCAGTCTACATTGAAATCGCCAAGTAATACAACATGTTTGAATGAGTTAAGGGCAGAAGCAAGTAAATCGAGTAATTCCTCAATGTAACTGGAACTGGAATTAGGCGGTCTATATATAGAACCGATTAAGACCGGTTTTCTCCCCAAAATTATTTTAACCCATACACATTCAACGACATTTGAGTTTAAAGTGATCAACTCCGGTTTTAACGACGATAACACATACGTGAGAACTCCTCCGCCATGCCGATTCCTATCTGATCTAAAAATCGTATAATCATCAATTTGTATCTCTGAATCAAAAACGTGGTTATCTAACCATGATTCTGTTAATGATAAAACATGAGGGTTTAAACTAGAACACAAGAGGCGAATCTCCTCTGTTTTGGGTAGCAAACTACGAACGTTAAGATGACCTAATATGGTACCCTGGTTAGCTAATCGATATTGCTTAAAATCAGAGTATATATTTGGGTTTTGAGACAAAATAGAAGGAAGAGAGGGTGGAATTTCATTATCGGGTGTAATTGGTTTGGTGCTAGGTAATGCTTGATAAATATCTGATAAGTGAGAGCTTGTTTGTTCTGTAATACTAACGTTAGGTCTTATAACCTGATCAGAGTACACATCCACTGAATTCCTTAGTAAATAATCATCTGTTATATGGATGTTTTTGTTTGATCTCCGTGAAAATTTTGAGATACCATTAGGCTGTCTTCACTAGTGTACATCGATTTTTGAAAATATCGAACGCTAGAGGCAATTTGTCCGGTCATTGCAATTGTGCCGAATTTACTCAAATGTATACCATCATATCGATAGTATGACCTTTTCAAAGGTGGTGAGCAGTCACAAAATATGATATTCTCAAGGGATTCACATCTCTTTCTCAGTTCATTGTTTATAATGGTGATTTTTCTATTTACAATGTTGTCATGTAAATATTTAGGGATTGCCAAACTGACAATTTTACAGTTGGTGCTGCTTCTAGTGTTTTGCAGCATGTCAGTGTATTTGTTAACAAAGGTTAGGGTGTCATCACGATAAACGTTGTTTGTGCCTACTTGAACCACTAAACAATCATCATTTGACAAATCTTTTGCAGTTTTTGGTAGTTTGGACAAAGCATCATCAAGTGTGAGCCCACTAGTACTTAACACAGAAATTTTCTTGTCACATAAATGGTTAGCCACACTGGAATAGGAGTCTCTCACTAAGGAATCACCAAATATTAAGACACGACTTTTTGATTGAATATCAATAAGTCCATTTGTATTGACATAAGCGGAAGAACTTGACTCTGCTGAGCTTTGTAGACCAAGGTCTTCTGTAGGTGTTGCTTTGTTACTTATGACAAACATTTCAGGATGCCCATTCATCACAGTGTGCTGTTTTCTAATAGGGTCCTGGATACAGTGAACAGTCAGTTGTATACACATATGATATAAAAATACACATATACTATAACAAGTGACCCATGGGTCATGACGCTCAGCTGACTGACATCTTGATAATAAGTCCTTGCACAGACAACTTATTAAGATAGGTGGCATCAATGTTCATGCATATTAGCTTAAGTTCATCAAGACCCATAAGCACAACAAATTTGATGACAATCCAACCAGCCTTTCATGATGAATCTGGCAATTTGTGTGTATTTTGCATTATTTCTGGGGTGCTCAAACATACCCCAAAATTCTGAGAATATAGGTCACTGTGACCCAATTTCAGTGTTCTGGGAAGAACTTTTGAGGAACTCTCAGGATATCAAGTAAGAAGATTCTGGGCCCCATGGTTATGATTTGTGCCCTACTTTGGTATCAAAATCTCAATTATTCTGGGGGGGGGGGTTACTTCTGAGCCCCATAGCTCAGACAATATGAGTGACAGAGATCTAATTTAGGTTTCCAAGGAGATTTTTCATAGCCCTCCCAGCATTTTAAGAAAAAGGATTCTAGGTCTAGTTGTTACGATTTGTGCCCTGTTAATAGATGACCGCATCTTTTAAGGTCTCAAAATAGAGAAAAAAAATAGTACAAATCGAAAAATACAGTTAGCGCCACCAGTCTGCAGAAACTGATGAAACACTCAATGATTAATATCCATGCAAAGAATCATGGTGATCAATGCATTAGTTGTTCAGATACTTGAGCTTTTGTATCAAATTTTTCATTATTCTGGGGGGTACTTCGGAGGCCCATAGCTGGAAGAATATGGGTAACAGAGACCTTATTCCAGGTTTCCAAGAAGACTTTTCATGGACCTCTCTGGATGTTAAGAGAGTAGATTCCAGGTCCAGCCGTTACGATTTGTGCCCTGTTGACAGATGACGGCATCTTTTTAGGTCTCAAAAATAGAGAAAAAAATCGTAAAAAATCGAAAAAATACAGGTGGCCCCACCAGTCTGCAGAAACTGATGAAACACTCCATGATCAATATCCATGCAAAGAATCTTGGTGATCAATACATTAGTTGTTTAGATACTTGAGCTTTTGTTTCAATTTTTTCATTATTCTGGGGGGTACTTCGGAGGCCCATAGCTGGAAGAATATGGGTAACAGAGACCTTATTCCAGGTTTCCAAGAAGACTTTTCATGGACCTCTCTGGATGTTAAGAGAGAAGATTCCAGGTCCAGCCGTTACGATTTGTGCCCTGTTGACAGATGACGGCATCTTTTTAGGTCTCAAAATAGAGAAAAAAAAATCGTTAAAAAAAATTTAAAAAATACAGATGACCCCACCAGTCTGCAGAAACTGATGAAACACTCCATGATTAATATCCATGCAAAGAATCATGGTGATCAATGCATTAGTTGTTCAGATACTTGAGCTTTTGTATCAAATTTTTCATTATTCGGGGGGGTACTTCGGAGCCCCATAGCTGGAAGAGTATAGGTAACAGGGACTTTATTCCAGGTTTCCAAGAAAACTTTTCATGGACCTCTCTGGATGTAAAGTGAGAAGATTCCAGGTCCAGCCGTTACGATTTGTGCCCTCTTAACGGAAGACGGCATCTTTTGAGGTCTCAAAAATAGAGAAAAACAAGCGACCCATGGGTCACGGCGCTCAGCTGTTTTATATATGATCACAAAATATGATTTGGAAGAGGAGGTAGGCAAAGGCTGGTTTTGTGAGGTAATATAAGCTCTATTATGAGTTGATAGTGTTTAACTCAAGTTATGCAAGATTTTGATAATATCCTTGGAGACAGGGAAAAGGATTGATGTCATTAATATTATTTACAGTTGGAAATGGTGTGCTATTATCACATAGGTTTTGACTTGGCCATAAAACTTTACCTACATTGCAGCAGAAGTATTTGAAAAGTTGAACTATCTATTAAAAATTAATAACAAATATAATGTCAAATATAATTTAAATTAAAAATAATAACAGTACCATGTTTTCTTCATCAAAATTTTTTAAATAATATAATCGAAATAAATGATTATTAAAATAATATTATAGTATATATTCATGAATGCATTTGTATTCAAACACTTTAATTTTTACCTGTATTACTATCCTTATACATGAAATTAAGGAGTACATATTCATATTTGCATTCAAATACATTTGCAAAGTACTGCACCGTGTCTGGTATTTATTCAGTTCCAGCATAGTTCTTGAGAATCCAGAATAAACAAATATCACAAATTTAAATAATGATCATAAGTACCTGGTTTTATGAATTTTATTTATATTAAAAAATAAAACTATAATATTCACTTTGGACTACCTTCACATCAATCTACACACTAGACATAGCAAGAGTCTTATGACAATTATTAACATTAAAGAAATCATAATGAGAATTTGTCTAAGATCTGATTTTTTATCATATTCAATTTTTTTTATTAAATAAAAATGTATCAGAAAAAAATTTGAAGTATCTCAGCTATGAAACCATTATATGTGTAAAAAGTAATCCAAGGATAAGAATACCCTATAAATTATACGATGAGAAAACTAGAGACGGGCAAGTTTAATTTTATTAACTGAAATATAGGAACCAGTAATATAAATTTTAAGTAATATAAATTAAATAGTCTTGTGACAGCTGTTATAGCCACGTGTCTAAATGTCATAAGTGAGACATATTGACATCTTTAATCTGTACTTGTCCGAGTAAAGTTTAAAAATTTTGACATATTTTAACTTTTTTTTAAAAATTTGAAATAAATATAAATTAACAAGCTGAAACACTTGGAAAAAACCTGGGAATTTACATTTATATTATCAACTGTATCTTTGTCAAACATTAATTTCCTTTATTTAATACCTAATAGTATAGAACAATATAATTTATTATTTTTTTTTTCATTATTAAAATTGAAAAGAAAAATACCATAGGTGACTCAATGGTGTTACTTGGAATACATTTTCATCCATCCATACAAAATCCATAAAACATCAGTAACTGCAAGGTAATTCCCTGTTAGTGTTACTCATCAACTGTTAAATTCCTTTTCTATTGATTATTTTTAAAGTTGTTCTTATAAACCTATAAAAAATTATTTATTCATTGTTTATTGTTATGCTGTTGGTCTAAACAACTAACAGATGAGCTGGGTTGGACACCTGGATCAGCTGTGGCCAGCAATAAGCTGCCTAGCTGCAAGTATATGCCCCGCGTCAAGCCTGCATAATTGGCCTGAAAGGTCAACTTGAGGACATACAGGTGACTGAAGAGGGGCTGGAAAGAGCCTGGGTCTGACATGGTCTCATAAAAACTTTAATAAAAGCTACAGCTTTTGGCCAATTTCTTTCAACTTTCAAAACTAACAAGCTGAAATCCTTATTTCTGCATGATATGAAAATTATATCTACAGTGCTTACAGGAAACAAACATGCGATGATCAAAATTAGGCAAAATTTAAGGTACTGATTTTATATTTATGCTAATAACTTATAAACTTTGAAAAGTTCAGAACTAATTTTGGGTATACAATTTAATCTTGATTATATAATATTATATCCCTGACAAAAAAATCTCTAGCTTCAGCAATTTTCATATTAAGGGAGTAAATATATTTCTTGTTTACAAAGTGCATTATGTTCCGGCCCATAACTTAAAGCAATTTCGCAATACTCACATCATTTCTGGCATGTGTATAGACTATAAATAGAACATGTATATTTTAAATGATCAAAGTCAGATCAGTGGTTTTGATATAAGCCAGTCTTGAAGTGTAACAATGAAAATGGGTTTTTAATTGAAAATTAAAGTTTTTTCTTAATATCTCAAAGGAATGAAATTCTAGTGACCAAACTTTGGTATGGTAGGGTGTTTTGGGGACATCTAACTGTATGCAAAATTTGGGAGCTGAGAGCTGGCCTGGGAAGCTAGGGAGCTGAATTGCATAACACTTGCTTAATGTAAACAATACTTTACATGGTGCTTGAAAACTGAAATAAAATCAACAGTTTTTGATCAACTGGTTTCAAATTTCAGATGTTTAGAGATAAAATGTTTATGGTAACAACCTGTGAAAATTAAATCCACAGCATTTACAGGAATAAATTGTGCCATGGTCAAATCTTGGCCAAAATTTAAGGTACTGATTTTATATTAAGAACATGTATATTTTAAATGATCAAAGTCAGATCAGTGGTTTTGATATTAGGCAGTCTTGAAGTGTAACAATGACAATGGGTTTTTAATTGAAAATTAAAGTTTTTTCTTAACATCTCAAAGGAATGAAATTCTAGTGACCAAACTTTGGTATGGTAGGGGGTTTTGGGGACATCTAACTGTATGCAAAATTTGGGAGCTGAGAGCTGGCCTGGGAAGCTAGGGAGCTGAATTGCATAACACTTGTTTAATGTAAACAATACTTTACATGGTGCTTGAAAACTGGAATAAAATCAACAGTTTTTGATCAACTGGTTTCAAATTTCAGATGTTTAGAGATGAAATGTTTATGGTAACATGCTGTGAAAATTAAATCCACAGCAGTTACAGGAATAAAATGTGCCATGGTCAAATCTTGGTCAAAATTTAAGGTACTGATTTTATATTTATGCTAAAAACTAATAAAACTTAAAAAAATCAGATCTAATTTTGGGTATACAATTGAATCTTGACTAAATATAGGTATATACCTGAAAGATTGTCTCTAGCTTCAGCAATTCTCAAGTTAAGGGAGTAAATATATTTCCTGAATTTTTACAAAGTGCATTATATTTGGGCCAATTACTTCAAGAATTAAAAAAAATATCAAATTAATTTCTCGTATGTACATAGGAAATATATAGAGGAATTAATATATTAAAAATGGTCAATACCAGGTCAGTGGTTTTGATACAAGGCAGTCTTGAAGTGTAACAATGGTTTTTTTAATGGAAAACGGAGGTTTTTCCTTAATAATTCGAAGGAACGAAGTCCTAGTGACCCAATTTTCGGTATGGTAGGAGATTTTGGGGTCATCTAATGGTATGCCGAATTTCAGATTCGTAGGTTCAACGGTTTCAAAACGTGCCAGTTTAAGGAACGGACGGCAAGACGGACGGACGGACGGACGGCAAGAAGGACAGCCGACGGACAAAAGACCACGACTATAGCTCAGATGACTTATAGTCAGCTGAGCTAAAAACGTAAGAAATCGAAAAAAAAATACAGGTGGTGCCACCAGTCTGCAGAAACTGATGAAACACTCCATGATTTACGATTTGTGCCTTGTTAACGGACATACGGCCGGATGGCCGGACGGACGACGGACAAAGAGTGATCGCTATAGCTCAGATGACTTACAGTCAGCTGAGCTAAAAACACAATATAAAAGACAAATATACTACACTTATACCAAATGGACTCGCACGACAAACTCATATATATGTGTGTGTGTGTGTGTTTGATGGGGTTCGAGAACAACACCTTGATTGGTTAAATGTCCAGACCATAAACAAAACAAGTGGCCCCTGACGCTCAGCTGAATTGTACTGGGTGCTAATTTCTTTTATTAATGTTATATATTGTCTGTGAGAATAGCCTATGGCTAATGTTACTATGTTGAAAAATGGACGGAAAATAAAAAAAATTAGGATTCATAGGAGACTTGCCAAGGCCCCCCCCCCTAGATTTTACATTAGAAGGTTCCAAGGAAAATGGATTTAATTTATGCCCTGTCTGTCGGGGGGGGGGGGGGGGGGGGCGAAATCATGTTTCTTGCCCATAACCTAATTTGCCCAGTACCTAGGCCTAATGCATACAATTTGTACCAATCTGAGGTTAAGTTACCAATATCATGTTTTTGGCCTGTCACTTGCAGGTTTCCAGTGGGATTTGCCAAGATCTCCCTGGATGTTGCGTTGGAAGATTTTAGGGTTTAGGGATACAATTTGTACCTTATCTGACTGTATTTGACATGTATTATTAGAATTAAGTTACTTAATTTCAGGATTCAAAGAAGACTTGCCAACAACCTCCCCAGACTTTTCAATAGAAGGTTCAAAGGAAAATTTATACAATTTGTACCTTGTCTGTCTGGGTGCTCAAATTCATAGTTCTTTGGCTCATAGCGCATAGAACATAGCCTGTGCACCATGACCTAATTTCTGGTTTCCAAAGAGATTTGCCTATAACCTCCATGGATGTTGCTCCCTGGATGTTGCTCCCTGGATGTTTCTAGGGCTAATTCATATATTTCCTATAGGTCGTAAAATATACATCCTAACGTGACCTAATGTCCAGGACATCTCAGAATGTTACATTAGAAGATTCCAGACCTAATAGATACAATTTGTGCCCCGTCTGATTTTCTTTGTGCTCAAGATCATGTTTTTGGCCCGTAGGTCACAAAATATAGGTCACCATGACCTAATTTCAGGTTTCAAACGAGATTTGCCTGGGACCTCCCTGGATGTACAAATGTTTCTAGGGTAAACAGATACGATTTGTGCCCATCTGACATTCAGGGTGCTCATATGACATCTTTTTCCTATAGGTCGCAGAATATAGGTCATATAACCTAATTTCAGGTTTCCAAAAACATTTTCCTAAGACCTCCCTAAATTTCATGTTAGAGGTTTCTAGACTAAATGTATACAATTTGAGCCCCTCTGACTCTCTGGGTGTCCTCAAAATCATGTTTTCGGCTCGTATGTCACAAAATATAGGTCACCATGACTTAATTTCAGGTTTCCAAGGAGATTTGCCAAGGACTTCCCTGGATGTATAGTTAGAAGTTTCTAGGCCTAATGGTTACGAATGTTAACGAACGGCGAACGACGGACAAAGGTTGACCGCTATAGCTCAGGTGACTTACAGTCAGCTGAGCTAAAAAACCCTGTAACAAAAAGTACAGAAACTTAATTCAACGTTCCTGTTGAACCAATATGACAAATCAAATCAAATACAAAGTATTATTAGACAGACTGAACATATAATCACATTTGTTTAACCTTGGTAATCAAAAATACTTGTGATTTCATTTTTAACACAATATGAAATATTGTCCGAATTCAGAGAATAGTATAAAATTGTTATGAAGTGGTCACCTTAAATATTGGTAATTAAACTTGAAACTTAAAATTCACGGAGTGACAAACATTTCAATCAAAAAATATGGATGTAAGAGTCCTGAAATTCAGACAGAGCCAAATAATATTAATGGTTACCAGACGACCGAGTATCTAATGGTAATTCGGTATGTATGGTATATTTAGCCTAAATGTACTCTCAGGAATTAGCTCTAAATTGGTTTCTATTATGAGATTAGCAAATCATGTTTATATAAGTCTGTAAATAGGACTTGCAGGTCATCTATAGCTGGATGTATGTCAAGTCTGACTTGGGATTTTCCAGAGAACTTTCATCCAATCGAATCAGATAAAGCTTTTCAGGTACATTTATAACTCTGATGTAATTGTAACCTACTTTAAGTCATCCAATAAGGTTTGGCTTTTGTGACGAAATGCAGAAATTTGGATATGTATGTCTCAGGTGTCACGTGACAGCTCTGTATCAAAACTCATGTATCGTGCATGCATGCCCATTCTGTCGGAGAGAGGCGCACACTGCACAGATACCACCCTTCTGCTGAAACAACATGTCAACTGACATGGAATAAAGTCAAGTGTCTACGATACCAACGTAGCCTTGTGTCTCTCTCTCTCATCCTGTGTTACACACATTGTAACATAATGGTGGAGAATCCGGGTACCATACCTCCCTGTTCTACCAGCTACAGACCCCCAAGAAGCCGAAGAACCAGAATGGACCAAACACAGGTGAAATTGCCTGTTCTGCCTTCACAGTGGACAACCCACCTGGAGAAAATGCTTACTACGACTGGACGAATCCCAGGCTGAAGATTAAGCCAGGTGTCTACAGCATCACAGCCTAACAACAAGAATGTCCACTCTGCTGCTGAAGGTATCAAACTTTTGCTATGAACTCTCTCTTCAAACTTTAACTTGTCTGCAGTTTTCTCAGTGCTCTGCTTGAGAAGATCAAAGACTCGCACTGTATCTTTCAACCACAGGGACACTGTTTAGCAGTATCTTGCTTTAACAGTGCCTTAAGAGAGGGGCACACACTGCACAGAGACCACCCTTCGGACCGCTGTATCAACATGTCAAGTGGAATAAAGTCAAGTGTCTACGGTACCAACCTAATCTTGTGTCTCTCTCTCAATCTGTTACACGTTGTAACAATATATTGAATGGCAATCACCATGACTCCTGTACAGGTACATGTAGTGTGCAATGATCTGTTTGGATCATTTGAACATTGATGTCAGTGCTGAACTGTCAAATATTGAAGTTTATTAAGATTACATTAGTTACAACCATTCTTTACAGTAAATTTTGTCATGACAAATGAGCACAATTAATGATTACAAAAATAAATAGTATAATTAAATGTAACATATTCATCTAATACAAAACAACGCTTAATACTACTAACCACTTTCATAGGTTTTCCCCTGCGTTAATAATCACAGAGGATCGTCGGAACCTGGCTACTGTTTCGGTGGTAGCTGCAAAGCCATAAAGATGGTCTATTACATAAGGCCGGGTGTTATCCTTAACTGGCCAGTATTTTTCCCAACCTTTACAGGACACCTACTCCACCAGAACATTACGCGCATACGCCTTTTATACACAGACATACAGAACATGAACAAGCATAAACATTTAACCCGCCTGACCTAGGACTACTATATAGGTGAATCCCTGTAGTCATATTATAGTTGTCTCATAGAACGCCCCAGACTCATACACCGTTCCATCGGCCTTTTTGAATGTCGGCGGGTTTTCTTCCGCAGTATCGTATCTCTTCGCCTTTCGTGTTTCCTTGACACTTGGTGTTGCCTGTCTCTTGGCGAGGTAAATACGTTTGTGGTCCATTGCACTGAAGGCGCGGGACGCTGTGACCGAATACTGCAGTCCACTGATAGAGAGAGAGAACAGCCTCCGTGATTTTGTGATATGTATTGGTTGAAGACTAACGTGGCCAAATAAACTTCTAACGACGCCTCCGATAAACTGTGTGTTTGTACTTCTGCACCCATTGACAATATCAAGAGGTGGAATGCTTCGCTCCAATTTTTATCGTTGGCTCCCACACCGCCTGACAGAAGTGACACAGAATTCAGATCCCTGAAGGTCGGTTCCATGAGAAATGTTATCGCTGGTGGCAACGCGTTCATGTGAACCGTCTCTTTTGCCTCTCGGGTATCCCGGTATCGGTAATCCCCGGGTATCATTCGCTTGGTCCCTCTGCCAGCTACAAAAGCTATCAGAACCAGTTGGACAAAATTTATAATATAAATAAAATATAAATTAATATAATGTTATACATATATCATATGTTTTAAAAAATATGAAATATTAAGTAATATAATGTTATATCATATAATGTTTATAGAATATAATGTATAACATGATATTTAATACAAATCAAAATATAAAGTAGTATAATTTTATATCATATAATTTTTATTTTATGTAAAAATATAAGTATTTTAAAAATACAATGCTATTTAATGTAAAATGTTTAAGATATGTACTATATAATATAATGTTAATACGATTTTATAGTTAATGAATAACAAACATTAAATTTGTATAGTATATATGTTGAATTTATATATTTTATTATATGATACTTAATATTGTCTTGTAATATTATTGTATTTAATATAAAATAAATCTATAAATATATTAATGTAAGATGTAATATAATCTAATGTAAAATATGTAAAACACAATTTAGATTACAATTTTTAATATGCAATTTTATAATATACCTAGCATTGTGTTTGTCAAATAGACCTCGCAGACGGGTCCCCATTCTTTTCTGCACACGTCCCACGCACTCTTTCTTCTTTATCTCACTACCATCGTACGGGTCGTCAAGCACCAAACGTCCCTTGCTGTCCCCATCGCCGACATAGGTGGTCCATGTATATTACAGTGTGTTTCTTTTACCGTGCGGCTAAATAGTCTTGACATTCCCTCGACTTCCATGCTTGTGGCCCTGCCTTCAGTGGTGTAAGGACAACCCTCCACGTGATCTGCCATAAAGTTGATATTCAGGGAGCCCTGCTCACTTAACTCATGTCATGGCATAGCCCATGGAACCAATTCGTCACCCATGAATGACTAGTGACAAGGCACTCGAACAAGATTTCCAGAACTTCAGTATTAGCAAGTTTCTTTGCACCTGATTTTTTAACAAGTTGCCATGAACATCTGTCAAAGTTTAATTCCAGTTCCAAATCTAAGTTTTGCTAAACTGACCGTTATTCTCTTTCCAAATTGATGTACTTCGCAAAATGGAAGTAGAATGCTTTTTCCGGTCATAACAATCTAGGAAACCGCTGATAAATGCTAGATCAGATTGTTTCCCTACAAACGAAAGGAATGGAACCAACGAAAGACGACGGGATGGCAAAGCGGCAGACCTGGAAGCAGATTTAGACGTCGATGAACAACTCGTCTTAAAATGATTATCAGGTGGGCCCCTTTGTTTCTCTTTATTTACATATTGCCAAAATACCTTCCATTATTTCATTTTCCATTATTAATCATTTTTCAGTTGATAAATTAAAATCCACATGGTATAAGTTTTTCACATTACGGGTTAACTATAATTCGTGATTACGTCACATTTAGCATCACTGATTAAGTGTTTCGGTGAGCTATCTGGCAAGGTAATATTTATTGTTGAGAGTATAATAGCCATTTAAAGTGAAAACAAGGAACACATTTACTCTGACTGGGGCAGATAACGTGCCAGCATCAGCCTTGTAGCCCCTGATTCGTTCAGGTCCTCACTCGAGCGTCTATAGAGTATAAGTATAGCGGGAGGACATCCCCGCCTCCAACTGACAGCACCTACCCAAGACCAACACCAGGACAACCCATACGAGACTGACAAGCCCCCAAAACAGTCCTTTTAGGACTACCCTAAACGGTCCTTTAAGGACCAAACCAACTTATTAAAATGGGATAAGAACCAGTAGAAAATAGTAATAGAATCACACACAACCCCTATACATACACAAAACCCACTTTCCCCGAGATCAAAATTTTAGATAGCAGGCTTTTTGAGCAACCCGCCTTAAAATGTACGAATTCCGAGCCATATAAACTCAGTCGGTAGAGCATCGGACATCTATTTCTGACGGCCAAGTGTTCATGCCCCCTATCGGTAGTGTCCTATTTTCTTCATACTTAAACAAGTCACACTGTAAAGGGGCTACAAATAACACGAACTATATCTTTCTCGACAAAGTTGAGAAGAACAAGCTGAAGACCTTGGAAAAAGTTGAGATTTTGACCAACAGATTGGCAAGTTGCGGAAACAGAATTTCCATGAACGCAGGCTGGGGCGGAGCGGCGTCCCATTTCCAGATTTGGTACAAAAACGTAGATAAAAACTTCAAATCACACTACTTCAGCTGAAAGAGCAACATTAAAACACCTGCGTACGGTACTGCTCGAATATCTGTGATTTCTTCTCCTGTTTGAGTAGTTAGACTCCAGTGGCCTACTGTTTAGCGTATGTGCAGGGTGTAAACCTGTACTGCTACGAAGTATTGATTAAACTACGTCTGCCTCGAGTTTGATGAGAACCTGCGAGTCGCTAACCCCTAACAAATGGTACATTGGGGATCCCATATGGGGATTTTTTTAAATATATGCAATGTAAAAAGGACATTTTGAGGCACCTGTCAATAACATATTAGTTTTTTTTCCTGAACTAAAATTCTCTTAAACGATTTTTCACAACGTAGTCAAGCTTTATGGGGTGGGGGTATGCATATTAACGTCTTGCCGGCTTCAATGTTTATGTCTTCATAATAAGGATATTAACTGGAAAATAACACACTGATGTCGATGGTGAAAATGCGCATCTATATTTATGATTTGCAAAATGTCACCATTTACAAGTATACTGGTGGTAAAATTATTATTAAAATTTTCAATTCGTATTTTAAACTTTTTACCAACTCCTGTGGTCTAGATAGCGCACCGGACCCAGCAGAGCACAGATCGTGAGTTCGAGTATCGGCCGAGGAGCCGTCAAATTTTTCACGTGCGATTCAACCCCAGACTGAGCTCTAAGGCCGTGCATGCCTCACTCTCAGGCGAATGCAATATTGGGGATTTCCTTGGTTTTATGACCCAGGCGAGTGCAATAACGGAAATTTAAAGACTCCTTCCGTCATTAAAGAAATATTAGGATGATATCTTTTTGTTGAGTAAATCACACAGCTATTCATTAATATCCTCGACATATGAATGGGAAAGTAATAAACTGTGGAAAATTAAATAATATAATTGCTAGGCCGTAAAAAATCTGAAAATGAAAATAAATTACGAATAAATGGGAAAAGTAATAGATAAAATGAGAGATGCTTCAGGCAAGTGTGATGATGGCAGATGGATATATTACCAGAGTGGACTGTCAGGCCAGTGTGATGATAAAAGATGTATATATAACCAGAGTGGACTGTCAGGCCAGTGTGATGATGGCAGATGGATATATAACCAGAGTGGACTGTCAGGCCAGTGTGATGATGGCAGATGGATATATAACAAGAGTGGACTGTCAGGCCAGTGTGATGACTGACAGATGGATATATAACCAGAGTGGACTGTCAGGCCAGTGTGATGACTGACAAATGGATATATAACCAAAGTGGACTGTCAGGCCAGTGTGATGATGGCATATGGATATATAACCAGAGTGGACTGTCAGGCCAGTGTGTGTGATGATGGCAGATGGATATATAACCAGAGTGGACTGTCAGGCCAGTGTGATGATGGCAGATGGATATATAACCAGAGTGGACTGTCAGGCCAGTGTGATGATGGCAGATGGATATATAACAAGAGTGGACTGTCAGGCCAGTGTGATGATGGCAAATGGATATATATAGCCAGAGTGGACTGTCAGGCCAGTGTGATGAGGGCAGATGGATATATAACCAGAGTGGACTGTCAGGCCAGTGTGATGACTGACAGATGGATATATAACCAGAGTGGACTGTCAGGCCAGTGTGATGATGGCAGATGGATTATAACCAGTGGATTGTCAGGCCAGTGTGATGAGGGCAGATGGATATATAACCAGAGTGGACTGTCAGGCCAGTGTGATGAGGGCAGATGGATATATAACCAGAGTGGACTGTCAGGCCAGTGTGATGAGGGCAGATGGATATATAACCAGAGTGGACTGTCAGGCCAGTGTGATGAGGGCAGATGGATTATAACCAGTGGACTGTCAGGCCAGTGTGATGATGGCAGATGAATTATAACCAGTGGACTGTCAGGCCAGTGTGATGAGGGCAGATGGATATATAACCAGAGTGGACTGTCAGGCCAGTGTGATGAGGGCAGATGGATTATAACCAGAGTGGACTGTCAGGCAAGTGTGATGATGGCAGATGTATATATAACCAGAGTGGACTGTCAGGCCAGTGTGATGAGGGCAGATGGATTATAACCAGAGTGGACTGTCAGGCCAGTGTGATGAGGTCAGATGGATTATAACCAGTGGACTGTCAGGCCAGTGTGATGAGGGCAGATGGATATATAACCAGAGTGGACTGTCAGGCCAGTGTGATGAGGGCAGATGGATTATAACCAGTGGACTGTCAGGCCAGTGTGATGAGGGCAGATGGATATATAACCAGAGGGGACTGTCAGGCCAGTGTGATGAGGGCAGATGGATATATAACCAGAGTGGACTGTCAGGCAAGTGTGATGAGGGCAGATGGATATATAACCAGAGTGGACTGTCAGGCCAGTGTGATGAGGGCAGATGGATATATAACCAGAGTGGACTGTCAGGCCAGTGTGATGAGGGCAGATGGATTATAACCAGTGGACTGTCAGGCCAGTGTGATGAGGGCAGATGGATATATAACCAGAGTGGACTGTCAGGCCAGTGTGATGATGGCAGATGGATATATAACCAGAGTGGACTGTCAGGCCAGTGTGTGTGATGATGGCAGATGGATTATAACCAGTGGACTGTCAGGCCAGTGTGATGATGGCAGATGTATATATAACCAGAGTGGACTGTCAGGCCAGTGTGATGAGGGCAGATGGATATTTAACCAGACTGGACTGTCAGGCCAGTGTGATGACTGACAAAAGGACATATAACCAGAGTGGACTGTAACAGCTTTTTCTGACATATTCTGCAAGCTGAAAGCTTCTGAAGTGTTTTAAATATAAAATATTTTTTTCATGACAAAAAAGTGAGCAAAAAACATCTCTATCAACATTTTATTGGCAAATCAAAAAATAATATGAAAATGGGCAGACAAAAGATATTTATTTTTTGTAACACATCTGTTCATTCATAGCGTCATCACAATGTTTAATAGTGGTCATAAATAATTGCATCATCACAATGTTTTACAGTTGTAAGAAATAAAAGTAAGACAGGTTTTAAGATACAGTAACCAGAACATTGATCATAAAGAAGCAAACAAAATCATTTGCACAGTGAACAGTGAATCCTGTCACGTTATCATCACACTTGTAAGTAATCCTGCTGCTCTCCTGTTATATTGGCCTGTTACTTAATATCCCCCATAAGGACAATTATCTAAGCAAAGTTTGTCTTAATAATGTATGTAGTGCATGGTTATATGAGTATCTTGATTAGTATAGTACAGTTACTTTTGGTTAAAAATGTACATGTCTATTTCTGTAAATAAACATAAATATATAAACAAATATGTATATACATATATTCAAAAATTATATTTGTCCATTTCTGTATATTCAAATTATTAATCATTCTCTAAAATATATTTAAACCAGCAAAACTCTGTGCAACACAAAGGATAACTTAAGTATAATCCACAATGATTCTAACAAATCAAAGTTTAATCCACAATGATTCTAACAAATCAAAGTTTAATCCACAATGAGTCTAACAAATCAAAGTTTAATCCACAATGAGTCTAACAAATCAAAGTTTAATCCACAATGAGTCTAACAAATCAAAGTTTAATCCACAATGAGTCTAACAAATCAAAGTTTAATCCACAATGAGTCTAACAAATCAAAGTTTAATCCACAATGAGTCTAACAAATCAAAGTTTAATCAACAAAGAGTCTAACAAATCAAAGTTTAATCCACAATGAGTCTAACAAATCAAAGTTTAATCCACAATGAGTCTAACAAATCAAAGTTTAATCCACAATGAGTCTAACAAATCAAAGTTTAATCCACAATGAGTCTAACAAATCAAAGTTTAATCCACAATGAGTCTAACAAATCAAAGTTTAATCCACAATGAGTCTAACAAATTAAAATATAATTGACAATGAGTCTAACGAATCAGGTTTTGCATTTAAGATATAAACAAACAGTCTGACAAACTGAATAGATGAGTGATGTACCAGGGTATGTTTAACTCAGTGTTTATATCTTATGTAAGGCCTCATACTGTATGTTTTTGTAAAACATTTGCATAACTGATTTTAATGCAGTGTTAATTAATGCAATAGATGAAAACAAATACTGGCTAGTGCCCTAAATCTGAACCAGTCCTCTTTTTTTTACATAACATGCCAACAAACATCTCTTTTCTCTAATATACTGACAGTTATCAGCTCCATTCAAAACCTTGCAAACTGTCAATTTACACTTTATATCAAATGGTCTCACACATAAAACACAAAATGTGCATCATCAGCTAACATGGCATAAAATAATTTAACATATTCCTACACACCCTGAAACTCATGAAGATTACACTAATTGGAAGTTAAAAGAGTGATCCATGTCAGAACTGAAAAAAATAAAGGAATGCTTTATATTGTACAGGGCTGAAGACAAAAAGGTGAAGAATGAAGGCCAATGAGCCCAAAACCAATTATATATAACAGTTACTTCAAATAATAAATATCTCACCAAAACACAAGCATATCTAGCCATGATTGGTTCATTCCATTCCTAATATGTGATGCAAGAGGAAAATCTGATCATCTTCGACAAACCAGTAAAGTTAATGAGAGGAATACTGAACATACAATGGCAACAGAAAATAAATGGCAAATTGGGAAAATTAAATGTTATATACTCATGCACATCACATGATAGGGAACTGTCCCTTGTAGGCAGAAATCCTCCCTAACTAGTGTGAACTCTCCCTGAAAATCCTACACAGGTGGGAATTCTCCCTTGCATGCAGGAACCCTCCCTCTCAGATGGGAACTCTCCCTTGCAGAAAGGAACCCTTTCTATAATGTTTGAATGTTCCCCTTCAGGCATGAACCCAATCTATAATGTTTTAATGTTCCCCTTCAGGCAGGAACCCTCCCTTGCAGGTAAGAACTCTCCATCTTAGGTGGGAACTCTATTACTTGTAGATGGGAACCCTGCCTTGCGGTTGCGAACTCTCCCTTGCAGATGGGAACCCTCCCTCACAGGTGGGAACTCTATTATGTGGGAACCCTCTCTTGCAGGTAGGAAATCTCCCTTGTAGGTGGGAACCTTCCTTGCAAGCAGAAATTCTATAACCTGTAGGTGGGTACCCTTCCTTACAGGTGGGGACCCTACTGTACAGGTACTTTTCTATTACTGACACATAAGATTAGCTCTACAATCAGCCAGAGTGACCTCACTGACAGCAAGTATGACCTCTACAGTCAGCCAGGATGACCTCTACAGTCATCCAGTATGACCTCTTCAGTCAGCCAGAATTACCTCTTCAGTCATCTAGAATGACCTCTACAGTCAGCCAGAATGACCTCTATGGTCAGCCAGAATGACCTCTACAGTCAGCCAGAATGACCTCTTCAGTCATCCAGAATGACCTCTACAGTCAGCCGGAGTGACCTCCACAGTCAGCCAGAGTGACCTCTCTGACAGCCAGGAGAACTCCAACATTACTAGCAAATAAACTTCTTCATACCTGTGTGACCAATACAGTCCATAAGAAGATTTACACATCCACCTATCTGAATTAACAATTACATTTGAAACTTCTTCTTTTGTGCACTGATTGAGCTGTAACAGATCATGTATGAATTATAATTAGGCAATCTAAATATTATAATGAGGCATTCTAAAAATTACCCTCTGACCTTGATATCCACTAATTGGTAACTACATGTGACAGCATGAAAAGTTGTAGCTATTTGACATATAAGGGAATCTTGTACAAAAAACTTGGGCCTTGCACTTTTTTTTATACAATATCATTATTGAGTTATGGACAATGACCAATGTTTTAAAATGTAAATGAGAAATGTTATAAGAAATATAAAACTAATAAATTGATCAACTTTGACCAACTCAATACATATTGCACATACATATTAAACCATTCTCTGACCTTGACTCTGGCTTCAGCGTATAAATGTGAGACACATTCACAGGAATCAGGTGTGCAGTCTGTAAAACATTATAAGTAACCGTGCGCTTCTTGACAAGTCAATACTTATTTTGTAAAGTATTTTAAAGTTGTTTTTGATCATATGGAAATTTTGATTTTTCATGATTAATATAAACTAAAGGTACTATCATATGCACACAGACAATACCACAGGATCATCAACTGATGCCTGTGCAAGATTGGGTCTTCCAATAAAATTGAAATTACACCTGCCCATAAGACTGACAATTACATATATTAAATATAATTTGAATGTATTATATATACCAGTGTACAGAGTTCATGATTTTATCTATGCATTGAAAAACTCTGTACAATATATTCATGGAAAGCAGCCATTTACCATAGTTTTTTATATGACTATTTCATAATGGTAATTTCTGTATTTTAAAATTTTCTCTTTACTTGTTCACAAGGAAATGTATGTATAATATACCTGACACCCGCAGCAACATAGCAAGAATGTATATGAAAAACAATACATATGTATTGTTGATTGCAATATGTATGACTCGGATCTGCAATTTATAGATAGCAGATTTAATAACATGTATTCACATACAAACCATATAGAGAATATCAGAGCTGGCTGCACAACAGAAATGCAAATAACAGTATACTGGCATAACCATAAATAGAAAATCAGAGCTGGCTGCACAACAGAAAGGCATAACACACTATACTGATTATAACCATATAGAGAATATCAGAGCAGGCTGCACAACAGAAAGGCATAACACACTATACTGATTATAACCATATAGAGAATATCAAAGCAGGCTGCACAACAGAAAGGCATAACACACTATACCGATTATTACCATATAGAGAATATCAGAGCTGTCTGCACAACAGAAAGGCATAACACACTATACCGATTATTACCATATAGAGAATATCAGAGCTGGCTGCACAACAGAAAGGCATAACACACTATACCAGTTTTAACCGTATATGTTATTTGTTTTCATAACACATATTTTTTTAAACACCTGATATCATGCAAACATTACCATAAAATTATGATCCACATAATAAAAGAATTCTGACATATATGCAGAGAGAAAAGACTGTATAACTTTATGTACAGAGGTAGTAAGTTCTGTCTGAATGGCTTGGCATGTTGCAGATCCTGCACAGCCTGTATTAAAACTGTCAGGAAAGTATAACTCAATATACTATACCAAGATACACTGCTACAGCAATCATTTTGTGGTACAAATTTGGTCTGCTTCTTACTATGTTTTGTTTATAACAAAGTGATGAACAGCCTAGTTTGTTTATTACAAAATTACGACCTGTTTAGTTTGTTTATTACAAAATGATGAACAGCCCAGTTTGTTTATTATAAGTTATGAACAGTCCAGTTTATTTATAACAAAATAATGATCAGCATAGTTTGTTAATTACAAAATACTAAACAGCCTAGTTTGTTTATTACAAAAATAATGAACAATGCAGTTTGTTAATTACAAAATGATGAACAGCCTAGTCTGTTTATAACAAAATAATGAACACCAAAGTCTGCTTATTACAAAAGGATGATCAGCATAGTTTGTTAATAATAAAATTATAAACAGCCAAGTTTGTTGAAAACAAAATAATGAACAAACCAGTTTATTAATTACAAAATGATGAACAGCCTAGTCGGTTTAATACAAAATAATAAACAGCCAAGTTTGTTCATTACAAAATAATTAACAGCCAAGTTTGTTTATTACAAAATAATGATAAGCATAGTTTGTTAATTACAAAATAATAAACAGCCTAGTGTGTTTATTACAAAATAATGAACAAACAAGTTTGTTAATTACAAAATGATGAACAGCCTAGTATGTTAATTACAAAATAATGAACAGCCAAGTTTGTTTATTACAAAATGAAGAACAGCCCAGTTTGTTAATTACAAAATAATACACAGCCTAGTTTGTTTATTACAAAATAATGAACAAACCAGTTTGTTAATTACAAAATGATGAACAGCCCAGTCTGTTTATTACAAAATAATGAACAGCCAAGTTTGTTTATTACAAAATAATGATAAGCATAGTTTGTTAATTACAAAATAATAAACAGCCCAGGTTGTTTATTACAAATTAATGAACAAAGCAGTTTGTTAATTACAAAATGATGAACAGCCTAGTCTGTTTATTACAAAATAATGAACAGCCAAGTTTGTTTATTACAAAATAATGATAAGCATAGTTTTTTAATTACAAAATAATAAACAGCCTAGTTTGTTTATTACAAATTAATGAACAAAGCAGTTTGTTAATTACAAAATGATGAACAGCCTAGTCTGTTTATTACAAAATAATTAACAGCCAAGTTTGTTTATTACAAAATAATGATAAGCATAGTTTGTTAATTACAAAATAATAAACAGCCTAGTTTGTTTATTACAAAATAATGAACAAACCAGTCTGTTAATTACAAAATGATGAACAGCCTATTCTGTTTATTACAAAATGATGAACACCCAAGTCTGCTTATTACAAAATGATAAACAGCCCAGTTTGTTCTTTACAAAAAATGAACAGCTTAGTTTATTTATTACAAAAAAATGATCAGCCTTGTTTGTTTATTACAAAATAATGAATAGCCTAGTTTGTTCATTAACTAGGGACCAATGGGTTTCAACGCTCAGCTGAATTTGTCAATAAGGATAAGTTTATGAGCTATTTCAAGGGTCCTGTGATCAGTTTGAAGCCAACCTGTCTACTAAAACTTGAGTTATCATCCATAAACTAATTTGTGAATGGATATGCTGATGACCTTGAACTTTGACCGAGTGACCCCAAAATCAAAAGGAACATACCTTCCCCTATTGGCAGGTGCACCATGGGGAGGACTGAAGGTGTGGGATGAAAAGTTTGGCTTAAAATGTATCCGCAATCTTATTACAGAAGTGGGTTGACCTTTGACCTCATGACCCGAAAATCAAAAGGGTTCTTTCATTATTGGTGGGTCATATATAACTCAAGTTTGAAATCCATCTGTCAATCCAAACTGAAAATATTCTTGAGGAAAAAAATTTGATGGTCATACAGAAAGACGAACAGATGGATGGACGGACTTATTCAAGCAAGGCCCAATAAAAAACACAAGGTTTCAGGATAAAGATGAAACCACAGTTCCAAATCTGATAGTATCAATATAATTTGTCAATCTCAAAATAAAGGAAAAAATGCATAGAAAAATGAACAATATCAGGTGACGCCACCAGTCTTCAGAAACTTGAGATACCAATCATAATTAATAAACACATTGGGTTGCAGGACACTGGATGAAACCAGGGCTGAGAAACTGACATAACTGCTGTCATTTGATGGTCAATAAAATTAGAAAAAATACAGGTGGCGCCACAAATTTTCAGAAATTTTTTTTTTGGGGGGGGGGGGGGAGGGACTTTCAGCCCCATAGCTCAGAGGATGCAGGTCACAGTGACCTAATTTCATGTTTTAAAGGAGAGTTTTAGGGACCTCACCTGGATATCCAGTTACAAGTTTCTATTATTATTGGTTACAATTTGAGCCCTGCTAACAGCCGGCTGAATGGACGACAGACAAATCACAAATTCCTATACCTCAATTGACTTTCAGTCAGCTTAGCTAAAAAAAAAATTAACTGCTTACTTCATTTATAACAAAATAATGAATGGCTTAATTTTTTGTTGTTGTAAAATATTAAACAGCCTAATTTGCTTATTATATAACTATCAAATAACTAACTTGTACCCTCATAGTATCATAGTAACACAAGTGTAAGTCATTGTTGACATGACTTGTGAAAATCCTGAGACACACTTGGACTGTTTGATGTTAGTATCCCTCCCCTCAGCCTCTCACTTTTATCAGACAACAAAAAGAAGATTCTTTTAAGGTGTGCAGAAAATATAAAGAAACCAAAATTTGATATGAAGCAATTTTTATCTGCCCATCTTAGAGTTGAAGTGATGTGGTACTCACAGTCCATCCATTCATATGTCCGTCTTTTTAATGTCAATGGATTTTCAGAAATCATCATAAAGATTTACCAATATTCTCACCTGAATTAAATTTTTAGTAAAATCCACACATTTAATTAGGTTAAAGGTCACAAGACTTACCTCATGCATATTATGCACTCTTGCAGTGCTGGTCTTAATATAGTAGAGCAGATTAAATTGTTTCAGATCAAATGTTGTATTCAGATATTGTATTCCAACTGTATTGCACTTCTGTGTATACAGAGAAATTTTTGTTAAGATATTGTTTTGGCAGCAATTATTCTTTCTTACTGAGTTATTTTCTCTTATAAATTAAGAAACACTGATAAAATCATTCTGGTGGTGCACATGCTATATATAGAATATTAGTTAATGGACCATAGACATTAGTCTCCTCCACCCCCCACGAGCCCTCTGTTCTGTGAAAAGCCGTCACTGTACAAACGTACATCTCAGCAAACACAACATGCTGCAAGTCTACTAGCTCAAAAACTCTGCTCATAATGTGGGTTTACACAAACACATATATATAGAAAAACACCATTTTAGTCCACATGATTCTCTGAAAGTGGTGTTCATTTTTTATCATGAACATACATGCACACATGTAAACAGATTTATTACCTGATTTATCATACTGGCAGCTATGGAAGCATCATGGATGCAGCAAAACTACTGCATAAATCATATAAATATAGTCAAATGATGAACATTCACCTAACATCTAATATGAACATTGATTGGTTATTTCAAAATTATGCCAGTGAATAGGAACATATCATCTATCAATTCCACATAAAATACGCAAATGAGGTTGGCTTTATGATTATGCATATGACTTGAACTGTAACTGTCTTGTGAATAAGTAAACCTTTGGAACTGAAAATTGTATTACTTTCAAGTCAGTTCAAGGAGTGACATAACAGCTTTGTAACAAAATATTTCCAGTAATAAAATCATACCAACATCTGGTGGTTACTGCTCAACTGATACAAAAAGGGATACCAAGGCTTTCCAAAAGTATCCACACTGACATTCAAATTTATAAGCAAGAATTTGCATATTCTTCACATAATGTGAAGAGCTTTGTGTGTTAATGTCAATAGCTCATGTCTAATCATAAGGTATAAACAGCCTTGAAGTTGAAGAGGAAAGAAAATAATAAGTAAACTACAGTCACTTTTGATTCTGTTAAAACAGGCTTCATCTGTTGAAGTCAGCATTGATTGTGTTAAAACAGGCTTCACCTGTCAAAGTCACCACTAATTCTGTTAAAACAGGCCTTACCTGTCAAAGTCATCACTGCAAAAAATATAAAGTACTTAAACAGCCACTAGATGTCAGCACAAAATAAACAGGGAATGATCTCTGTGACGGGTTTTGATTTTTCTTTTATAATTTTTTTTTTTTAATTTATAATTCTTGTTGTAACAAGAAAAATATTAAAATGAAAAAGGATAAAAATTGACTTCTATTTGATTTTTTTAGTGTTCTGTAAAATGTAAAATACATGAAGAATAAAATAGCTCAATCATACATAAAAAAACATTAAAAATTATTAATATATAAGTTTAATGATCCTCTAAATATTTAAAAGATTACATGGTTATCATAAACTCAAACATCATGAATTCTTTAAAATAAATGTTAATTTACACTCAAAATCACAAATTCCTTAAAAATAAAAACCTCAATATATGAAGTCAATGTAAATCATCTAATAATTTTGGCACAGATATTTAATCATTTTTGTACTAAAAATGAATAAATGAAATTTTCATTCATTTATGTTATTACCTTCAATACTGCTTAAAAAACCTGATCTGTTTTGAAAGGTGGCAATGAAATAGTGTCAGCTGAATATGGTGGGATACTCAAGTAATTAAATTCTGCTTCACCACTCTGTGACAAGCCACGTTTTTCTGTTTTTGAAAATTTTATATAATCATATACAAAACTGCATGTTTGAGTGATAACCTGAAGAGCAATAAGGATTTTATTTCTGTATCACACATTTTTTATACCTGCCTTTATTAGATTTCTATCTTTTTTTTAGCCGGTAACTTTTTTTTTACTATTGAGGATTGACCCTCCTGTACCAATCTGCTCTGTGTAATAAATGTTTGATAATAACGACTCATACTCCTCATTATAGGCATATCTGACAAGAGAGGTATGATATGTAATGTTCCCCCCTTCCCCATTTCTATTTGCTAGGCATGTCTAACAGGAAGGGTTATGAAGGGTATAGTTTTTCTCATTTCTAGGTGTGTCTGAAAGGTGTTTCTGCTGCACAACAGTGAAAACATAAATGTAAGGACTGGTTAAAATTATTTAAAGAAAGATGTTCTTCATTAATAGTAGAAAAAGCTTAAGAAAGCAAAATAACATTACTAACTAATTTTCAGATTGAGTAGTTGTAACTAAGTCAGTTTTACTTTTGACATTTGCTCCTCAACTGTTTCAATATTTAGAAAGCGACTGGCACAAGTACACATAGTCATACATTTGGAAACTTCTAAACATTTAAAAAATAGGAAATCAGACATTTTTGTAAACTGGCACAATGTCCACAATAAACCAGCCACAGTGAAAGCTAGCTCAAATTTACAGTCATAAAGCCACAGAAATCTGCTTCTGTGAAATCCAGATAAACTTGTTAAAAAAATACCCTGGCTTCAGATGGCAGCACTTCATGTAGAGAGTACATACATGTGAATAGTTACCCTGACTGACAGTCATACTACATGTACCATCTGTCAGCTACTCTGTCATAAAGAAGACCTGTAATAACTCGGCCAGTGTAAAGGTTGTACTTTATATATTTCATTATCACTCTAACATGAAGGCTGTATGTATTAAAATACATCACAGGGGCAAATGCTATCAATATAAAGATATAGCCAGTGGTGTCATAAAGGCTACCTGCTGATCACAGGACGGCAAACAGGAAAGGCAGCTGAATGGTGCTACATGTTATATATAACAGTGGTCACGAGGCAGTGCACCCCCAAGGCAACAGTGAAATGTCAGTAAATACAATGTCCACATCACATCATTAGCTGCATCAAATAAATATCCCTCTAAGTTAAACTGCATGTATACAAGTCACCATAATGCACACACATATCAAAGTAATAAAAGATGTATTTAGCAATAATGTATCAATATAAATCCACATGGATATTTATTACAAAAATCTGCCCTTCTATAAAAAGCTGTATTCTGACAACACAATTACTTGTGTCATAGCTTGTTTATAAAAGAGAAAACCTGCATTACTGGAGTGCTGAGACAGAGTGTCCTCACTGCACACACTGGTCACTGGTCTCAAGTCAAAACTTCTCAACTGATAAATGTATTGTTATCCTAGAAAAGGTTGGTACAAGTTAAATTCTCCCCTGATGTATACCTAGGTTTCTTCATTTAGTTTGCTAAACAAATACACAGGATTCTAAAAACAGCAGATGACAAAGCCACCAGTAGGACTTTAGTCAATCAACCCTTGACAATGTTTACCGGTATACAATATGTAAGTATGGCATTACATGAGAACATTACTGGGTGATCTGCTAGCCATATAAGATGTCACATGTATGGTCAGGGAATGGAATGGCTCAGAAACACAGCCCAAAGTGTGTGTGTGTGTGTGTGTGTGGGGGGGGGAGGATATGATTTGTGCCTGTGTTGTTTATGTATATATGGGACTTGCTGGATTCATTTGACATGAAAATAAAATCAATAAATGGGACATAGTCGCTTCTCCCTTATTGTGGCATCTTTCACAACATATGTTACCATTTTATGTTTGGAAAAAATCACCATTCTTCTAGTCCTAAATGTAACCCAATATGGCTCAGAATATACATATCCAAACACAAGATTTAGCTATGTCAACATTCCCTTTATCATTACCTTTATTTGGATTTGCTACTGATAGCAAATTAGAGAAATCTATCAGATTCACATTTTTTAAAATATTATTTGTAATGTGTAAGTTAAATATGACCATGATTAAAATATATCCATCAAGGGGTCCAACTCCCCTCTCCCCCTATTTCAGAGGTCATACAAAATTGAAACTTGAGTCCATTTATAATAACTATGGGCAGTCCAGATTCACTCTTTGTGTGATGTTATACTTAATTGTCAAAGGTCAAGCTGTAATTTTATTATTCATTCTCATATTGTTTAGTTAATGTATAAAATGAAATGAGACAGGGGACACTCAGTGACCTGCACCCAGTTGGTCAGGCACCACAAGCTTGTACATTTGTGAGAAATAAAGAACGGCTTATCACCCAGAGAAGTTGTCGACTATATCCAGAAGCTAACCCTAGCCCTAAGCACTGACCAAGCAAAAACCCATAACCTTGGTCAGAATATGATGAATATAAAAGTTTTCAATAACAGCATACACAAAAATCATCCTAGTTCACACATCAATATTCTTCAGACTTTAGTTTGACTTTTGGTGGATATTTCTAATATCTCAAGCTGCTCCACCTCATATACATATATCTCATGTATATTAAAATGTTTTTTTTTACATGTTTTGTACATAGGTTGTTGCTAAAATGGCAGCAGTATTACTGGCTCACAGTCAACATCAGGTCTGGACTGATGCCATCCGTTTTCTGAATTAAAACTATTTTCGTGCATCCACATGGAAATTAATCTATGAATGTTCTCCAAAACGCAAGTCCCTGAGATGACAATCTCAATGAAAATGTTATGCAATATCATGTGAATGTTCATTAAGCAGTCATCATGGCTTCAAAATATTTTTGCTTTCACAAATTTGAATTGTTCTTGATTTGGTTAGTTCACTATCCTAGTGAAACTCCCGATGAAGCCTGACCTACACTGCATACTATACTAAACATGATAAATGTGCTAAACACTCACATATATGTACTAAACATTCACACATGATAAATGTGCTACAGTCATACATGGTAAATGTACTACACTGTTAACAAATGATAAATGTACTACAGTCACATATGATAAATGACCTACACAGTCACACATAATAAATGTACTGCACAGACACACATGAAAAATGAACCTCAGTCTTACATGAAAAATGTACTACACAATCATACATGATAAATGTACTACACAGACACACATGATAAATGTACTACACAGACACACATGATAAATGTACCACACAGTTGACACATAATAAATGTACCTCAGTCATACATGATAAATGTGCTACAGTCATACATGGTAAATGTACTACACTGTTAACAAATGAATAATGTACTACAGTCACATATGATAAATGACCTACACAGTCATACATAATAAATGTACTGCACAGACACACATGAAAAATGAACCTCAGTCATACATGAAAAATGTACTACACAATCATACATGATAAATGTACTACACAGACATACATGATAAATGTACTACACAGACACACATGATAAATGTACCACACAGTTAACACATGATAAATGTACCTCAGTCATACATGATAAACGTACTAGACTTTAACACACAGTAAATGTACTAAATAGTCACACATGATAAATGTATGATACAGACACACATGATTAGTGCACCACACAGTTTACACACGATAAATTTACTACACAGTCACACATGATAAATGTACCACACTGTTAACACACAGTTATTACATGCATATGATAAATGTAATACAGTTACACATGAAAATGTACTACACATTCATACATGGTAGATGTACTACACAGTCACACATGATGAATGGAGCAAACAGTCACATATGATAAATGTACTACACAGTTAACACTCAGTTAACACATGATAAATGAACTACACAGTTAACACTCAGTTAACACATGATAAATGTACTACACAGGCACACATAATAATTGTACTACAGTCACATATGATAAATGTCCTACACAGTCACACATGATAAATGTACTACACAATTTACACACAGTTAACATGTGATAAATGTAATACACAGACACACATGATAAATGTACTAGACTTTAACACACAGTAAATGTACTAAATAGTCAGACATGATAAATGTAAGATACAGACACACATGATAAATGCACCACACAGTTTACACATGATAAATTTACTACACAGTCACATGATAAATGTACCAAACAGTAACACATGATAAAATGTACTACACAGGCACACATAATAATTGTACTACAGTCACATATGATAAATGTCCTATATGTCATGATAAACCATGGATACCATGAGACATACCAATTAATAAATAACTTTTAGAGTGTATTAGGATTGCATTTTAATATTAACACAAGTTCATTGTATCAATATTTTATCTTCAAGTGGCATACCTAAAAGAAGCAAGCAAAATGCCATGTTAGGGAAAAAATGTTCAAAGATAATTTTGACCACATCCTGTTTTAATATAAAACGCCTCAAAATGGGGCTTGCCAGAAAAGGGTGTGGTATACATCACATTTAATGATCCAGAATAGGACTTATTAGCAAAAATTTTGAGCTGCACACTGACATGCTTTCATTCATGTGCAAGTCAGATGTGTGTTGCTGCTGATTTGTCTTTAGGAGTCTGATGGGAGTGTATCTGGAGTGTTAGACCTGTGCCTGCTGGTTCATGTCTTTAGGAGTCTGATGGGAGTGTATCTGGAGTGTTAGACCTGTGCCTGCTGGTTCATGTCTTTAGGAGTCTGATGGGAGTGTATCTGGAGTGTTAGACCTGTGCCTGCTGGTTCATGTCTTTAGGAGTCTGATGGGAGTGTATCTGGAGTGTTAGACCTGTGCCTGCTGGTTCATGTCTTTAGGAGTCTGATGGGAGTGTATCTGGAGTGTTAGACCTGTGCCTGCTGGTTCATGTCTTTAGGAGTCTGATGGGAGTGTATCTGGAGTGTTAGACCTGTGCCTGCTGGTTCATGTCTTCAGGAGTCTGATTGGAGTGTATCTGGAGTGTTAGACCTGTGCCTGCTGGTTCATGTCTTTAGGAGTCTGATGGGAGTGTATCTGGAGTGTTAGACCTGTGCCTGCTGGTTCATGTCTTTAGGAGTCTGATGGGAGTGTATCTGGAGTGTTAGACCTGTGCCTGTATTTTAAAACCAGATCCTTTGAGTTTGAGTGACTTTGTGAAAGTTATGATGATGATGATGGCATTGGCATGAAAATGTGTTATGGTGAAACTGACCATTTTCATGAATAATTATTATGTATCAGCTTTTAGCATCCTACTAATAGAACACTGCTGGATTTGTTCAGCAAGCATAAACTACTGGTATATATATATATATATATATATATATATATATATATATATATATATATATATATATATATATATATATATATATATATATGAAACCATAGGTTTGAATCACAATGACTTTGATTTGTGGCACTTTAGAATTTCCTAGAAGCACCGATATCAGTGGACCTTATGGTGAGTGAGGCTGTAGTTAGCATCGTTGACACTCTGTAACGTCAGACAGAGTCGTCGTGTGAACAGCAGTAAAATAATGAGATCAATTACAGCAACCACTGCAAGTAGTCCCACAGTACCACTGAAGGTGGAGGGTGGTACATGGGTCATCAGGTAGTCCCGTCGTTCTTGAGCATCAAGAAGCAGTCCACGCATCTGATCGTAAGATCCAAGTACAGAACAAATATGAAAAAGCTGATGGCTGTGCCCAATGATGTCAAACACCCCTGGTCTCAACCTCTCCGGCATATGGCTTGAATAGAGTGCAGCTGCTGAAAAAGCAAGTCCAAATTGGCGTGTGTGCAGCCACAGGGCATTGCTATCACAGTCTCCTGCCTCACAGTAAATGATGCGGTAAATGACCGGAAGACTGTCAAACATATATGGGATTCCAAGTGAGCACAATCGTAGTATTTTCTTCCTAATGCCATGTTCCATGAAGCGTGTTTCACACATCATCACCATGGACACCACAGCATTCACCACAGCTATTGGCAGGTAGCATTTAGCAAATGTTGTTCCCATTAGGGATTTTGGGAATATGTAAGCATTGTAGGCAATAGCTGCTCCCAGCGAATATAAACTCAAGGCCATATAGTCTATAAAGAAACAAGTGTGGCGCGCAGTGTCTGACATGGTATTAAAAATGTGAGCCAATGCACTAGCTATAGGGAAAAGGCACACTGAGACCATATAAGCAAACATTGGCCACATGTATGGATCATCTATAAAGCTGATCTCTTGTGAAAGGAGGTAAAGAACCCACCAGAAATACAGACCCGGCATGAGGTGGGTCCAAACATTGAGCGTTTCGTTTGTTGGCAGAAATATACTTTTGATGCACTGTGAGGCAGTGCTATACGGGGAGCGGTACCCGGATTCTATGTACAGCTCATGGAAGTGCTCCGGCATTTCTTCCACCCGGTACAGTTGCGACTGCATCTTCTGTGTATCCATGGTTAACTGTCAATGCACCCCTGCAATGATAAAAAGAAAGTATTGTAGAGCAGGAGTTGTCAAATGATAGTGAATGATAGCATGAAGAAACACAGGCAGCATCAGATATCATGTAAAATTACAGCACCTGACATCATGAAGTAACACTCTACCAGATATCACAATGAAAAAATACTAGATATCATGAAGAAACACTATACCAGATATCATGAAGAAACACTATACCAGATATCATGAAGAAACACTAAACCAGATATCATGAAGAAACAGCACCAGATATCATGAAGAAACACAGCACCATGATGTGTAGGAACGCCTGGAGCAAATTAGAAATATTTGTTAAAGTTTGTAGGAGCTGTCATACAGTCAAGAGAAGGTGAACAAGGACAAAATGCAAACTTGATCTGTAAGTGGTCATTATGGACCCACACACGTAAAATCAGGCCAAAATCTGCAGGCATTGCGAAAAAAAGTCATTTATCATGAAAATTTCAATTTTTTATGAAATTTCTATGTTCAGGTGCTGTCATACAGTCAAAAGTTAGTGAACTGTGAACGCAAACTTGATCTGAAACTGGTCATGATCTGGCAAGGTACAATAAATCAGCTCAATATCTGCAAGCACTGCAAAAAAAAAAATCTGCACAACTGTTTGATATCAGAATGACGGAAAGTCCATACATGTGAAGTTATCATGAAAATTTCTATTTACATGAAATTTTCCGTTCTTTGGGCATCATACGGAACAAAACGCAAACTCAATCTGTAACTGGTCATGATCATGCCACGCACCAAAAATCAGACTAATATCTGCAGGTATGCGAAAAAAAGTCTGTACATGTGCAATTATCATTTTCTATGTTCAGGAGCTGTCATGCGCTCAAAAGAAGGTCAACCACTACAAAACACAAACTCGATCTGTAACTGGTCATTATGCACCCACACACCAAAAATCAGGCTAATATCTGCAGGTATGCGAAAAAAAGTCTGTACATGTGCATTTATCATGAAAATTTCAATTTTTCATGAAATTTTCTATGTTCAGGAGCCGTCATACGGTCAAAAGTAGGTCAACCGGGATAAAACGCAAACCTTAATCTGTAAGTGGTCATTATGCACCAACACACCAAAAATAAGGCCAATAACTGCAAGCATTGAGAAAAAAAGGCCATACATGTGCATTTGTCATGAAAATTTCTATTTTTCATGAAATTTTCTATGTTCAGGAGTTGTAATACAGTCAAAAGTAGGTCAACTGAGACAATACGCGAACTCGATCTGTAACTGGTCATCATCTAACCACACATCTAAAATCAGGTCAATATCTGCAGGCCTTGCGAAAAAAATTCTGTACAACTGTTTGATTTTGGAATGACAGAAGGATTGAATGACGGTATGACGGACATGGGTAAAACTACCACTTTATGGTGAGGGCATAAAAAATACTAGACATCATGAAGAAACAAGGCCTACAGGCCTAATGCGAACCTGTGAAAAGTTTAGGAGTATGAATGAAGGATTATTTTTAAAAATTAATATTGATCCTTTTAAGTCCTGAAGTCATTATGATTCCGGCAAAATGGACATTTCGGACCTGCAAGTTTCAGACTAAGATATTTTAAAACTTGAATATGGGTAGTCGACAAGCGACTATGTGTATCTGCAGAAATCAGAGGCATGTGAGGCATGGATTAAGTGGCAAGGGGAATAGAGTGAGGTGGGTTGCATATGAGCCTGGATGTCTACAGCGTAAACGTGAATGTAGGTGGTGCCACCTCACCTGTCATAAAATCGAGAAACCTGTCCAGGATGTATAAGCCTGCAAAATTTCAGGTGGATAAGTCAAACCACAGCTGAGATATGAGTGATTTTATCACAAGACAGATGAACAGATGGACGGTGTTCATAAGTGGTTGCAGGTGGCGCCACCATTTTTGCTTACGATGAAGAGCTATGTGAAATCTATACATATGCAAAATTTTGGCCCAACTTGGTTAAAAGGTTACTGAGATATGAGCTTGGATGTCTGCAGAGTAAACGTGAATGTAGGTTATGCCACCTGTCATAAAATCGTGAAAGCTGTCCAGGATGTATAAACCTGCAAAATTTCAGGTGGATAAGGTAAACCATTGCTGAGATATGAGTGATTTTATCCAAAGGCAGATGAACAGACGGGTGCTTTGCATTAATAGTTGCAGGTGGCGCCACCAGTTTTGATTATGATCAGGAGCTATGTGAGACCTATACACATGCAAAATTTTGGCCCAATCAGTCAAACAGTTCCCGAGATATGAGCTTGGATGTCTGCAGAGTAAACATGAATGTAGGTGGCGCCACCTGTCATAAATCAAGAAAGCTGTCAAGGATGTATAAACCTGCAAAATTTCAGGTGGATAATTCAAACCACTGCTGAGATATGATTGATTTTATCCCATGGCAAATTAACAGATGAACTCTGTGCATAAGTGGTTGCAGGTGGCGCAACCAGTTTTGCCTATGATGAAGAGCTACGAAAGATCTATACACATTCAAAATTTTGGCCCAATCTGTCAAACGGTTCTCGAGAAATGAGCTTGGATGTCTGCACAGTAAACGTGAATGTAGTTGGTGCCATCTGTCATAAAATTGATAAAGCTGTCCAGGATGTATAAACCTGCAAAATTTCAGGTGGATAAGTCAAACCATTGCTGAGATATGAGTGATATTATCCCAAGGCAGATGAACAGATGGGTGCTTTGCATTAATGGTTGCAGGTGGCCCCACCAGTTTTGATTATGATTAGGAGCTATGTGAGATCTAAACACATGCAAAAAAAGTGGCACCACGATTTTAGTGTATGTTATAAAGCTATCAAAGGGCTACATTTGTGCAAAATAATTAGCTTGACTGGTCAAATGGTTCCCAAGATATGCGGGTTTGTGTGGCAACAAACGCACATAAGGTGCTGGGCATCAAGGAAAGATCAGAGGTCAACCAAAAATGAGGGAGCAGCAGTTCACATGTGACCTGATGATAAACCTAATTTGCTTAAAATACAAACCAAGTTTTTTCAAACAGTACTGGTTGAAAGATGTAGTTCCAATAATCTGGGAATTCTGCATCTAAACATTGTGTCTAGATGCTGTGTCTAGACGTCTAGACACATTGTTTAGACACCCCCCCCCCCCCCCCCCCCCCGAGCCAGGTCAGTTGCCATGGTGATGTCTGGACCCCACCTGTTTGTACAGAGTGACCTCTTGACTTGGCTGCCTTTTTCAATTGGCCATAATGTTTTTTTAAAACTGTATTTACCCAATATATTCTAATAAAACTTGCAGAACCCTACCATAGAATAATTCTTGTAAAGTTTAAACCATTCAGCTGAAAAGTTTCATCATAAATCAGTGTATAAGCTAGAAGAGTTTAAAATTACATTTTCGCTTGTAAAAAACACATCAATGTAGGTGGCGCCACCAATACCTCAAAATCAGATATGACAAATGTGACAAACATTGGTATAAAATTTGGTGATTATAGCTCTAGCCGTTTTTGAGATTTTAATTTTAGTGTGCTTTTTTTGGACAGATGACTAAGTTCAACCTCCTGTAACTGGGCCAAAAATCTCTGAACTGGAACCATTTGAACAAACTTGAATGAGATTGTCCCAGGGATCATTTCTGTGAAATATTAGACAATTTGGCTCGACAGTTTCAGAGAAGAAGATTTTTAAATGTTTTTAAGCTTTTTCTCTATAAAATCTAAATTAATGCAGATACCCAATAATAAGCTCCAGGGCACCAAGTTTCACATGTGATTCATTCTTACATGTAATTTGGATCTGCTAGCTTCAACGGTTTCTGACTTACTGCCATGGACGGAGGAAAGCAAGCCCTGGCGGCGGACGGCAGACGCCTGACGATGGACAGACGACGCTACGCCATCACATAAGCTCACAGGTTCGCTAAAAATACTAGATATCATGAAGAAACACAGCACCAGATATCATGTAAAATTACAGCACCTGACATCATGAAAAAAAACACTTACCAGATATCATGAAGATTCACAGCACCAGTAACATGAATAAACACAGCATCAGATATCACAAAGAAGAAATACTGGATATCATGAAGAAACACAGCACCAGATATCATCAAAAAACACTATTCCAGATATCATGAAGAAACACAGCACCAGATCATGAAGAAACACAGCAACAGATATCATGAAGAAACACAGCACCAGATATAATAAAGAAACACAGCACCAGATATCATGAAGAAAAAATACTAGATATCATGAAGAAACACTATACTAGATATCATGAAGAAACAGCACCAGATATCATGAAAAAAATACTATTCCAGATATCATGAAGAAACACAGCACCAGATATCATGAGAAACGCAGCACGAGATAACACGAATAAACACAGCACCAGATATCATGAATAAACACAGCAACAGATACCATGAATAAACACAGCACCAGATCATGAAGAAACACAGCACCAGATATCATGAAGAAACACAGCACCAAATATCATGAAGAAACACAGCACCAGATATCATGAAGAAAAAAATACTTGATATCATGAAGAAACACTACACTAGATATCATGAAGAAACAGCACCAGATATCATGAAGAAACAAAGCACCAGATATCATGAAGAAACATAGCACCAAATATCATGAAGAAACACAGCACCAGAATACATGAAGAAAAAATACTAGATATCATGAAGAAAAAATACTAGATATCATGAATAAACACAGCATTAGATATGTAACATATAATACAGCACCTGACATCATGAAGAAACACTCTACCAGATATCATGATGAAAAAATACTAGATATCATGAAAAAACACTATACCAGATATCATGAAGAAACACAGCACCAGATATCATGAAGAAACACTAGATTTCATGAAGAAACACAGGACCAGACACCATGAAGAAACACAATACCAGATATCATGAAGATACACAATACCACAGGGTAGGAATTAGGCAAAAAAATTAACATGCTCCAGAAGCACCCTTGAAACAAAACCTACATGCATCAAAAGGGTTCAACATGCACCTTGTAATACTAGTGCGAAAATTTGCTTGTTCCTGAGTTTCTGTTGCTCAAAGAATAGAACTGCAAATTTATGATTGTGATGTTTATGAAGAGAAAAAATATAAGAAACTGGACCAACATGTTTTTTATTGGTTTACAATACAGTGGAACCCCACAATTACGACCACCCTGGGGACTAAGCAAAGTGGTTGTAATTTGGGGGTGGTCGTATTTGTGAAACTCTTACCTTGGTTGCATATATCACGGCGATGTTTTTTAAATGTGTATCAGTTTGTATATATTGCATATCTTTAATGTGAATTATAACAAAATATTTTACTAAGCAGAGAACCCTTATTAGGAATGTTTTATTTTGTGAATCTGAAAAGAAAACAAAATTGTTTTATATATTTATTCATGATAAAAATATATATACATTGACACATACCTAGTGACTGATGATTAACACATAATTACACTAGAGACAATACGAAGATAACCTACTTGAACAAATTGAACATAATACGTGGCTGTCATATTTTTAGCCCTCTGCCGTAGTATATATTGCGTGCACTTGAGTTTTACCAACGCTTAACTGCTAAGCCAGTTGGCGCTGACTGCATCCTGGTGTTTCCGCCTTGATTAACACCACTTCCTCCTTCAAGGAGCGCTTTTTTCCGAGGCATGGTCACACAACAGCAAGCAATTTAAACGCAAACTGAACCAGCAGAGAAATAAACTGACAGCGATTTATCTGATAAGGCAAGACAACGGATTTGTCCCAATGCAAGCATTGTATTTATACATTTGACTGACTGCTCAATACTCAGTGTGAGTAAGGTATGAGCACATTTAGGATTAACTAGATCGTTAATTTGACCAATGAGGATCAAACATTTTGTGATGAGTAAAAATATTAAGCTCTCACCCCCGCACTTTTGGTAGCTGTAATACAGGTGATCACTAAGGGGCAATAAGCATCGCTAGCCCAAGACCCAAGGACAGTTAGCCAGGCAGACGGACTTATTATAGGTAATCAGCCGTTAGTCACCCTCTTTGATCTACAATGTACGCCTCAATGAGTCTCAGCGCGGACACCGAGTCAGGAAGGGTTACACTAGGGTTGGGAACCCTTGTTACCTTCTTTGATCTTTCGTTAAGGCGCCGGTGACAAGGCGCAGCCATTGACTCATGATAAAAGTTGTTTCAGTACTTCTCGGCGGTGGTCGCATTAGCGGGGTCGCATTAGCGCTGGGGCCAGGATACCTGGTCATAATTTTGAATTAAGGGGTGGTCGTAATTTTGAGTCATTTTTAAACATAAATAAACTAAAAAAAATTCGGGACCAAGCAAAGTGGTCGTAATTGTGGGGTGGTCGCAATATTGGGTGGTCGCAAGGTGGGGTTCCACTGTACATGCACAGAGTGCACACTTGGTATAATTTCAACCTGCACAAACAAAAACGTATATGCAAACTTGCATGTGTGCATCCTCTATTTTGCCATCTGTACCAGATATACTGAAGAAAACAAGGGACCCATGAGTCACGGCACTCAGCTGTTATTTATGATCATAAAATATAATTTTGAAGAAGGGGTAGTCAATTGTTGGTTTTGTGTGGTAGTATAAGCTGATTTAATAGGATGATGGCGTTTAACCCAAGTTATGTAAAGATTTTGATAAAATCCTTGGAGAAGGAAGAGGGCTGATCTCATTTATATTATTTTCATTTGGAAAAGGAGTGCTATTGTCACACAGGTTTTGACTTGGCCTAATAAATGTATCTACATTGCAGCAGAAGTATTAGAGAAAAAGTTCCACTATAAGTCATGTAAGCTATCATGCTTTTTACAAAAGAGTTGACTGTTATTCAATAATTACAGGTTATCTATACCCAAGAGTAGCACTAGCACAAATGATATGAGAGTTTAACTATTTATTAAAAAGTGACCCATGGCTCAGCTGACTGACATGTTGACAACATGTCCTTGCACAGACAACAAATTAAGATAATGTAGGTGGCATCACTGTTCATGCATTTTAGCTTAAGTTCATCAAGACCCATAAGCACAACAAATCTGATGACAAACCAACCGGCTTTTCATGAGGAATCTTGCAATTTGTGCTTATTTTGCATTATTTCTAGGGTGCTCAAACATACCCCCAAACTCTGAGAATATAGTTCCAGGGATCATTTCTGTGAAATATTGGACAATTTGGCTGGACAGTTTCGGAGAAGAAGATTTTTAAAGCTTTTTCAGCTTTTTCCCTATAAAATTTAAGAAAATGCAGTTAGAAAAAAAATAAACAAAATCTGATAGAGTTTTTCAGATGACTGATTATTTGCAAAAAATTTGGTGATGCTAGCTCCCTTAGCAAAAATAGAGCTTGCCACACACTGTTGCTGCAAACTTGCTGCAGCTTTGCAGCAACCTTGCAGCAAGGTCACAATTTGCCATGCAAATTAGTTTGCGGCAACCTTGCTGCAACCTATGTTCCCGCAGCCCTTTTCCTGCAGCTTACCCGCAGCCCTTTTCCCGCAGCCTTCCTGCAGCCTTTCTGCACACTTCCTGCAGCCTTCTCGCACACTTCCCACAGCCTTTCTTGCACACTTCCCGCAGCCTCTCACACTTCCCCAGCCTTTCGGCACACTTCCCGCAGCCTTCTCGCACACTTCCTGCAGCCTTTCTTGCACACTTCCCACAGCCTCTCACACTTCCCGCACACTTACACAGCCTTCTTGCATACCTCCCGCTCACTTCCCGCAGCCTTCTCGCACACTTCCTGCAGCCTTCTTGCACACTTCCCGCAGCCTTCTTGCACACTTCCTGCAGCCTTCTTGCACACTTCCTGCAGCCTTCTTGCACACTTCCCCCAGCCTCTCACACTTCCCGCAGCCTTCTTGCAGCCTTCTTGCATACTTCCCGCAGCCTTCTCCCACACTTCCTGCAGCCTTTCTTGCACACTTCCCACAGCCTCTCACACTTCCCGCACACTTACGCAGCCTTCTTGCATACCTCCCGCTCACTTCCCGCAGCCTTCTCGCACACTTCCTGCAGCCTTCTTGCACACTTCCCGCAGCCTTCTTGCACACTTCCTGCAGCCTTCTTGCACACTTCCTGCAGCCTCTCACACTTCCCACAGCCTCTCACACTTCCCGCACACTTCCCGCAGCCTTTCTTGCACACTTCCCCCAGCCTCTCACACTTCCCGCAGCCTTCTTGCAGCCTTCTTGCATACTTCCTGCACACTTCCCGCAGCCTTCTCACACACTTCCCGCAGCCTTTCTTGCACACTTCCCGCAGCCTTCTCTCACACTGCTGCAGCCTTCTTGCACACTTCCCACAGCCTTCTTTAAATATGTACTTAATTTTTATTTAAGTGATGTTGTGGCAAGAAATACGTTGTTATATTGCTTTCAATTAAAAATAAGAGAAATTTTATGAAGTTTGCAAAAGAGATATGTTTACAATATAAATTTTATTGAAAACTTCTATTATCCTCTGCCAAGCAGCTGCCACTTCTGACATTTAACTGCAATTTATCAGCATTTTTAAACATAAAACAAGAAAAGGGCACATCAGTACTTCATCAAACATGTCCACATGGGGATATGATCACTTTGTGAACATACAATTAACTTTATAATGAGAATTTAATATTAGTTTCCTTCTGTCACTTTGCGTGTAGACTACACTGCAGTACAATTTGTACAGTCAGCGCTGTGAGTTTCTGGTAATGATCCAAAAATAATATTAATATTCGGGCAACATTAAGCTACAAGATTCATACAAGGGAATCATGCATACACAATTTTTTGTATATATGAGAGGTAACAACTTCTTTCAGTGTTTGTGTCACTTGTTGATCTTTCGTTCTGGGTGGTCCGCCATGTTGCCTGTCCCGAGACGCCTTCGGGCGATGGGTAGACTTGGTCCAAACATCCTCTTGGCATGAAATAAATTTAACTTATACACTTTTTTAATTTTAAATACACAAAATACCAGTAAGGCCAAAAAAAGATATGGTTCTCTTTGCACTTTTTTTTTTAGATATTAGTATGGGTGGGTGGTTTTTTTAATCTTTTTTTTGTATCTTTCGATAAATATGTCATATGATAAGGCAAAGCATGATAATAACATTATCTTATTTTCTTAACAGGTAAAAGCACTAAATAACAAAGGAAAACTGACAGAATTACTGATGAAAAATCACTCTTATCAGTGCTTGGCAGCACTTGTTAATTCTTGCTGTGGCAGCCCTTGGGGTACAAATATGCAGTTCAAACTTACAGGTGGTAGTAACATAACACCCTCTCTTTGTCCTCCCATCAAGTGATTGTATGTTCTAATTAATCTAATGAGTCCTCTGAACATGCTGGATCTGTTGAATGTTACTCTTACTTTAGCTATTTGGCACAGATCTTCATATTTTTACAAGAGCTAACAAAGCACTGTCTTTTCCCAATTTTGCAAAAATGGCTGCCTTTCCCTCCAAAATCAGTTTAGCCAATGAGAGCAGAATAAGACAAGAAAAAGTAGAGCAAATAAAACTGAAAAAAGGCTGCGGCTAGCCGCAATCCTCCCGCAGCCTTCCTGCACACAGCATTTAGTCAACTTTATAGGACTGCAAGTAGCCACAACCCTCCCGCAGCCTTGCTGCACACAGTATTCGGATACTCCATGGGACTGCGGCTAGCCGCAACCTTCCCGCAACCTTCCAGCACAAAATTCAGATTTGCTGCACACTTTCCTGCAGCCTATGGCAGGCAGCGGGAAGCATGCAGCTAGCTGCAGCCTTCCTGCACACTCTTCTTGCAGCCTATTTTGGTTTCTGCTGTTTTTCAGCACAGTTGCAGCAAAGCAGCAGCAAACTTTTCGTTTTGCTAAGGGAGCCCCTGCCATTTTTGAAATAGCATGGTTAACGTACAGACGCTGCACAACGCCGCACCATCGCATAAGCTCACCGGTTCGCTAAAAATACAGGTGGCGCCACCAGTCTGCAAAAACTGATGTAACACTCCATGATCAATATCCATGCAAAGAATCATGGTGATCAATGCATTAGTTGTTCAGATACTTGAGCTTTTGTATCAAATTTTTCATTATTCTGGGGATACTTCAGAGCCCAATAGCTTGAAGTATATGGGTAACAGAGACCTAATTCCATGTTTCCAAGAAGACTTTTCATGGGCCTCCCTGCATGTCAAGAAAGAAGATTCTACATCCAGCGGTTACGATTTGTGCAGTGTTAACAGATCACCACATCTTTTAAGGTCTCAAAAATAGAGAAAAAAATTGTAAAAAATTGAAAAAATACAGATGGCGCCACCAGTCTGCAAAAACTGATGAAACACTTGATGATCAATATCCATGCAAAGAATCATGGTGATCAATGCATAAGTTGTTCAGATACTTGAGCTTTTGTATCAAATTTTTCATTATTCTGAGGGGTACTTCAGAGCCCCATAGCTTGAATAAACAGAGACCTAATTCCAGGTATCCAAGGAGAATTTTCATGGACCTCATTGGATGTAAAGTAAGAAGATTCCAGGTCCAGCAGTTACGATTTGTGCCTTGTTAAAGGACAGACGGCAGGACGGCCCGACGGACAACAGACAAAGGGTCATTACTATAGCTCAGATGACTTACAGTCAGCTGAGCTAAAGATTAATTGCAATCATAGAGCAAAATATAATTTTAATTAAAAAATAACAATAGCATCATCTAAAAAGATTTTTTAAAAATAATATAATTGAAATAAATGATTCTTAAAATAATATTATAAAATATATTCAAGAATGCTTTCATGAATACTTTTTGAAAGTATCTGCACTGGCATTCAAATACTTTCTTTTAACCTGTATTAGTATTTGTATTCATTTTCATTGTAGAACTATTGAATTTTTGTATCTATATTCAAATACAATTATAAAGTATTCACTCAATGTCTTGTATTTATTCAGTTTCAGTCAAACAAAACTGTTGAGAATCCAGATATACAAAATATCACAAAATTTAAATAACGATCATAAGTACCTGCTTTTATGGCTTTTATTTATAACTAGGGACCCAGGGGTCTCAATGCTCAGCTGAATTTGTCTATAAGGATATTTTAAAAGAAATTTTTCAGATTGACGGTCCTGTGACCTTAATCAATGACCTTGTGACCAAAAAATCAGAGAACTTATTATCCTTGAACTTGCAGCATTTAGATTATTGTAACAATCTTTATTTTAAAATGTAGGTCCAGTGACCTTTACCTCTGATTGGGTAACCTCAAAATGAAAAGATTTATTCCACTTTGGGCAAGTAAGCCATGTGTGAAAGATGGAAAGTTTGGGATGAAAAGTTTGATTTACAGTGCATCCACAATCAAGTTAAAGATGTGGCTCCTGTGACCTTCACCTTTGACCTCTGGACCCTAAAAATCAAAATTAAGTGGTGGGTCATTCATAAAGTTTGAAGCCAATCTATCCAAAGCAGAATTATCATCAATAAACTAATTTATGAATGGATGGGCCCTGTGACCTTGACTTTGGTCCTATGACCCTAAATCGAAGAGAATCTTCCCCTATTGGCAGGTGAGTATAATATCTTGAAAATGGAAGGTTTGTGATGAAAAGTTTGACTTGAAATGCATACACATTCCTTCTAAAAAAAGGTCATGAGACCTTGACCTTTGACCTTCAGACCCCAAAATCAGTTCTTACTTATGTGGTGAACCATATTTAAATTAAGTTTGAAACCAATGTGTCAAACCAACATGGAGATATCATCTGGAAATTAATTTGTGAATAGATTGCCCCTGTGACCTTGAATTGACCTTATGGCCCCAAATTCATTTATGCTCTCACCATACTGGCAAGTCAGCTAAATGTGCAGGATGGAAAGTTTGGGATGAAAAGCATGGCTTAAAATGCAGCCATAATCTTTTTAAATAAGTGTTTTTTTACCTAAACCTTTGCCCTCATGACCAAAAAATCATACAGGTTCTTTCTTTAGTGGTGGGCCATAAGTAAGTCATGTTTGAAATCTCGGATGTTCACTTAAACGTTTCTAGGACCAGCAGTAACAATCTGTGCCCTGCTAAAGGACGGCCAGATGGACGATGGACAAAATACTAGATATCACAAAGAAACACAGCACCAGATATCATGAAGAAACACAGCACCAGATATCTAGAACAAAGGCAGCACCAGATATCATGAAGAAATACAACACCAAATATCATGCAAAACAGAATGGCAATAATAGAGAATCACAATACCAGATATCATGAAGAAACACAGCAATATGACCCACAGCAATCTCAGCCCATGATGTCGCAGGTCATGCTTGGCAGCTGAGCATCATGACCCTTGGGTCACTTGTTTGTAGAGTCATGGAAGCTAAATAAGAAAGCCTATTTGAAACTGAGGGCTGCAATAGTCTTCTTCTGCAAAACTGTTGTTTCAACTTCTGTAACATTGCTTTAAAATTATTCTTAGGAGGCCTTTGTTTAGATTTTTACTTAAATGAATTTAGGCAGAATTATTGGACCTTTAACAATAAAAGGACAGCATCTTTTATTATTCTAAACATTTTGATACAAAATCTTATGAATATGTCAGCTTGAATAAAAAGCACTGTAGCCTGTCTTTCAGTATGTGTAAACAGATTTACAAACGAGCAAGATTGTGTCTGTATCTATAAATAGTTTGGCAGACTGCCACCTATTTCAGATTTGGCAACTGGCCAAGGGTCATTCTAGTTCTTTTTATAGCTTTAGCAGACTGTAACAGATAAGCCAACAGGTCAAGAGGTTACTGTATACATTTTATAATAAGGTGCACTATTGAAACAGCTGTCAAATTGTCAATGATATTGAAAATCAGTGAGCATCGCATGCTACACAACCAGGACCATGATGTCACTTGTTTTGTGTACATTAATGTCTGTTCTATCCATAACATGTATTACATTAAGCCCGTAATGACGCCCATACTCAATGTGTTTACTGCTTCTAGGCCATTTAGTGCTGTAAACGAGTGCCTGTGCTCATCAATACAAATTAATTTCATCCAACCATAGCCTGTATTACCTCTTCCTATAATACTTTTTCTCGATTTCATTTTATTTAAGATTTTTACCTACAAGGTCAACTTCAGCTGAGCACAGTGACCCATGGGTCCCTTTTTAAAAAATTTGTGCATTTTTTTCTCTGTTTTTGAGACCTCTAAAGATGTGGTCATCAGTTAACAGGGCACAAATCATAATCACTGGACCAAGAATCTTCTAACCTGACATAATTGGAGGTCCATGAAAAGTCTCGTAGGAAATCTGAAATAAAGTCTCTGTTACTCATATCCTCCAAGCTATGGAGCCCAAGATTACCCCCAGAATAATTGAAAATTTGATATAAAAACTCCAGTATCTGAACAATTAACGAATTGATCACCATAATTATTTTTATACATATTGATCATGGAGATTTTCATTAGTTCGTGCAGGCGTGTGTTGCCACCTGGATTTTTTTTTTAAATTTTTACTTTTTTTATCTATATTTTTGAAACCTTTAAAGGTGTAGTCATCTGTTAACAGAGCACAAATAATAACCACTGTATCTAGAATCTTTTAACTTGACATCCAGGGAGGTTCATAAAATGTCTCCTTAAAAACCTGAAATTTGGTCTCTTTTACCCATATCCTCCAAGCTTTGGGGCTCCGCAGTACCCCAGAATAATTTAAGTTTGATGCAAAAGCTCCAGTATCTGAACAACTCATGCACTAATCACCATGATATTTTGTATGCATATTGATCATGGAGTGTTTCATTAGTTCCTGCAGACTGGTGGGGCCACCTGGATTTCTTTTTTTTTAATTTGGAAGAATTTTTTCAATACTTTTGAAACCTTTAAAGATGCAGTTGTCTGTCAACAAAGCACAAATCATTACCACTTTACCTACAATCTTCTAACATGACATCCAGGGATTTCCATCAAATGTCTTCTTGGAAACCTGAAATTCGGTCTCTGTTACCCATATTTTCCAAGTATGGGGCTTATAAGCACCCTCAGAATAATTGAAAATTTGATATAAAAGCCCTAGAAACACAATACCTGACATCAGTATACCTCACATATGTCTGGTTAAAACACAGTAAATTGATGGTCTGAGCCAAAATGTATGGTTGTTGAACTATCAGTAACTTATACCATAGCTTGCTTGATACCTGTCAGTCTCAAACCGAACACCACACAGGCCAAATATAAGAACAAAATGTATAGCAAACAAGGTCACGGCACTCAGCTGATCTTGATTGGACTAATAATGTATCACCATTGTGATACTATATTGAGTTGACAAACCTTATGAATATCATGGACATGTTGGGCTATTTTAAAGGAATATAATGTAATATGTGAGTAAATGATGTATGAAATAACCTTACTGATGGATAAATATGGAGTAAATATAGGCATGGTTCATGTAAAGTATCATTCATGGTAGAAAGGTCAACTGATTAAATTTATAAAAGGAAAAACTGCAAACAAAACACATCCAGTCTGGTGTCATATATTAAAGTGCACAATAGCTATACTAATGATAATATATCGTTGTTCAAATTTACACTTGTCTCTTATGGAAAGGCAAAACTGGCTGTCATCATCATATATGAACATTGCGTGTATTCTTTATTATAGTATCAAGCATTGAAACATTTGCTGAATTAGCGTTTTTACACAAAATAGAAATATCTGAAAGCACATATGGGTAAACTATATTTTAAACATATTATCTTGAAGTCATTTGTGCAATATAATTTCATCTTATATTCTTTTATCACATATTATCCTTTATTGGACAAAATTTCTTTCTTATTGATAACACAGGCATGTGCCAATTAGAGCATGTATGGAAATTATTGTTGGTTCAAACCTTTGATGATGGAAAAAATCATTTTAGCGACTACTTTAATCCTATATGGTAATCCTACACACTTATCAACTCATAATTCCTAATTTCTTTACTATCAAAGCTGATTAAAGTCCTGTCATAAATACTGGAATTTTAAATACAACTTGATTTCACTAAACTTATTGATGCAAACATTTCATGTGAATAATTCATATAAATATATTCATGCTGAATATATAATACATTACAATTTGATGTATAATGGAAATATTTATAGGGATTAAAGTTAATGAAAATCCAGTGCATTCACCATGGTTAGCTTCTTAATTATGTATGACATATAGTAAAACCAGTATGCAATGCCCAGAGTCTTTGGGCACAGGAAACATTGGAGACTGTTGAAATGAAAGAGCCAGGCAACTAAGACAGCCCTGCTATCTTGATACCTATCTGTATTTACCTCATGGGCCAGTAACTTGAGGTAATTCTGATATCAGCCTCCCCAGATCATTAGCCTCTTTTGTTCCTGTGTCTCAGTGTCAGCTAATTAGCCGATAAACACTGATGTAACCAGATCAGTATGAGTATGTTCCAGCCTCCATTTCAGTGAAAGTGTGAAATGTAGCAAGCCCACACTTGTGTTAGTGTAGCTCTGGATAGGTGTACATTATGGAAGCTTATTACTTTATCCACATTGCAGTGGAGGCATTTGCAAAAACAGAAAATGGCCAGTATAACTTATAAGGCATACTAATTAATTACCATGCTTATTATATGCATGGATACTATTTATTCAATAATCATAGCTTACAATCCTTACCCAAGAGTGGTTTGATACAGTGCAAAGGAATATGAGGTATAAGGTACGGTGCTCTGTCATGAATTTGGAAAGTAATTGGAAAGTAAATGAAATTACATCTATTTTTGCCCTTGTAATCATTACAATTACAATTACTTGTAACTGAATGTTGTTCAATTACATATTACATTCAATTACTTGAAAAATTGTAATTTATTACAGGTATGGCAATTACACATTACATTTACCCCAACCCTGTTAAACATTGAAATTAAAAGATTCATCTTGTTTATTAGACCTGTCAATTGGAGTTGGGAGGAGAGGTCTCTGTGATTACTGCTGACTTACCTAGTGTCAGCTAGCTCTTAAAGTCAAGTTACATAACCTAACTAACTTAAGTAGTTTACACTATTCAGCCAGCTCCAGGGGTGTTTCATTCTCTGGGAGAATGACCCTGGATGGTCCCTAGTGAGAATTCTGATAATTTTGATGGAAGCTGATAGATGTGATGGTGCCACCCAAGCCGCGCAGGAATCTATGAGAAGCCGCCACCGTTTTGCCATACTGGTGACCAGAGAAAGCCACAGCAACCACAAGCCACAAAGCCCTATGCAGGCCACACCAGGCCAATAACCGCAGCAAGACTTTCTTCAATCTAGAGTGCTGAACATGTATTGAACAACCATGAGCGAATCATTGGTTTTCATCAAAAGCAGTTACATAACCAGCTCCAGGTGACCACACCAGCACTGGCATAGGCTACTGGTATGCCTGATGTAAACAGCATTAATTTAAAAAAAAAATAGTCTTCTAAACACTTGGGAAAAAAAGCTACAATTTTTCCATTTATTGCTTTCGAATTTCAGACTTAAAAGCTTCAATACATAAGTTTGCATCCTATGAAATTAAATTAACAGTGCTTACAAGTGAAAAGGTGTCACTTGATAAGTGGGGCTAAATTTTATGGAAGAGATTTTAAGTAACTTTAGAAGTTACACAGGGGGAACATCCAACAATGGAGAATAAATGGGGATAGATAGAAATCTGTGGCTGTCAAATGAGGATTACAAGAAGTCTAGTGTGATCTTGTGATATGTTTGTATGCCTTGTGTCATAAGGTTAGGTCAGTGTGACTTTGTATTCTGTATGTAAGCCTTGTGTCATCAGGTTAGGTCAGTGTGACTTTGTATTCTGTATGTAAGCCTTGTGTCATCAGGTTAGGCTAGTGTGATCTTGTATTCTGTATGTAAGCCTTGTGTCATCAGGTTAGGTCAGTGTGACTTTGTATTCTGTATGTAAGTCTTGTGTCATCAGGTTAGGTCAGTGTGACTTTGTATTCTGTATGTAAGCCTTGTGTCATCAGGTTAGGCTAGTGTGATCTTGTATTCTGTATGTAAGCCTTGTGTCATCAGGTTAGGTCAGTGTGACTTTGTATTCTGTATGTAAGTCTTGTGTCATCAGGTTAGGTCAGTGTGACTTTGTATTCTGTATGTAAGTCTTGTGTCATCAGGTTAGGTCAGTGTGACTTTGTATTCTGTGTGTAAGCCTTGTGTCATAAGGTTAGGCTGGTGTGATCTTGTATTCTGTATGTAAGCCTTGTGTCATCAGGTTAGGTCAGTGTGACTTTGTATTCTGTATGTAAGCCTTGTGTCATCAGGTTAGGTCAGTGTGACTTTGTATTCTGTATGTAAGCCTTGTGTCATCAGGTTAGGCTAGTGTGATCTTGTATTCTGTATGTAAGCCTTGTGTCATCAGGTTAGGTCAGTGTGACTTTGTATTCTGTATGTAAGTCTTGTGTCATCAGGTTAGGCTAGTGTGACTTTGTATCCTTTATGTAAGCCTTGTGTCATCAGGTTAGGCTAGTGTAACTTGTATTTTGTATGTAAAGGGGTGAACCCACCAAGGCCGACACGCATCTCGACACAGCGCGACGCAGGCTGACGCAGAAATCAGGCGACACACACCGACACTTGGTTGTGTCGGTTTGTGTCGCCTAGCGTGTCGTGAAGTGTGTCGTGCAGCCAAAATAACAAACCAATTGACCGACACACCCGCGACACACATTGGGGTTCATGACACGGAGATTATCGCGTGTTGGCCGGAAGTTGACCGTTTTAGATTATCTGTTGCAAGTGTTTAGCAATAAAGCTATAGCCACTTAATATTTTATATTTTTGAATTTTAAGACATAAACAAGACCAAGGATCCGATGACAATCGGGCTCGTTTGAGCAATACTCACATGAGCCCTGTTTTTCAGGAAATATGAGGGGGGCAATCCACCGAGTTGGGGCAAAAGCCCCGTTCATGATAATGAGGACAATATAGCCACCAGCCAGAATTTAAAAAACTTTCTCAATATCATATTCTCAAGTGTTAGCGCAACAAATTCCCTAGGTGGTTATATACCGGCCAAAGCTCTGTTTGACTAATATTCTTTGAATGATCAATGCCTTGAGGGAGGGATAAATGTTCAACAACTGAATACTATCATGACAAGCATATGATTTTCCAGAACGAATAGAAATTAATGGTGGGAAAGGGGGAGTGCAAAGGGCATAAACAAGATCGTTGTTTTAATTTTCAGTAGTCTTTCCAGTAAATGAGGTTAAGGCAACGGGGTCTGGAAAAGTTTGTACTCCACATATAACGTATTTCAAGCCTTCCTACAAACGACAAACATGGCTCATCCCGTGGTATGAGATTATATCCACCGTAAAGAGGAAGAGCTGCCCCTGCGGTTTTGCTGAGGTTTGCGTTTTGTTTTAAAGGACCTTCTTTAAAGGACCTGATACATAAAATAAAGCTTTTTTATCAGTTATTTTTAACTGATTTGGTGTTTTTTATTTAGTTTGACTTTGTATTCCATATGTAAGCCTTGTGTCATCAGGTTTGGCTAATGTGATTTTATAATATGTATGTAAGCCTTGTGTCATCAGGTTAGGTCAGTGTGAACTTGTATTCTGTATGTAAGCCTTGTGTCATCAGGTTAGGCTAGTGTGATCTTGTATTCTGTATGTAAGCCTTGTGTCATCAGGTTAGGCTAGTGTAACTTGTATTTTGTATGTAAACTCTTTGTCATTGAATTGGACCATTTATACTAGTATATATAAACAGTGGCATCAATTTTTCTTCCAGGGTGGGGGGATGACTTTGTATATATATACATACATACATATATATATATATATATATATATATATATATATATATACCTTTTTCAGCATCGCCGAAGGACATATTCATCTATAAATATATATATATATATTTAAAATATATATCTCATTATTATTATATATACTTAATCATATTTCAAATAATTATGTTTTATAAAATAAGTTATTTTGTGAATTCTAAGCAAGGTTTAGACATAACATTGTTTAATTGTTTAGTAAATGGATCAAAAGTCTTTAATTCTATTTATTAATTTATTTCATTTGCAATATTTTAATGTTATTCTCTGAAAAGTGGGGGGATGATTGCATTGACCATCCCCCCCTTGCCAAAAAGTGGGGGGTATATATACCCCCTATCCCCTCTATATTGACGCCCCTGTATATAAAATATAAAGCTGCTTTTATATATTCAGCTAACACAACCCAGATTTTCTCTATGACTGGAAAATTTAGACTCCAATCTTCTTGTAGTATTTCAGATTTCTAAAAATTACTCACCTCACTGAATCACCGAATAAGAAATGTTGCTACATACCCTCAAACTGTGAATTAAAATTGACTGGAGAGAAACACTTCCTGTTTTAAACCCAGTGTTTGTTATGACAGAACTCCTGATAATCAGTAATATATTGACTTGTTGTACAGGGCACTGCCAGTCACATGATCCATGGACAATCAGTACCAGGGAATACCTGCTCCATCAAACACCAAGACACAGGTGAAAGCTGGTGATAGACACAATGTGGTCATTTATCCACTAGTGATAAAAGTCTCTGCTAAAGAAGCATGATGACTTCTGCTTTGTCACAAACAGTGCCATGATATCCACACAACAAAAACATCTCTCTCTCATACTGGAATAACCGTAACCACACTGGTTCAAAGATAAAAACTTATACTGGGTATATAAAGTAATACAGCATCTGTACAACCAAAAAGTTCTCAAAACCTTATGTAAAGATTTACATACTGTGGTTGCCTTTTTATTCGCGAGGGTTTTAATTTCACTATATTCATGAATGTGAAATAATCGTGAATATGAAACCCCCCGGAATTAGATGCCCCATCAACTAAGATGACCTCTGAAAACAACTTCATCAGCAACCTTATATGTGCCAGTTTTTGAAACTGGCCCATGCATTTGCTGTACTCCAAGCTGTGATACATATCAACTGTGATACAAGTCATAATTAAATGACTGAACCAGTAAATAGTAAGGATTTGCAGGATTTTTTCCTAAATTTTTCATCAATACAGATCCTTCTGAACTTAGATTTTACAGGTTCTGGTGCAATCGTGAAAATGGAACCCTCTTGAAACGTTCAAAATGAAGAAATTGATATATTACAACCTCACAAATATATAAAGCAAAACACAGTATATGCACATATCTCAGGGAGCATACACCGAGAAACCTCCTAAATGAACAACAACACTCTACACTTTATCAAGGAAACCTCCTACATCTAAGTCCTCAACACTAAGTTTTATCTAGGAAAATTACACTAATTTATATATAAGATTTATCCTGGAAACCTACATTTAAGTCCTCCACACTAATTTATATATAATTATATATATTTATATATATATGAGGTTTATCAAGAAAATGTCCTAAATATAAAATCCTCCACACTAATTTATATATAAATAAATATATATATATATATATATATATATATATATATATATATATATATATATAAGATTTATCAAAGAAACTTCCTAAATCTAAGTCCTCCACACTAATTTATATAAAGGTTTTATCCTGGAAACCTCCTAAGTTAAAGTCCTAAACACAAATTTTTTCCCAGGAAACCTCCTACATTTTTGTCATGAACAATAATTTATATCGCAGAAACCTCTAAGATTTTAGTCCTAAACACTTATTTTTATTTAGGGAAATCTACATTTTGGTCAAAAACACTAATTTTTAACCAAGTAACCTCCTACATATCAGTCCTAAACACTGCAATTTTTTCCCAGGAAACCTCTACATTTTAGTCCTAAACACTACTTTTTTTCCTGGAAACCTCTACATTTTAGTCCTAAACACCACTTTTTTTCCAGGAAACCTCTACATTTTAGTCCTAAACACTACTTTTTTCCAGGAAACCTCTACATTTTAGTCCTAAACACTAATTTATATCCTGGAATCCTCCAGCATTTCAATCCTAAACACTAATTTTTTAATCCTTGAAACCTCCTAATTTCAGTCCTAAATACTAATTTTTTTTTCAGGAAACCTACATTTTTATCCTAAACACCTATATTTATCAAGGAAACCTCCTGAATTTTTGTCCCAAACACTAATATTTATCAAGGAAACATCCTACATTTTAGTGCTAAACAATTTATATAAGGATACATGCTACATTTTAGTCTTAAACACAATTTTGTTTGCAATAAAACCTCCTACATTTCAGTCCTACACACTAATTTTTATCAAGGAATCCTCCCACATTAAAGTCCTAAACACTTATTTTTATCCAGGAAACATCTTCTAATTTAGTCTGAATCACGTATTTATATCCTAATTACATATTTATATCCAGGAAACCTCCAACATATCAGTCCTAAACACTATTTTTGTATCAAGGAAATCTCTTACATTTTAGTCCTAAACACTAAATTATTTCCAGGAATCCTCCTTCATTTCAGTCCTAAACACTATTTTTGTATTGAGGAAACCTCTTATATTTTAGTCCTAAACGCTAATTTATATCCAAGAATCCTCCTACATTTCAATCATAAACACTAATTTCAGTCCTTATTAATTTATATCACAGAATCCTCCTACATTTAGTCCTAACTGTAATTTTTTCCAGGAAACGTCTTACATTTAAGTCCTAAACACTTATTTTTATCCAGGAAACCTCCAACATATCAGTCCTGAACACTAATTCATATCCAGGAAACCTCTTCTATTTGAGTCCTAAACAGTTATTTATATCAAGGAAACCTCCTACATTTCAGTCTTAAATACTTATTTATATATAAGATTTATCAAGGAAACCAGGGACATATGAGTCCTTCACTATGTTTTTTCAAGGAAACTTTCAAATATAAGTCCTCCACTATATGTTTTATCCAAGAAACCTCCTACATTTTAGTCCAAAACACAAGATTATAATTTTCATCCATGTAACCTCTAACATTTAAGTCCAAAACATTTATTTTTATCTTGGAAACTTACATTTTGGTCATAAACACTTATTTGTAACCAGGAATCCTCCTACATTTTAGTCCTAAACACTAATTTTTTTAACCAGGAAACCTCCTAAATAAAAGTCTTATTAAGATAAAAGTTTTATCCAGGTTACTTTTAACATTACCCAGTTATTCATTCTATGCTTGAAGACCGCATCATATAACATTCAACTGAATTATATTTTACTATCAAATAAAGTTGAGTTTGCCTGTCCATACACTGTTACATAGATTTTTTAAGTATAACTGTACATATCACTCAGTCCTGTGAAGTCTAACTGTACATACCCTGTCACTCAGTCCTGTGAAGCCTACTTGTAGATCCCCTGTCACTCAGTCCTGTGAAGTCTACCTGTACATACCCTGTCACTCATTCCTGTGAAGTCTACCTGTACATGCCCTGTCACTCAGTTCTATGAAGTCCACCTGTACATGCCCTGTCACTCAGTCCTGTGAAGTCTACCTGTACATACCCTGTCACTCAGTCCTGTGAAGTCTACCTGTACATGCTCTGTCACTCAGTTCTATGAAGTCCACCTGTACATGCCCTGTCACTCAGTCCTGTGAAGTCTACCTGTACATACCCTGTCACTCAGTCCTGTGAAGTCTACCTGTACATACCCTGTCACTCAGTCCTGTGAAGTCTACCTGTACATACCCTGTCACTCAGTCCTGTGAAGTCTACCTGTACATACCCTGTCACTCAGTTCTATGAAGTCCACCTGTACATGCCCTGTCACTCAGTCCTGTGAAGTCTACCTGTACATGCTCTGTCACTCAGTTCTATGAAGTCCACCTGTACATGCCCTGTCACTCAGTCCTGTTAAGTTTGCCTGTACATGCCCTGTCACTCAGTCCTGTAAGGTCAACCTGTACATACCCTGTCACTCAGTCCTGTGAAGTCTACCTGTACATACCCAGTCACTCAGTCCTGTGAAGTCTACCTGTAATACCCTGTCACTCAGCCCTGTGAAGTTTGCTTGTACATGCCCTGTCACTCAGTTCTATGAACTCTGCCTGTACATACCCTGTCACTCAGTCCTGTGAAGTCTGCCTGTATATGCCCTGTCACTCAGTTCTGTGAAGTCTACCTGTACATACCCTGTCATTCAGTCCTGTGAAGTTTACCTGTATTACCCTGTCACTCAGCCCTATGAAGTTTGCTTGTACATGCCCTGTCACTCAGTCCTGTAATGTCAACCTGTTCATACCCTGTCACTCAGACCGGTGAAGTCTACCTGTACATACCCTGTCACTCAGTCCTGTGAAGTCTGCCTGTATATGCCCTGTCACTCAATCCTGTGAAGTCTACCTGTAAAGGCCTGTCACTCAGTCCGGTGAAGTTTACCTGTATATGCCCTGTCACTCAGTCTTGTGAAGTCTACCTGTAATACCCTGTCACTCAGTCCAATGAAGTCTGCCTGTACAAACCCTGTCACTCAGTCCTATTAAGTCAACCTGTACATACCCTGTCACTCAGTCCAATGAAGTCTGCCTGTACATACCCTGTCACTCAGTCCTATGAAGTTTGCCTGTACATACCCTGTGACTCAGTCCTGTGAAGTCTACCTGTACATGCCCTGTCACCTAGTCCCATGAAGTCTGTAAGAGGCACATGGTTTGCAAGATAAATGTCACATGCCAGCAGGCTTGGACAAGTACAGGGGGTCTGTACTTGAGTACAAGTACATGTAAATCAGAATTTGTCTAGTACAAGTACACAATTTTTCAATGTACTTGAGTATAAGTACAAGTACAGGGGTCTGTACTTGAGTACTAGTAAAAGTACTTTTAATTAAAAAAAAACTAAAAAAAGCCATTTTTTTTAAATATTTATTGATAAAACAATTACCTATATTATACACACTGTTACACAGTCAGATATCAGTACTGGTACACAAAAAAGGTAGGTTGATGCTCCAATTGCTGAAAGTTTTTTTTTTGTTATTCTAGGTAGTCCAGGGTGACAGTCATTATGGCCTTTCGGCAATTATATACACTATTACACAGTCATATATCAGAACACAAAAAAGTTGCATTTGATGCTTGAACTGGTGTGTAAAACTCACAGCTGATCAGCTCAACTGTCGACCTGAGGGTTGTGTATGGTTCAGCTGTGACAACTCAAATCCAGATTTACTCACTACCAACCAGACCTGCTCAGTTACCATGGCTAATGAGCCTGGAGCATGAGCAGATGTAACCTGGGACAAATTTACTCAGCAGAACTACTGACTGGGTAGTGTTTCCACAAGCCATTCATATAATCAGGTCTGAGGATCTGAACAGTTTAGGACTGAGGTATAGGTTTGGTTCATCAGAACAACTCACAAAACAGGCTGAATTATTCAGTCTAGTGTCAGTTCTGTCTGAGTCTATCAGTCAAACATAGTGCTAAGATTTCTGTCTGACCTGAGGTCTCCTAATGTTGTGTTAATGGTAAATAGATAAGTGGCTCTGTATTCAAAATAATTTTAAAAAAATACATGAACTTGACTAGTACTTGATTTTTAAAGTACATTTTAAGCATGTACAAGTACAGTAAAAGTACAGGCCAAGTACTGAAATTGTTTGTACTTGAGTACAAGTACCAAGTACAAGTACATGTACTTAACCAAAGCCTGCATGCCAGGAATGAGTTTAGACAGGTTATCACTAACAGGCTTTACAAATGTGTTACTCAAACCAAGTGGAGCATGGTGGTGTTATTGTTTGGGAACTGGAGTTGTGACTGCAAGGTTGTGGGTTTCGTCCCTTTCTGACCACTGTCTGTGCTGAGACTCCTAGACAAAGTATTTACCACAAAGGTTGCTCTCTCAACCCAGGAGTGAATGGGTACTGATCATCAGGGCAGGCAAATGTAAAACAAATAACCTTAGTGCTTGATATGGCTGCTTGGGTTGTATGCTCCCCAGGGATCCAAAAAAAACTACAAGAATGAACAGGCCTGAAAAGACCAGGAAGGCTAAATATAAAGTCAGATGAGACAGACATTGTCAGAGATATCAGACAATAAACCCCAACCTTTACCTTTTACCTTTACCAACAGGAACCTATGTATTTAACAGATAAGCCACATGAGAAATGTGATATATATATATATATATAGCTTTTCCCTTATCACACTGTGTGAACCAGTGTCAGTAAGTACCTTCCCTGGATATTTTAAATGTGTTCATACCCATACAAAATCAGTTTCATAACCTTGACACAGGAGATTATATGCATTCAAATATACTGGTACACAGTGACTCTCTTGATAATCCCCTTAAAACCTCTGTTGTGTTTGACAGGTGGACCCATTATATCATGAATTCATTACTAACACATATATTTAAATGTAAAGTAAACATATATGTGTCACCTTTTGCACAACGTGAGAATGCTGAATCAAGATTTATGAAACAGCCATGTAAACAGATCAAGCTCGCCATAAATCTATGAAGCATTTCCGTCCTTAGGTGCACTTTATTTAGCCTTTTCTAGTTTAAAATCAAACTGACTTGAAGCAGGCATGAAATTCACAAATCTTGAATGAAGAATCCTGCAGTGACTAGACTGTCAGGCTCTATGAAGATTAAACAGACTGGTACCCTCTATATATCTGACCTGCTGAACTACTTCAGCTGCTTGTTGTAGTCTTTAACAACCAGTGGTATTACTCATAATACAGCAGTGTTTAAAAGCATATAAACAATACATGGAGTTGATTACAAGGTATCCCTTTTGGCACCAGTTAAAATTGCACTGTAACTGCTTTAGAGGGGCAGGTGTTCTGATCAATATACACTGTGCTCTCCAGTGTCAGGGTACACTGTGCTCTCTGCTGTCAGGGTACACTGCACTCTCAGTTGTCAGTGTACACTGCATTCTCAGCTGTCAGGGTACACTGTGCTCTCTGGTTCTCAGGGTACACTGTGCTCTCTGGTGTCAGGGTACACTGTGCTCTCTGGTGTCAGGGTACACTGTGCTCCCAGCTGTCAGGGTACACTGTGTTCTCTGGTGTCAGGGTACACTGTGTTCTCTGGTGTCAGGGTACACTGTGCTCTCTGGTGTCAGGGTACACTGTGCTCTCTGGTGTCAGGGTACACTGTGTTCTCTGGTGTCAGGGTACACTGTGCTCTCAGCTGTCAGGGTACACTGTGTTCTCTGGTGTCAGGGTACACTGTGTTCTCTGGTGTCAGGGTACACTGTGTTCTCAGCTGTCAGGGTACACTGCGTTCTCTGGTGTCAGGGTACACTGTGCTCCCAGCTGTCAGGGTACACTGTGTTCTTTGGTGTCAGGGTACACTGCGTTCTCTGGTGTCAGGGTACACTGTGCTCTCAGCTGTCAGGGTACACTGTGTTCTCTGGTGTCAGGGTACACTGTGCTCTCAGCTGTCAGGGTACACTGTGTTCTCTGGTGTCAGGGTACACTGTGTTCTCTGGTGTCAGGGAACACTGTGCTCTCTGGTGTCAGGGTACACTGTGTTCTCTGGTGTCAGGGTACACTGTGTTCTCTGGTGTCAGGGTACACTGTGCTCTCTGGTGTCAGGGTACACTGTGTTCTCTGGTGTCAGGGTACACTGTGCTCTCAGCTGTCAGGGTACACTGTGCTCTCTGGTGTCAGGGTACACTGTGCTCTCTGGTGTCAGGGTACACTGTGTTCTCTGGTGTCAGGGTACACTGTGTTCTCTGGTGTCAGGGTACACTGTGCTCTCTGGTGTCAGGGTACACTGTGTTCTCTGGTGTCAGGGTACACTGTGTTCTCTGGTGTCAGGGTACACTGTGTTCTTTGGTGTCAGGGTACACTGTGTTCTCTGGTGTCAGGGTACACTGTGTTCTCTGGTGTCAGGGTACACTGTGCTCTCAGCTGTCAGGGTACACTGTGCTCTCTGGTGTCAGGGTACACTGTGTTCTCTGGTGTCAGGGTACACTGTGTTCTCTGGTGTCAGGGTACACTGTGTTCTCTGGTGTCAGGGTACACTGTGTTCTCTGCTGTCAGGGTACACTGTGTTCTCTGCTGTCAGGGTACAATGCTCTCGTGTAAGGGTACACTGTGCTGTCAGGGTACACTCTGCTCTCAGCTGTCAGGGTTCAATTAAAGTTAGGAACTTGTGTGTGCTGCATATCAAAATGTTGACTTTTTGTATATTACTCAGGTAAATATAACATATATATATATATATATATATATATATATATATATATATATATATAAATGTAACATGTTCTATCTTGGTACTCAATCAGAAAGACACATACAACAACAGATACAAAATGTTTCGTGGAGGACACACAAAAGATGCTGTTCAGAAACTGTAAGAGTAGAAGTAAGTTGTAAATTTGCTGCTAACTGTAAGTCAGCTGCTACAGAAAATGACAGACATAATGACTTAGCAAACCTGTTTACTGCCAAGTGTCGGCTGGAGGAGAATTCAGTGGCTGAACCAGCAGCAAAGAAGAATGTAGTCCAGCAAAAAAATGTCTGCAAATGTGGTAAAAGCCTGTGGTACAGCCAAATCTAACCTAGACATTCTGGTGGCAAATTCTTCTATTCATGCAATATTCCATTTGCATTTGCTGAGCATCAATCATTCAGAGACATCATTCAGAGACATGTCTGCCCTGGATTTCAGCCTCCCACCAGAGAGGCTCTAAGTGGACAAATTTTGAATAACGTTACTGATGACCTCAAAACTGAGGTGAAGAAACCCCATTTTGTCCAATTTCTTCCAATGTCTCAAAGAAATACATTTCTTTCGAAAAAAACCAGCCCTGGTTATATCCCTGAACAAAAGTCTCTAGCTTCAGCAATTCTTATGTTAAGTGAGTAAATATAGTTCCTGATTTTTTTACAAGGTACATTATTTTCGGGCCCGTAACATCAACAAATTATGCTTTACTGACCTAATTTTTGTATGTACATAGGAAATGTATGAAATAATATGTGAACTAAATATGATAAAAAACAGATCAGTGGTTTTGATATTAGGCAATCCTGAAGTGTAACAAAGGGTTTTTAATGGAAAACCAAGGTTTTTCTTTAATATCTTGTCATGGTCAATATTCAGGGGATTATTCAGGGCAATCAATGCATTTATTTCCAAGATAATGGAGGTTATGTATCAAATTTTCTTTATTCTGGTGGTACTTAAAAACCCAATAGCTCAGAGGATATAGGTCACGGTGACCTTATTTCAGGTTTCCAAGGAGATTTTTTATATTATTGACCTCCCTGGATATTCAGTTACAGTCTTCTAGGTCCAATTGTGTCAAAACGTGCTAGTCTAACAGACGGACGATGGACGATAACTGATCACTAAAGTTCAGTTGACTTAGTCATCTGAGCTCAAAACTGTTAAAAATCATGACTTTTTGTGACACCAAAACCATGATTTGTAAAAAGGAACCTTTTAACCATTCAGTGATTCATATCAACTGTCTACAATAGCAATATGTATGTATAATCTACCTCTTCCATGCATTTAGCCAGACCCTTTGATACAATGAAATCCTGCAAGTGTGTCAAACAAAATTCATGCAATTTTTTACAATATTTACCCCTAGGTGGTGGCACAAGATAACCTGTAACATGTGCCTTTTGCATAATTTCTATATGGCAGCTGACAAAAAAACGTAAATTTATTAGATATAAATGTAACCATTGTAATCTACATTTATATACAGAAAGGTTGCTTACTAGATTTAAATTACAGTATAAGTGATTGTTTATGCTTCCCTGCTTTTTTAAATATAAGATTTAAGATTAAATAATCTGATAAGATAGTGATCATTATTATAACTTCATACAATATAGCATTATATAGTAGCATAGACAATCATTTTCATAAAAATCCTTCCCATCATACATAGCAGTGTTAATAAGCATGCCAAATTCCTATTGGCTGATACAACCAGATGATACCAAGAGCCCGTGTGGAGAAGAAGCAATATCTCATTTCATTTACAGTGAGTGCCCATCATTTCCTTCATACTAATCATTCAGCAGTAATTCTGGTCCCAAAGGCGTCTTAGTATCTGTATTAATAGTATTATGCAGGGGTTATATGGTGTCTTGAACATTCTTTATGCTACAAAAGGAAATATGTGCCCAAAGATATTTGAACAGTTAGAACTGTTAACAACCATCCATGAGATTAATTCTCACCGTACTGGGTTGTACCACTTGTGGGCCACCGACCTGGGTTCGACTACCAGATCAGCCCAGGATTTTCCCCTCATTTATTTGTCTTTGTAACAAAATGGGGGTTTGTCCGACGTGACGATAAAACTTTGTGGCCCAGGGAATAAGCTCACCAAAGAGTGACTCCTGGGGAAAAATAGTCTTGTTCTGATAGCAGAACGCTCTTAAGAGGGGGTGTGTTACGGGGTGCACATAAAAGCGGACCGAACTGTCTCACTAGTGAAGCTTGCTTTTTTAGCGAAGCGGTTGGTATGCCAGACTTGTGCAAAACGGTCCTAGGTTCGACTCCCGGATCGGCCCAGGATTTTCCCCTCACTTATTTGTCTTTGTAACAATATATACCAAAATGATATGACCTATAATTGCATTAAAATTAACCTTTCAAGGAAATATATTTTAATAATTGAATTGGTACGATTTTACAATAGGTGCAACACCAGTATTAAGATCTAATAGGAACACCTGCCACCTGAAACTGGAATTTTTAGACAAATCATCTCAGTATGCATGACGGGGGATTTTTGGAGTCAAAACCCCTCTTAACAAACAATCTTTTTTAGACAATTTTTATGCATGACACCCGTTAACCCCTCCCTGCAAAAATTCTAGATCCGCGCCTGTTAATATAGTTAACAGATTTTCTTCTGTCTTAATATGTTATATGATTCATTTATTGCTAGTACTTGCCTTATTTTTCTCTTGTGTCAGTTAGACAGTTTATTGAACCATAATGTCGCATCTGTTGTGTAATCGCTTCACTGAATTTGTTGTCAAAGCTTATATTCTTTTCTGGACACAGCCACACAGATGGGGCACTCCTTGTATACAGGAAGTTGCTATGAAATGAACATGCTGCTGGAATGCGAGCCGGTCGTTGCTACGGGAGATTTTGCCCCAACGTATCCAGAACTACAAGGCACTATTGAACTTATCTAGATCTACATAAGTTATGAGAAATAAGTGTTGACGATAAGAACATTTTGTACGTACCAGTTACATAGCCATGTTATATCCGCGTGCCTTCAGCCGGTCCGTACCCCTCAGATACCAGTGAAGGAATTATGCCAGTGGTGGCTTCCATGATGCAGGAGGACAGGGTCAAAGGTCACGCTCACCGACTGACCCGACCTGAGATAACCACTCTAAAATAGACTGGTTCCCTGATTAAACACTAGCCGGCTACAACAGAGTTGGGAACTAATAAGAGAGATGCTTAGTACATGTATATGGTATCCGAATGGCTAAAAGAAGGAAAAGACGGCGCTCGAGCGCCGTAGTCAGGACCCTCGGCCCTAGGGGTCTGACTAATTACCCCAACGGACCTAAAAACAGACCCCAACGGACCCAAATGAATTTGATTGGTGGCCAAAATACAACCAAAATGTGGATTTTTTTTATATTTCAGTTTGAAATCTTAAAAAAAAACCAGCTTGTACTGTGTTGCAAATTTGCTTAGAAATTATTAAATTTTCAAACTTTTTTTGTACAGTAGGCCTAAGTGATAATTACTGTGCATTTACATTTCTGATGCATGCGATTTTTCATAACAACAGTGTCAGCAAAGTTAAGGTAATTTGCTAAACTGCCACAAAACTGGTTTGAGACTTTTTTATTTGTTTTTTTTTTTTACCCTGACACATGAAAAAGTAAGTTTGGGGTTATTTGTCATTTGATTAAAATCAAAATTAGTGCTCAAAAATAAAAACTTGGTTAACATTCGGAGGAAAATTTGAAGGATTGTTATTTGGTTGGAACTTCCTCGTTTAATGCATGTCTTCTTATGATGAAAACTTTTAATTTAATTTAATTTTTTATGTTCATATTTTGGCCCCTTTGGGTTACCTGTCACATCCGTTTGGGTCCGTTTGGGTCCGTTGGGGTAATTAGTCAGACCCGCCCTAGGTACTCCTTCAGCAGGTAGGCCTATCCGATTGGCGGCAGCACTAAAAACAGCTTGGCAAACGGGGACTTCGTTTGCTCGCAGTATGTATCGTTTGACCCTGGTTGGCATGGTAATCAAGTTTGTTACCAAACCGATTCTTTATCAGTATTAAATGCTAAAATAACCAAGTGGCAGGTTATAAAATGCAAGTGTTATATGTGTAAACATTATAATTAAATTTCCTTTTGTATGTACTTAAGGTATGCTATAATCCGTCCCAAAACCCTTGTTCGCATTTTTTTTTTCGCGATAATAATTTTAAGAATATTCTTTAAAAATGCTCTTTGGCCTAAAGTAGATATACATATATTGCGCTTATTTTGTGTAAAGTAGTAATATATCATGTAAAATGTATTTACTTTGCAACTCTTTTGTGTTACTTATGTTGACGGACCGTGGGTGGCGTCTTCCCGGCACTGCTGAACGGTATACTCCTCCTTTGTACACGTTCCACGTCTATGGCTGCGTGTGGTGTTTGTGAGACAACAGTGACGTCTCACAAAAAAATGAAAGCAAGGTAAGGCATCATTTTCACGCAGGTATTCTGCAGAATAGCTCCTGCAACCTTAATTTGGACCAGAAAGGTTTACACTGCTTAACTTGTATGAAAAATTATCCCGGAAAAACATACGGACACGGGTACTGGGACGGACTTTACAGTACATGTCCTTCAGTAATTAATTCATCATATATTTTATGTTTTAATATATACATTCTTTAAGTGTGTTTGCTTGTATGCTCTGGTAGTTGATCAATAGACTTTGGCTAATGTTATTTTTTTTTCAAAACCGACAGAAAATAAAGACTTGTTATGTAATTTTATGTCAGATTTGTTGTGACTCTGTAGACTATAGTACATACAACCGAGCAACAGCTGGGTCTGCAAGCATACCACGTTCAGCCTTCCACCAAAAGATGTTGGTTAATAATTGTCGACTATAGTCTCGATCAAGACTGAATCGCTAGTCTACAAAGTTAACGTAATTAAACGTCTACTTAGTCAACGTAATTCAACGTCAGAAACTCCTGAGCAAGTCATCCCAGATGCATCATAATCAGAGATGTTCGACGAGCCTAAATCATATTCAGTCTGTCAGGTCCTATAATAAGGGCCGCACTAAAGATAGCCTTGGGGTTAAGTAAACGTATTCAAATCTCTTTATATTTTCATATAACATAATTGCCTATGAAAAAATATGAATATAGATTTGACATAAAATGAACCAAATTTATTCCTGGAGGAAAAAACTTTTTTCTATCTATTTTCAACAAAAAACAGGAGGTTGTGTGATTTGTTAAAAAAAAAACTAATGGCAAATCTATGAGCAATGTCAACTCGGCAGTGACGTCACACGTCCTCTGGGGAAATCCCATGTGACTAAAAATTCTAGATTTGATCAAAGCTTCAAGCCCGAGCATTTCAAACACTGTCAGCTCCAAATTATAAGGGAAGAATAAAAATAACATGTATTGCTAGATTTTAGTTATTTCTAAATTTTGCCTGTGATGTCACACTTTGCACCAGCCAATCACATCAGGGTCCAGTCTCTGTTCTGGATGAAATCTACTCTGCATACAACAAACCCACGTGCTATTACGTTTAATAACCTTCAGTTTGTGTAAGAACCACGTGCACCCTTCCGCCAGATTCTGCTCAAAACGAACCTTTTCCAGTTACTGTCAGAAAGTGTGAGACGGACGAGACTACTTGTCGAGAAACTTTGGTACATTTCAAGGAACCCTTTTTGTTTATAATTCACATGTGCAAGCTTACAAACTATTACTAATTTTTATTCAAGTATATGATACATACACTTTAACATACATTGTTCATTATGATCAGATATAAACAGTGACAATGGACAGGTCAAACATAAATAAAAAAAAATGACAAAGGTACATTACAGGAATCAAAACTTGTTGTGAGTTTGGTATATGGGTTATAGCCGTTTTCAATGTGTATGTTTTAAAAACTGTTCCACTTTTGGTTATGTGTCACTATCATACCCTTCGTCTTATATATTCTTCCGTTTTCTAAGTTTATATATGTGACCTAACTTTTATACATAGAGAACGTAAATAACTTCCCTCTACATTTACACACACATGCACACATTTTGCTTAAATTATATAATAGCAGAGTATCCAGTAGGCTATCATATGAGGTGTTTAATATAATTATTTGTTTCAGTTAAATAACCTGAGTTTTCCAGTCGTTCCAGGACTTCAAACAAATTCTTAAATGCTATTAGCATATTATGTGTTAGGTCACAGTGCTAAAATATATGTACATAAGTTTCCGTTTCTTCTCATTTTTTGCAGAAATAAACACTGTTCAGTTTTATATGATAGCGTCAAGTGTGTGCGCATATACAAGTGTGAATACACACTGAAACTTGGATCTGATCGTTTTACTATATTTTTAGTAGTAATCCATTTTACTGACGACTGATTTTATACAAGAAATTTTATCAAGTACTCATCTCTCACCATGGCAAATATCACAGCAGAAAAGGTCAGAGAAACTTTGCAATCACAAGTTTTAAGACAGTGCTATAACCAAAGGAAACTCATTTACCCTTTAACGATCGCCTTAAGTCAACTCCCGTTACGCAACAAAATGAGTGATTTGCTAACTGCCAAAAGGACGACCCGTGCAAACAACAATGAAGCCCAAACAGATTCTACATACTGCCCTACGGACTGTGAGTGCCAACATAACAATAAAACAATGATTCAGTGCACTATATACGTCACGTGGTTCCACTGTTCAAGCATTGATGATGATGAAAAAGATTTTCCCACGGCGAGGACTTTTTCTAAATGTCGCTCTCTTCCTAGCACTGTTAAGAATATTAATAAAAAACTTAACAATCTTATACAGCTACACATGGATCTCGTTAAAGTAGTGTCTACAGAATGCAATGTGATAAACTCAAAAGCGAAAATGCTCAGCTCAGGCAGGAACCATCTAAGATGACCTGTAAATCTGACCTTGACTCTTCCATATTATACCTTACAATTGACCTGCGGACCCTGTCGAGATCACGGTTTCAGACACAACTGATTATGAGGGTGACATATCCCTTCAGGATGATGATGATACATATACCTCCGTATCCCAGTCTCCACAAACTCTGCGATGTTTCCCTATCACCGAGGGAGACAAACAAATTGTTACATTTGTTACATGATTCAGCAAACTATCAGTCATGTTGCTCGAGTTGCCGATGACGTGGTCATCATTCACGTTCGGACTAATCATATTGAACAAGAAGCCACAGCTACAACTATAAAAATATTTAGAGAACTTGAGACAGTGTTGCGTAATAAAAAGGACATTACCAATTTTGTCTTTAGCTCAGTTATCAAAAGAAGGTGTACAAGCGATGGAGATAGAACATTACGACCAGTCAATGCTGCTATTGAGGTCATTTGTATCAATAATAAAATGGTATTTTTTTGACAATGTTAACATAGATAACCCTTGAATAGGGCGTGATGGCATTCATCTAAATAGGAAAGGTTGTAAAATCATGCAGGGTAATTTCGCTACACTCATAGATGTTCTCGCTAAGACTAATGCTGTGCATATTAATACCGAGTCATTAGAATTTGTTTAGCAGTACCACTCCCACTTTATCCAATCTACGTACATCAAGTTTGGACCAGTTTCGTACAATCACTACTGATGTTGATGCCTATCGTTCTGCCTCCAAAGGTACACTGTTAGCTCATCTAAATGTTCGTGGCTTGCTCCCAAAATTAGATTTGATTCGTTTAATTTTCTCGCGTCTTAGACCTCATGTTTTCACATTTACTGAATCTAGGATCGATAAAAATATAACTGATTCTGAGCTTCGTATTGATAATTAATTATACTCTCTTCAGATTTGATAGGAACCGGCAAGGTGGTGGCGTCGTCACTTATGTTTTACAATCATTGAAACCAGAGCGTATTTCCTTTAAAAGTAACGTTGTAGAAAGTGTAATTGTAAACGTCGGGATGAAAAAGATTTTAATCGGTTCAATTTTCAGACCACCTAGTGCTAATTACATTGATGAACTGTTAAAAATTGTTGGAGAAGCTGTTAGTAGTTATAAGCACGTTATTTGTTAGGCGATTTTAATATTGATTACAAATGTCACAAAAAGGTCACAACAGCAAATTAGACTTGTTAGAGAAAATTTTTGGCTTTCATCAAATAATAACCGAGCCAACCAGAGTAAGTCCGACGTCTTCTACGATTATAGATTTGATTTTAACGTCTGATCCGAATATTTCATTAACCTCAGCTGTGTATCCCTTAAGCCTAAGTGACCATTTTCTCGTTACGGCTGTAATAAATAAACAACCACAGAACAAATCTTCTAAGTCATTTTTTATTCTCGTAGCCTCCGTCGATTTGACAGGATGAAATTTATTGATGAATTACTTTCATCTACATTTCTTACTAACACCTCGCAACTTTAAATCACTTGTAAAGCAACATGCTGATCTACAGTGTCCTTTTAGTTAAAAGATAAAATAAGAGTCTTTGATCTTCTCAAGCAGAGTACTGAGAAACTACAGCCAAGTTAAAAGTTTGAAGAGAGAGTAGAGAGAGTTCTTAGCAAAAGTTTGATCCCTTCAGCAGCAGAGTGGACATTACTGATGTTAGGCTGTGATCCTGTGCCTGGATTGAAGTTCCAGTGCAGTGATGAGATGGGAGACCAGTTAATGGCACCTGTGGCTGCGAGAGGGGGATCTTCATTCTTCACCTCAGCTGGCAGCATTGTCAGTTTTTTCTGGTGCTGATGTGCTGGAAGTGAATGCCGGTTCATCTACAATACTGATACGGGACCCGGTCTCCAGCATAATGATACAAAGGTCGAGCTGAGGATGTCCCCACCTGTATCACATACAGATTGCTGATGTGCGTGGCTGATACTGTTCCAAGACCAGTTTGATTATAGAAGTCTTTATTCAATAGCAAGCGGTCTGGGACAGTCTCTCTGCTGAGAGAACTGCCCAGTTTCCCTGACTTTCTGACTCTCTCTGAGCGCACACTACAGATAGTTTTGTTACAGAGCTTTCACTTGACATACGAGACGTACATATCCATATTTCTGCATTTCGTCATAAAAGCTTAAACTGATTGGATGACTCATAAGAGGTCACAATCACATCAGAGTTGTAAGTGTACTATAAAAGTTTTCACGAGAATCTATTGGGTGAAAGTATTCTGGAAAATCCTAAGTCTAACCTGACATACATCCAGTTATAGACTGACCTACATGTCCTATATTCCTTTAAATATATGTCAAGTCACAAATATGCTTCCTACTCCATAACACATGTAAGAAGCCATAGATATGCAACCGAGGCGGAAGCCAGAAGTCCAATATATACTATATTGGTTTGATGAAACAAATTATTAGTGAATAGTGCCTTTTAGGATATTCTTGAAAAGTAAAGCCACAGCAAATTTCATAGTTACAAGTGTTAATTGCTGTTTTAACGACATCATGGGAAAGTCATTTTTTCTGTGTGTCTTTTAGCAGCATCCACAGGGTTGGTAAAGCTGCATTTACACATATTTGCATTATTTAAGGGAAACATGGCGTTAAAGACATCAGGTTGAACGTCACCTTTTATTGTTAGTGATAGGAACGAAAAAAAAATCACCTAGGATTTTATTCATCATAAAAAAAAAACAAAAATAGAACAAATTTTAAAAGGATGTACCAATAACAAAGCTTATTATTGACTGATTAGTCAATGGGATTAGCTTGCATCACCCTTCAGGATGGGGAGGGGGGGGGGGGGGGAGCATGACCCTCTGTGCCCCTCATTGAAAACGCCCCTGAGCATTGCTGGCAAAGTGTAATATCTCTTAGTAAATACCTAATAATGATTTAGTAATTGTCTGATCTTAGTTTATACAGCACTTTTGTTAATTTATAGCTAAATAATTGAAAATATTAGAACAGTAGAACTATTAAGAGGTATTTTTCAAAAGAACCCCGGGCCCCTTCTGCCTTTCTATTATCATAGGGCCTGAGACCCCCTGTGGTATTATCACTATTGTCATTGTACTCAGGCCTTCAGATGATATATGCACACCAGTGTTTTATGTAATCTTAGGCCCTTACTGCCTTGTTATTATCATTATTATAGGGCCTGGGACCCCTGTAGAACTATTATTATTCTTACTGTAGACCCTGAGGCCCGAGGAGATATTTTCAAATCAGTATTTAATGCAACCACGGCCCCTTACTTCATTATAATATTGGGGCATGTTGCCACCTTGGGAACTATTATTATTGTCATTATAGGTCCTCAGGCCCCTATGGGATAAATGCATACATGTGAATTACCTGATTGAGCACTTTTTAGAGGGCCCTAGACCCGAGTTCTCCATTTTCAGATTATTTGTATAATTGCACAGCGTCAGACCTCCAAAGTGTAATATACTGGACGTTGGAGAAATGTGGGGATGCAAGTGTATCCTGTTCAATCTATGTATATAACTATGGGGCCTCAGACCCAGTCTGTCTTATCATTTCTGTATATTATTGATGGGCCTTCTGTCCTCAGTGCATGGCATGCCATATTTGTATAATTGTTGTCCCTCAGGCCCCAGTGTCCCATTTAAGATTTCTTTTTCTGCTCAGCTGACTGTAAGTCAACTGAAGTATAAGTATGACGCTTTGTCTGTCATCCGCCCTCGTGTCCGGGTTTTGTTTAAACAAAACCTCCATTACCTTGATAATTTATGCATGGATTTTCTTGAATCTTGCCTTCAATTTTGACTATGACTAGTTTTGTAAGTTCCTGAAAACTAGTGGCGCCACCTGTATTTTTTCTTATTTTTATGAATATATATATATAGATATATATATATATATATATATATATATATATATACTATAAAATGACAGTAATCATGTCAGTTTCTCAGCTGTGGTTTCATCTATTGTCCAGAAACCTGGTGTGTTTATTGAACATGAGTGGATGCCCAAAAGTAACCACCCTTTCTGTCTGTCTGTCTGTCCATCACAAGACCTAATTATTTTAATTGATTATGGCTGCATTTTAAGGCAAGATTTTAATCCGAAACCTTCCATCTTGCGCATATAGCTGAGTTGCTAATAGGGGAAGAATAAAAATGAATTTGGGGTCACAAGATCAAAGGTCAAGGTTACATGGGCCATCTGTCCACAAATTAGTTTCAAGATGATAACTCCAGTTTGGTTTGACATATTGGTTTACAAACTTAACTTATATATGACTCACCAGTAAAGTGAGAACCTTGTCAATTTTGGGGTCACAAAATCAAAGGTCAAATTCACGGGACCCATTTCTTTAAAAAAAATGTGTTTGCATTTCAAGCCAAACTTTTCATCACAAACATTCCATGTTCAAGATATTGCCAATAGGGGAAGATTCTTTTCGTTTTTGGGGTCATAGGGTCAAAGGTCAAGGTCATATGGCCCTTCCATTTACAAATTAGTCTATGGATGATAAATCTGGTTTGGATAGACAGGTTGCCTACAAACTTGATTAATTTATTAACCCACCACTTTAGTAAGAAACTTTTTTTGATTTTCAGGGTCATTAGGGCCAAGACGAAGGTCACAGTAGCCACATCTTTAAAAGACTGTGGATGCACTGTAAATAAAGCTTTTCTTCTTTAGCACACGGCTTACCTGCCAGTGCAAGTGATCTGTAGATTTTGAGGTTACCTGGTCAGAGGTCAAGGTCCCAGAACCCATATTTTGAGAAAGCTCATAATAATATCCTTAAACATTAATACAGCTAAGATTCGAGACCCATGGATCCCTAGTTTGTATTTTTGTGGGTCCTCAGTCCCTAAACATATCCCATTCTTGTTCTGTAGTACAGTGGAGCTTGTATGCATATCCTATTTACAGTGGATGAATGTGGTCCAGTTCTATTGGGGTCAACAGCTTTTTACCTTTGGGCCCCGAAGTGTAATACATTTAATATAGAAATATAGGCACAATTGCGGTCCTGTAGCATCCACAAACTTATAACAGGGGGCCGCTGGGGTATTCCATTCAAAATCAACAAAGTGGACAAAGATCCAAGGTTTATTCCATTGCCTCAAACTCTCAATAAATCCAGTTATTACATTTCATGTTTGTATAGATAATAAATCTGAAGCAGCCAATGCATCTCTTTATGCATAAATAATCATTGTAATACCATGTTGAATAAAATGATTTGAATAATTATTCAGTTAAAACAATGAGGCTAACAAGCAACTTGTACAAGTGTATATATTAAACAGGGTTTTTTTTGCAGAATGATTAAAATTTACCAAACAAGGCAGCAGACAAAGAGGGAATAGAAAAAGAAACAGGAGAAAAAAGTGAAAGCGAAGCTGAAGCAAGAGGATAAGGCACAAGCAAAGAAGCAGAGAACTGAGGAGAAACTGAAGGAGGAGGAGAAGCAAAAGCAAGACAAGAAGCAGAATGATGAAATATGGCACCAAATGGAGACGGTGAAGCAAAAGGAAGAAGTGTCAAAGCGAAAAGAGGAGGTGAAGCAGAAGCAGGAAAAGGTTAAACAGAAGGAGGCTGTGAAGCAGAAGGAGGAGGTTAAACACACGGAGGAGGTTAAACAGGAAAGAGCGATGAAGCGAAAGGAGGAGGAGTTTAAATACAAGGAGGTAAAACAGAAGAAGAACAAGAAGCGAAAGGAGGAGAAGGTTTAACACAAGGAGGAGGTCAAGTTGGAGAATGCTTTAAGCAAAGGGCAACGTAGGAAGGTCTTAATTCTAATGCCACCTTAAAATAGTACTGTGCATTTTGCTCTCTCATGTTGTATCAGTCACAGAATTATCATCAAATTGTTTATTAAAACATTTAAACTTTTATTTTCCTTTATTCATGTTTCATGTTGAATCACTCACAGAATTATCATCAAGGCGTTACAAAGTTTATTAAAACATTTTTATAACAACAACTGAAATGTAGCATGTGACGTCAATGAATCAATCCTGTCTCTCCTGAATTTATACAACAAAACACAAATCATAAGACGGTAGAAACAAAGGCATCTTGATTTGCACATCGCATTGACTTAATCAGCTTGTGGACTGAAGATCTATGGGCCAAATGCTCTTGATAAAAAAAAAACTTCACAACCTCTGATGTCAGAATAGGTCATAGTCATCCCTAAAATTTATATTTCTAAATCCATTAAACAATCCATTATTCTACAAACTTGTAGAACAACCCATAATGGGAAACCCATAATAGCAGAGTAAAAGGATTAATGGAAAATCATAATGCCTCATTGTTGAAATCAACATCTTTGCTCATGTGTGTAGTGCATTAAGGTCTTTGTTGCTGGAGCAAAAACATTTAATTTCAAATGCAATACCGATAACAATTGATTTTTATGGCTCTCACTCAGACATTATAGGACAATCATTATCAAAGTTATGGCAGTGCTTCCAGTGTCATAAACAGTAGTCATGTTCAGCCACAAAAAGGTAATACCATGGACAGTGAATTGATAAAAAACCTATAAAACATTAGTTACAGCTGTAAAGTCACATGATTTACTTTATTTTAACAAAGGAAAATTTATTTTATCAAATGTGTAAGGTTAATTATTAGCAGGCAATAAATATTTCGGTAATTTCTGCAATGTTTGCAAAGTATTTGATATATAATTTAACACAAAGAAATGACGTGAAGGCAAAATACAAGCAAAAGTAACTTCATTAAATTATCAAACTGCCTGCTAAATTGTAAATCTGCAAAATGTGCTATTATTTCTTGTTTTATTCTGCTTTTCAAAGTACAGTAGGGATTCAGGGGGAGGGGGGTTTGGGGGTTACTACTCTCTACCGATGACCCTTTTTAAAGACAAATCTTATACATGGCGGGGGATTTTTTTAGACAATTTTTGTGCATGACCCCTCCATGCAACAAATCCTGGATCCGCCCCTGCAGTAGAAGACTTTTTCTTGTGGCACTGAGTAAAGTTGCCTTCTCCATTCACCAAGTATGATGTAGGACAGATGAAACAAAGGTATTTGAGACTTTTTCTTGTGGCATTGAGTAAAGTTGCCTTCTCCATTCACCAAGTATGATGTAGGACAGATGAAACAAAGGTATTTTGAGTTGCACCCCTTGAACAATAAAAGAAAATAACAAATCAGTTTGGTGCATGTTTCTTTGTTTACATATGTGAACATGTATCATTGGCTCGAATCATGTTAGTAGCATGAATGGTTAATTAGCTGGAACATAAATCAAATAGCTCATCCCATAAAGATGTTCCCATAAATAACATAATCCCCACCAAACACCATGTAAAACACATCATCATAATAATAACTGCATTTTAGAATGAAAATAATATTTACCTAGTGTCTATAACAGGATACATTATTTTATTAATCAAATAAAAATCACTGCAAAAATATCACAAAAGTGAAATATTCTAATAAATAAAAACCAGGAGGTATTAAACCATATGTAATTTAAATTTCTTCAATTGGTCTACAGTGAATGAAATGCTCAAACTGGGACTTGTGGGTCACAAGGTCTACCTTTCACCTGCTGACAGAGCAGTAGGATTACAGTATAACAGCAGCTTGATTGCAGTATATACTAAGGTTGCAGTATATACTGTTTTATGGTAAGGCTAGGTAGAGCCACCCTGTGTTTTTATCAGAACTAGGACACTGTTCCTCTGATCTTGATATAATTTCAACCAGACATCATTTATTTATAATCTGTTTATAATCTTTATTATAGTCTATATATATATATATTCACAAAAATACTGACTCATATCCATCCCACTAGACCTGTTCTAGTTTGTATTAACACGCTGACAGTATTTGCTATTATCCATTGTATGTACACTTTAAAAACATTGGTTCGCATAGTTTGCCAAAATATCCGAAGGTAATTTTTGAATAAAATGATGACATACAACTGGCTAACGTTATTGAGTGAAACAATTGGCACAGCCCCTATTTTCACCGACCCCGTGGCCTGTGTTTAAAAGCTCAGTTTCTAGTTTATCGCACATTTCAAATTTAAATGGTAATGTTTTCAAATTTCAGAATTTATAAGATGAGATATATGAGTAAATATGATATGAAGATTGATACAAACTTAGAGACGGGGAAATAATGTGTTCAACGTGACATAAAATTTTAAATGTAACTATATTTATTGTAAAATAAAATAATTAATATAAACATAATACAAAATTATGAGATGATTTTAATTGCACAATTAAGTTGTAAATGGAAGTTATGTTCTGATAAAAACCTTTATTTAAATAATTAAACATAAACTGGTTAAATTAATAAATAATAATACTTATAATAGGTCTGTTGGGCCCATGAGGCTCAATGATAATATTGATAATATAAGCAAGACTAAAGGGGGCCTTAGGCCCATGATAATAATAGTAAATCTGCAGGAGGCATGAGGTCAAGTATTGTTAAGCAGGAGTATTCACATATCTGGAGGGGGGGGTGTTAATAAAACTGGAGAGACCTATGGCCCTATGATAATAATAAATATAAAACTAGATTCTCAGGCACTTAGTTCATCAGTTTTGCCCCCCCCCCCCAGCCCCAACATCAAAAATTTTTATTCGGATATTTAATAGAAATTTACAAATTTGGAGCTTCAGCCACTCAGACATTTCTTTCAAGAAGATAACATACAACGTTGATAAGATTTCCTTTGTTATGTAGTGCTTTCACCTATTTAGCAAAACAGTTCTGTTTTTCGTCATTTTTTTCCCTGATCATATAATATTTTTATCGAAACACACAAAAAAAGATAAAAAAATATAAAGATAAAAAATCGCCCAAGCACACCGATTTCTCAAATTTTGCCACCCCCTGATTCCCAAATTTTAATGATAGAAATATTGGATGATTGAACAAATGATTGTTAAAAATTACCTGTAAATTTAACTTAAAATGAAATGGGATACATATTTTTTCTTATGTGGTTTACCTGGACAAAAGCACACCTGGACAATAGTCCCTCAGACAAAAGCCTCTCAGAAAATGGAACCCCCGATTAAATACATTTGTATCTTTCTTATATTTTGTTTATTGTTATATGTTTGAAATGTATATTTCATATATAAATAAATATATTTATATATATAATTACATATATTTAATTTATATTTTCATTATATATAAATATTTATAAAAAATGATGTACATATACTTAATTTTTTATAGACACACAATTAAACCCAAACACACAACCATTTATATATAAACATTATAAATTGTAAAAAGTATATTTTTTAACATAACACAATTTATATATATAACATACATGTGTTTATACATGCATATGTGACATACACGAAATGTGTAGCCACTTATGTGTTATTTTATATTTCATGCCTGAATATAAGCTTTAGTTGAAGCGTAAATTTAGGGTCCGCTGACCATTTTCACTTTTTGGGTGTAATCTACTTGCCCTGGGCCAGTGAAGGCAGTATACGCAGTTGCCTGGCGAGCGAGTGCACCTAGACCGGAACTTCCGCCCATGACGTCATGTTTCGGTTCTCGCTCGATGAAGACATCGTGTTTACTATTATTTCCTGTGTTTTTCAGGAGTGACATCTGTCTATCCAGGTCCCCTGCTTGGACCTGTAACAGATTTCTGGGGGCTCGTTCGGGATCAATGCCTACAGGCACAACGACATTGGTCCAGTGATTTCCGAACCAAGCATCAGTGTGAGACGGAGCTAGCTGTCCATTGTTACATGTTTATCATGGCAGGTAGTGAGCGGAAGAACATTGTGTGGCAGATCCGCAAGACCTTGCTTCGAATGAATGCAGATGACATGTTCACAGTCGCAACAAGTGTTGGTCAAGTTCCTGATCTTTATCCAGCTAGTCTAACCAGAGAAGACGAAGAAGGATGTTACGACTATATCCTAAGCTACGTTAACAGCAAGACCCTGTTAGAGTCAGAGGATCAGGGCATGTCCCACTTGATACATTTGCGGGACATAATCTCTGAAAACCTAGAGAGACAAGGCCACGGGTTAACCATGACTGCAAAGACAGTGACGGGTCCAGGTGCTAAAGAGCCGGAGTCGCCGGTCAACTCACTGAACCAAGGTGATGATGTTTTGGCACCAACTTCAACTAAACGGCCAACTAGTGCCACTGATAGCCGTTGTCATGGAATACCTACTGACACAAATCAAGCACCTGTGGGGATGATATCATTGAAAGACCTATCGTTTCTGCAGAGGGGAGAGTTTAAGATTCAAGGAGGCCAGATTGGTGACAGTTTAGCTGACCTGAATTATAGCACCATTTGCCAGCAGATCGATTAGGGACTCAAAGGACATTATACAACCAGCGAAATCATCCGTGGGGTACTCCGGATAATTAAACCTGGGACGTTCAAGGACTTGTTGATTAATTGGGATGATGTCACAATTGATGAACTCAAAAGTCTCCTTCGGTCTCACTTAGGTGAGAAGAGTAGCACAGAGTTGTTTCAAGAACTGATGTGTGCCCTACAGTATGAGCATGAAAGCCCACAGCAATATGTGTAACAAAACAAGCTGACACAGACGTCACGTATGAATCAAGGGCTGTCCAGGACGTTTTCTTGCACACTGTTTACCAGGGGTTAGCCGAAAAGTATAGTGACCTAAGGAGGGAACTAACGCCTCTGCTTAGGCATCCTATGCATCGATTCCAAAGCCACTGTTTAAGGAAGTGAAAGCTCACATCCAGGATCTTCAAGTCAAAGGATGGATAGTTCGGTCGAGATAACCATACTCTGCACTGGTTGTTTGCGTACGAAAGAAAGATGGTTCCCTACGCCTATGCATAGACTACTGCCTCCTTAATCAAAAGACTATGCCAGATAGACATTCACTGCCACGCATTCAAGATCTCACAGATACACGAGGTGGTTACCAGTGGTTTTCAATCCTAGATAGGGGGAAGGCCTACCACCAGGGATTCATAGCTGAAGGGTCGAGGTATATGACAGCTTTCATAACCCCTTGGAGTTTATACAAGTGGGTACGCATACCCTTCGGACTCTCAAACGCGCCAGCCGCTTTCCAGAGATACATGGAGGAGATGTTAAAGTCACTCCGAGATGAGTGTTGTATTCCATATCTAGACGATATACTTTGCTATGCTAAAACATTCGAGGACCATGTGGAAGGGCTGAGAAAGGTTCTTCGAGTTCTCCAGCAACATGGCGTGAAGCTCCGACCAGCAAAATGTGAATTGTTCAAATCTGAAATAAGATACGTTGGGCGACTTGTATCTTCTGATGGTGTCAGGATTGACCACAGAGACCTAGAGGCTGTCCTAGCATTGAAAGAAAAGACACCGGCCACAGTTGGAGATGTCCGGAAATTGTTAGGTTTTTTCAGCTACTACCGCACGTACATACAATATTTTTCACGGATCGCAAGGCAAATCTAGGAGCTTTTACAAGGAAAATGTGATAATCCAATCACCAGGGCCAAGAAGGGTAAAGGTGCCCAACTTCCATCAAAGACCCCATCCAGTTGACCACTGAACACCAGAGAACTTTAGAGAGGCTCATAGGCATTCTGACCAATCCACCAATACTTACGTATCCGAACTTTGACTTACCCTTCGTGTTACACACAGACGCTTCGGAGCAAGGGTTTGGAGCAGTCTTGTGCCAACGACAAGATGGAAAGTTGAGAATTGTCGCATTCGGTTCAAGAACCCTGTCCCCTGCCGAGGAGAATTACCATCTGCATGCCGGCAAGTTAGAATTCCTCGCCGTGAAATGGGCCATATGTGAAAAGTTCCGGGATTATCTGTACTATGCACCTCACTTCACCGTATACACTGACAATAACCCATTGACTTATGTGATGAGTACTGCAAAGCTCAATGCAGTTGGTCACAGATGGGTAGTTGAACTTTCTGATTTCCGTTTCGATATCAGGTATCGCCCTGGGAAGATCAACGCAGATGCTGACACCCTGTCCCGCCTGCCTCTTGACATACACACCTATGTTAATGAGTGCACAGAAGAGCTGTCGAGGGAAATTGTTTTCGCCACCTGGGAGGGAAGTCGAGCTGCTAGAAAAAATGATGTAGCATATGTTGCAGTCTTCAACCTGTCAACAGACAAACCTGACCACCCTAGTTGGGGACTATCAAACATTTAACGTGATGAATTGATGAGGGCCCAGAAGGCAGATCCTCACAGAGTTGATCAAATTGAAAGAAACATACACTGTACTACCAGATGATGTGCGCCGGAAAGCTACAGGCCATATCAGGAGACTAATGTTTGAGTGGGATACTCTATCGTCTGACATGTGGAGGTCCACAGTTGGTCCTACCAGGAGAGTTTAAGCCACTTGTTCTAAAATGTTTGCATAATGACATGGGTCACGCAGGGACAGAGCGAGTCATCAATTTAGCAAGGGATCGCTTCTATTGGCCATACATGAAAAGAGACATTAAAGAATATGTAACCAGAAAGTGTTCTTGCATAAATCAGAAAAAGCCAACTACCCACGTCCGAGCACCCATGGGAAGTATTACCACCAATTCACCCCTTGAGCTTGTGTCCATCGATTACTTACACTTAGAGAAGTGCAAGGGTGGGTTTGAGTACATATTGGTCGTGATAGACCATTTCACAAGATTTGCGCAAGCGTATGCCACCAAGGATAAGTCTGGGAAAACAGCTGCTCGAAAACTCTTCGATGACTTTATCCCACGATTTGGTTACCCCTCAAAACTTCACCACGATCAGGGTCGTAAATTTGAAAATGAACTGTTCAAAATACTACAAAAGCTAACAGGAGTGGGTCATTCCAGGACCACACAATACCATCCACAAGGTAATCCCGCAGAGAGATTTAATAGGACATTACTCTTAATGCTCAGGACGCTTGAGGAGAAGGAAAAAGCAAATTGGAAAGAGCATCTTCCACAAGTGGTGCATGCTTATAATTGTACTAGACATGAAGCCACAGGCTTTGCACCGTTCTTCCTGTTATATGGTCGTCACCCGAGGCCTCCCATCGACATGATATTTGGATTGAATGATAACGAGAACACTTCTTCCCCGAAAAGCTATGCACAGAAGTGGGCAGTGAGGATGAAAAATGCCTACAGGATTGCTTCTGACAATAGTAAACAGTCGAGTGCACGTGGAAAAAAGTATTATGATCATCACCAGAAGGGAGCTGTCCTCCAACCCGGCGACCGTGTCCTTGTCAGAAATTTAAGTGAGGGAGGTGGTCCAGGAAAACTAAGGTCATATTGGGAGAACGAGGTGTTTATTTTTAAGGAGCAAGTAAGTGACAACCCTGTATGGAAAGTTTGCCCAGAACCTGGGCAGAACAGATCCCGTACACTGCACCGAAACCTTCTCCATCTGGTAAACGAGTTGCCAATCAACATCCCACCTCAAGCAAAACAGACCACCCCACAGAGAAAGAGAGCTATACGACGGGTTGTCATAGAGAGTTCGTCAGACTCGGAAGACGACTCGGAAGACGACGCGCCACAATTCTATCTCAGGGTATCCAGGTCAAGGGAACCTGAGTTTGACACTATAAGACTTAATCACCAAGCAGAACCAGAGGAGCCAGATATAGTTAGTGAGACTGCAGGAGAGGACCCGGAACCTCTCGTGGAGCACAAACAGAGATAAGGCCTTCGCTGTAATAAATACCAAACTCATGGACAAAAAAATAATTGCTAACACTCGTGCCAAGTTGACACAGGCGCACATGATAAAACACTACTTGTGAGAGTATACAGACGCCTGTTCCAAGAATTTCTAGACACAAATGGCTTCCCACAGCCGTCTTCCCTGACACCGAAGAAGACTGTCCTCATAGCATTCAATGGCACTACCATACGTAATTTCGAGTTTTTGTACCATGTATCTATCATGCCGGTACAAAGGTAAATGGAAAAACGAAGAATTTTATGTAGTCGACTCAGATGGTCCAGTCACCCTAGGCCTTCCAACGTCGCGTAAAATGAATCTGGTGACTCTCCACTGCCTGGTGATTGTTGAGCAATCAAGGGATTCCACGTGCCGCTCAGTAGCAAATCTCATGAAACAATATCCTGAGCAGATTCCCTGGTACCCACCATATTGTTCTGAATCCTGACATACCCCCAGTCGTCCATGCAAAACGCTTATTCCCTATACACATCCGGGAAGAATTAAAAGCAGAACTGGAGGCTATGGAAGGGCAGAACATTATGAAAACAGATCACTGAACCAACTGACGGGGTCAACAGCATGGTGGTGTTACGGAAAGACAACGGTAGAATGCGTAGCTGCTTAGATCCAAGAGACCTAAACAAGGCAATTAAAAGATGCCATCATAAAACTCCCACAAGTTGACAGGGGCACAGCATTTCAGCTAAATGGATGCCAAGAAAGGCTACTGGTCTGTAAAACTTGATGATGAAAGTTTACGTCTCACTACTTTCAACATCGGACTATCGGTTGTGAGAAAAAGGAAAAAAAAAAGAATATTCAGAACTACATAATCTTCCGTCTGCATTCACAAATATATTTAGTCCCTAATCTTGTGTAAATCTAGAGTGAGGTTCACCTTCAATGGTGAGCAGTTAAAGGATGTGGTTTACTGCGTTATGTTGTTGTAATAAATGTGAAGGACACATACAGAGTGGTAGCTAACAAATATCGTGAGGAAGGCAGCATAGCTTCTCCATGGTATAACGAGTATTGAAACGCTAGATGAAACATGTGTTCTATAGCTGTTAAAGTTTGTCATCAATGCCCTGCACTATAAGAAGAAGGCACAGAGGATCTTTCCTCTGGACCTCTTTTTATTTATATTGATCATGAACTTCAATAATGAGCAGTTACAATAGATATCTGAAATGTGACCTTGTTTGTGTTCTCTAAATATATAACTCACATCATACAGTACTGTAGGTAAAAAAAGCAATGCAAGTCCATCAGATCTTGATGAAAATGAAGTGTACATGAAAGGTGTTGCTTATGATAGTCATGTGTTTTGCTGCACCAGGTAAAGTAATGGTCTCCTTAGTTCACGTGCAAGGTGTACCAACTGCTGGTATGGTAGTGACCATGTGTCATTGTTGAAATACAAGTAATATACTGCTATATAACTATGACTGTGAGTTGACTCTAAAAGACATTTATGTGTTCATTAATTATGCAGTTCTACTTGATTATAATCTCCTCCCTGGGTGGATTGTAAATAAAAATGGAACTGAGAGGTAAACACATTTGTTAGCGATGACCTTATCACTCAAGAGGAATTTATAATTAAGAACAGAAATAATAATAAAAGTTGTATTCAAATACGATCATGCATTAATTCATTATAACAAACTTAGATGGAAATGTATCAATCTGATATAGGAAAATTTTGATGTGCCATATAGCTCAATACAAGCTGGATGCACAAATATACATGAGGATTAACAGTAGATAAAAAGATTTTATGTCCTTTTTATATAGAGCAAATTTAAATATACATATCTAATGAGAACCGAACACGATACTCAGACTATGCGTATAAACAATGTGTTACTGCTGTTTGTCAGACTAGGGGTACGGACAATGTGTTACTACTGTATGGCCAGACTAGGCCTACAGACAATGTGTTACCGCTGTATGGCCAGACTAGGCGTACGGACAATGTGTTACCGCTACATGGCCAGACTAGGCCTACGGACAATGTGTTACTGCTGTATGGCCAGACTAGGCCTACGGACAATGTGTTACTGCTGTATGGCCAGACTAGGCCTACGGACAATGTGTTACCGCTGTATGGCCAGACTAGGCCTACGGACAATGTGTTACTGCTGTATGGCCAGACTAGGCCCACGGACAATGTGTTACTGCTGTATGGCCAGACAAGGCCTACGGACAATGTGTTACCGCTGTATGGCCAGACAAGGCGGTGTTACCGCTGTATGGCAAGACTAGGCGTACGGACAATGTGTTACCGCTGTATGGCCAGTCTAGGCGTACAGACAATGTGTTACCGCTGTATGGCCAGACTAGGCGTAAGGACAATGTGTTACCGCTGTATGGTCAGGCTAGGCGTACGGACAATGTGTTACCGCTGTATGGCCAGGCTAGGCGTACGGACAATGTGTTACCGCTGAATGGCCAGACTAGGCGTACGGACAATGTGTTACCGCTGTATGGCCTGACTAGGCGTACAGACAATGTGTTACTGCTGTATGGCCAGACTAGGCGTACGGACAATGTGTTACCGCTGTATGGCTAGACTAGGCGTACGGTAAATGTGTAACCGCTGTATGGCCAGACTAGGCGTACGGACAATGTGTTACCGCTGTATGGCCAGACTAGGCGTACGGGCAATGTGTTACCGCTGTATGGCCAGACTAGGCATACGGGCAATGTGTTACCGCTGTATGGCCAGACTAGGCGTACGGACAATGTGTTACCGCTGTATGGCCAGACTAGGCGTACGGACAATGTGTTACTGCTGTATGGCCAGACTAGGAGTACAGACAATGTGTTACTCCTGTAAGGTCAGTAGGGGCATATAGACCACGTATTACTGCTGTATGGTCAAGCTAGGCGTATGGACAATGATTTTATGCTGTATAGTCAGACTAGGCGTATAGACCATGTATTACTGCTGTTGGTCAGACATATAGCCTTATATACAAAAGAAGAACACTCACATATTGTAATTTTATTTCGCAATGTGCGATTTTGTTATACACAAGATGTTGAGAGTTCACATTTACTCAATCCTTGAAGTCCTCATCACCAAAAGAATCATTTTATGAAAATTTGCCTTGAAACAATTATTTTTTAGCATACTTGAACGGACTATATAGTACACTCTCCGTTACATGGATATATACAACGCTGGTGTTTTAAGAAACCCCAGTGCATTGTGGGCCGTAGATTTCAAAGCCAACAAACCTAATTACCAGCATATACATCGTGTGAGTCCAATTCTCTGCAGTATGTCGTTAGAACTTCTGTTTAGGTCACCGTCCTCACTGTTGACATTGTATTTTTAGATATATTTGTGCTGAGTTTCCTAGAATTGGCTATCGAGTTAATCACGATGACAAAATCGGGAAAAATTCGATGTCTTTTTTATGAAAAATATGTATGCGACGTGATTAATATGAAATAGCGGAATTATAACATTAAGTATACACGTATTCTATTCACACAACATTTTCATACAGTATAATCTAAGGTCATTCCGAATTCCAAATGCACACATTGTAAATTGTGTGTGGGCGTGTGTGTAGGCCTAAGTATACAGGCAAGGCGTCTGATAAAATGAATACGTTATTTATATATGTGACCCCTTCACTTTAACTTCGCAGCACCATGTGTGGGCGCTCTAAGAATACCCCCCCCCCCCAAAAAAAAACAAAAAACACCACCACCACCACGAAGCCAGAGCAGTCTAGGCATCTAGCAGGCTTTACACTTCAGACCTTGTGACTTTATTCTTTACTTTTTGATTACACTCAATCAGAACACGACACTACATGTGAATTTCCGCCCCTGTATTTCCTGAGTCCACCAACCAGCCCATGAGACAGTAACAGGGGACCGCCTGCTCCGTCTGTTGGTTCCCACTGCGTTTTGACGTTGAAGGCTCCGGACAGTTTCAGTCCCAACGCTGTACATTTATAAAACACAAGGTATGTATTTAGCAGATTCATATATTATCTGTCGAATTATATTGATCGTCTTATGTTTACTTGTCTGCTCTTGAAGGAACATTTAAAGAGTATCATATGGCACTATAGATTTAAATGAACAAGTGCGATGTAATCTCTTTGATTTAACCGGTTAAAATATGATTTTTTCATAGAAAATGAGTACAAGTTTGTATATAACAGTTAACATTTTAGAAACATTTTCAAAGCATAACATGTGTAAATATTCTGAAGTCTCTGTAAAATTGAATAATTGATCAGGTCAGACTTTATATGAAGACTGACAATATAATAAACGCTATGTGATTCATCCCTCATGTTTCTTTTGGCACCCTGTGTCAGGTGATTCAGTAACCGGTCTGTGACAGCTGCTGGGGACGAAAACTTACAAAAACTCATTAATTAATATATTAGGAGACAAAATCTATTAAGATTCATTTTCATTTAATTTCTTGTTGTCACATGCAGATGGAAGTTCACTTCGTCCTTGCGCTGTTCTTTGTTTCCACGGTGACGGGCCAAGCAATTCATCCGTAAGTCGGTAGTTGAAACAGTTTAATCAAGATAAAACAGTTGCTGTTACATTACTGATTGGTGAGTCTGTTTTCAGGTAATATTGCTAACGCCGAGGAAATTTTACCACAAGCCACGTTGTTCAGTCATACAAATGCTATAGTCCGTGTCAGCTAAGTTGGCCGGTAGGGTGTGCAAGAATATCACCCTCAGCCAATTCATTGTCCTTGGGGGGCTGATACACATCACTCCTCATATCTTGTGGATATCGGCATGGTGAGGCATGTCTCAGAGGGATATAAAAAGAGTTCTAGTTGCAGTCGTACAAAATAAGGGTCAAGTCAATTCTGACATTTTTTCATTACTTTTAAAATGATTAACATGCTTTAATGAGATCTTCAAGCTATAATCATGTGGTTTCCACAAAGTAGCTTTGCCTTTCATGAACACTTTTATTGTTGTTAAGTGTGTAATTAGCAGTGACCACTGGGCTGTCACAGCCGAGGAAGTCACTCCAGCCCTGGATTGCCACAGGATAGGGAGCTTCTCAAAATGCCAGTTCTGACGGAGAACATTTATTGTTAATAATCATTATTCCATTTATTGCAGTTATATTGTATACTAATTTACTAGCCCCTAACACCTTTTTCAAATATTTTATGACCTGTAGATAAGCCAGTACACGGTGAGTCCTGGCATGTTGCCTCTCAGTGTAATTTTAATGGTATCATTACACTAAACCCGATTGAGCTGATCTGGGTATGCGGCTATGCACAATATCACTTTTAAAATTTCAAATTTGGAATCGCTTTGTCGGGAGGCAGTGGCTAATTTTACAGTTAGAGACTGGTAAAATGCCTGCCTTCATGTAATAAAGAAGAGGAGAAAATATGAAAAAAGTGACCATCTCAGTGATGGCATTGTTGAACAGTTCTTAATCAGTTTATTTGACTGTGATGACAGTGATGACAGTGCATCAGACCTTAAGGAGACTGAGGGAAACATGAAGGTAATATAGCTTTTGTATTGTTAAGAGGTTCATACAGAATACAAGGTGATAACATTAACTTGCTTATAACTAAATTAATGCTTTCAAATTTGATTTTATCAATCATTTCCCTTGAAAAATGAAAAGGGCCCATATTTAATCAATCACACTATTACAGGGATGAATTTTACCATCTTTATTATGTTACCATTCCTGTTGGTATTACTAAGCTATAGCATATGTTTGTGGTATATCTAGTACCAGCCCCATTGGCTCTGGGTGCCCCCACCAGAGGACTGCTGTTATGTCATGTAGGAACTACTTACATCGACCAACTTGGCTAATATGGACTGTAGTGTCTCAGCTTATTCAAATGCCCTGATACATCATTAGCTTCTAGTGTGGACGTTTACGTGCACTGAAAGATAACTGTAACAAATACAAATCCTAATGTATTTACTTAAGTACTCATATTTAAGCGCCAAGTCGGGGAGCTTATTGGTTTGTTAGCGCGATAGTATCAAGGGTTTTGATTGGATTTTGTTCTAATTTAGTGGAAGGCATCAACTAATTAACTTTTGATTGACCTTGACGTATATTTGTTAAATTTATTAGCACGTTTGCATTTCAGGTTAGTAGTTTTTATATATTAGTATTGCAGTATGGCATGTTCATATGATTTCCTGAAATTATGTGACCATGGGGCGCTTCATGTATTTGCATGCAAATACAACTTTTTCTAGTCAGATTTAATTTTAGATATGTAAACATTACAGGACAGATTGTCCAAATATTTTAACAAATGCAAAATATCGAGTCGACTGATGACAAACTAAATATTCCAGTCAAAGCACACGCACCCATACACAGATTTCTATGTAAAATTTTATAATTCTTAAAAATATGCTTTTATGCAGCTTATTATCTCCACCTATCTAAAGTGGAGATTTTTCCCCGTTATTATTATCTCCAACTATCCATAGGTGGAGATATTAGAATTTAGCATTCATCTTCTTCTTTTTCATTATTTTGCCATTTTTTTTAATACCATTTAATTGTTATATACTTAGGATGTACCTTACTATGGTCCGGTAAATTCGACCCTCTTTCAGTAACCTTGACCTATTTGTCATGATCACGGGGGTCATAAAGTGTGATTTTTCCAGATTTTCAGTGTCGATTTCCAAGAGGTACAGACAAATGGATAAAAAGGCCACTACCAAATCTGATTACCAACATTTTTTGGGGTAGCGCTTTGATTTCATTCATGCAGAAACATATGAGATTGGCGACTCAGCACTTTCGGTTAGGTTTACGTTTCCAGACAAACTGTTTGACCAAGAAAGTTTGAACTTTTACATATGCCTGTCTTTAACAGTGTAGGAGTGCAGTAAGTTTGGTAGCGATACCTTTAATCTTTAAAATGTTATAACTCATGAAAGGACGATCAGCAACTCGTGAAGGAACTATCAAATTTCATTTCTGTTTCGCAGGACTGTAGTTTTTAGCTCAGCTGACTATAAGTAATCTGAGCTATAGCGATCACCCTTTGTCCGGCGTCCGTCCGGCCGTACGTTCGTTAACAGGGCACTTATCGTAACCGTTAGACTTACGAACTTCTAACTGTACATCCAGGGAGGTCCTGGGCAAATGTCCTTGTAAACCTGAAATTAGGTCATGGTGACCTATATTTTGTGACTTGCGGGCCGAAAACATGATTTTGAGCACCCAGACAGTCAGACGGGTCACAAATTGTATCAATTAGGCCTAGAAACCTCTAACCTGACATTTTGGGATATCCTAGGCAAATGTCCTTGGAAACCTGAAACTAGGTCACTGTGACCTATATTCTGCGATCTATAGGGAAAAGATGTCATATGAGCACCCTGAATGTCAGATGGGGACAAATCGTATCTGTGGAGCCTAGAATCTTCTAACACAATATCCTGAAAGTTTCTAGGCGAATCGCCTTGGAAGCCTTGAATTAGGTCATGGTGACCTATATTTTATGACCTACGGCCGAAAACATGATTTTTAGCATCCAGACAGTCAGACGGGGCACAAATTGTATCAATTAGGCCTAGAATCCTCCAATGTGACTTTTAAACAGGTCACAGGCAAATCTACTTGGAAACCTGGAATTAGGTCATGGTGATCTATATTTTGTGACCTACGTCACCTACAAGCTGAAAACATGATTTTGAGCACCCTGAATGTCAGATGGTGACAAATCGTATCTTAATTTTTTTCCTACTTGTATAAAATTTAGTCAGGAGAACTTGAGATGGTTCGAGCCAACCGTGGATGCCATACAGGGTACAAAGAAATGCCCGGAAATGCGGAAGTCTCGTTGGTGTACCGGACTGAGCCGAAGGGCGTAAACGAGCCGGTCCGGTCAGGAATTTCCCACGTAAGGGCCCGAAATAGGGAAATCTCTTTCGCAAGTTTGGCTTGTCTGTTAACGTACATAATACAGCTGTATTCGGGAGGGCTCCGTCAGCCCTGGTCGGCTATGCAGTCTTTTAGTTCCTAATCAAATGATTGTAAATGCGGACATTTGATTTTTCTTTGTTGTTAGCATATTTAGTTTTAATCGGACACAAGAAAAAGCTTGAAGATATGGGAAATGGCCATGCAAATCTTTCAGAACGATATTAAGTAAGAGGAACTAGGGGCGCAATTTCCTTTTGTAATATGGATGTCACCAGAGGAATGTGACGTTATGTATTTAGGTATAGGGAGAATGACCAGATAGTTGTTTTGCAAGTTTTATTAATTTTATGTAGTATCATGTTTAGCCATTAGCAACCTGCATCCTTTGATGTTCATTTCTATTTTGCATGGACTCGTGAGAACCGATCTTGTATGACGATCTCCATAGGAACTCTGTCTGATAGGCGAATTTTCTTAGGATTGTTTTCCCACGAAACCTTCCTGGGGGCGTATCTAAGTTAGGTTGATGTGGATTGACAATGGACATCGTGGATGGAAGTGCTGATTGGCGGAGAAGTCTAGCGAGAGTTATGACTTCAGGGGTCTCATATAAGGCGTGAATCCCAGCTATCTTAGGAGGAGCCGGAGGGTTTCGTGAGTGTAGCGTCACCTGAGCGTGCTTCAGCAGTCCGACCGGCTGGTCTGCTATCTTCTGTGTGTCCAGATTGGCGACTGCGTCAGTGGTTATTGACAGAATACGCCTGAAGTTGGCCACCTTGTTGATACTCGATCTGTAAAGTACGTCAGAGACCATGATGTTGTTTGCCGAAGGACAGGCATTCTTGTGATGGTGCGCGCTCCCAGGAACAGGCAAGGGGACTTTGTCTTGACCCGAAACTGTGATGGTGCTGAATTTCGCTAGAGAGTGCGTTTGTTCGGTATCTGGTAACTGGAGGCTACAGCAGACTGCAGCTTAGAGAGCCGTTGATACAGAGTTCCTAAGGAACTTTCGGTGAGCGGAACGTGAATTGTGTTTTACGGACGATTATTAGTAATACCGCAGCTAGAACCAGTTGTGTGTTTTGACCATCTGTATTACGCTGGGATTAGACTCTGCTCCGTGTACACATGGATTACGCCAGAGACCACCAGAACGTCTAGACGTCACGTGAGAGTGAGAAGTCATGCGACCTTGAACATTAAGAACTGTGTCTGTGTTTGAGGATTAGTTTCAAGAGGATTACTGGACTCTGTTAACTATCGTGATTACTGTTTTACTTGTGATGACGTCCCCCCCCCCCAGAGAACTGTAAGTAACCCATTTATTTGTTTTATTAATTTTTATTTTTTTTTTATCAGTGACAGCTTGGAAAATTATAAATTGGCTACAGAACTTGACAGAAAGAGGAGCACAGTACGCGTAGCCATCTTCTAGCAGTAACAGGAAAAGAATGTCACCAAATGTATAAAAACCTGCCGCTATCAGAAACAGACCGTTCTGACAGTGATAAAATCCTAATGAAATTAGCAGAACACTTTCAGCCATCTAAGAACACTATCTATGAAAGATATATATTTAATTCTTGTACACAGGACACAGGGGAAATGGTCGATCAATTTGTAAACAGACTGAGAAAACAAGCCGCAATTTGTTTCTCACTGAGGATGAAATGCTGCGCGACAGAATCGTTTTAGGAATCAGTGTCACTAGACTAGAGCACGTCTGCTTGGTGAACCAAACTGAACACTACAGAAAACGCTGGATATAATACCGAACAAGTGAAACACCAGCACAGTAACAGAAAATAAAGTATACAGACACAGAGACTGTACATTAATCAAAGTCTAGAGAACAACGACGTGTGAACCTATCAAAGACCAGATATATGATAAAGGGCTGTAAGTATTGTGGTAATAGACACCAAATAGGCAGTTGTCCAGCCTACTGAAATACATGTAAACACTACAATCGTCTTAATTATTTTGCTATACTGTGCAGATCAAAAGGAAATTATGCAACTACTAGCAGTTCTAGGCAAAAGGGAAGTTATAAGACACACAGAAGCACACAGCAAGTTCATCATGTATTGAAAGAAAAAAGTGATAAAAACAGTGATGCAAGCAGTGGTGAAAGCATATATAGTATAGAAACTGAAACAGCTAAAGCACAATACTCTGTTGAGGTCAAGTGAAAACACCAAACAGTAATACAACAGTACCGGCAAAATTTCAGATGGATTTTGGAGCAATATGTAGCAATTAGAACTACAAAGACTACTGTAGAATTACCAGTAACCCGCCACGTACATCAATTGCTAAGCTGAAAGCATATAACAATTTATACATCCAGCCAGTAGGTTCAGCCAGTCTGCGATGCACGGCTAATGACATTTCAAGAAAGATACATTTTGAAATTGTAGATGAAACGCACACATTTTTATTGTCTGGCAAGGCATTTGAAGCACTGCAGTTGATAAGCTTCAATCAGGACTGTTTAGTAAGTTCCCTCACAAATACGCTCAACCTAACCAAAGCTAAAGTGTTACAGGAGTACAGAGATTATTTCTCCGGACTTTGTAGATTACGAGGTACCTATCATTAAAACATGGATCCTGATATCAAATCGGTATAAAACACCAAACGTCGAGTTCCGATAATAGTTAAGAATGAACTGCAGAGAAAAAAGCTGATCTAGAACAAATGGGAGTGCTTCAAAGAGTCATAGAACCACACCATGGATCAAGGGCATGATTGCAGTCAGAAAACCTTATAAACTCAGTCTCTGCCTCAGTCTCTGCTTGGACACACAAAATCTGAATATAACCATCCAAAGAAACCATTATCCGATACCCACAGTTGTTGATGTGGCACCTCGTCTTGCAAAAGTCAGAATCTTCTCAGTAGCCGATGCCAAGGATGGGTACTTTAAAGTGTGTTTTGATGAACCGTCAAGCTTGCTCACTACATTCAAGACACCGTTCGGTCGGTTTGGTCGATACCGATGGTTGCGAATGCCCATCGGAGTCAGCTCAGCATCGGAAGAGTTCCAAAGTCGCCATGGTGAATCTCTTGAAGGTCTTGACAATTTGTAATTATTACTGACGACATCATTATATATGGATCAGGGAATACAGCGGCAGGAGCACTTGTCTCTCATGACAAAGCATTTCTAGCTTTATTGGAGCGATGTAGAGAAAGAGTTGAACAAACACAAACTCAAGTTCAAACTGAAAAGTGTAGGTTTCATGGGACATATACTGAGTGACAAGGAATTGTCCCCCGATCCAAACAAGGTAGAAGCTGTTCCCCGAGTTCAGCGACTATTAGGAGTTGTCACATACCTGTCAAAATTAATGCCACAACTGAGTTCAATAAAGACACTGTGTTCAACTGGTTACCCAACCACAGTGAAGCAATGGATAAAATCAAAACACGCATCACACAAGCTCCAGTACTTAGGTACTATGATGTGAACAAAGACGTAACTATAGAATGTGACAGCTCAGATATTGGCCTTGGGGCAGTTTTAACGCAAGAGGGACATCCTATCGCGTATGCGTCACGTGCACTAACCAAAACAGAACGCAGTTACGCACAAATCGAGAAAGAGTGCCTAGCCATTGTGTATGCAAGAAGATTTGTGGAAAGGTTTTATCAGCCTTTACTGGGAAAGCAGGATGAATTAATACAAACGGACCATAAACGGTTGATGGTCCTATTCAAAACACCAAAACTCACAAACGTCTGCAGAGAATGAGACTCGGACTGCAGGAATACCCTTTGAAGATTAAATAAATAAACCAGGACCCAATATGAAAGTGACACACTATCAAGAGCTGTTGTGCCATGAACTAAGTTGAGCCAGACACACTAGAATATATGATATTCCAACCTGACGGCGAACAGAAGTTTTGAGATGAACTGGCATTAATCAACATGGATGATTACGTGTTTGTTACTGATAACCGTTTGAACAAGATCAAATTATAAACAAACAGAGACATAACTTTACAAACACTGATGAATACGATCAAAAACGGTTAGCCAATGACAAATGCCAGGTACCGTTGTAAATACTGGAATACTGACCGTATAGCGAAAATCACGGAATACCGAATGAGCTGATCACAGATAAAGGACCTAATTATGCGTCACAATGTTCAGCCTGTTGGAACAAAATTTGGATTTTGCCCACATAACGTCTAGTCCACATCACAGCAAGGCCAACGGAAAGACCGAGTCAGCGAACAAAATAGCTAAAGGACTGATCAAGAAGTCCAAACGCACTAGTGGAGGTCTGTGGAAGGCCAAATTGTAATGGAGAAATACGCCAACACCAGGAATGGACAGTTCTCTAGTTCAAAGATTCATGTTACGTCGTACCAGATCTTTCTTATTAGGCAAATACAGCTTTATCCACCCAAAGTGCAGCAACATAAACCACAAAAAGTGATACAGCGAAGGAAAAACCAATACCTACTATGATAGAAATGCTCGCCTGTTACCAGGGACTGTAATAGGACAACCAGTCAGAGCAAAAATACAACCCCACTAAAAAAAAAAACAAATTGGAAAGTAGGAGTAGTATCTGCAAAACTTGCCCCAAGAAGTTACGAGGCAGAAGTTGATAGTCGCAGCCACTGACGAAATGGAGTTCATATCAGAGAATCCGTTAATACAGATGACCTGTCCAATAACACAGAGACTCAGCATAACTGTGTCAAACACACCAGCTGATCAGCCTGTCGAGTCTGATACCTGTGACACATTCGCTCCCACGCAACATCAGAATGTGATCCAATCATCAGAGCTACCCGGGAGAGTTATTACAAAGTCTGGAAGAGTGTCCAAACAAACCACCAGAGAGATTGAAAGCCTATGTATGAAAGTTCAGTGGAGGCAGTATCAGCTTAGTCTTAAGTATTTTAAACAACCACATATATAGCAAAGAAACAAACACTCATTGCTATTGCTTGTAATGCTTTTATTAAGGATCCATTACAATACATAAATGCCATATAGGCATTGGAAAAGTACAAAAAAAGTACTTGTTTAACAGTGATTTAAGTACGTTCATGTAATTTTAAGTTCTCTGATATAACAAAGTTCTTAATTTTTTATTGAGAAAATGATGTTGCGGAAGGAACCAGTCTAAACAAGACGTAATTTGACCTATGACCCGCGAGTAAGCCTCGTTCGGATATAATAAAGTTCTGTGTAGTTCAACCGGACTTCGTCACTTTATATCCCCGTTAGCTTTTTTTTTTAATTTGAGGATATTCTTTTGTTCTTTCTTCAAAGAACATAATGCAGACTGCTCTATGTAAACAGTGAGATAATGTATTTAAAATATAAAAGGAGAAGTCCTCGATACAGCTTCCACTGTCGATCTAACATTAAGGTCTTTATCTATGGAGGACAATACTTTTGCTGCTACCGAATACGTTATACTAGTAATCTGACGCACCTGCGCTTGCATTGTCACGTGACACGTGGCGATCTATCGGATGATTTTAACTGCTTATTGTTTTAGTTTAAATATTTTAAATTCTTCCATGTTTCAGTTTGTCGTTACTTTTATATTTTGTTGATAGAAAGCATAAGAAGCGCGAACTCTGTAGTTTGCGGAACCCTAGGCCGTTTCCTCCTTTGAGGTTATTGTGAAACATGCTTAATTTGATTTGATTACATTTTTAACTTTTGTTAATGAACAATTAAATTAAGCCCAGTCTGCCTTCTGTGTTAAGGCTTCTGTGCTATTTGCCGGCAGGTGTGAGTGTGGCCTGTTCGTGAACAGTCTGGGGCTCGACGACGAGGTCCCGCTGTACTGGCTGGAGACCACGTATCATCAGAACGAGTGCGACGATGAGTAAGTTATACTTAACACGGCGAGTACAACCACCCATACACGGTATAGGGATCCGCAAGTTCCTGACAAATTAATAATTGCTTTAACCTTACATATATGATACTGATACCTTTAACTTGCTGATTCCGAGTGGCGATAAGGTAGGTTATTTTATATTTAAAGTTCCTCAATCAACATAAACCCCGATCAGTCTACATGGTAGACAGGACCACCCAATGTAAGTCAAAACAACGTGTAAATAATTATCTGGCCTTTTAAAGAAAATGCTACAGGAAGCAGGGGGCCGACTGGGGCGAAAATTTAAGTAAAAGCGGTCCATGGCAGTTGCTATCAAAATGTAATTTCAATTCATCTGTTATGGTTTCCATTCATCTGTTGTAATTTCAATTGAACTGCTTTCGGTTGCAGTGCCTGGTTAACCAATACACGATTGAAACAATTTACTCTGGTGAATATTAAATAGGACCGTTTGAATCAAACTATCTCAGATTTAAGGTTATAATATATAACTTTTAAAGTGTGTTTCCATGTGCGCGTATATGCGTGAAAGAAATAGGTTTGTTTCCATGTGCGCGTTTATGCGTTACCTGGCAGACTTAATTTTTGTAAAAAAAGATCGAGCAGGCCTTCAATAGAATCATGGTGAAGTGACCTCATTTAACCCAGAATCCCTGAGTCTACGCAGACCCTATGCGTGAAAATCGCTCCTGTTGGTGGCGATTTTCACGCTCAAACGCACATATGCATATACGCTGACGGACACATGGAAACATCCTAGTTATAAAATCATGTGAGCGATTTTTCACGCAAATACCAATATGGAAACATGAAAATACACCTTTGAATTAAGTTTTGTATTTATTATTAACATTATAGAATTAACACATGCAAGTAATACTGTTAATGGTGTAAGTCATGTTCCATATATGGCAAATAAGAAATGCTGTACCCACTACCAAGGCAGTGAATAATTTTTTATAAGATGCATTTGAATTTTTTTTAACAACATTAGCATTATTTTATTCCGGCCCTATTCTGTACCACATGAGCAGAGACAAATCATTTTGTATATACCATGTCCAGCTGTGCTTTATAAAATGGTGTTTCTTACAGAGGCCAAGACGAAGTTTCATGAGACGCGGATGGCAGCGCGACTACACTGGTGCTTCTCACTTGTGTGATCGCGCGTGCAATGCTGACAGTCTGTTCGACATCGCATCCAACCCTTCTTATACATTTGGTACATGTAGTTTGCCCCGACTGACGCGTTCTCTCAAGTTCATCTCACCATTTAGTCGCATTCGCGTTCCATGAAACATCAGGAATGGGCCTTTGTGTGAAAAAGCCAGCGGGTGTGTGAGGGAGGGTGTGAGTGTGTTTGTGAATTACAGCAAATTTTGGGAAATTGATAGGGTATACTTAGGGATAAGAGGGACTGATATAATGAGCATAATATCCACGAGAGAGAAATAGATATTGAAATGTATATATTCCAAGAGAATAGGAGGTTAAACTCACACTCTATATAAAATTTGTTACCATATATGTGCCTTTTTTTATAGATTGTGCGACTTTAACTGTGCCACTAACACAGTGACTTGGGATGAAACAAACCAGCTTACAGATATCAACCCACAGGTAAGACCTTCAGTTCTCATGTTCATGTAAATCAGTGATGACATTCACAAACAAGGGAGTTCACACTTCCACAATATGAATATCCGGTGTGTCACGAACTTGAATGTTTTCAGGTTTCCATTCACGTGGCAGTACCTGCCGACACTAGGATATATCAGTTTCCGTAGTTCATATGTAGTTCATAGCATGCCTGCGTAGTCTTTGGTAGTCATGGATGGTCGTAAACTTTATGTATACTTTAGGTATAAGTCGTGGCAAATCGTGACAACTAACCAATACGCATCACTACATTAATACCAGGAATTACTACCTACCATTAAAATCTATAAACGACACATCAACGAGGAATAAAAGCAGTGCCTTATAATCAGCAGCGAATAATTAAGACTCACTGGGAGCCTGTTACGATAGAAATTGGTACGAATGGTCTCGACATTTCAAGATAGTTCCCACGATTTTCCACAACTGGGCCCTAGGACCCCCCGCGAAATTCTCCCGTCGTTCTCTCTTTTTACATCAGTGCAATAAAGGTCTATATATAAATCGCTGATTGCACGTGGCTATTTGTCATTTTTCTTAATGCTTTATTAATCTTCATATATTATGAAGATATATATGATTCTTATGAATTATACGCAGAGACCTAAGTTCACCTTCCACAATATTGTTCCATGCATATACACCTGAATTATTTCGAAAATGTTTTGCGTTTATCCATACAACGGTGAACAACCGCATGAACTTTTCAGGCTCAGGATATAACAGATAATATAACCATTGTATTTAAATTCTGATACACCCAGGATCCTCAGGGCCGGTCGTACGGAGATTCGTTCTGCGCACGCGTAGGAGAACTTCCGCCTCCTGGAGACCGTCTGTTTTCGGCCAAGAGAAACCCTGACTGCATCTTTGACTTCTGGTCTCTCCCACGTCACGCCAGCATCCACTACTTGTGTTGTAACGCAGATGGTTCTCATCTCACCTGCTGAGAAAAGTCATTTGGTTATATAATAAAACCATGAAAATTATCCTTCTCTTTCCCTCTCTGTACATGTACTTTGATGCTCTTTTGCTTTTGAAGAGCCTATGATAAGACAAACTAAGGAGACACGGATACAAATAGAACGTCCTTGTTGTAACATTTATAAGGATGAACTAGAACTTACTGGCATCCGAGATGTCGAAATATCCCCGGACCTGGGCTAGACCTCAAACATGAGGCTTTAACCGACATCTACGTACACGCAAGTTGTCAAAGAAGTTTGTTAATACTTCACTTATATTACTCACATTTTTCTGTAACACACACACTCACCATCACATACACGCGCACACACTAAGTTTATGTATAATAATTATAGGTGGCACCACCAGTCTGCCATACATAAAGCTATTAAAAATCTTTTAAGAGCAAGCATTCAGCCCATTGAACCAGATGACCAAGAGTCATCTGAGCTATAACGATCACTCTTTATCCGTCGTCAAGGCAAAAATCGTAACCGCTTGACCTAGAAACGTCTAACTGAATATCCATAGAGGTCCATAAAAATAATCTTTGAAAACCTGAAATTAGGTATCTATTACCCATATCCTCCGACCTATGAGGCACGAAATGATACCCCAGAAAAATGAAAAATTTGATACGAAAGCTCCAGTATCTGAATAACTAATGCATCGATCGCCATGATTCTTTGCATGTGTATTGATCATGGAGTGTATGAACAGTTCCTGAAGACTGATGGCGCCACCTATATATTTAAAAATTTTTACGCATTTTTTTTCTATTTTTTAGACCTTCAAATCAAGCGGTCGTCCGTTAACAGTGCACAAATCCTAACCGTTGGACCTAGAATCTTCTTCCTCGACTTCCAGAGAGGTCCATAGAAATCTCCGCGGACACCGGAAATTAGGTCTCTGTTACCCATATTCGACGAGATATGGGGTTCCTTAGTACCTCCTAGAATAATAAAAAATTGATACAAAAGCTCAAGTATCTGAATAAAAAATGCATTGATCGCCATGAATTTTACCATTATTTTTTTTTATCATTGAGTGTTTCATCATTTCCTGCATACTGGTGGCGCCACCTGTATTTTTACGAATTTATCTCTATTTTGAGACCTTCAAATGAGACGGTCGTCTGTTGACAGGGCCCAAGTTGTAACCTTTGGACCTACAATCTTCTAACTTGTCATCCATGGAGGTCCATGAAAATTCCCTTGGTAAAACGAGAGACGCGACACATCATCGAGGACAATGAGAGACGCGACACATCACTGGGAACAACGAGAAATGAGACACATCACAGGGAACAACGAGAGACGTGACACATCATTGGAAACCACAAGATACGTGACACATCGCCAGGGACAACGAGAGACGCAACACATCACTTGGGACAACAGGAGACGCGACATTTCATTGTGGACAATGAGAAATGTGACACACCACCGGGGACGAGAGATGCGACACATCTTCGGGGACAACAAAAGACGTTACACTTCACCATGAACAACTAGAAACGCGACAATCACCAGGGACAATGGGAGACGCGACATTTCACCGTGGACAATAAGAAATTCGACACATCACCGGGGACGAGAGATACGACACATCACCGGTGAAAACCAGGGGTCGTAACACATCACCGAGAACAACGAGAGATGCCACACATCACTGGGTCAATTGGAGACGCGACATTTCACCATGGACAATGACAAATGCGACACATCAACGGGAACGAGAGATGGGATACATCACTGGGGACAATGGGAGATCTGCGACATTTCACTGTGGATAATAAGAAATGCGATACTTCACCGGGGACGAGAGAGTGACACATCACCGGGGACGAGAGATGCAACACATCATTGGGGACGAGAGACCTAACACAATACCAGGAACCCTGAGAGTAGCAACACATCACTGGGGACAATGGGAGACGTGACGCATCCCAATGGACAATAAGATATGTGACACATCACCGGGAACAACGAGATACGTGGTACATCACCAGGGACAACGAGAGACTAAACATCACCATGGACAACGAAGAAACGCGACACATAACCAGGGACAATGAGAAATGAGACACATCACAAGGGACAACTAGAAACGCGACACAACACCAAGGACAATGGGAGACGCCACATTTCACCGGAGACAGTCAGAAATGCGACACATCAACGGTGCTAGCGACGCAACATTTCACCGTGGACTACGATAGTCGCAACATTTCACCGTGGACAATAAGAAATGTCACACATCACCAGGGACTAGAGACGCGACACATCACCGGGAAAGATAAGAGTAGTCTTCGATTGTAGCGCTCAATGCCAAGGATTGTCTTTGAATGATCATCTTTTACAAGGAGTTGAACTGATGAACAGATTAGTAGGAGTTTTGTGTAGATTTCGCGAACGACCAGTTGCAATCGTCGGGGATGTAGAAAAAATTTTCAACGAATTCAGAGTTAAACCAAAGATAGAAATTACTTGCGCTTCCTATGGTGGGAAAACGGAAATATTGACCAGGAGCCCACTGTTTATAGGATGGAGGTTCATTTGTTTGGAGCTCACCCGGGAGTGCGAACGTTGGACTTACACAACTAGCCAAAGACTACAAGGATTGCTATGATTAGAGTTTCAGTGAATCTTTGATGAGGAATGTTTATGTGGATGATGGCTTAGGAAGCTATAACACTGAAGAAGAAGCTATCATCATAGTTCATGACCTAAGGAAAATATGCTCCAAAGGAAATTTGAGACTACACAGACTCATTTAAAATAATAACAGAGGGATGACATCGATACCAGATTCGAAGCATGCACCAGAGATAAGGGTTGAATTGTCGCAAGAATCACAAGTTGGAAGAGTATTGGGTGAAGAATGACATGTGAAAGCAGCTATATTCCAGTTCAGACTCACAATTTCGCGAAAACCGGTTACCAGAAGAGGGTTCCTTGCAACAGTGGCTTCTGTCTATGACCTATTGGGCATTTCAGCCCTGTTTGTATTCATAGGAGAGCAGATCCTGCAGGAGATGTGTACCGATCGTTGCAAATGGGATGACGGAGGATACCAAGGAACTTTGAGAAAATCGCAAAACTCCATAATTTCTCATACGCCAGCCTTTCTGGCTATGGACAGTGTACTTATCTGCGACCCACAAATGAAAACAATGAAGTGTTCTGTTCCTTTGTCATTCGAAAATCTCGAGTGGCACCTTTGAAGGTGGTGACTCTGCCACGACTGGAATTGACTGCTGGGGTGACTTCAGTTAATATTAGTAACTTCCTAAACACAGAGATGACCTTAGAGATATTGGAAGTGTACTTCTGGACTAACTCTAAAATCGTACTTGGTTTTATTTAAAATGAGATCCAGAAGTAAAAGTTTTGGTGAATGTTGCAAGTGCAAGGAAATCGAAGACAGTTCTAGAGAGGTCCCAGAAATACTTTGACTGGAAGCAATTAGTGATGGCTGTCAGTGTTATCCTCAAGGCCGTCTGCTTGAAGAAGGCACTGCCTTGTCAGAATGTCATGAAAGAAGTGGAAGTGAGAATTTTAAGATTAGCTCAACCACTGAGTTTGAGGAAGAGATATCTGCCCTGAAAGGGAAAGGAATTCTACCTAAAGGAAACCGCTTGAGCAGTTTACAACCTTTGATTGATGAAGGTGGTCCATTACTAATAGGTGGATGGATAAGAAGGTCCAAATTTTCATACCGGATGAAACACCAAGTGATTCTGCCACACACTGGCAACATATCAGAGATGCTTATCAAGACGTGTCAAAAAGAAGTTGCTCACCAGGGCAGAGGTTTCACTTTGAATGAGCTAAGATCTTGCTGATACTGGATTATCAGATGCAAGACAGCTGTTTCGTCAGTGATATTTAAATGTGTTACCTGCAGGCAATTTAGGGGAAAGAACTTAGGTCAGAAGATGTCAGATCTTCCTGTTGATAGGTTAGAAGAGGCTCCACCCTTCACACATCGTGGTATTGACTGTTTTGGACCCTTTCTTGGTACGTGAAGGACGGAGAGAATTTAAGAGGGACGGACTTCACTTGTATGGCATCAAGAGCTATTCATGTTGAGCTATTAGATGAAATGACCACTGATTCTTTCATAAATGGGCTACGCTGTTTTATTGTCATCAGAGGACTAGTTCAAACAATCAGATGCGATCAAGGCTCAAACTTTATTAGTGCTGACAAGGAACTAAAAGGGGCCTGTCAAGAGATGAAGGATAGGCAGATAAGAAATTACCTGAAGAAACAAAACTGCCAGTTTATCATATATCCACTCCATTCTAGCCACATGGGCGGCTGTTGGGAGCGACATATCAGAACAATTCGGAGCATCCTCACAACCATGTTACACCAACACAAAGGTAGACTGGATGGATCTACACTTAGAACATTTCTCTATGAATTCATGGCTATTGTAAACAGTAGACCTTTGACCATACAGGACTTGAACGATCCCAACATGGAACCCCTAACGCCTAACCAATTGCTGATGCCTCTCAAGTCAAAGATCATACTTACTACGCCTGGTCAGTTTTCAAGAGAGGATGTATATGCCAGTAAAAGTGGAGAAAGGTCTTGGCTGATGAGTTCTGGAATCGGTGAAAAAGGGATTATATATCAACACTGCAACCAAGGCAGAAGTGGCATAAGGACACTAGAAACTTGAAAGGAGGCGACATAATCATACTTGCTGATGAAGAGGTCACTCGTGGTGAATGGAGATTAGCACGAGTGCACGAAGCCGGTTCAGATAGGGATAACTTCGTCCGTAAGGTGAAGTTAGTGGTAGCGGATCGTAACCCTACAAGTTCAGGCGAGAGACTCTCAGAACCCATTATTTTAGATCGGCCAGTTCCCAAGTTAAGGCTGCTGGTCGAAAGTTAAGAGTAAGTCTCTTGATTTCAGTTAAAACTTGTTTCGTTGGTTATGAATGAGTACATGATACCATCTAATATGATGTACATATCCTAGTTTTCTCTAGCATACTCTTAGATGCTTTGTGCTCCAATACATTTTGCCTTGATGAGGGAAAATCAAATTGATTTTGAAGGGGGAGTGTAAGTGCCTGCCTACGGTACTCAACTCGGCTATATTCAGAATTGGAGTCCTGTCATTCTCAAGTATGAATAGATAACGGGGGATATTTAGTTTCATTTACCTTAGATGTTTATATCGTTAATCTTCCTTTACGTTAAATAAGTAGACAACATTGTCAAGTAGGCGTTGTTGCAGTGTTGTATCCACGTGACCGAAGAACACCCAGATATTTTTAGGGCAAATGGTTCCGCCGTAGCAAATAGATCTTATATACATGATATAATATGTCTGTTACAACATATAATTTGTCTGTTATGGTCGGTATAAGCTAAAGAGAACCATGGGAGGACTTTTTGTGCAAATATTTGTTCTTTCACAACATTTGGGTATGAATATATTATTAAAGGGACTATTTCTGTGGCTGTGACGCAAAAGAGCGCGAAGAAGCCATGTTTTTGTGATAAGATGCGAAGAATTATAAAGATTTAAAGAATTAATATGAACAGATGACAGTCGAAATGGGCTTGTAATGCTATAAGGAGATGGACAGAGTCGGTCAGTATTATATTTTTATTTAAGCATGTCAAGGTATGGACGCCCAGGGTAACGAAGTAACTTAGAACCATATTCCTTTATTATATATGATACTCTTTGTTTACAAAACATGAGAACATTTCTAATGCAGCTCATGAGGATGTCGCTGAAGTGGAAGAATGCTAATTGCCTAATTAATCTCTTATGTGGGATAATATCGAAAGCCTTGGGATAATCCAGGAAGATGACATCCACAGGTACATTTTGTCCATTTATCTATAGACTTCAGCAGATAAGTCACTGTGGATCGTACAGATATGAATAAATGTTGTTCGTAACAAAGTATTGCATTATGTGTAAGGCAATTTATCATGTCTCCCGCAATTAAACTTTTCAGGATTTTGCAAACAACTTATGTGAGTGACTCTGGTTTGTAGTTTGCAGGATCTGACTTGTCCTCCTTCTAGAATATTGGGATTACTGTTCCCTATTTTTCCAAGTCTGCTTGTCTTATCATAATAATATAACTTGTGACAAGTCGAGCTGTTGTATTTTTTATGCGCCGGAGCCTGTTAGTTAAAAATATTTTGGTATTCCATAAAACCAAATATTTGCAAAATCAAATCTAGAAATTATCATTGATTGAACCAAAGTTCTGCAAGCATCAGTCGTTATATATTGACTTATCTTTCCAATTGTGCTCATCATATGGTAGCAATGTCTTGTTACTTCATTAACCTGTTCCTTCATTGATAAAGAACTATCTTGAAGTATACAAAATGTTGAACATGACTAAATGGAGCAAATGTGGACATTTCTACTAGATATGCTGAAGTTCTTTGATGAAAGCACCAGAGATTTCGATTGAACAATTATGAATTCAATTGTTTCCTGATTTAGCATCAGCATATTAGAACTCATCAAAGTTTTTACTTCTAAAACACGAGCACGAAGTTTAGATTCTATTGAACCCTAGTCGATCTTTGGGTTACTGAATACTAGTATAGATACCTGGGTGTCATCAGCGTAAATATGGTGGCGCATATAATGCTTCTGGATTATATACCTGACTCCCTTTGTGTACATCACTATAACTTTGGCCCAAGCAGTGACCCCTTAGGCCGCCAAATTGTAAGGTTGAGTCTCTTGAAGTAGTGCTACCAATGGCCACACATTATCTTCTATGTCCTGTAGTGAATCTTTGTCTCTAGTTGAAGTAGTGCTACCAAAGGCCACACATTATCTTCTATGTCCTGTAGTGAATCTATGTCTCTAGTTGTGAATCTTTGAGCTGTATCTTTTATTAATCCCCCCTAGATGCTTTCAGTTGTTGATCAACCCTCCACTCCAATTCGTAGGACCGCACACTTCCTCAGCGGATAACTGCGTAAAGGAATGGAGCAAATTCAACAGAATTGACACGTCCAGTATCGAATACCTGGCTCAAGAAGGTTTCACCTCCAAGGAGGCAATGGTGCTTTTAGAGGCGGAGGATCACCCCTCAAAACTGCCGCGGGGCTATCATAAAATAGTGCCTTAAGCGGTTACCAATCTCAACCACGAGTCAAGTCCGGCAGCCACGTCTCAAACATATCAATCGCTGACCTTGACGCAAGCGGCCTGTTCTGTACCAAACGAGGAAGCCGTGTTTACGGCATGGCAGGCGGTCCCACTGTTTACCGCTCTAGCACCAGGTATGTCCCCTTATCTCGGATACCGAATCTTTATGCAGATGGATTAATATATTATACACTGATACGAGCAGTAGCGTACAAAATAATGGGTATTTTTCACCACGCTTTATGATACAACGTGGAGTCCGGCAGGCATGTCCACTTTCGCCTATTTTATTTGTTCTATCGGTAGAATTGTTAGCTATTAACATCAGAAATAATAGAATGATTAAGGGAATTTCTATTAATAACATTCAGGTAAAACTTTCTCAATTCACGGATGATACGACATGCTTTGTGGCGGATGTAGAATCCGGGAAAATGGTAGTCGAAACATTAACATCCTTTGCAATGTATTCTGGTCTAAAAGTAAATATGGATAAGACAGAGGCTAGGTGGATAGAAAGCAGAGCAGGAAAGGAAGATGGTGATTTCCCAGTCAGATGGTTTAAGGGGAAATTTAAACACTTGGTATTACTATATGTGACAATGAACATGAAAGTATGGAACATAATATAAAAGAAAATACAGAAAAACTGACAAATAAGTTTAATATCTGGCAATGCAGAGCACTTACCCTTCGAGGAAGATCTTTAATAACAAAAACTCTAGGACTATCTCAAATAATTTACTGTATGTCAGTTTACCATATAACAGATACATATTTAAATGAAATCGAAAAACTTATAAATGCATTCATATGGAAAAAATCAAATATAATGTCATGATAAAAACAATCAGCGAAGGAGGTATAAAATTACCAGACATCGAAACACAAGACAAGGCATTAAATCTTGACTGGGGAAAAAATTGTTAACGGTTCAATGCCTGTTATAGAAAATTTTACAAATTTATATCTTGGAAATAATTACATGAATATAAAAGATTTATTTTTGAGTCGCTGTAGCCTCAAACTCCCAACAATCATCCCACCGTTCTATAGGGCAATTATTAATGCTGTAGAAGATTTCAAATCGAGATTCCCGCCAACAAACATTGAGGACGTAAAACAGGAAATAATATGGCACAATCCATTTATCAATATTCTTAAGAAAAGTATATTCTACAAACACTGGTATAAATATGGTATAAAGAGGATCAAAGACATTGTCAATGACCAAGGATATTTCTTTAAGACCTCGGACTTGGAACAGAGGTATAATTTAAATATAAAATTTCTCGAAGTGTATAGTTTGACTAAAACAATTCTAAAACAATGGAAAACATTTTTAATCCAAGAAAAGACAAATTTAGAAATTTGCACATCAAGCAAAACGTCGGGCGAGGTGCCATCTGAAACTGGTTCTGTTTTACAAAGAAAATGTAAAGTCCTTTATAAAACACTAACAAAAAAAAATATCAAGAACCAACTGCTCTTTCATATTTGCAAAATATGTATGATATATCTAATGAACAATTCAGTTTATATATTAGTCACCCCAACAGATACCTGTATTCTACAAAATCCCAGGATTTTCATTTCAAGTTCCTCCACCGAATAATCTCATTTAGAGAGATTATACAAAATGAAACTAGTAGATAGTCCTGACTGTGAATATTGTAATAGAAGTATTGATTCTCTGGAGCACAGGTTCTTCTTCTGTCGGTTTGGTATGAATTTAATAACTTTTGGAACGGCTTTAGTGAGAGTCGGATCTCGATAACAATTAGACAAGTGATTTTCGGTGAGCATAAAAATATGAAAGGAAGGAATCGGGAGCTTTTTAATTATTTGATTATACAAGGAAAACTTTGTTTACATAGACAAAAATATTTTAATATCTTTCCGAATTTTCTAAAACATAAATAATATATTAAGAAAACAAAAAAAAACCGTAATGAGGCGAAGAGGCGAGAAAAATACACACATTGATCGGTGGAAGTGGTTGCATGATACTATAAAAGAATTATACACTTGATACACTATTTTTTGTATAATCCTTGTTGTGTTACTTATCACATATTAAATGTTTTGTAGATCATGACGCCAGGAGATGTAATCTAAATACGAAGGCATAGTTATACTGATATTGCATTTTGTTATTATTGGATAAATATACCCTTTTTAAGGTTCTGACATGGGTATGTGTGGTTTGTATTATTTTCAAGTGCAAAACCTGAAGAGAGTCTTTCGTTAACTAATTTCATGATCACTTCAGACCAGTTGTATATTTCTGTGGTTTTACGTTACGTTCTATCTTCTTCTTGGTATCGATGATGAAAAAGAATAGAAATAATAAAGGTACCTATTGTCTGAGACACAAAGAAAGAGAAAAGAGAGAAGAAGAAGAAGAAAAAAAAATGTCCCCTTATCTCGACTTTTTTTACTTTGTTGATGCTGCTGCGGCTATCCAAGAAACGGTAATTAGGCCGGTCCAAATTACCGGCAACCCATAAATTCTCATTAAGACAGGGACGAAAAAAAACATGAATAGAATACCTAAACTGTCCCGATTGGACATTGGCAAACTTACCAATTTTGAGGGTTTTACTTGCAAAGGGGCAGCTGGTGGGACAACAGGGAATTTAGATTACCTGGCCCATATGACCCACCTGAGAAAAATCATGAAAAAATATGACAAGCTATCAGTTTTCTTATGGACTAGAGAGTATCGTAGAATACAGGCTATACATGAATTTCGATTGGGCACTTTGCTAAGACCAAAGTAGACTGGGCTCCATATCACTAACAAACCTCCAGCACCTCAACAAGGCTATATTAGGGCAAGGGGGCCTACCACTGCTAATGATGTTAACATTTGTAAACCCTTCAATTCTCGTGGTGGGTGTCGATTCCTCAACTGTAGATATATACATGTTTGTAATTAACCTCACTGTGGCCAGCCACATCCACTGTGGAGACATGATAACAAGGAACACGTTTATCAGGCCCAGGCTTTTTGTTCAAATAGTCTTAGTTGGGAGCCTGGCCAGAGATGATCCTAATGACATTGATAGAGCATTTATTCTATCTGGGGTCCAGAATGGTTTTGATATTGTTGACAAAGATGCCATACCTAAAGAAACTTTTGTTAAAAATCATAATTCAGCTGAACAATACTCAAGCTTGGTTGACAAGCATATGCGAAGACAGATTAAAAATGGAAATGATGTAATTTTTAAAAGTGAGCCCATCTTTTGAGCCCCCTTGAGCTGTTCCAAAATCAAAAGGAGCCGTGCAATAAATCTATGATTGTAGCCTTCCTAGAGCAGCTGCTTTAATTGATCACACTTCTAAAGTAGATAGAAAGACAGTTGATGATGCAGCTGCTTTAATTGATCACACTTCTAAAGTAGATAGAAAGACAGTTGATGATGCAGCTGCTTTAATTGATCACACTTCTAAAGTAGATAGAAAGACAGTTGATGATGCAGCTGCTTTAATTGATCACACTTCTAAAGTAGATAGAAAGACAGTTGATGATGCAGCTGCTTTAATTAATCACACTTCTAAAGTAGATAGAAAGACAGTTGATGATGCAGCTGCTTTAATTGATCACACTTCTAAAGTAGATAGAAAGACAGTTGATGATGCAGCTGCTTTAATTGATCACACTTCTAAAGTAGATAGAAAGACAGTTGATGATGCAGCTGCTTTAATTGATCACACTTCTAAAGTAGATAGAAAGACAGTTGATGATGCAGCTGCTTTAATTGATCACACTTCTAAAGTAGATAGAAAGACAGTTGATGATGCAGCTGCTTTAATTGATCACACTTCTAAAGTAGATAGAAAGACAGTTGATGATGCAGCTGCTTTAATTGATCACACTTCTAAAGTAGATAGAAAGACAGTTGATGATGCAGCTGCTTTAATTAATCACACTTCTAAAGTAGATAGAAAGACAGTTGATGATGCAGCTGCTTTAATGAAGCAGGGATGTTACTTGGCTAAAGTGGACTTAAAGTCAGCCTATAGGTCAGCCCCATTAGTGAGACCAGTCAAATATTCACAGTCCAGATTTGAAAGATACGTATGGAAAAACTATATATCTGAGAGACACAAAGCTCTATTTTGGGTTTAAGTTAGCACCAAGTATATTCAACAGGTTTTCCCAGGCAGTAACCAGGATAATGGCGAGAAAGGGTTTTGCTAACTTCATTGCATATGTTACGACCCATAATGTAATAACCGGGCCATGATATAATAACAGCCCATATTGTAATAAAACGACCCAAAATGTAATAATGGCCCATAATGTAATACAAAACCGCCCATATTGTAATAACTTTACCCTGCCCATATTGTAATAAAATCGCAAGTGGGTAAAACGGCCCATATTGTAATAAAATCGCAGGTGGATAAAACGGCCAATAATTTTATAATGCAAATTTCATGCAAATTAACTTAGACAATTCAAATATTGTAAGTGAACTTACATGTATGAAAAAAAAATCACTGGATCCAAAAATGACTATTTGTTTAAAACGATGACAAAGCTATAATATGAGCGAAATATGGCCATGATTTATGTTTATCCTTTTGTTGAATCAGTGTTTAAATAGGATGATAAAGTATTTAAACAAGATAATATATATATATGGCTGTAGTATTTTTGATTCTGAATAAAACTCAACAAAAACACGTATTGAATGATTTAGGTTTGCTGAAAACACCATAATATTTCTTCTGGGTACATTTTTTGGATTTATTTAAGCGCCTGGGTCCATTAAAGCTAATAAACTTGTATATATATATATATATATATATATATATATATATATATAAATATGTATATCGCCAAAATGTAAATATTTTGTCAATTTTAACAGATAAATGTACAAAACTCTCATTATCGATACATTTTAATGTATTTTAATTCTTTTTAAAAATATTAATGAAATTTTAAATTTCAGTGCGTTTTGCTCAATGTATCATAGAGAATATTTTATATGATCTCTCGAAACCTCTCGAGATTTAGAAATTATAAATGTAGGTACTGCTGCAATTGTTGGTGCACATATATGCAGTGGTTAAGATGTCTTAGGTCAAAAGGTAAAACACGTCGCATAGATCAAGAGTTTTCAACACACGTATTTGAAGTTAAAAGCCGGATGTGTCATTCGTGCGATTCAAGAGTGACCCTTATACCATTTAATTTTTCAAAAATAACATAACGCCCAAACAACAGAACAACAATTTGAAAATGCCGGTTTCTGTGTTCTAGAGGTAGAGCATAGAGCTCAGAGGGGGGACGTAACCAGGAGTGAGGGAGGGCACGGGGCCATGATTAGTGGCAGATCTAGAAATTCGAAGGGGGGGGGGGGGGGGGGGGGCGGCGCTAATATGCATATATGGGTAATATGAAAACTGTTATATATACGTGTATATGTAGATCTATATATATTTATTATTATTATTATTATTATTATTATTATTATTATTATTATTATACGTTAAATCTTAGTGTATGAAAATATGATTTTTTTATTCAATTATGAACCATGGTTTCATTAAGGTTAGTAACAGGCTCATGGGGAGGGTATGGGAGGGGGTATTTGACATTTTTTTAAAATATGCAATGTAAAGAGGACATTTGGAGGTAATTTTCACAAAAAAATGAGGATTTCCAGTTCCCTTATGTCTTTCCGTCATGTAGTCAAACTGTAGAGAGGTTCAATATTTAATATTTATTTTTTTTTTCAAAATAAGAATATAAAATTTCAATCGTTTCCAACATGTTAAAGTCAAAGGCGCATAGGCACATTTACGTTAATAACTTGCAAAATATTATCTTGATAAACTTTGCATTTTACCGGGGTCCATGGTCCCGACAGAACACATGACTCCTCAGTGCACATATCGCGGGTTCGAGTACCGGTATCACCAGAGGAGCCGTGAGAGTGTTCATGGTCGACCCCATCCAAGGCCTAGTACTCTGCAGTAGTTCTGCAGAGCTGTTAATAAATATCCTGATCATCAACTAATGAATTCGAAAGTAAAAAACTGACGTTAAAAAATTAAAATTTAATTGCTAATTAATAAACAGAAATATGAAAAAATGAAAATCAATCACGAAAATTGGGAAATTACATATAAATATATATATATATATATATATATATATATATATATATATATATATATATATATATATATATATATATATATTGGTATTAGATTAAGTGAAATTCCGAAAGGATGGCAAGTACTGGATGCAACCGGGGCCCAGCTAAGGAGCGGTGAGTTTTTTCATAGTCGGCCCCCATTCAAGGTGAGCGCTCTGCATAATGGAAAGGCTGTGCCTCACAGCCGTGTATCACGTTTGTATCACCAAAAAAAATGCATAATTGGCGAGTTCCTCCATGTTATGACTCAGTAATGGGGATGATTACACACCCAGGACCCGCAGGTGCGGTAGCTACCTGACACCAGGATATTATATAAATGACACTAAGCGTGTGCCCTGTAACGTATTCCAAACCGAGACAGATAGAGATGAACAGACAGGTTAAGATTAGTTAAAAAAGCGATTACATCCACAATATATATATATATATATATATATATATATATATATATATATATATATATATATATATATATATATATATATATATATATATATACCTTATTCCTTTAAACTCGGAACCATCCTACAGAGAAGGTTTAACTCAGTAGTATAAAAAACATTTTTTTAAATCGAACAGGGTGACAGTATTTTGTCGACCTAAAGGATCGACCTATAAAGACTATCGAACGCCACCGTCTGAGCCATGGAGCGTGCCTCCCAGTAATTATTACAACTGGTTGTACAATCCATGAAAAAAAAAAAACAGATGTTTGCAATCGCCGAGCGGTCGCAAGGAAAGCCTCCCCCAGCCTTCTCCATCCTACCCGCCACCCAAGCCCAACCCCCACCCCTCACGGTCAACAACCCCCCCCCCCCCCTCTCCCCGGTTACCCGCAAATGACCGGTAATAGTAAATGCGTGGAAAAAGTGAAGGAGTAAAGTTAGCTCCCAAGTTACTTAAGTGTCAGTCATATGCTATATTGCTATTTACTATTTTTGATAATTAATATTCATAGCATAATGTTAATGCAGTGGCCTCAAAGGAATAAAGAAATGTAGCCATTTACAAAATTAATCCAAATAATATGCCTCGCCCAATCCCATTGGCCTGTTGCTAGGGGTTTCCTTGGTTAGTATTCCATTTATATATATATATAAATATATAACAATTCGACCTCCAAAAATGACATCTTCTACCCTTACAGAAAACCGAACAATGACCCTCTCTATATCCACGCACAATCCAATCACCCCCCAGCTATCATTAGGCAGATACCTATGATGATCAGTAAACGTGTCTCTGACAACTCCTGCAATAAAGAGCTATTTATGAAAGCCAAACCCATGTATGATGAAGCTTTAGCGAAAAGCGGGTTCTCAGAAAGCTTAAAATATGTTGAACCAACAGTGAAAAGCAAGAGAAACAGGAAAAGGAAAATAATATGGTTTAATCCACCCTACAGCCGTCATGTAAAAACAAACATTGGCAGAAAATTCATGAAACTAGTTGAAAAACACTTCCCTCAACATCACAGGTACCACAGGTTATTCAACAGGAACAATTTGAAAATTAGCTACAGCTGTCTACCCAACATGTCTAACCTGATCAGCAAACATAATATGAAGGTTCTAAATTCTGACAATGCTGTGAATGCACCCCAAAAACAATGTAACTGCCGTAAAAAAGACGAATGTCCTATGAATGGTCAATGTCAGCTGAAATGCATTGTCTATAAAGCAACAGTTAGAACAGACAATGACGTGAAACACTACATAGGGTGTACTGAAGGTGATTTCAAGACAAGATATAATAACCACAAGCAATCCTTTCGGAACAGATCCCACGCTAAAAACACTGAACTGTCTAAACACATTTGGTCACTAAAAGACAACAATATCAATTACAAGCTCTCCTGGGAAATATCTGCCAAGGCAGCACCTTACTTCTGTGGGACTAGGAAGTGTGATCTCTGCTTGTCTGAAAAGCTACTTATAGCTACGGCCCCCCCTGGATCATTGTTGAACTCAAGAGCTGAAATTCTCTCCAAGTGCCGCCATCAAAACAAATTCACCCTGAAATATTTTAAAACCTAGCATTCGTACTAATATTCAGCGTGCCCCCTTAACCCCCCCCCCCCCCCCCCCCAACGAGGATCCGCTGGGCAGACTCATTTGTTCAGGTAGTTATTCTCTCACTGCTGGCTCGTGGAGTCCATTGGATGACAGGAAAGTTCTACTTTATCCTGGTCTTATGGGCTTTACGACCTTCAGCTAGGAGACTCGCACCACTTGGTATGGGTATAGTATATTTGCCTTTTATATTGTATATTTGCCTTGTATATTGTGTATTTTCACAGTATATGTGTATTTTTATCATATCATATGTATACTACTGATATGTTCACTGCTTCCAAGGCCCTATTAGAAATCATTTCAATATGCTGATTGAGCATCCTGGTTATATCTTTGTATTATATTTACTATTTACTACATTATATAACCTCTTTGCCCTGCCCTGTTATGTTCCAGTATCGCACGTGTACCCCGACCAATCCTATTGTGCACCCGAGAACAATAGGATCAGTGTCAGTCTTTCACATGCCCCCCCCCCCCCACACGAATCGCACAAAGCATAATCTCGTAATCTCGTAAGGTCTCGGCTTTTCAAACCACGACGTTAGCTTCATTCTAACCACATTCACCTGATGATCGGGTCGCATCCCGTGAAACAGTCTGTTGTGAATTAACAGTGTTGTTTTTCTTCAGAGTTATATATATATATATATATATATATATATATATATATATATATATATATATATTACAATATGGGACAGTTATTACATTGTGGATCGTTATTACGACTCATATTGTAATAACGACCCATATTGTAACAATGGTCAATATTGTAGTAGATATTGCCTATTTTGTTGTAAAAGCGGACAATATTATAATAATTGCCAATACCGTAATAATAAATGAGTTAAATTGTAATAACTTTACCTCACCTATACTGTAATCAGCATGGTGGGGGCTTAAATGGGCAAAAAGGCCAATATAAAAAAAAATGCAGTTTAGAAGATAATGATTAAATTCATGTCAAATTTACGTAGACAACATAAGTGTTGACTGTTTCACTGGATTTCCATTATGACTGCATCTCATACTTATGAGGAACCAAAATGGCTGTCATTTAAGAAGGTATTCTCAAACGAAATATCGCCTGTTAGATTTGGGATTCATTCTTGAGCTTAACAATATGGGCCGTTTTTCCCACTTCCCGTTTTATTACAATATGGGTAGGGTATGATTATTACAATATGGGTCGATTTTATTACAATATGGGCTGTTATTAAAATATGGGCCGTTTTTTATTACATTATTGGCCGTTATTACAGTATGGACCAGTTTTATTACAATATGGGCAGGGTATGATTATTACATTATGGGTCGTTTTTATTAAAATATGGGCCGTTATTACATTATAGGCCGGTTATTACATTATGGGTCTTAACAGCATACTTAGACGACTTCCTTATCATGAGAGATTCATTTCATGGTTGTGCACAGTCATTAAATGCGCTCATTTTAACATTAAGAAAGTTAGGGTTCAGCATAAATTGGAATAAAGTTACGGACCCTACACAGTGTTTAACATTCCTCTGGGGGAAGGGGGGGGGGGGGGGGGTGCAGCTTGACTCGGTATCAATGGCACTCAGAATCCCCCAGGTAAAAGTATTAGAGCTTAAAAAAGAGCTTGAATTATTTATTAACAGGCGTGTCAGAAAGACAATTGCAGAGGGTAATAGGAAAGTGTAACTTGGCAGCTGTGAAATTTAAAGGTTGACGAGTAATTCTTAGCCGGTTAATAAATGCAGCAAATTTCATGAAGCATAAAACAGATAGGCGATGGCTATCTAAAGAAACTATGGCAGCTATTGCCTGACGGCAGACCTGCATGTCTGTGTTCAATAACAAGGCCTTAATTCAGGAAAATGCACCAGTGTATACACAGATGCTTGTGTAGAAGGGGTGTGTGTGTGTATATTTTTATAGTGATTGGTATTATTGTAACTGGAGGTTGGTTTGCCCAATTGCAGGCGGATGCATTTTAATGTAAATGAGACAATGGCTGTCATCCTAGCAGCACATAAGTGCTGTAAATATTGGCAATAAACGAAGAAAATTATGATATTGTCAGATAATGTGACAACTGTGGCAGCTGCCAACAAAAGTACTTCGAGGAATGCTTTTCTCATGATGGCCATGTGTCTGTAATCTGTAATTATCTCAACCCTACTCAAGGGATAGCGGAGACAGGTAGGAGACTTATGAAGCCCCAAACTACCTATCACATTGTCTGTACTGAGAGTTGTTTTCAACACTCTGAACACCGCTGTCCCTGAGGACATATGCTTTTGAGCAGTTTTTGCCTCACAGTCTTTTTTAGTTTCTTGCGGAAATTAAATTATTTCCAACATCTGCCAAATCGTTCGATGCCAGTAAAAACCTCACCAGGAAGGATGTATCCTTCTTAAAGACCCCAGCTTTCGTCTGGTAAAGGAACGTTGCCTACAGGTTCCCCTCCCGTCTAGCTAAACAGCCAAACTGGCTTTCAGGTGAACTCCCACGCCTGCAAATTCACCAGCGTTTCATTTCCGTTCCATGGATAAAACCTTGACCATGACGAACAGCATTCCTTAAGATTCTTTGGTCTTCCCTGGTACAACTGTGCATCCAAGCTCACCGGTATGCTGGGTACAGTTCCAAGAGGGGTGCTGCTCTGAGTGCAGATATCCCGGCACATTTAATAAGATTACAGGGGGATTGGAAAAAATACCAAAGGTATTTAGCCCCAGGGTAGATATAAAGTGGCACAAGCCTTGTGTGGACAGGTTGAACAACTTTAAGCCTTGTCCTTTGCATTTACTACTAACAACAGGTTTGGGCTATGGTATGGATATCAAGCTAGCTATCTGAATGTGCTTGCTATTTAACTATGTTATTGTTTCCCTGAGGCTACGAATCTCCTGTCTATTCTTATCATATTGTCCTTGTAGTTGGTCAAAACTATATTTTAGAGGCAACTTTTCATGTATAATGGTGACAAACTGTAGGTGTAACTTTTTCGCTCCACGTCTTCAGAACGTACAGTGCCAGATGCAGTTGGCTTTCTCATCCTGGAGTACTTCATAAAGCGTTAATACATCTTTTGACATTTTATGTGGTACCATTGAGGACAGACATCACATTCAATTCCTTTGTCATTTGTTGTCACCCTCACACTTGCAGACTGAGTCATCTTTACTGAGGCCTCTACCACACATAGTACATGGTCTGTTACCTCCTGCACTGATGATAAAGTTCACGTTGTATTCTTTACTGTTTCTGATCAAAATGTCAGTAAAAGAATAGGAAGATCTACTCACACTGGCACTTGAATAACCTGTATCCCTCCTCTGTGGCGTGTCAGGCCTATAAAATGTTCTTTGTTTCCGGTCTATCGACCGAGTCCTATCAAATTAGCTAGTCCAAAATTTTTATTTGGGGTTTCGCCATGGGGCACAAATAATCATGTCAAACATTCTATATAAGTCACAGATTACAGCTTATTCTCTCACAGTAGCGATTCCATCATTGTTTCTATGATCTTTATAATAAAATATGTATAAATTTTTCATTTAACTTACTTTAACTTTAAAGAATCCTTGTGTTTTCCAGATCGTCAGGTGAGTGATTATAGAGGAATGTGTCGCACGGTGATAGATAATAGAGGTTTAACCGCTTACTACTTACACAGCGCCAACTACTGATTGAAATTGACTCTTTGTTTTGTAATTGACACCATTCCCGAGCAGGGACGCTTTTGTGATAAAAAATGTTCTGTTCTTATATATAAAAGACAAATCTGATGCTCCATCCTCTTTTCTGATATTAAGAATTAGTGTCAGTATGAAACATTACAACTTATAACATTAAATTAACACGTGTTTCCGAAGAAGTTAATTTAAAATCAGTGATATCTGATAGTTAAAGTTCTTTATCTCTATTATATGGTTTCTGCTAATAGGATTTGTTATATATTATATATTATATACCAATTTATCAATTTTTGTAGTACAGTAATAACACAAGAATATTATTTAAAAAAAACTGTAAAAATATTCGTATGAAAATCATAAAATTTCTAATTATAAACTTTTTCTTATTTTGGTATACTTTGAATTATATTTATGAACAGTGCTCAGAATTTTAATTAAGATTTGAAACAGGATGAAATTTCATTATTATTAATTATTATTACATTTATATATCTGATGTTGTGCCGTGGGACTACAGTAAATTTGTGTGGCACAGAAACCGTAATAGATGCACTTATAGACACTCAGGATTTTATTTTGTTTCCAGCTATATAATATTAAACAATCACTCTGTCTTATAAAAAGACTTAACATATAGTGGCTGAATATATTTAATATTTTAAACCAGTTGATCAAATAAATACATTTATTGAGAACAACCATGACTAAGAACCCTAACCTTTTACCCAAGAAATCAAGTAGATTCATTCTGGTATTATTTGTATCTCAAATATATGATTTTGAATTTCAACTGGAATTTTTTATCCTGAACCATTATTAACTTTACTGGCTGTGTCCAGCTTGGTCACCATCTCGTTTCGTATGGTAGTTCCAAAACAACTTGACAACTTAACCAGAAATCAAAGTCCTTGTTCTCTTTTGTGTGAAAAATTACCTTGTCTTGATATTGTTTTATAAATAGGATGATATAAGATCTCTGGTTTGCCCTCCAGAAGTACCACTAATAACAGAAAACTAGGACAAAATGCTTAGACCTGCTAAACAAACACCTCTCAGTCACACGCGTGCGCATCCGAATACCGGAACCCGTGGACTGATCATGTGATTCACTGTTAACTGGTAAACTGTAATTGTACATGATGTATCAAGCCCCCCCCCCCCCCCGGGAAACATCGTGATGTTTTCAGTGTCATCGTCTGTCGTCGTCGTTAGTCGAAGTCTATAGGATATCTTGTGAGCGCGATCTCTTTTGAAGGGTCGTATACTTTTCCTGAAAATTGAAACAAATTATTTCTAGTCCGGAAACCGATGACCTTGACCACATGTTTAGCTTTAAACTTTTAATGTGACCTTAACCTCTGGTCCCTTTGTTGGTTTTATGTAACACTTAAGTTAGAACTGTAGTTCTGGAAAATTGAAATTTCATTATTTACTCCATGAGTTTTCACATATGAGGTTAAAATGGTGTCATCACGTTTTTGAAATTTGCATATTTAATGAAATATCAAATATATCGCTATTAATCTTGCTACTGCCTTCCAACATTGTAAATGGCAGGTCTGTTAAAGTTTAACCTTTCTGGATCAAATGAATTTTAAACCTTTAGCATAGAAATGGTCATAGTCTTGACTGATTTGCTGTGCTACAAGGTGCAACTACTGATCTTCAAGTCAAAACTGAAATGAACAGATGATACGCACTAAAATGGCACTGAGAGCAAATTTTACACAGCCATCTAGTGACTCAAATGAAATAATGAAAATGGTGTTCTACTACACAAGAACACTTTTAGCACATTTCATCATCAGGATGTCTAGTCAGATACCAATATTCTAAACGTCAATATCTTTGCTCTTATATAGTGTGTAAGGTCTTTGCTTGAAAGATCAGGAGCAAACATATGCAATACCTTATTACAAACTCATAAGAAATGATCAATAAGCTGTCAGATGAACAACAAAAAGAAGCTCATGGTTTAGCCTTATATATTCAGAAACAACTGGCTCCCCATATCACTGTTCAGCATCATACATTACCATTTTTTGAAACGTCATTGACACGCCTACTTTATCTGTGGATGATGTTTTTTGTTTGGATCATCTACATGTGCCATCAATAATTTCTTCTCAGAACTCCTTGCTCTAGCATCTTCGCCTGACATCTACAGACCTTAGGTGGTTAGGGGAGATTTCAATACTGACATATCTAATATTGTAAATAGTACCAATTTTTCACAAATGTGTCAACTTCTGAACTGTCAACAACTTCTCAAAGAGCCAACCAATGATCAGTGATAGTGTAATAATAATAGTGTAGATCTTATGTTTACAAACTGCTCGAACGTTTCAGTTTCAACATTAGAAAACACATAGTCAGATCTTAAATTAATATTTGGAACAATGACTTATCAGTCCAAACCATTCATACTAACCAACCATGGCCAATATTACCTCTTCCTCTCAGGAATAGTGTGTGGACCATTTTGTAAGAAAAGATATCTTCACTTTACATTTAACCTTTTAGCTTAATAATTCTCTGGTCATCTTTACTCCCCCTTACATTCCGAAATATACCCAGCAATGAATTATGTACAGGTACAATAAATTGACTAATAAAAGACTTTACCTCCTTTTCTTATTATTTTATATTTCACCTTTAGGGTCAACTTTAGCTGAGCACCATTAAACATGGGTTCCTGGTGTTTAGCGTGGGCGAATGTAGCCTTAGTTAGATCAAATATTCGCATCATAATATAAACATCTGTGTTTATATCCTCAAAGCTGGGCCGGTTGTAATCCCCGATTATGGAGTCCATCCATGATCTTGAATTCTTCACTTTGAGAAATGGGTCACGTCATGACGTGATGAATTACGAAAACGTGATGACACCATGATTAAATTTCAATTTTACAGAACTACAGTTCTAACTTAAGTGTTACATAAAACCCACAATGGGGCCAAAGGTTAAGGTCACATTAAAGGTTAAAAGCTAAAAATGTGGATTGCTTTTTCTTATTACCTACTTAAGATATCAAGTTATACAATGTTTGTTAATCAAGAACTATTTCAAACATTTCTTACCCAGCGGTTATAAATTTCAAGAAAAGTCTTACTACATCTCCTTCGCTTTAACCGCTGTTTGTATAGCAAGGATTTCGGGGTTTTATCACCAGGGCTGGCACATTGACAGGAGTTGTTATCAAACCAACGAGAACGGGCTGTCAAAGGTCTAAAACTTGGAGTTGGATGACTTCCGGTTCTCACTGGAAAGGAACAATCAAATTTAAATTCTGTTTTACAGTTCTTTTAAAAATCTAAGAGGCAGGTAAAACATTAAATAAGTGAAGCGCAACAAACAGCGGATAAACAGGGAGATTTTGGAGATCCGGGACTGTTACAAGAAGGCAAGTAGCATCTGAAGCTAATAATACCAATTACACTCGCCAGATGGCGCAGCAAATAACCGACAATCGACCCCCCCCCCCCCCCACCAGATTTCACAACGGGCCTACGTAGAGTTGCGTATGAAAAGGTTATGCGTACGATGGCGTATGGTTACGTCTCCTGTGCATTGGCACGGCATATGCAATTAGGGTGCCTATGCGTAGGACTCCGTCTTACAGGCGTAGGTCTGGCGTACAGTAGCGTGGTGTTGCGTAGACTTGCGTAAAATCTGCGTACTCTCTGCGTCCAGTGCTCTACGCCGACAGTACGCGAAAAAAAATTAAATAAATATACAGGTTTAATTTTCTGCGTCCATCCCACGTACCCCTTTGCGTTCCTCGGCGTATTGCTACGTAGGCCAGTGTGGGCATAGCGTAGGCCAGTGTGGGCATAGCGTAGGCCAGTGTGGGCATAGCGTAGGGAAGCGTAAGCCGGAATAGAACTCTATAGTGAATCTGAGGTGTTAAACCTCGTGATCTGAACTGACATATCTCGCGTGACGACAGAACACGCAACGCCTACATTTGAGGCAACTGAGGTGATCACAGTCTCCCGACAGGGCCTGGACAGACCACTGGGCTGAAGCCTGTTGACTGATCAGCCGGAGAGTGGAGGTGGGAACGTGGGCCAGCAGACGACATGTCACCCATCACAGAACCGCAATCCAAGTGGCCGTAGCTTTACCGTAAAAAAAGTCACATGACTTAATGCGGTGAATTTTTTTAAAGGCTACAAATCTAAGATATACCACAAAATTGCTGAAAAAGAACCGATGACTCTAAAACTTATCAATGGGTGTACAATCGAGTTTTAATCGTTAATACTCCTATATTGCGTAAGTCAGTGTAACACTCTCGGTGTGGTTACATTAACGTTAATTATTCATTGATGTGGAAGCCTGGGCTTGCAGGGAAACATCACAAAACAGGACCGGAGTGACTGCCCTGGCCGCCCGCTCAGGTAATTAGTCGTTATGAACTCGTGGAGTGAAATCTCGACTGGCCCGGTCGATAGAGGCTGCGTGATATATATCAAAGTATGATAGTTTTAGGATTAGCTACAGAGAGGTGTGATTTTGGCTTTTTGTTATGGCGCTGGTGTAGATATTATTGGCAGGAAGAATATTGAGCACCACAATCATACAAGGACTAACATCTCAGGTAAGTTACCTGTTTCATCGCTTTGACTTTATTTTCTCTATCGGGATTCTCATTTAGGTGATACGTGTATGTCTCTCAAAACAGTCATGGTCTTTACTAATTTTTTTTATATAAGCCGAAAGTCGCAGCTGGAACCTTATTTCTATGACACTTGGCTGTTATAATTTCCGCCCCTCCATAACACTGGGTGCTTGCTATAATTACGGTCCCTCTATAGCACTTGGTGGGTGCAGTGATTACCGCCCCTCTATAATACTGGATGCTTGCTGTTATTACCGCCACTCAGTAATACTTGGTCGGTGCTACAATTATGTATGGTGGTGTGCTAATTAATCAAGTATATTGATGATTGATTGTTTTCTTTCATAATCGGTTAAATCGATTAAATCTTGACCTGTAGGCGTGATGTACAAATTAGACCTGTAGGCGTGATGTACAAGTTAGACCTGTTGGCGTGATGTACAAGTTAGACCTGTAGGCGTGATGTACAAGTTAGACCTGTAGGCGTGATGTACAAGTTAGACCTGTAGGCGTTATGTAGAAGTTAGACCTGTAGGTGTGATGTACAAGTTAGACCTGTAGGCATGATGTACAAGTTAGAGCTGTAGGCGTGATGTACAAATTAGACCTGTAGGCGTGACGTACGAGTTAGACCTGTAGGCGTGATGTAAAAGGTAGACCTGTAGGCTCGATGTACAAGTTAGACTGAATCTTCACGGTAAGTATTTAGGTATATCGCTCTACAGTAGACCTGTGATAGTCAGATACGAGTGATACACCTTTCTATACCGGTTGTTGTACACACACGTGCACAATGAAGTGATTTACCCTCTCTTGTCGTTATGGAGACGGGGTCCGCACGATTCTACATCCAGTGAACGTACCGTGATGACTTGAAGAAACTACATGCAAAATGAAAACTCCGTAGCTAATACTATATATCTGCTCTAACATCCATATATCTATAACAAAATGAAAACTCCGTAGCTAATACTATATATCTGCTCTAACATCCATATATCTATAACAAAATGAAAACTCCGTAGCTAATACTATATATCTGCTCTTAACATCCATATATCTATAACAAAATGAAAACTCGGTAGCTAATACTATATATCTGCTCTAACATCCATATATCTATAACAAAATGAAAACTCCGTAGCTAATACTATATATCTGCTCTTAACATCCATATATCTATAACAAAATGAAAACTCGGTAGCTAATACTATATATCTGCTCTAACATCCATATATCTATAACAAAATGAAAACTCGGTAGCTAATACTATATATCTGCTCTAACATCCATATATCTATAACAAAATGAAAACTCGGTAGCTAATACTATATATCTGCTCTAACATCCATATATCTATAACAAAATGAAAACTCCGTAGCTAATACTATATATCTGCTCTAACATCCATATATCTATAACAAAATGAAAACTCCGTAGCTAATACTATATATCTGCTCTTAACATCCATATATCTATAACAAAATGAAAACTCGGTAGCTAATACTATATATCTGCTCTAACATCCATATATCTATAACAAAATGAAAACTCCGTAGCTAATACTATATATCTGCTCTAACATCCATATATCTATAACAAAATGAAAACTCGGTAGCTAATACTATATATCTGCTCTTAACATCCATATATCTATAACAAAATGAAAACTCGGTAGCTAATACTATATATCTGCTCTAACATCCATATATCTATAACAAAATGAAAACTCGGTAGCTAATACTATATATCTGCTCTAACATCCATATATCTATAACAAAATGAAAACTCCGTAGCTAATACTATATATCTGCTCTAACATCCATATATCTATAACAAAATGAAAACTCCGTAGCTAATACTATATATCTGCTCTAACATCCATATATCTATAACAAAATGAAAACTCCGTAGCTAATACTATATATCTGCTCTTAACATCCATATATCTATAACAAAATGAAAACTCGGTAGCTAATACTATATATCTGCTCTAACATCCATATATCTATAACAAAATGAAAACTCCGTAGCTAATACTATATATCTACTCTTAACATCCATATATCTGTAATAAAATATGTTAATTTTTGTCAACATAGATGGAAACGAATCATGTAACTTCCGCCCGGATCTTTCAAGTTGATATACGTTAATGTCACTAGATTTGTATATCTGGAATAATTGCACTTAATTGAGCAGACAGAGATCAATCAACCAGTAATTCAAATTAAAGACACTGAATCATTTCCATAGACGGATATGACTATGTAAACGCGTATCTATCCTCAAGGTTAATGATCAGGGTCAAAACATGCCGAGGGGCCACCTAAAACGTACAGCCGTGCGTAGTCGCAGCCTCCGGTTTCAATAAACGTTCTTGTAATAAACGTTTATCATAACAGGGACCCCAGACGTATCAGTAATATCTGAAAAGGGTTCCAGAAGGAACCATGGTTCCAGTTTGAACCAGTGAGGTTCTTTTCATAAACTTCAAGAACTCTTTTGCCTTATTATATAAGTTCTTTCAAAACATTTTGATCAGAATACATATCCAGTGATCTGCAAACACAGGCCTATACAGTACAATTACAAAGAGAAATTGGTGGAAAACGTATAAAAAAATATGAACCTTGAAATATTGAAGACACTATCTGTATTTGTAAAGTCTTACCAAAGATCTTTATTCCATGACCTTAAAAGTAATAAATAACGAAATAGCCAAGACACACTTATGGACCAGTCTCCACATCATAGCTGACCGAAACTTGATACTGGAGTAGCTCTTATAAACCGTTTTATACATAGCAACAGAGTTCAGAGGTCAACATGGGTTTACACGGAGATTGAACTACATGCATGAAACTTCTGTGAGTGATGTGGGTGATTACCAGTCCAAGCTGCTGCTGGTATAAACGGTCTCTCAATGACGTCATCATCACAAATCGTCTTATTGATTTTCATTTTCCGTTTGACATTTCTGTCGCTTGTTCATTAGCTGATCACACAGTGCTGCAAGAGAAAGCAATCTATCGTCAAGGTAAAAAATAAACAAAACCTACTTGATTCAATGATATTTCCTGCTGTGAAAAAAAAGCTTTTTCATTTCGAGATTATTCAGATATCTGCCAGCTTTTAACCATACAGAGGAAAGGAATAAATAATTCAACCTCTGCTCTCAAGTAAAAACTGTTTAACTGATCAAAAATTTAAATAAGAGTATTATAACTTTATTAACTATATAAAGAAGATTTGCTGGTTTAACAGAAAACAATTGTATTTTTAATTGATATTACCGTATATTTTGTCTCAGTATAATAGCTTTCCTTTATGACTGAAAGCAGTACGTCTTTGACTCCTCCCCCCCCCCCCCCCCGCCCGTCATTCAATACGTCTGGAACCCTCATAGGTACCAATCATCCCTGTGAATTTTGGGAAAGCTGTGGTAGTTTGTTGTTGAATTATCGCGCGTGAAAGAAAATCAGCGGTAGGGCTGTGGTGGCCATATTTGAATTCCGACAGGTCTGTAAATCAATAGGCCTGGAGCCCTTATAGGTACCAAACATCCCTGTGAATTTGGGAAAGCTGCAGTCTGTTGTTGTTGAGTTATCGCGTGCGAAAGAAAATCAGCTATTGGGCTGTAGCGCCCATATTTGAATTCCAACAAGCCTGTAATTCGATAGGTATTGAGCCCTCATAGGTACCAATCATCCCTGTGAATTTGGGAAAGCTGCCGGAGGCTGATGTTTAGGTATCACGCACGAAAGATAATCAGCAATTGGACAGTGGCGGCCATATTGAAATTCCAACAGGTCTGTAATTCAAAAGGTCTGGAGCCCTTTCAGGTACCAATCATCCCTGTGAATTTAGGAAAGCTGCAGGAGTTTGTTGTTGAGTTATCGCAAACGAAAGAAAATCAGCAATTGGGCTGTGGCGGCCATATTGGAATTCCGACAGGTCTGTAATTCAATAGGTTTTGAGCCCTCCTAAGTACCAATCATCCCTGTGATTTCGGGAAAGCTGAAGTAGGTTGTTGTTGAGTTATCGCGAACAAAAGAAAATCAGCGATCAGGCTGTGGAGGCCATATTGGAATTCAGACAGGTCTGTTATTCAAAAGGTCTGGAGCCCTCATAGGTACCAATCATCCCTGTGAATTTGGGAAAGCTATGGTTGTTTGTTGTTGAATTATCGCGCGTGAAAGAAAATCAGCGATAGGGCTGTGGCGGCCATATTTGAATTCCGACAGATCTTTAAATCAATAGGTCTGGAGCCAACATAGGTACCAAACATCCCTGTGAATTTGGGAAAGCTGCAGTCTGTTGTTGTTGAGTTATCGTGTGCAATAGAAACTCAGCGATTGGGTTGTGGCGGCCATATTTGAATACCAACAAGTCTGTAATTCGATAGGTCTGGAGCCAACATAGGTACCAATCATCCCTATGGATTTGGGAAAGTTGCAGTATGTTGTTTTTGAGTTATCGCGTGCGGAAGAAAATCAGCGATTGGGCTGAGGCGGCCATATTTGAATTCCAACAAGTCTGTAATTCGATAGGTCTGGAGCCAACATAGGTACCAATCATCCCTGTGAATTTGGTAAAGTTGCAGTATGTTGTTGTTGAGTTATCGCGTGCGGAAGAAAATCAGCGATTGGGCTGAGGCGGCCATATTTGAATTCCAACAAGTCTGTAATTCGGTAGGTCTGGAGCCAACATAGGTATCAATCATCCCTGTGAATTTGGGAAAGCTGCAGGAGGTTGTTGTTGAGTTATCGCGTGCGAAAGAAAGTGTCACTGACGGAAGGACGGATGGACGGAAGGACGGACTGACACGGTGATCACTATAGGGCACCACTATTCAAGGTATGGTTCTCAGGCACCGCCCGCATCAATTTTAAACCCCCGCATCAAAAATTTTTATTTTTATTTTCAATAAAAACTTTCCAATTTTGAGCTGCTGCGGCTTCGACATTTCTTTCAAGAAGATAAAACCATACAATTTCCTTTGTTTTGTAGTGCTTTTACTTATTTAGCAAAAAAAACTGTATTTTTATGCTTTTCCCTTATCATTTGACATTTTTATCGAAACATACCAAAAAATTAAAAATAAAAAAAGCGCCCGTTCGCATTGATTTCTGAAAAAAGTGCCTGAGAACCATACTTTTTTTTATTTTGGCCTTAGACTACTTTAATATGCCTGCGCATGCTCCGGTCAGACCTTAGCCCAAACTGGCTGTTCCTGCGATAGTTTACAGCAAGCAGTGAATGCACCACTCAGTAGCCAATCATATTAATTAGACTGATGGACTTACTTTGATCTGACAGTCACTAGACTTTCTTATGTCCGCGAAGCAAAGAAACGGCCACAGTTAATATCATGAGTGGACACCCTACTCAATCCCCCAATAACTTGACACTCTGAGATGAGTTAACCGAGTAACAGTCTCGCCCAGTGAAATGTTTACGTAGCAGTTGCACTAATTTACTAACACAGGTCAATTGCATGCATTCTGTGTCATGTTCACTGTTACTGTCCATTTTGAAAGGTCAACCCCAAACTGATATATAAAGGTTTGCCATAGCCCTAAAGGGAACCTGTTTAAAGATTGTCCTAGAGAATGTTTGTAAAACAGTATGGTATATCTTAGGATACATTGGGTTACTTACCAAAATGTTAGAAAGATTTCAATGACAGGGATCACTCCTTGTACGGTATTTCCATCAATACATATCATAACACACACACATATTTATATGTATATATACATGCATAATATTAAATGTTTACTTATTGACCTTATATCTAAAACAAGGAGAAAGTACATGCATGAGTCAATGAACTACTCTTATAAATCAGGAGCAACTGTAGTAATATTTCAAGTAGGTGGCAGCACTGAATGTGACAGCTATTACCTCCATAATGTTGGCACCTCTATAAAGTGGGCACTTTGGCCCAGTTCCAAGGGTGGAGGTTCGACTGTATATATATATATATATATATATATATATATATATATATATATATATATATTCCTGATCTGTGATTTTTTCAAACTTTTGTGTTATGATTTTTGATAGAACTAACTTAAAAAGAAGGCTGAGAAATGAGAAGTGAATTAAAAATCACTGAGCAGTCTGACCTCATCCCGGTGACGATGATAATATTAACACCATAATATTGCCAGTGTTTATATGCAGAGTAAGAGAATTCTGTGTTAAAAAAAATATAATGGTAACTTTTAGATTTAGAGGAGGTAATAATTAAAAAATAGATCTGTCTAACTAAACTCTTTGTGCAGTGATCAGACTGTTCACTCCAAATAAAACATATAACACGGCGTGAGAGCATTACCTCAACTGCCTCTGGGGCCACTTTGATACCTCTCTCATTAACTTGTGTCGCAAAATACAAAATTAATCACCCGCAATCTTGCAATATGTATATACATTATTTTTATAATTCGATATTTTATGTAAAAACAAACACAATGCATTATAAAAATTCCGTTCATCAACAGGATTGTTAGTAAGCACATTTTCGTTCAATGGGGGTCGTGAATGTGTTATATGGCCAGGTCCAATGACGTGACAACAGGTGCGTCACTGCACTAATCCTAGTACATAAATACATAAAAATGCATGAGAAAATACAGCCGGGATCTTGTTGTAACAGGTACATGCGCCGGGGTGGTGTAGGTGCCGTCATCCGTCATGCTTGTTTGGTGGAACCTTCTCAGCAATCACTGACACATATATAAAGCTAAGTAGATATAAAGAATACCGCCTCCAAGATAGAGACCTAGAGCCACCCATTGAAGCACTTTTAACAACAAATCAGGGTTATTTCCACTGGTGCGTGGTGACATGTGCCCCCTCCTATCATCAGTCTCAGCGAGGAAAATGTTCTCACGCTTTCAGCACCATATTCATATATATATATATATATATATATATATATATAAATATATATATATATATATACACACACACATATATATATATATATATATATATATATATATATGTATATATATGAGACTCTTCTACTGTATGTGAGTCATGTTCTGCGACATAATACGGCGCATTACAAGTGATAAATAAATAAATACATTTGTGATTGTAAAAGTATGCTGATTTCTCTTTCTTTATCAAGAGGTTCATTGCATACTGATGTCTGGTATATAACTGTCGTTTTTAAATTACGCTTTCCACTCTCCTATAAGACAATGGAATTTATTATCAACTCAGAAAGCAAAGTTGTTTTTTCCTGAATGTGCAAATTACATTGGATTATGTCAGCATTACAATCATTGTGAGCTGACGAAAGAACGACGGCCCAAGACAGATCGTTCAGTGATGTTTAATAAACTTTTACAAACTAAGGCCTATAGGAAACTTAGGAACAAATAACAGTTATCGTGGGTGATTATTTTATTAAATTGTATCTATCTGAACGCACTGAACATACTGAATAAAGATAAATAAATAAATAAAAAAAAACAGACGTTTCAGGAATCCATATATTTAGGTGCAGATTGATACTGCTATATTTGGCCAAGCAAATACCAATAACTGCAAAAGCGTTGCATGTGGCAAAACGGGGTGCAGTGTCATTACAGTGTGGTATTTACACGTACAAAGACCAACGAGCCCGAGGAAAGGTAACGTGTTTACCATCCATGTGTGCCCCACAGGAATTCCCGCACAGTCGTACCCGAAAATCCTTGTCACTGCTGGTAATTATGGGGCGTGTCGTGCACGGCCACAAAACAAGAAGATTACTGCTTGTTAAACAGTCACGCTGCTGAACTTGTGGACGGCCTCTTGTTTATTACACCTACGTTTCAATAAATCGTGTTGTACTTACAGAGTTCACCTGGCTGTGAACACTTCACCGGGCCTACATGGGGACATATATACAACATTTATAGACTGAATCTTCTGTTAGTGAATATGACCTTTCGGTGACCTTACAATATATGTTACGGGAATAACGGAAGTTCAACTATTGCCTAAGTGATCTTGAACACGATGTAAAATGTGAATGTCTTTTAAGGATAAATGTTTACTCAAAAGCAGAACGCCCTGAGTGTTATTTATTGTTAGCAAGCATTATCAGAATCCAGGTTTACTGCATGGAAAAACAGAGGCCATAACCTTGGATAAAGGATCGCCGGTTTGTACTTTTCGTTCTAAAACCGACTTTTGCTGGATACTCCGTCTCACCAGGGAGTTAGAATGAAAATGTAACGTATATATATACATCATAAAATACATTAATCTTCGCTTAAATGGAGTAAATTTCAGAGAAGTATGTTTGCTATCGTGTTATTTAACTGATAAAAATTGTCTAGCCAAAAAAGGGGCAATGTAATGTTGCTCAAGACATACTTCCATACTTGGACTGAAAAGCCTATTACCACGAACAGACGCAGAGACCAAAATTCATCGACCCCAATGACCTTGAAAGGTGAGCACACTAAGCATTCCTTTTATTTTATGAACCTGAAACAAGAATGCCGATAGTGGAAGTTGGGTTTATCTGTAATAGAGAATTGTTTACTCAATATTTCTTAGTTTTCTCTTCACAGTTTGTAATAAATAATATCATAAATGTATGTCTTACATAAGATTGTGTGATATTAAATTACACAATTGCCAATATATTCATATATTCAGGTACATCCAAACACTGGTAAGATAAGATACTCTTTATTCAGGGTAAATACGTTCAGTGATATGTGTTAATCATAGTCACTGCTCTCACATGCAGTCCTGGCACATAAAAATGACACATATTAAATAAAATTCATATAAGGTCAGACTTTAATTAGTAAATTATTGTAAAAATATAATAATGGTGTTTAATACCGACACACATTTGGCACATGACATAAAACATTAATCCCTGCACTGATAATATTCTTCACTGTAAAATACTTTATATTGCTCCACTTTTTTTTAGCTCTATTACGTTGTGTAAGACGGTTCCATTTTATTACTTCTCTATAACTGAATGACTTTTTACCCAATTCTTTTAGTGACCTTTTAATATAAAAATCTCCTCTGCTATAGCTCCTGGTATCTATATTAGTTATTTTATTGTTATTTGTAAACAATTAACACATATATTCTGCCACTAGTCCATTATCTATTTTAAACGTTAAGCATGCAGTATGAATATTGCTCTTGTGGCCTCAGCACATTTAGTCAGGTTATGTAATGGCGGTGAGGGTGTTGGCATCTTCTTTGATGCATAGCGCTATCCTTAATCCTCAGTTCTGTAGTCTTTGGATGCCATCTATATGTCTATGACTGTATGTATCAAATGATGTATCACAATAATTAAAGTGAGGTAGGTCTATTATAATACTGTTATAAAATATACAGTGTTTCTTTATCAATATGAGGCTAACATCTATTTATAACTCCTAGTTTCTTAGACACTTTTTGACATATCATATCTATAATATGATGTGAAAAGATTAAGTATAAATCTATGGAGCACAACTGCTTCAAGGGTGTCATTTTTATGTACTTCGCTCAGCATCTTCATACAAAAGGAGATTCGAATGTTTGATACAAAATAACAAAACCGTATGTCCAGTCTCCTTTGTGACCTTAAATATATATAGTGGCCTTTGTGAACGAAAATTCTGTGATAAATGGACATTTTAATCTTAAATAAATTTAAATCTTAAATAAGTGAATTCAAAATAACTCAACATTACTCACGCAGCAGCATATTTAAAGTTTGATACATGGCTTTCAAGGATTTTGGCATCCTACAAATAGAAATGTTAACTTTAAATGTGTAGACATTAATGTACTCGCATGGTTTTTAATATGGTGGTCGGAGGGAGCATTTCCTTCGTATGAAGTATGAGGTAATTATCCAAAACGTAGCGCGAGGTCATCACTGTTGAGTGTTTGGGACTGAAACCGGACTGTTCATCACATAGTAGTTTATAGTAAGTTATATATACTAAGAATATACTTTGTTATGAATGACCCTTTCCAAAATTTTCATTACCACAGGTAAGACTGAAATTATTCTATAGTTGTTAAAATCCTCTGTTGCTCTTCCCTGGTGGATAGGTGTAACTTTGGCAGGTTTCCTTTACTTGGGGATATATGGTACCACTCTCGAAAGTAAACTTAAATATCTTTGTTAATGGTTTAGCAATACAGTTTGCTGCATATTGTAACAGGCGAGCACTGATATTATCCAGGCCTGCAGCTTTAATTGTGTATCGAAATAGCTTTCACATGCAGTTGTTTTTAAACAAAGCCTTCTGTTATGGGCACAAATACAAATGCCTTGGTCAGCTGTCCGTATCTGGTTCAGGTTCCGTACTGCCATGATGTTATTAGACAATTTATGTCCTATTTCCGCAAAGGAAGTGTTAATGGCAATTTTCATGTGCTTGTTATCAGTAATATCATTTGTATTCTTCACCAGATTATTAATATTTTTATGATTTCTACTTGTGATAAAATTTCAAGTTCCTTCCGTTAGTCCTTAGAGTTCTTGCTGTTATCATTTATAGTATTTCGAATAAAGTCCCGTTTAAGTTTAATTATTAGGTTGTTTGTAATGTTTCGAGACTTTCTTGCCTTTTCCCAGTTGTCCTCCTTGAGTCCAGCGCTCTTGGCCTTGGGGTGCCAGGCATTCCGGTTTATACACGAAAACCAATATTCACCTGTAATCCCTTGGGTTTGATTTTAACGTATTTTTACATTTTTCGTGTATATTACAAATCTTGGTGAAGGATTGCAAATGTTGATTAAATATACTTAATGCGTTTTAAGGGCACACAGTTTTTATGACATAATTTGAATTTGTCAGCTCCAGGTTCTTATGAAAAGCTTCTTATTAAAAAAATGTATAATCTCACTGGTCCTTTAATTACGTTGATATCGTTCCGCATACTATATACTAGTATAAAGTTATGGTCACATCGACCTGTGGCCATTGTCCCCGTAGCCCGGAACACCTCGGGACGACTGGTGTATACATGGTCTATTTTATCCTGATGGGTTGTTCAATCATTTGAGATGGTGCATTCTTTCAAAGTTCTCTACTAGCGAGTGCATGTTAGGTTTGGCATAGTCAGTATTAAAGTCACCAAGAATGTTTATCTACATGTTAGCCTATGTAAGGCCATCAAGTTGCCCGTATACTTGTTCATAGAATTCACTTATACTTTGATTTGTTGGTCTGTAGACCCCACCAGTTACTATGGGTCTTGTATGAGGTAGTTTCAGCTCAACCCATACTGTTTCAGTGTTATCAAAGTTCTTTTCAATGTCTATTTTATTTGCAATATGAACACAGCATGACCATCCTCACTGTTGTTTATCACTGTCTATCTCGTCACACCAAGTTATAGCCATTTACTCATTTTCATCATCAGTATGGTTGTTCAGCATTGTTTCTGTTACCACTAAAATGTCCACTTGTTGTTTTTCTAATGAAATACTGATATTGCCAATTTTCGGATAAAGATTTCTTGTTTTAAGGAGTTAACGGGTGTCATGCATAAATATTGTCTAAAAATGGTCGTTGGGTGACAGCAGTGGTTGAGGATTGGGGGGGGGGGGGGGGCTGCGTGGGTGGCGCGGGGCTCGACGCCCAACCCCCCCCCCCCCCCCCCCCGGATCCGCGCCTAGTCCCCGGAAGGGATTTCGCGAAGGCTTTGATAAGGGCGCGGGATGCGATAAAAAAAAAACTCCGAGGAAAGCGTCCAGGCGAGGATCTATCTGCGGAGAGAGGTTGGTTTCAGCGGGACGTCTATCTTCAAAGTTTAACCACGCCCAAATCGTCAAAATACTGTATTTAGTATTGTAGGATTCTAAAGTGGTGTTATGTCTGCGTGAATTCAGTTGTTTCGATGAAATTATTGCCGCTGAGCTTTGGATGGCTGCTCTGTTTGCCCACCCCCTGCCTCTGTCACTCTGTCTTGTGCATATTCTACACTCAGTGTGTCACAGAGAGGGGTATACGATACTGGTAGGAATTGGTTGTAAAATCATGTTTGGTGATTGCAACATAAAAACAAAACTAAAGTGAATGTTATTCTTTATCACTGTGATACCTGCTGTATAGAATGATATCTAAATTATTTAGCAACTAAATTAAAGGGACAAAATCAGGAGCAATATTATGCCTATTCTTTCACAGTATCAGTTCACTTTTGCTTCATACAAAAGTTTCTAGGCAAAACCAACGGTCTTAGTACCTTACTTTGAGCTGTTTAATGTTGCTATGGGTATACGTGTTAGTACACACAAGGCCGCGTGACTGGAAGTCCGTTTTGGGCTACAAATCCCAAAAAAAGAAGACCAAACTCGGCGGAAATGCACGGGTAGCACAGGTCGTGTATCGGGCCCAGGCCTGAGTCACCGCAACATGCGACGTTTCAGCTAACAGGATCATGTATTACATTTTTGGGGAAAATTCAGTCGAGACATCTATACATTGTCAGGCGTTGTTGCTCAGGCGCTGTGTTTATGTTGATGTCTGTGATCGCGTCCGGTCCAGTGTTTCTAACACTTGTGTACTAGAGTAAGCCAAAGGTTTCGTGGTAATATTTTGGCAAGTACCAATTGATTTTTTAAGTAGGAAACGCTATTTTTCGTGTTAATTCAACATACTTTAGAGGAGATTAGGCCTATTTTAAATCTGACATGTAAATCATGCAGAAAAGTCAAGGAGGATTGGCTGGGTTGTTGACACTTGTTGGTTGCACAAGGGTCAGTTATAATGCTGTTCGCTATATTATGCCGGTCTTTCTTTTATCTCTGACAGAATTCAAACATTTTATCTGAATAATAATAACTTCTGTTGTGCATACATATGCGTTTCCCTAGCAGGTGACATAAATTAGGTACTTGATCAAACGATGTACACAACGGGTGACATAAACTAAATTCTTGATCAGACCATTAATATAATCATATTTATTTTACATGGTTAATACAACTAATCGAGGCACTCTCCATGGCTCAGGTGGTGGCGTTCGGTAGTGTCAAGGCGTGGAGGAAACCGGAGAACCCGGAAAAAACCGCCTGTCTTGGACGGGCAATTACCACCCACTCTCATAGCCACGCCGGGGATCGAACCCGGGTCGCCAGGGGAGAGAGTCGAGCGTTTTACCCCTCGACTTTCATTACCTCGTACACAGCATGAGACATATATTAGGTATTTGACCAGACTATATATCTCATACACAGAAGGAGAAATAAATTTGGTACTTGCTCACACGAAATATTTCACACACAGCAGGTGACATAAATTAGGTACTTGATCAGAACAATACCTCATACACAGCACGTGACATAAATTAGGTACTTGATCAGAACAATACCCCATACACAGCACGTGACATAAATTAGGTACTCGATCAGACGATATACCTCTGCACAGCACGTGACATAAATGAGGTACTTGATCAGACGATAAGCCCCGTACACAGCTCGTGACATAAATAAGGTTCTTGATCAGACGATATACCCCATACACATCACGTGACATAAATAAGGTTCTTGAGCAGACGATATAACCCATACACTGCACGTGACATAAATAAGGTACTTGATCAGACGATATACCCCATACACAGCACGTGACATAAATAAGTTACTTGATCAGACGATATACCCCATACACATCACGTGACATAAATAAGGTACTTGAGCAGACGATATACCCAATTCACATCACGTGACATAAATAAGGTTCTTGAGCAGACGATATAACCCATACACTGCACGTGACATAAATAAGGTTCTTGATCAGACGATATAACCCATACACTGCACGTGACATAAATAAGGTTCTTGATCAGACGATATAACCCATACACTGCACGTGACATAAATTAGGTACTTGATCAGACGATAAGCCCCGTACACAGTTCGTGACATAAAAAAGGTTCTTGATCAGACGATATACCTCATACACAGCACGTGACATAAATAAGGTACTTGTTCAGACGATATACCCCATACACAGCACGTGACATAAATAAGTTACTTGATCAGACGATATACCCCATACACATCACGTGACATAAATAAGGTTCTTGAGCAGACGATATACCCCATACACGGCACGTGACATAAATAAGTTACTTTATCAGACGATATACCCCATACACATCAAGTGACATAAATAAGGTTCTTGATCAGACGATATACCCCATACACAGCACGTGACATAAATAAGTTACTTGATCAGACGATATACCCCATACACATCACGTGACATAAAAAAGGTTCTTGATCAGACGATATACCCCATACACAGCACGTGACATAAATAAGTTACTTGATCAGACGATATACCCCATACACATCACGTGACATAAAAAAGGTTCTTGATCAGACGATATACCCCATACACATCACGTGACATAAATAAGGTTCTTGATCAGACGATATACCCCATACACATCACGTGACATAAATAAGGTTCTTGAGCAGACGATATACCCCATACACGGCACGTGACATAAATAAGTTACTTGATCAGACGATATACCCCATACACAGCACGTGACATAAATAAGGTTCTTGATCAGACGATATACCCCATACACAGCACGTGACATAAAAAAGGTTCTTGATCAGACGATATACCCCATACACATCACGTGACATAAAAAAGGTTCTTGATCAGACGATATACCCCATACACAGCACGTGACATAAATAAGTTACTTGATCAGACGATATACCCCATACACATCACGTGACATAAAAAAGGTTCTTGGTCAGACGATATACCCCATACACAGCACGTGACATAAATAAGTTACTTGATCAGACGATATACCCCATACACAACACGTGACATAAAAAAGGTTCTTGATCAGACGATATACCCCATACACAGCACGTGACATAAATAAGTTACTTGATCAGACGATATACCCCATACACATCACGTGACATAAATAAGGTTCTTGAGCAGACGATATACCCCATACACAGCACGTGACATAAATAAGTTACTTGATCAGACGATATACCCCATACACATCACGTGACATAAAAAAGGTTCTTGATCAGACGATATACCCCATACACAGCACGTGACATAAATAAGTTACTTGATCAGACGATATACCCCATACACATCACGTGACATAAAAAAGGTTCTTGATCAGACGATATACCCCATACACAGCACGTGACATAAATAAGTTACTTGATCAGACGATATACCCCATACACATCACGTGACATAAAAAGGGTTCTTGATCAGACGATATACCCCATACACAGCACGTGACATAAATAAGTTACTTGATCAGACGATATACCCCATGCACATCACGTGACATAAAAAAGGTTCTTGATCAGACGATATACCCCATACACATCACGTGACATAAAAAAGGTTCTTGATCAGACGATATACCCCATACACAGCACGTGACATAAACAAGTTACTTGATCAGACGATATACCCCATACACATCACGTGACATAAAAAAGGTTCTTGATCAGACGATATACCTTTTCCTTCCTTTTTTGACAATGATAAGAATAGAATAAATAATTTTGACGCCTATGCATTGCATCATTGTCTAAACCGGAGAGTTTCTTTGTATCACGTTTAGGTATATATTTACGTATATATTTTGCGTGACCCAATCATTGTTATGTGTTTAAGACACTTTATGTTACACCAGGCAGTGCATAAATATGGCGGTTAGTATATGGCATAGGCCTTGGATTAACATTAAACGTAATATCATGACCAATGTCTAAATACCCCACGTTGTTGGCTTTGACCTGCAAAACTCAGACCTTTTTGTTGCTGGGCTGAGGTAAACATCATTTAGAAATACTTGGTTCGTGTTGATCTGTTTGCTCTCTCCTTACAATTGACAGGGTAGGCCTACTTTAGGTGTAGAGTAGCATTGCCGATGAGGAACTAAGAAAACTTTTGAACCGTTTCTTTTGTACTGATATTTGCTCTGTTTGGGTGGCTGCATTCCTTGGTCTCGCCTACTAAATGAGTCGCCGGTTTTTCTCTGGCATTGCCCGTATAAATTGTGTCAAACCGCTTTGACAATGTTTTATTTTATGGAATCCGAAAATTATTAACCTGACTACCTGAGCATTAGCACCATCTGGCTAAGAAGTGAAAAAAATATTACAGTTAACTATCTCCAACACAGTATGCTGCATTTACACCTATAAGTACATGAAAATATTATTACTGATCGGATGACCACAGTAGTCCACCTTTCGGATTACATTATCAATAATCTATTTTAATATAACAGACGAGCACATTTGACCATAGAATAGTCTACCTTTCGGACCACATTCAGCAAAATAAGAATGTAATAGTTACTATGATAATATAGTAACTGACATACTCTACCGTAATGACATTTACACACTAGTTCAATCTGAAAATACGCCTGGAAAATAAGAAAAATAAATGAACTCTCCAGTTCAAAAGTTGCCTGCCAAGTGACGTTTATCAGCAAACTTGGCGGCAAAACCAGGTTCGCTATTTACATGCAAATAAATAACATTACTACACAATTAAGTTTAATCATTGTGTCACAAAATCGTATGAGAACTTGGTTGTCTTTCCGATATTAAATATAACGTTAACTTATACATCACGTATATAATTACACCTTGTTACTGCATACAAGTCATAAATTGGCGAAAATTAATTATCAGGTCAAAGGTTACAACCCAGGTTAGCACCGAGACGTTGACGCGCTGCTTTCTGACCAATATTAATACAGTGCGCACATTGCTGTACACGGATCACAGCCATTAAATAACAACCGCAACTGACGGCGGTATACCCGATCATATATATATATATATATATATATATATATATATATATATATATATAAATTTAATTTTTATTTCCGAACCCTCATTAAAGAACAGTGGAGTGTAACCGTCGTACACTGCGTTATATATTTATACTATGGTTCTATTCATATTAGTGTATAGGCAAACTCTAAAGTGGTTATGTTTGAATGTTGTCTACTTGAAGTATCCCGGATGTTTATAGACTAGGAAGCATGAATGTTGGTATAAAGATATGTCTATGCTGTGTACTAAAATACATGGGCCGTTGACAAGGTGATCTTTATCCAGAGATATGGGCCTCTGGCAAGGTGATCTTTGTCCAGAGAAATGGGCCTCTGACAAGGTGATCTTTGTCCAGAGAAATGGGCCTCTGACAAGGTGATCTTTGTCCAGAGAAATGGGCCTCTGACAAGGTGATCTTTGTCCAGAGAAATGAGCCTCTGACAAGGTGATCTTTAACCAGAGAAATAGTTTCTGAGAAGGTGGTGATCCTTAACCAGAGAAATAGGCCTCTGGCAAGGTGATCTTTGACCGGAGAAATAGGTCTCTGGCAAGGTGATCTTTGGTCAGAGAAAAAGGTCTCTGATAATGTGAACCTTGACCAGAGAAATAGATCTCTGATAACGTGATCCTTGACCAGAGAAAAAAGTCTCTGGCAAGGTGATTTTTGACCAGAGAAATAGGCCTCTGGCAAGGTGATGTTTGTCCAGAGAAATAGGTCTCTAATAATTCGATCCTTGACCAGAGAAAAAAGTCTCTGGCAAGGTGATCTTCGGCCAGGGAAAAAGGCCACTGATAAGCCGATCTGTGACGAGAAAAATAAGTCTCTGATAATGTGATCTTTGACCAGAGAAATAGGTCTCTGATAAGGTGATTTTGACCAGAGAAATAGGCCTCTGGCAAGGTGATCTTTGACCAGAGAAATAGGCCTCTGGCAAGGTGATCTTTGGCCAGAGAGTAGGCCACTGATAAGCTGATCTTTGACTAGAGAAATAGGTCTCTGATAAGGTGATTTTGACCAGAGAAATAGGTCTCTGATAATGTGATTTTGACCAGAGAAATAGGTCTCTGGCAAGGTGATCTTTGACCAGAGAAATAGGTCTCTGGCAAGGTGATCTTTGACCAGAGAAATAGGTCTCTGATTATGTGATCTTTGACCAGAGAAATAGGTCTCTGGCAAGGTGATCTTTGACCAGAGAAATAGGTCTCTGATTATATGATCTTTGACCAGAGAAATAGGTCTCTGGCAAGGTGATCTTTGACCAGAGAAATAGGCCTCTGGCAAGGTGATCTTTGACCAGAGAAATAGGGCTCTGGCAAGGTGATCTTCGGCCAGAGAAATAGGCCACTGATAAGCTGATCTTTGACCAGAGAAATAGGTCTCTGATTATGTGATCTTTGACCAGAGAAATAGGTCTCTGGCAAGGTGATCTTTGACCAGAGAAATAGGTCTCTGGCAAGGTGATCTTTGGTCAGAGAAAAAGGTCTCTTGTAATGTGATCCTTGACCAGGGAAATAGATCTCTGATAACGTTATCCTTGACCAGAGAAATAAGTCTCTGGCAAGGTGATTTTTGACCAGAGAAATAGGCCGCTGGCAAGGTGATGTTTGTCCAAAGAAATAGGTCCTAATAATTCGATCCTTGACCAGAGAAAAAAGTCTCTGGCAAGGTGATCTTTGGCCAGAGAAATAGGCCACTGACAAGCTGATCTTTGACCAGATAAATTGGGTCTCTGATAATGTGATCTTTGACCAGAGAAATAGGCTTCTGATAAGCTGATCTTTGACCAGAGAAATAGGTCTCTGATAATGTGATCTTTGACCAGAGAAATAGGTCTCTGATAAGGTGATTTTGACCAGAGGAATAGGCCTCTGGCAAGGGGATCATTGACCAGAGAAATAGGCCTCTGGTAGGGTGAACTTTGGCTAGAGAAATAGGCCACTGATAAGCTGATCTTTGACCAGAGAAAAAGGTCTCTGATAATGTGATCTTTGACCAGAGAAATAGGTCTCTGATAAGGTGATTTTGACCAGAGAAATAGGCCTCTGGCAAGGTGATCTTTAGCCGGAGAAATAGGCCTCTGGCGAGGTGATCCTTTATTAGTTGCACTTTCACAGGTATAAACATATGTTTTGTTCTAATTCCAGCATCGGCCATGTTGTTTTTGTATGGGATTGCCTCCTTCGTTTGGGTTTTGAGCCCAGCCTCGTCAGTCTCAACCTCAGCCCAGATGACTGGTAAGTATCTGCAGATGTTGGCACCGTTGTGTCCCTGTATTAAAGGCTATCTGTAACTTAAAACCGAATATATTAAAACTAAATATGTATCTTTAAAAGCTTTCCTGTGAGTATATGCAAGAAATCATTAAGTTATGTCATGGGGGCCTATATTGTACGAATTTCTGGCAAACAATATGATGATAAGCACCCAGTCAGTCACACAGTGCACAAAACTTACTTGTTGGACCTAGAACCTTCTGTTGTAAAATCCAGGGTGGTCCTTGCAAGTCTCCATTGAATCCAGAAATTAGGTCACAGTGACATATATTCTGTGAGCTATAGGGAAAACATTATGTGAAAACGTTCTGTGAAAGTCAAGTGGGCACAAATCTTCAAGGTTGGACCAAGGAGTTTTAATCAGACGGAGTTAGTCCTGGGATCGATGAACTCGAGGCAGTCCCCGAGGTTTATTGCTGCTGCCGATTGTACTCGGCACCGATGTACCGATGGGGGATGCCCATTTTACTCGTGGTCTGTCGTTTCCGCGACACCTCGTAAAAGTCAGACAGTACAATTGCTGCGTCCGATGCTGTTAACCCTAAGCATTGGAGTGCTGGATGATTCGCATTAATTTTGATGAAATTTTATGCAAGCGGAAGTTAAAATTTAATGCATGCGCATTATCCAGATAAAAGACATGTATACGCAGTCACCGGCTCCCGAATCCTTATACACCGGTTGCCACACGGAGTGATTTTGGAGTCCCGCTGCTTTCAATCTCAGCTTGTCCAGTGCAGAGCAGTGCGGGGTGAAAATGTAATATTGGGTAGTACTGTGCCTTTTATTGAATCTGACTTTACCGCACAGTTACACTATTATTTTTTATGCCCCCGCCACAAAGTGGCCGGGGCATATAGTTTTACCCATGTCCGTCATTCTGTCCTTCCGTCCTTCCGTCCTTCCGAAATCAAACAGTTGTACGGATTTTTTTTCGCAATGCCTGCAGATATTGGCCTGATTTTTGGTGTGTGGGCAGATATAGACCAGTTACAGATCGAGTTCGCGTTTCGTCGCGGTTGACCAACTTTTGACCATTTTACGGCTCCTAGACTTAGAAAATTTCATGAAAAATAGAAATATTCATGACAAATACACATGTACGGTTTTTTTTCGCAATGCCTGCAGATATTGGCCTGATTTTTGGTGTGTGGGCAGATATTGACCAGTTACAGATCGAGTTCGCGTTTCGTCCCGGTTGACCTACTTTTGACCGTTTTACGGCTCCTAAACATAGAAAATTTCATGAAAAATAGAAATATTCATGACAGATACACATGTACGGACTTTTTTTTCACAATACCTGCAGATATTGGCCTGATTTTTGGTGTGTGGGCAGATATAGACCCGTTATAGATCGAGTTCGCGTTTCGTCCCAGTTGACCTACTTTTGACCGTTTTACGGCTCCTGAACATAGAAAATTTCATGAAAAATATAAAATTTCATGACAAATACACATGTACGGACTTTTTTTCGCAATGCCTGCAGATATTGGCCTGATTTTCGGTGTGTTGGCAGATATTGACCAGTTACAGATTGAGTTCGTGTTTCATCCCAGTTGACCTACTTTTGATTGTTTTACGGCTCCTGAACATAGAAAATTTCATGTAAAATATAAATTTTCAAGACAAATACACTTTTACAGACTTTTCTTCGCAATACCTGCAGATATTGGCCTGATTTTTCGTGCGTGGGCAGATAATGACCAGTTACAGATCAAGTTCACGTTTTGTCCCAGTTGACCTACTTTTGACCATTTGACGGTGCTCTAACAGAGAAAATTTCATAAAAAAGTGCACATGTATCGCTTTTTTTCGCAGTGCCTGCAGATACGGGCCTGATTTTTGTTGTGTAGGCAGATAATGACCAGTTACAGATCGAGTTCTTGTTTTGTCCCAGTTGACCTACTTTTTACCATTTGACTGCTCCTGAACATAGAAAGTTTCATGAAAAATAGAAATTTTCATAACAATGCATATGTACTGTCTTTTTTTCCTCAATGCCTGCAGATACCACCCTGATTTTTTATGTGTGGGCAGATAATGACAGTTACAGATCGAGTTCGCGTTTCGTCCCGGTTGACCTACTTTTGATTGTTTTACGGCTCCTAAACATAGAAAATTTCATGAAAGACAGAAATTTTTATGGAAAATGCACATGTATGGACTTTTTTCACAATGCCTGCATATACTGGTTTGATTTTTGGTGTGTTGCTTGATAATGACCCGTTACAGATCGATTTTGCATTTTGCCCTTGTTAACCTACTTTTTACCATACGACACCTCCTGATCTTAAAAAATTTTTCAAAATTTTACAAATGTTTCTAATTTGCCCCAGGCGGGGGCATTCGTGTGAACGACACATCTAGTTTTTAATTGTATCTGATTGCCATTGATTATTTGCGTGTAACCTGTCGGTGAGCAAAGCAAGCCATTGTTAAAAACTGAATTGTCCCTGCTGAAAAATGAGTGGACGTTCCTATACAATAACATACATTTCGAAGATTTGTTTTCATGCGAAAAAATCCCTTGAGAAATCTAGTTCAATTCCAGGTAACCCACAACTTTACAGTGCTAACTAAAATTTATCCCTTACAAATTCATTACATCGGAAAACAATCTTTATCCAGTACGGGACTGATATGACAGCTTCCTCGCCAAGCGATTCTGCGGTATCCTCGGTGATGTGTCAGGGATAACCCTGGCGCAATAAGCAAGCGCCGGTAGTCAGGTCAAAGAGCCTTCATACCTAGGTGTGAGGTTTCTCATCAGAATCGCAAGCAACATCGGACGCGATCCGCGATCCCAGCGCAAACTCTATCTAATTGTATCTCTATGGATGGACCTAGAACCTTCTAGCTTAAAAATCAAGGAAGTCTTGAGCAAATCTCTTTTAGCATCAGAGATATAGCTCATGATGCCCTATATTCTGTGAGGAACGAGCGGAAAACCTAATTTTGAGCCCCAAAAGTCGAACATGGCCATAATCTAAATCATTGGACTCAGAAACGTGATTGTAATCTCTCCTTTGACAACCAAAATAAGTTCACTGTGACTAAATTCTGTGAGCTATGTGATAAAACATTATTTGAGCACCCTATTAGTCAGACGGGCTCACATGGTAGCAGGTTGGACATTGAAATTAATTTAATTAAGATCTAGAGAGGGCCCTGTAAAATCTTCTTGGAAACCCTTCTTGGAAACCCTAAATAAGGTCACTGCGACCCATATTCTGTGAGCATTTAGCACCCTATAACTTAGACACAAATCGTAGCAGTTGGACATAGAGCTTAGCATTTAGGGAATTCTTGGTAAAATCTTCTCCGAACCCCTAAATCAATTGCCGCTGAAACCTATTTTTAAGGCCTATCTACAAAACGCATCATTTTTAGCGCTCTGGAAGGCATTCTATCTATTGTTCAAGGTTACTTAACAAATATTTTTCATCAGATTATAGCATTAATAATTAATACGTGTTCACCTGTATATCAAATTCAGCTGAGCGTCATGTCCCATGAACCATTTGTTTTATATTTACAGCTAAACCATGCCATTATCACACGAACGAATCAAACTGGTGTTATTACGTGTCTACGGACCAACTCAGCTGGGGAAAGGCTTTCAACGCATGCGCAGATGACGGCGGTAGGTTGATTACGATCCAAACGGAATCGATGCAGAAATTTCTGGAAGGCCTGGTGGCGCCCTCTAAGAGTGAATTCTGGATCGGTGCCTCAGAATATCACACAAACTGGACATGGGTGGACAATACATCAGCAGGTAGGCTTCAGAACAAACATTTACAGGTAGGCTTCAGAACAAATATTTACCGGTAGGCTTCAAAACAAACATTTACAGGTAGGCTTCAAAACAAACATTTACAGGTAGGCTTCAAAACAAACATTTACAGGTAGGCTTCAAAACAAACATTTACAGGTAGGCTTCAAAACAAACATTTACAGGTAGGCTTCAAAACAAACATTTACAGGTATGCTTCAAAACAAACATTTACAGGTAGGCTTCAGAACAAATATTTACAGGTAGGCTTCAAAACAAACATTTTCAGGTAGGCTTCAAAACAAACATTTACAGGTAGGCTTCAAACAAACATTTACAAGGTAGGCTTCAAAACAAACATTTACAGGTAGGCTTCAAAACAAACATTTACAGGTAGGCTTCAAAACAAACATTTACAGGTAGGCTTCAAAACAAACATTTACAGGTAGGCTTCAAAACAAACATTTACAGGTAGGCTTCAAAACAAACATTTACAGGTAGGCTTCAGAACAAATATTTACCGGTAGGCTTCAAAACAAACATTTACAGGTAGGCTTCAAAACAAACATTTACCGGTAGGCTTCAAAACAAACATTTACAGGTAGGCTTCAAAACAAACATTTACAGGTAGGCTTCAAAACAAACATTTACAGGTAGGCTTCAAAACAAACATTTACAGGTAGGCTTCAGAACAAACATTTACAGGCAAGCTTCAGAACAAACATTTACAGGTAGGCTTCAAAACAAACATTTACAGGTAGGCTTCAAAACAAACATATACAGGTAGGCTTCAAAACAAACATTTACAGGTAGGCTTCAGAACAAACATTTACAGGTAAGCTTCAGAACAAACATTTACAGGTAGGCTTCAGAACAAACATGAGCAGGTAGGCTTCAAAACAAACATTTACATAAAGGTTTCAGAACAAACATTTACAGGAAAGCTTCACAACAAACATTTACAGATAGGCTTCACAACAAACATTTACAGTTAGGTTTCAGAACAAACATTTACAGTAAGGTTTCAGAACAAACATTTACAGGTAGGTTTCAGAACAAACATCTGCAGCCATCGTCCAATCAATTTTCAGCTGATATATTCTATAGTCAGCCGTCGTTCTATTAATTCTGAGCCATATCACGTCCGATCCATGATTAGCCTATATCTGATCTACAACCACTCGGTGTCACATGACACCAGTGTGCATGCCACACGTGATAATTACGGGCTCTTAAATGTAATTTTCCAAGTTGAAAATTTTCTAAATTTTACCCACAGATCATGCAGCTTCCACTGACCTGGTCAAACATGCTTTTCCTTGTACATTTAGTGTTCTTTGTTCAAGATAAAACTGCAATTTAAAAATTGTTTTCTTGCTTTTCTGTTCATTTAACATCTTGACAGCATCTTAAAAATGCATGCCCATATCTCTGTTTGTAGGCGATAACACTGACCTGACGTTTCTGTTTCAGATATGGTCAGTTCATGGTATACTGGTTATCCTAACAACCCTGCTGATCGCTACCTGGCAAACTGCGGTATGATGAACCTGGGCTTCTACAAAGACGACTGGAGGATATTAAAAAATGAGGAATGTGCCAACGACTTGCCACACGCAGTCTGTCAGATATGTATGTCTAGATCATTATGGTTCTGCTTATGTTGCTTGATGCATCAGTATTCCTCACACAGCTACAGCATGTGACTCTTATAGTCTGATGCGTGACTGTTCACCAACAACCCCTCCATCATTTTGTGTGGGATGTTCCAATGTTCCTCATATTCTGTATGGGACGTCCAATCTGTCTGTTCGGCAGCTACCAAGTGGCGTACCTTATGTGGGCGGGGCGGCAGGGGCAGTCCGCCCCGGGCGGCACATTTTTTTTCTTGGGGGGGGGGGGGCATTTCGGGGAATTAGAATAATGAAATGGCATGAATAAAAAAATAAATTTGGCCCTTTTTTAAGGTTGGTGAGAAAAATTTAAATGTTTTGTGTTTTTGGCTGTGTGTCTCATTTCAAGTTTTTCAGATATTATATACTGCATGGGCCGTAGAACCAAGTAAATGATTTGCGAAACAATCTCTACAGAGGCAATCTACGCAAGAAGAAATACAAATATGTTGTTATTTCTGATTAAATCAGCGGTCTTGCAATGTCAGAACGCCATCGATAATCTGACCAGTCCCGCAAAGACTTGTATTACAGAGTGGTCTTCGTTTACAGATATTCCTAGGGGGCACTAACAAGGCAAAACACTACCAGAAGACCAATGGTCCCGGGTGGTGGGGTGTCTTAGACATTATGCGGAAAATATAATGAGGAATTCTGTTGCTCATTCCTTGGAATATGTACATAATTTCCACTCTTGAACTCTTGAATTCCCCAAAATTCCATGATATTTTAACAGCCTGAAACAATCTGAAATGCCCTCTTCCTTGATTCCCCATATTCTTACAACAATCTCGTTAAAATACAAACGTTTACACTATCGTGAATATATTGAGTACTATTACTACTACCTAAACTTCTGTTTCTTTGGATTTACCACTGGTTATAGAATTTAATGTTAATATGACCTGCATAATCTTTTATGTTACGTAAATAATAACAATCTTTCACCCAGATCTATATACGAGTTATTGTATCTTTAAGATTGCATTTCAAATATAAATCTACAATAAGTGTCCGGTGGGATGAATCCCCCTGGCCGCTATGCCACACGTTCAGTATATGTATCAAGTATCAGTGTTATATTTTAGAGTTCAAAACTGAAATAAAAATATATTTGCCTGTACTCTTATTAACCGTTTAATGATTCACTACCTACAGACAATTTTTGTATGATGTGAAAAATCATATCACGTTAATATATAATATATATTTCAGTGATATATTTACTTGAAATTAATTCAAATACTTAATTGAATTACAAAATTCTGGTGTTTATTAATAAAACCTCGAAAAGTGCAGAAACATAATCACTAATTCTAAAATGAAATCGATGTAGCCTTTAATTAAAGTGCCAATATTGCTTGCTGCAGCACCATGCATATCATATAGCCTTCTATTAGGTGTAGCTGCTGTCATGTGCGATAACAGGAGGTTATACAAGTGACAAGGTATTTATATGCGTTGAGAATTGAATATCACTCATCAAATGAAGTCTTTCCATGCTGAGTTTAAGATAATCATGAATCGTGTTTACATGAAAAATAAGTTACTACATTATATTTGTATCCTGCAGAGTAATTTTTGCTAATAACAATTTATTCTTTTCTGTGCACTTCATAATGAAATATACTTGTTTGGAGTAAGGGCGATCTTTTGATTTACATTAGCAAAGGGATGACTGCTCTTTAATGTGTGGCGAAGAAATTCCTCGCAACTATAACAAGGAAATTTGACGTGATATGGTTCTAAATGTTGTCAAGTTTAAAATGTTTTGTTAGAGGGGCGGAAATAGCTAAGATATGAGGTTAGGTACGCCGCTGGAACTACAATCACATATGTCTATATTCCGCGTATACATTCTGCAGCTCTTGTCTCATCAATAATCGCTCCATACATACTACATTAGTGATCCCCTCAAATCTCAGCCCAAACCGTTGTAACATCCATTATCAACCTGTACATTCTAGACCCGTCGTCCTATCCATTATCAGCCTGTACATTCTAGACCCGTCGTCCTATCCATTATCAACCTGTACATTCTATACCCATCGTCCTATCCATTATCAACCTGTACATTCTACACCCGTCGTCCTATCCAATATCAACCTGTACATTCTACACCCGTCGTCCTATCCAATATCAGCCTGTACATTCTACACCCGTCGTCCTATTCATTATCAACCTGTACATTCTATACCCGTCGTCCTATCCATTATCAACCTGTACATTCTACACCCGTCGTCCTATCCATTATCAACCTGTACATTCTACACCCATCGTCCTATCCATAATCAGCCTGTACATTCTACACCCGTCGTCCTATTCATTATCAACCTGTACATTCTACACCCGTCGTCCTATTCATTATCAGCCTGTACATTCTATACCCGTCGTCCTATCCATTATCAACCTGTACATTCTACACCCGTCGTCCTATCCATTAATAACCTGTACATTCTATACCCGTCGTCCTATCCATTATCAACCTGTACATTCTACACCCGTCGTCCTATCCATTATCAGCCTGTACATTCTACACCCGTCGTCCTATTCATTATCAACCTGTACATTCTATACCCGTCGGCCTATCCATTATCAACCTGTACATTCTATAGCCGTCGTCTTCTCCATTATTTATTTATTTTATTTATTTATTAATATATCTTTATTCAGGATGGCTTGTTCAGAATATACTGATCTTCCACAAGGCCCTGATAGTAATTGAAATTTTCAAACATGATCAAATAGCATGACAGTAATATACAAGTAATTATTATGTGCAGAATATTGTAGCTGAATATAACATATATTGTTAGTTCCTGAACTAGTATGACCATTATTAAGAGTTTATTATAGAATATTATTTAGATAATAATAGGCTTTTCAGATTATTAAAAATGTTGATAACATTGTATGAAATAAGTGCAAAGAAAAATACAAACCAGAAGTGCAATGTATGCATAGTTATGTTAGTGTTTATTCAGTTACTGGTATCCGTAAAGCATAAAATGTCAACATGCATCCTTACTATGTTAAAGAAGTAAATATATTTATTGATATTATGTCAAGAGTTTAGAGAATATTGCTTAAGATCTTTTTTTAACTTATCTAGGTTATCTATCCTACGAAGAGCTTCTGGTAACAAATTCCATAATTTCGGTCCCTGATAAATAAAAGATTTTCTACATATGTACATTCTACACGCGTCGTCCTATCCATTATCAACCTGTACATTCTACACCCATCGTCCTATCCATTATCAGCCTGTACATTCTTTACTCGTCGTCCTACCATTATCAGCCTGTACATTCTATACCCGTGGTCATATCCATTATCAACCTGTACATTCTACACCCGTCGTCCTATCCATTATCAACCTGTACATTTTACACCCGTCGTCCTATCCATTAACATCCTGTACATTCTATACCCCTTCGTCCTATACATTATCAGCCTGTACATTCTACACCCGTCGTCCTATCCATTATCAACCTGTACATTCTATACCCGTCGGCCTATCCATTATCAACCTGTACATTCTACACCCGTCGTCCTATCCATTATCAACCTGTACATTCTACACCCGTCGGCCTATCCATTATCAACCTGTACATTCTATACCCGTCGGCCTATCCATTATCAACCTGTACATTCTACACCCGTCGTCCTATCCATTATCAACCTGTACATTCTACACCCATCGTCCTATCCATTATCAGCCTGTACATTCTATACCCGTCGTCCTATCCATTATCAACCTGTACATTTTACACCCGTCGTCCTATCCATTAACAACCTGTACATTCTATACCCGTCGGCCTATCCATTATCAACCTGTACATTCTACACCCGTCGTCCTATCCATTATCAGCCTGTACATTCTACACCCGTCGTCCTATCCATTATCAACCTGTACATTCTATACCCGTCGGCCTATCCATTATCAACCTGTGCATTCTACACCCGTCGTCCTATCCATTATCAACCTGTGCATTCTACACCCGTCGGCCTATCCATTATCAACCTGTACATTCTATACCCGTCGTCCTATCCATTATCAACCTGTACATTCTACACCCGTCGTCCTATCCATTATCAACCTGTACATTCTACACCTGTCGGCCTATCCATTATCAACCTGTACATTCTACACCCGTCGTCCTATCCATTATCAACCTGTACATTCTATACCCGTCGGCCTATCCATTATCAACCTGTACATTCTACACCCGTCGTCCTATCCATTATCAACCTGTACATTCTATACCCGTCGGCCTATCCATTATCAACCTGTACATTCTACACCCGTCGGCCCATCTATTATCAGCCTGTACATTCTATACCCGTCGGCCTATCCATTATCAACCTGTACATTCTACACCCGTCGGCCTATCCATTATCAGCCTGTACATTCTATACCCATCGGCCTATCCATTATCAACCTGTACATTCTACACCCGTCGTCCTATCCATTATCAGCCTGTACATTCTACACCCGTCGGCCTATCCATTATCAACCTGTACATTCTATACCCGTCGGCCTATCCATTATCAACCTGTACAATCTACACCCGTCGTCCTATCCATTATCAACCTGTGCATTCTACACCCGTAGGCCTATCCATTATCAACCTGTACATTCTATACCCGTCGTCCTATCCATTATCAACCTGTACATTCTACACCCGTCGTCCTATCCATTATCAACCTGTACATTCTACACCTGTCGGCCTATCCATTATCAACCTGTACATTCTACACCCGTCGGCCTATCCATTATCAGCCTGTACATTCTATACCCGTCGTCCTATCCATTATCAGCCTGTTTATTCTACACCCGTCGTCCCATCCACCAACATTCTGCAGCCATCGTCCAATCCATTTTCAGCCTATATATTCTATAGTCAGCCGTTCCGTCAGTTCTCATCTGTCGTCCGATCTATGCTAAGCCTTATAGTTTACACATCCACAGCTCTCATACTATCCACTCCGCAACAGTAGTCTCCATGCATTAAAAAGTTTTCAATGAGTTCACGATTTTCCGTGTTGATATGACATTGATGATATTGGTGGTTGAATCACACAAACATTTTACGCTACCGATATGGGGTTAATTCAGTGCGGACATATATCTCACAGATATGTTCCCAGTCATAAACAGATCCAGGTTTTTTTTTTTGTTTATCTCTTTTTGGCATAAGTACTTCTTTGTCGTATACTTGTTATTGTATCTTTGCCAAAAGCACCCGTGTTCACTGCGTAATTGAGCACTTCAATAATTCAGGACGGCATCTGCGGTACTTATATAACTGTAGTTCTGGTCATAAAAACTCTCGACTGTTTCCGTCTTGGATCTGTGTTTTGTGGATATCGATTATCTCTCAAAACAACGCCAGCATCCATTTAATTGTGCTGTTCCCGCGCAGGCTTCGGGTTGATGGTCTGACGGCTGGTGAACATTACTATAATGACCTGTATATTCACCGTATATCTGGAATAAACCTCCTGTTTATGGTGATGGTTTACTAGATGGTCCTGTAATGCGTTACTGATAGTCTTGCAGGACTTTAGATTAGAAGATTAAATCCTTTACAGATTATAGCAGGTTACACTATGCAAACTAATAATGAATTTAAATATTTTATGAACTACCGATTTGAAGTTGCAAATGAACCATACTTCGGACAGAGGAGTTTTTTGTATGCTCTGTAAGTGCAAACGTTTATGATGCATCGTGAAGTCACGTGACCGGGTTGTTGCCCGCTCTGTCTCGCGTCTGCCTCTTACATTCTAAGAAAAAGGGTTCCAACTAGAACCTAAAAGGGTTTTTAGAATGGACTGAGTGGGGAACCTTTTAAGGTTCTTCACGAAACCTCTAAGGTTCTTCACGATGGACTCACGTGGGAAACCTTAAAAGGTTCTCAGTGGAACCCATGTTTAGGGTTCTTTATAGAAGCTTCAATGTAATTTTATTTAAGGAAACAGTCTAGGATGTCCCATTATACGTTAAAGATAAATTAATTACGTCATATGTCCATGCATATTTGATAGAGTGTTGATATATATGCAAAAAAATATATAACATATAATGATATATCACCATCCGTTTTTTAACGCAATCACTTCTGCTTTTATCCTTTATATCTCACGTTCACTCCTCCCTGAACACTGATTAAATATTGTTCATGTAATATCTACAATAACGGTTAATGTTACGTGTGTATGAAAATAATAAAAAATATCATGATACTTCACCAAAGCACGTTGGTGTGTCAAGCAGGCTTAGGTCCCACGTGGGAGATCACTGTTTTATTAATTAATGTATAAATTAATTACCTTGATCTGTCGTGGTATTTTTGTAGAACCCCATTTGAGCCTCGTTATTAATTTTGAGTACTCTATTTCAAACATTTATTAATGCCGAATCCTTAGAGTCAGATATACTAGCTCCATAAAAAGTATGTATATAAACTTTCATTGGCATAAAAGATTATTTTGAGGAAACAAACTTATAAAAAATTAACAAACGTACATTAATGTGTCCCAAATGAATGAAATTATAATTACTATGCGATGGTAGTTATCCTTTTTATTACAGCAGCCACAAACGAAGCACAGTGCGCAAATGTTGGAAATTTAACCAAGTTTTATGGAAGTGTATGCTATGTCGTCCTGGAAACGGGAGCCACGTGGTACAAAGCCAAATCAGAGTGTCAAAGACTGGGCGGCGGTCTGGCCAATCTGCACGACAACGCCACCTTGATGTCGGTGGTTGAACGATTAATGAGTGACAATGAAATATCGGATGCAGTGTATTCCCCAGGTAGAGTGGGAACAAAAGATACTGTAGTCGAGTTCTGGATCGGTTTGTTTAAAAACGAGTGGCGATGGACGACAAGTGAGTGCAATATGCACAATTCATGCTAGTTATATAAAACATAGAAAGAAATGATGACGCAATGCGATAAAGGCGAATTTGAATTTGTAGTAAGAAATGCAAATCTCTTCCATCTTGTAAATTTTTGAAAACCTCGCTAGCAACACAGCTGTCTTAAGTCTCTTGTAAATTTATGAAAAAAAAACTCGCTAGCAACATAGCTGCCTAAGGTGTACAGTTCCTACTGCTGCATCATACTGAAACGACGTCAGTTTGCCACCATCAGAAGAGCCCATGATTTTAATGTATTTTTTATATAATTTAACCAATATCTTCTATGCAGTTTCACTTAAATTTTACCCCAACTCCTCTTTGTCCATACAATATATATATATATATGTGTATAATAATATACCATTGACGTGAACCGCTACGTTGGGTATGCGTTGGATTTCCTGCAGCCTTTTCTGTTTAAACATATCTATTTAACCAGGATTACAAAACAGGCGTTAGGCATATACAAATGTGTTCCTGGTACAAATGCTTTTTAGGATTACCATATGAAATATATATTTAAATGTACAAGTCTGGCAAATTGTTTTATATTTATTTCAGACGATCCTGTCACCTATGCAGACAAGCTGCGACCTACACTTGCAAATGCCTCATGTTTATTTTTTAGCACAGAGAAAGGGTGGTCAAACCAACCGTGCGACTCTTTGCGGCGATACATTTGTCAAAAATACGTTGGTAAGTTTGTGACTCAGGCGTCAGATGAGTTGTAATATCATATGCAGTAAAGGTGTATAACCATGTTATATCAGCGATGAGTTTCCATCTAAGAGAAGTCTGTTTTTCTGAGGAACCTTAAAAATAAAAATACCTTAAAAGTAAAATTTGGTCGTCGGCGCGAAAGTATAAAACGCCTAGATAAGCTCTTCTCCCGCTTCATCCTAAATATATAACAGATTGTCCGGTAACGTCAAGTGTTAAGTGATGGGTTTTTGGTTTTTATGTTTGATTGTAATGACTTGACCTGAATGAATTAATTTAGTAGATTTTGATGTGAAATATAAATATAAGGTGTTACATGTTGTCTTCATGGTACGTGTCAGTCAGTACAACCTTTCACCCCTGCCCATTTCTCATTACAAACCGCGCTGTGTAATTTGTGACAATGCCTGATTGGTGTTCCCTTGTCGATTGGTCGTCGCCATCTGATGCTCTGGTGTGCGGGTTTAATGTTTTACCATTTGTAGGGCCCCCGCTGACGACGGATTATCTAACTACTTCCTCTTCAGTAATATCTTCAGAGACTATTCCAGGAATGCCTACAAACGGCAAAATTACCACTGAGACTGTGCCAATAACCAGCGGTGGTGTACTCAATGAAACAACCCAGCACACTCTTGTTTCAACGCCTGGCATCAGCCCCACGTATCTTCAAAGAACCATCACTGAAGGAAAAACGAGTACAAATAACTCTCCTGTTTATACGACTCAAACCGGAAGTACAGTAGCAAGTAACCTAGGCCTGACAAGCAATTATTTTACAACTGTCGTCTCTTTAAATATTACAAAGATTGGACCTTCAGATAGGCCTAGTACAGACATTAACACAGCTCTAGATCACACTAGTAGAGTTAACACATCACCCTCTGCTCTGGGGATCAACAGTACGGTGACAGAAACACCTGGAAAAGACTACAGTGCTGGATCTACAACGGGTCCGGCAATAACGGATGGTGCTAGTGATACAACTCTGCATGTTCAAGAAACAAGCCACATCACGGGCGACAGTTCTACACCAAAGACAAGTAAGTCGGTTTCAGAAGTCGATTTGACCACAGTTCCTGCAAGACAAACCCATGCACCGGGGATAACGAAGCAAAGAGCCGGCACAGTGACTAATTCCCCTAATTTAATCACTGAGTTGACGGTCGCCGCAGGAGAGACCTCTGCCTCCATGACCCAAGGCTCGTCTGCTGCCATCCGAACGTTTGTGCCAAGCAAGTCCGTGACTAATGTTCCTGTATACCTCACCCAGACAAAGGGTATAACCAAACTAACGACCTATACTGGTGTCTCCGACGCTGTTCCAGCTAAAAGCAATGGCACAGCAAAATCTCCAACAACCACGAACAGAGTACTCACCTCGATAGCAGAGAACCTTTCTACACCATATTTAAATTCTTCAGTTACACAAAGTCAAATCACTCTGACTGGAGCAGTTGTGTCAAGTAAGTCGGGTTCTAATATAGACTTGTCTACCATACTCACACGTCTAACTCGCATTTCCTCCGTAGCACAGCAAACGACACTTGATGAAATCAGCAGAATCACACCATTCAACGTCAAAAGGACAACGGCAACAAATAACACCAACAACGCTACGACAGCTACTACATTTACAGCAGTAACAGACAAACACGAGACAGAAACAACAGTAACAAAAGTGTCAGACACAGTTACTTCAGTTACAGACAACCCAGAAACACTGACAAGAGTTACAGACCATTTAGAGACGGTAACAATGGAAGCTATAATTACAGACAATACGGAGGCAAGTACAAAAGTAACAGACAAACTGGAGCCAAGTACAACATTTACAGGAAACCTGGAGACAGCGACGACACAAACAACAGCGACAGACAACCTGCAGACAGATAAAACAGATACAGACAAACCAGCGACATTAACGACCCATACTTCAGTTACAGATAACTCGGGAACTGCCGCAACACCTAGAAGAGTTACAAACAAATTTGAGGCAGAAACAACAGTAACAATAGTTACAGACATCACGGACCCAATTACAACAGTTACTGACAAACTAGAGGCGGTAAAAATGCATACAACCTTGACAGACAAATTGGAGACATTGTCAACATTAACAACAATAATCGACAAACTGCGGACAAATAAAACGGATACAGACAAACCAGCGACAATTACAACACTTACTACAGTTACAGATAACCCGGAAACAGCTGACTTTTCAAACATAGCTCCCAACCTAAAGCCAAATGCTTCAGGCATAGAGAGAACAATCAGCTCCAGTAATTTCCCTGGAACAAGTAAGTCGGTTTCTAATGTAGGTTCATCCGCGTTTCCCGCACAGTTTACTCAAACGCCTAGCCTAACTTCAAAAACTAACGCTCCAAAGTTAAGCACCGAAATTTCTTCTGGCATTTTAATTGGAACTTCTGTCAAAGCTATCAACGCTGGGTCTTTCACAGCTGGGGCAACTACGGATCGTTCTATTGTAACTTCAAATGAAGTGGAGCATAAGACTGTGTCAAGTAGGCGAGTGACTGATTTAGGCTCAGCCACTGCTTCCTCACAGCTCCCCAAAGTGTCTGTCATGAAGACGAAGGGTCCAAGAACAAGCACGGACACGGCCTCTGTCTGTTTAAGAATTTCTGTATCAGACCCTAGGTTTGATTCTGTGACATTTCCAACCACCAGGAAACAAGTTCGGGATCACTCTTCACGGAAAACTCCAAATTCTGCAGTTACGAGGAATCCCTTCGCTGCGCTCGGGACAGCTGCATCAAGTAATTTCTTTTCTAATATAGAGCCGTCCACTGTTTCTGCACAACCTAGCAAATCCTCTGCCATCACGCAGCAAGCATATAATGTGTCATTTTCGGATTCCATAGTATCTTCTGACGAAGCGAAAGGAATCTCTTTAACAGTCACCAGAAATAGTGCTGCTAAAATCACCAGCAATAGTGCTGCGAAATTACTGCCAACTACTGTACACATCACTACGCAGTCATCAGATATTTCCCCGAACTCTTATCAAAGTACGATTCTGACAGGTGAACCCTCCAACACAAATGAAGCTGATATGTCAAGTATGTTACTCTCTGGCGCGGGTTCGACTAAAAACATTAGACAGTTCACATCAGAAGGTGTCACTCAACAATCCATTCAGAGGAATACTGACGCCACTAGTGCCAACTATAGCCCGATTGTAGGAACTCTCGTCACAGCTTCAGCACATAACAAAATATCCACTAAACAACCACCATTATTGAATTTTAGCAGAACTACCTCCTTCACTACAAAAACTTCACGAACGCCATACGCTGAGGCGACCAGAATAACGAAGTACTCAACAAGGGCTTCATTCATGAGTACTATCGAGGCTTTAGCCGTGAATGCTACCGCGGCTTTAGCCTTGAGTACCACGGGGGTTTCAGCGTTTAGTACTACCGGGACTTCAGCCGTGAGTACTACCGAGGCTATAGCCGTGAGTGCTACCGAGGCTTTAGCCTTGAGTACCACGAGGGTTTCAGCCGTGAGTACCACGAGCGAAAAAGATTTATTATCACCAGCGGATGACGCGATCAGTTCCGATTCCGTTACCATATTAACAACGCCATGGTCAAGTTTGCTTTCAGGAAGTACCACGGCATCACCGATAATAACCAACAATGTAAGGTTCGGTTCAGAAACTCGTACACAGTTGTCTAGATCTTCCAATGTAGCAGGTATTTCTGAGACGCCTGCCACTGAAATTCAACAGCCTGACTCGACAATCCATGGAGGAACGGCCAGGTCTGTCTTCTCCGCACAAACCTCGTCGACACGCCTCATTGGTAATCCTTCAACAGAAACTCCACCAAAGCTTATAGTCTTGCTAATAGAACTGCAGAGCTTATTTTCAATTTTTCTTCACCAAACACACAAGCGAGCTTAGCTGTTACGAACATTTCCTGTTCCAGTAGTTTTTTCTGATATTACTCTAGATTCCGCGACACTAAACCCTATTCACTCGCAAGTAGCTAATGCACGTATGTCACCCGCCATGCTGACAGACTGGGACACATTGGAAAGAAACACAAAAAAGTGCAGATTTAACATCAAAAACAGAGATTACCTCTCATACAATATTAAGAAACCGGTCACATCTGAGGCAAACCAAACAACAAAGACACAAGCGCAGTCAGTATCGACATCAGCGGTATATAATAGTATTAAAAATAATTACTATAGTGTTTAACAAAAATACAACAGCAACTCCATGTGCAAGGTTAAATAACGTGACTGGGCGCACAAGTGTAACTACCAGTACAGATATACAAGTTCAAGTGACTTTGAGGATTGTTGATTACGCTACAGGTTTCCCAGGTGTTACTAAAACAGAAACAGGCAACAGAGTAGAGAGTACAGTGACTGGATTACCGGGACGAACCACTATGAAAGGAACAGTCTATATTGAAACCGAAAGCATACGTACAGTAAAACTGAGTTGTCCTTACCATCCGACGAAAAATAACAGCAAAGGAAGCCGTGACGTCAGCACCCTCTGTCACGGAGACAAACCGGGGTGCTGACGTCAGTGCCATCTGACCAAGGTGAGATGAGATCGGACATCTGTTTATCAGCTGGTCTCACACTGTCGGTTTCCTGGTAACATTCTGTACACACACAGTGACAACTCTGTATAGCTGTGTGACAGCGTCGATTATATCAACATCTTGTGTTTGAACTTTGCTATTTCTGTGGAACTTACGTTCACTTTCGAAGAATTCTGGTCATATATACATATGGTGATTGTTATACTTGTTTTTACATTTATGAACCAGTTACCTGCCAACTGAATCCTGCCTTAAGCTCTAATACGACTGCTTGGATTAACCCAGCTGCCACTCAAACCTCACTTTGTGTTTCTTGCCAATGACTGCACCGCACCCCTGCTTTGTATTATCGTAGATATCACTTTCCTAACTTAGTTGAATATTTGTCGCTATATACTCTCTATGCACATCGTAGAAAATATCTTATTCATGAAATAATATGACGACCAAATGTAAGACAAATGTGGGATAAACATCGTCTCGAAGAAAAACTAGTCAATTCTTGAAATAATAAGAAATCAGCTTCCAGAATGTGATTGAAGCATGAATTGACAAAGGTTTACAGAAAATAATTGACCTTATATATTGTTGCCTGTAACTTAAAATACCTTTAGAAACGTGAAGTGTCTAAAATATTTATGTATTTATGTGTAAACACACACACACACACACACATATATGGTCTGCCCATAAGTTATCATCTCTGCCTACATTTGTCACAGTAATGTACAAACCTTTGCCCCTCTAGTAGTTTACGTTGCTGATTTGAACTACGTGTCGGTGATGTATAATATTATGTAATAACTGGGAATCGTGGAAATGTAGAATGCATATCTTTATTCCTCAATAAATCTACGTCAATCCTTTTATTACCGATGGTTCCTGTACTTAAACAGAAAATATCATGCAGTCTTAGCGCATGTAAACTCTTTTATGGAACATAATAATATAAGTATGGGTAGGATTTATAAAATTAGTCTCGGCGGTTACAATTGTTTTTATTAATGTTATTTCGGTTTGTGGCAGTTTGTTATGGTTTTGGTGATGGTTTCACTGATGTATTTATACCACGGTACGGTTAGTATGATCACTATGTTACTTGGTACGTATAACCTGTTCATGCTGACGGTGGAGGATGGTGTTAGTGCTTCTATCTCACACTTTTAGGTCCCGTAACCACGGAGAGCATCACAGCGCCCTCTAGCAAGGCAAACCAGACTAACCAATGGGAAACCACAAACTGGTATGTCACAGGTATGTTGTTAGGCTTTTTCTCACAAATATCACAACGGGAGCTTTCACTAATGATTATTCTTATTAATAATGATAACCTACATTATGAATGACGGTGGAGGCACTCAGCCGTTGTCAGACAGCTGCTCCGTAGCCACGATTTGGACAGGCCATTTATTGTTAGCTCTGCTGACTGTTGTAAGTCATCTGTGCTATAGCGATTACTCTTTATCCGTTGTCTCTGTCTGTCAGTCTCCGTCCGTTAACAGGGTACAAATCGTAGCTGTTAGACCTAGAAACGTTTTAACTGAACATCCAGGGAGATCAATTAAAAATCTCCTTGGACACTTTAAATTAGGTCACTGTGACCTATATTCTCCGAAGTACGGGGACTATTTGTACACTCCATAATATTTTTTTTTATATAAAATAATACAAAAGCTCCAGTATCTGAATAATTAATGCATCGATTGCCATGATTATTTTCATGCATACGGATCATGGACAGTTTGATCAGTTCCTGATGACTAGTGGTTCTACCTTTATTCTCTCTATTTTTTGTATATGTTTGAGATCTTCAAATGAAGCAGTCTGGACGTAAACAGGGTACAAAACGTAACTGTTAGACCTAGAAACTTCTAACTGTACATCCAGGGTGGTCCTAATGACCTGTATTCTGTCAGTGACTGGTCAAAACATGATTTTGATCAGCCAGACAGACAGGGTAGACCTAGAAACCTCTACCTGAACGTCTAGGGAGGTCCTTTATTTTGAGGTCCAAAATTATTTTGAGCAATCAGCGAGTCAGGTCACAAATTGTATCCATTTGGCATAGAATCTTATGTAAATGTCTTTGGAAACCTGTTACTAGGCCGATGTGACCTATATTCTGTAAGAGACTGGCCAAAAATATGATTCGGAGAATACAGACAATTAGACAGAGCACAAAACTTTACTGACGGACCCAAAATCTTTTACTATGACATCCAGGAAGGTCCTTGCCAAGTCTCCATCGAATCTTGAAATAAGGGCGTCGTGATCTATATCCTGTGACCACCGTGATCTATTATCCTGTGAGCATCGTGATCTATATCCTGTGAGCATCGTGAATCATATCCTGTTATTATCGTGATATATATCCTGTGAGCATCGTGATCTATTATCCTGTGAGCATCGTGATCTATATCCTGTGAGCATCGTGAATCATATCCTGTGAACATCGTGATCTATATCCTGTGAGCATCGTGAATCATATCCTGTGAGCTAGGAGGAGAAACCCTAATTTTGATCACCTAGAAAGTCCGACAGGATACAAATCTTAACTTTTGGATCTAAATGCCCTTATCTTCATGCAGAGGGTTGAGCACCACGTATGTTTCTGATTTCCACATACTTAGTATACGAAGCACATCTTTATCCAGCCTGTGATAAAATGTGCTAAAATGCCGCTATTTTTTTCAATCTTTATTTCGAAGAAGATAACTCTCTTTTTTTCTAGGGCACTTACTTTTTTTTGCCACTTTCCTGATCTGGGGAGTTCCTGGTAAATCTTCCTGGGAATCTCAAATAAGGTCGCTGTTTCCTGTTTCCTAAGGGCTATGGGCAAAATCCATGATTTTGAGCACTATGGAAGTCATTCTGTCCATTGTTCAAGGTTCAATCTGACCGTCGTGGCCCATGGGCCACTGGTTATCTTGAAGGGTCGGGACCAATGCCAAGTGTGTTATAAAGGGGTCATTTTCAATAGTTTTTCACAAATTATGAGACATTTTACATTATTTCGAGAATGGGCTTCTGTCAGAATCTTTGCCAGTGTATCCAGCTCGGCCTGTTAAAAACACGACCGGGTTCTAACACGGTCCATAGAAAATGCGTCTCGGTCGAAGAAGCGCAAAGCTGTCTCAACGCGAGAAAAGATAATATGCTAGTAATCAAAATTTATAATAATAATAATAATAATAATAATAATAATAATAATAATAATAATAATAATAATAACAGCAATAATAATACTAATAATGATAAAATATTTTAATGATAATGATAATAATAATAACAGCAATACTATAACTACTACTTTTACTACTACTACTAATAATAATAATAAAAACAGCAATAATAATTGTTATATAAATTATAATTAGATAATGATAATTTAATAATAATAATTTTTAAAAATTTAATAAAAATAATAATATTTTAATAATATGTTAATAGTAAGTAAATGATAATAATAATCATAATATAACAACAGCGATAATAATCGTATTAATAATAATTTGATGATAATAACTATTAATAATAATGATAATAATAATAATAATAACAGCAATAATGATAATATTTGATCATAATAATTTAATAAAAAGAATAATTAAATAATATTATAACATAATAATAATAATAATAATAATAAAAATAATTATAACATCAATAATAATAATAATACAAATAATAATAATAATAATAATAATAATAATAATAATAATAATAATAATAATTTAATATAATAATAATTATAATAATAATAATAATTTAATAAGTACAATTTAATAATAATAATTTAATAATAATAATAATAATAATAATAATAATAATAATAATAATAATAATAATAATTTAAGTGCCTAATGAGGAAAATTGCCTGTGGCGTAAATATATCTGTTCCTAAATCACAATTTATGAAAGTTTGTCCGGATCCAATAGATCAAATTAAAAATTATGCACATATATATCACAAATGCTTTAAATTTTATTCAAACAGGCCCATGATATTGCGTTGTGTATTGTCTGGTACAATAAAAGTAGGTGAAGTATGCAAACGCTTCAATGAAATGCGAGAAAGGGATGTACACGAATATGAAACAGATTGTGACTTAAGTTTTTAATTTGTCATCTTTCAATGAGCTTCCCTGAATAGCGCTGTGAGGGTCCTTGTTCGGAAGTTGGTTGCTGTAGATAGATCTGTTGATGTGTACACGGTTTGGGCTTGGATGCTTATTAGTGCAACATTGCAGGGTTACGTATTTACGCATTGTCTCATTTTTCTTCTCACATGGTCTATAAATGTGTTTATTAAATTTAATCAAGACTTCTCTTTTTAAAACAGCCCGCACGACGGCATCACAGACAGAAACTGACAAACCATCCACCGCCACCGCCACCGGGGTCACGACAGAAGTCTGTAAGTACTCGCATCACTCTACATATCGATAGGAGATGCTGTAACCTTGGTTGTTGCAATTATGGTAGTTTGATTCTCAGCATAAATATGAATTATCTGAAAGGCTTGGTTGGAGTTACATCGTACCGGGTCCCGTTATTTTTTTTTGTTCCTTGGATGTTTCATTGTGAAAAATTTCAATAATAAAAATATCAATTAAGAAATCATTTTTAGCTCATATGAATTTCGGTCATGTTGATCTAGCGCTATGGCGATCACCCTTTGTCCGTCGTCTCCTGTTAGGCTGACCGTTAGCCCAGCACATATCGTATACCCATCGGACCTAGAATCTTCTAACTGAACAACCAGGGAGGTTTCTGCGACCTGTTATCTCCGATATCTGGGGCTTGTTTTGGCACCACAGAATAATAATAAAAAAATTAAACAAAAGCTTTATTATCTCAATAATTAATGCTTGGATTTCCATGATTCTTGCTATGCTAATTGATCATGGATCAGCTACTAAAGGTTGGTGGCGACACCTCTATTTTTTTTATATTTTTTACGCATTTATCTTTATTTTTGTGACTGTCAAATGACAGCAGTGACATCAGTTTCTCTGCCGTGGTTACAACTAGTGTCTTGAAACCTAGTATACTCATTGATCAGTTCCTGAAGACAGGTCGTGCCACCTTTTTTCGATTTTATTTTCAATTGTTCAAATTTTTTTGTCCATTTTTATCAATGGTATCAGCCCAACATCTTGGGTTTCATGAAGTGTACTTAAACCTTATGTGTTTTTGAACTTTTTTATTGAATCCAATACAAGTACAAATTCATAAACATCACTAAAAATAAATGACAAAAAAACACAAATGAGAACAGTTACGTTACAAACAAATACATTGACATATCACATCATTCCGATACATAGAAAAGATGTTGAATAACAGAAAACATAACATAAGTACACAGTATATGAATTTAGAAATGCTATTAAGAGTATACTAACAATTACCCCTGCTTCGCACGGATTCGGGCGAGCACAACAATCCGTACGGTGGTATCGGAAATCCACTGGAAATCCGGAGGTACGAAAATCACACAAATCGTGTTACGCTATAACTATAAAGATCCATTATATGTATGGTGTTGTGGATAAAAATTTTTCGGAACAGCGTTCGGAACATGTTTCGGAACAGCGTACATTCGCACATGGTTGTCCCAAGCTAGTGCCTAACATGTTGTCGGGGTCTTTGACAAATTGTCACCTATAATTACACATGTACCATGTGACATGGGAAATATCAACAATATCACATGTACATACAAAAGAAACCGTCCATGGAATAGACCTTAAAAGAAAATGCGCAGATACCAGTTTTATTTGTGAAAATAGTAACAATGATTGCCATGACTTCTACGTAAAAAGCATACATACTGAATGATTAAAAACAAAGGGTTTTACATAAACAATATTGAATATTAGATGGCACATGCATGTAAAAGAAACAAATACCAGTACACACGTATTAAATTTACATTTTACAGGAGTTTTACATTTGTAACTGCAGTAATGAAAAAAAAATCTCGATTTGCAAAACATTTTAAGTCAATATTACGTGTCTACAACTTGGTGTCACTCCACGTGTACACAGCACACCGTATCAACCACGACGTGAATTGATTAACATTTATTTTCTTTACATCTGTTACATAGTAGGCCTACATGTGTTAGTGGATATTTGTCAAGTACCTCAATCGCATTCAAGGCCCTGGACTTCGTGCGACCGTAAAGCCCCCATCACACGAGAAGGAGACCTTACGGCGACCACGGCGACCTAGTAGATCGCCGTTGGTCGCCCTTAACATCGTAAAAACCCTCCAAGTATGACTGCAATGCCGCTCTCGCCCCGCTGACACGACGTGTGATGGCGCCGCGAGCTTCGTCAGAGCGCAGACGCCAGCACACGTCGAATCCAACTGGGCGCAGAGAGAGCGCCGCTTTCACGTCATAAGCGCAGCGGCAGCACCGTACGAAGCATGTAAAGAGCTCACTAGGTCACCGAGGTCTCGGTAGCGGCGGGTTAAGTGTGCTGGGGCAGCGAAGCGTAACAGATAGACCGATGCTACCATGTTTACTGGCGATCGACCTGCGCTGTCAGGAAGCTGGTACTGCGCTGCTCGGACACTGATGGCGATCGAATTCCGATCTGACTGCGCTTTAAATCCACGGCGACCCCGCGGCGGAAATTTTGTCCATGTTCAAAATTGGTCGCCACTCATGGCATTCATGGTGACCATATGACGACCCAAGGCGACACTATCTCGCTCCTACGAAGCTCATGAAAACTTAAGGCCACTCTGGCTGCGCTCTACGGCGATCTGCCACAATTCGGTGATCGCAGCGAGATCGCCTTCTCGTTTGACGGGGATGTAAGCGAATGTATAACCATCATGGATTCATGCGTCCCGGTAGATGTGCACTCAAGCGTATCTGACCATGTGAGGGGGGTCGCAGGAAGGAGCACTCTTCAGTACAATTCTTTCAAAGATCCCCCTTTTGAGAATGGATCGCCGATCGGGATTATTTCGGGCCTGTGACCGCGAAATGTGCGAAAACCCCAGATAGGGCTCTCGGAGTAAAACTATGTCCCGCCATCACACATTGTATGGCCATTGTGTTACCGGGCCCGAAGACACAAAGATAAGAGGCGCCCGCAGGGGAGCAAATATTAAAATTAGTAATTATGCACGTAATACGCAAATATTGCAAATAAAATTGGGTGGAATCTCTTCGGACAAACCTGGAGCATATGTATGTCGACTTATAACGACAATCCGTACGGTGTACCAGAGGAGATACGGAAAATCACAAAAATTGCCTTACGCTGTTTAATAGATAGATTAAGTTTACATTAGTAATTAGGATAACGTTCATTGTATGTTTATTCCCTCTTGTAATTTTATAATAGTGTGATTCTGGAGAGAGAGAGACAGAGAGAGAAGGAGGGGAGTGAGAAATCAATATAGAGGAAGAGAAGGGCAGAAATGAGAAGAGGGGAAGAGGGGAGAAAGTTTTCCACAAACGGTTAATATATATATATATATATATATATATATATATATATATATATATATATATATATGTATAAGGTTACAAGTTCATAAACATAAATAAAAATAAATTACAAAAAAGCACAAATGACAACAGTTACATTGCAAACATCTCATGGGCATGTTATGGAGTGGTAACTTTAAATATTGGTAATCAAACTACAACTTAAAATGCATCATAAATAGGCGTAAATGATTCTGCACATATTTCTCAATACATTTTCTGTGTTATGGTTTAGGGATATAGAGCCAGTAAAATTGATCGCATTCGGTACATTGCTTTGTGAGTTAGAAAAACAGTTATTACTTGGACCAACAATTACAGGCTACCCAGATCTGCCAGTACAGCTAAATTGAGAGTTGGGACAAAATTGATAATTGCAGTGACATCATAGGTAAGGATATAAGCTCAATATATTTAGATCCATGTACGGTCAGACATGGGTATTTTCCAGATAACTTTATTCCAATTAGATAACAGGAAAGTTAGGAAGTACACTTCCAGCTCTGACGTAATTGTGACCAACTTTTGGTCATCCAATCCAGGCATGGATTTATGACGAAATGCAAAAATATGGATATGTATGTCTAATGTGTCACATGACAGCTTTGTAACAAAACAATCTGTAGAGCGCGCTTTGAGAGAGAGTGCACCACATTGTATCAGACATATCACATCATTCAGGTAAATGGAAAACATGTCGAATAACAGAAAACATAAGTACACAGTATATGAATTTAGAAATGCTATTAAGAGTATAAAAAGTTAACATTTGTAAATAGGATAAGGTTCATTTTATTTCCACTTGTAATTTTATAATAGTATGATTGTGGAGAGAGAGAGAGAGAGAGAGAGAGAGAGAGAGAGAGAGAAGGACAGAAATGATTAGAGGGGAGGCAGTTTTCCACAAATGGTTGACTGTTATATACAACTTTTTCAAACCTAAAAAATTCAGCTTTTTACACTTGCAAACATTAATATGATAATATCCATTAGATCATCATCTGAATTGTTAAACATAACTGATTTCATTTAACTGCTTGTAATATGTAGTTGTTGCTTTTGTGACAACCAGTTCTTCGGGTCAGTTATAAACGCTTGTATTTTTTCACATTCATAGAAGAAATGAACAAGTGTCTCTTTAGCCTTTTTTACAGAGAGAGCATTTATCACAACAGTTTTACCCAATACATGCAGGAGTGGATTGAAAGGCATACACCTATGAAGGAGTTAAAATCGAAATGTCCAGAGCTTTTCTGAAATCGTTACTTTTTTATTCATCCTAAAGCTTTTAATATTGATTCTCTAATCTCTGTTCCAAAATCCCGGTTCCATTTTAAAATAGATTTACATGGGTCTGTATAAATTTTGGATACCATTTCATAATACACAGTTTTAGCCACTTTTTTCATTTTTCATGATTTTTAGCTCAGCTGACTTAATTTAACTAAGATACAGGCATGGCGTTTTGCCCGTCGTCAGTCTGGTTGTGCGGCCGTTCGTTAGCATGCACAAGTCGTAACCGCTAAACCTAGAAACTTGTAACTAAAGGTCCAGGTAGGTTAATAAAGCGTTTCTCTTGCGGTATTTATTCCTTTGTGTTTTGAGTAAATTGTTTCTGTCATAATGCATTTTGAGGAAGTGGCTACTATCAAAATTTAAAAGTTCATGAATAACACAGAGATAAAGTTCGCTGCTTTCATTTATACTGTCCCATTCCCAAATATGGGCCTTAGCCCCATAAGAATAAGAGAATAGCAAATTATGACTTTTGTTTCTAGATAATGGTTGCATGTTAACGAATAACCATTATTTTGATAATTTTGTTGTCATAATTGTATTCCACAGCAATGAATATGTATGTCTTCGACTGTTTTTCTGTATGATCTAGAAACCGAGATATTAGCATATTTGTGTTTCTACATGGTGGCCATTTTGGAATCAAAGATGGCTGTCATTTTGCATTTTGAGGAAATGGCTCCTATCAAAATGTGAAAGCTAAGGCCATGAATAGTACATAAAAAAGTTTAGTGTTTTTTCCGGCATGTCCCCATCATTCTGTGATTGGTTGCTGACTGTGCTTCTGAACGACGCGACACGATTTTTTCTGACACTGCCAGAAACCAAGAACTGACTTAATCTGGTGCCGACTCTGGTTGAGACGCGACTCAACTAACTAGTTTTGACATGTTGAGTTGAGTCGGGTCGCAACGTGTATGCTGGCCTAAAATAATACTGAAGAATGAAGTGGAAACCAATACGTGTACAGTGCAGTAACTTACATGATATGCTAGTAAGGAAGCAAGTTATTCACTCGGAGCATACCTGTCGATTTACATTTTTAAGATCATGAGAAATGATCTGCTGATAAAGTCTCATTCACATATGAGCAACGATCACTTGCGACTGCGACTGGTCGCAGAAAACAGGCGGTATTGTCTACTCCCTGCGATGTTTTTTTCTTGCACAGAAACGGTTCCGTAAGACATATGAACGTACGACCACCAGTGTCCACCTTTGACCGGACGTTCGACTTTTTACCGCTGATTGTACGACCTACGTAAGGCTATCCATGCTGTTATGCGAATAGTCAAATATGGTCGCTGGTGGTAAAGCTTATTCTTAGTTGCGATTGGTTCCGATCAACTTTTAAGTGCCGGTCGCACCGGAGATACGATCAGGTCTATACACCAGTATCAAGTAGAATCCAGTTAAATTTGTTGAGAGTAGTGGTGCCACTGCCAGATAGCAGGATTGTCGTGCAATTTGGTGTGACCATAGATTAAGCCCATGCCTCGTTGTTAAGACTACTTACATTAATTTACCTCTACCATGACCGAACAAGTCATTTTGTGCAGTGCAGGATTGAACAGCCTCCTCGCGGCGGATTTTCCTCTTGCGATAGTTTGCGAACACCAGAACACAATTCTTGGAAAATGTCCAAAAACTGACTTGTTTTTATTTAATCTCCGGTATACAGACATGATTTGTTAATCCATCAAGACATAAATATCGTTAGGTTAGTTCATGTAAAGTTAACGTTCTTTGTTATACATCTCTGTGCGTCACCTGCTGACACTATACTGGGATCCTTTATAGTTCTACTTCTTGTCTTCCATTTGGAACCAATATTTGTTCCCTTGGTAACCCTGGGTGTAGGTTCCTTCCAGAACCCTTAAAGGGGATTAAAGAGGGAACTGTTCCGGTTCTGTTGATAAGATTTTTTTTTGGTGACACTGAAACACGTTCCATAAGTGGCTTCACTCACTGTATTTGTACCTACCTTCGCTCACTGTTAGATATCAAAAGAAAATATTGATGGCACAAAATGCATGTGCCGATCATCATTAGAATGCTCAGATGACTTCAAGAAGATCTGGTCATATTTGTCAAGGACAAGAGAAACATCATATAAATAATCATGAAACATTAACAAAAGTAAAGTTTATGAAAATCTGATCAGAACTACTTTTCATGTTTCTGGAATATTTTTTTTAGCGCAGCTGACCTTCAGTCATGCTGAGACATAGCGATCACACTTTGCCCGTCTTCCTTCCATCGAGCAGTTTCTCCACCCATTACGGGACACAAATCCTAACCGTAAGGGCTATAATTATGCAACTCTGCATGCACAGAGGTTATAAACAAATATTCTAGCAGACCGGGAATTAGGTCAATGTAATATATATTCTGCAAGTTAGGGACGTGATATATCACACGAGAAATAGAGTAAAATACATACAAATTGTCTCATATGTCAAGATAGGATGGATGGAATGTTCTAAAAATCAAGTTGCTTAAAGAACTTGGATTGTTTTTATTGTGTGGAAGACTGGCGCCACCTGAATTCTCTTTCTACTTTTCATGCATTTTGCCTATTTTTTTAGACTGACAAATTAATGCAAGGTGTCAGGGTCTCTTTTATTGTTTCATCTAGTGTTCTGAAACCTCGTGTGTTTAAAGGGTTCGAAAAACTTTTGATCTTGACCTTGATCTCTAAGGTTAAATCAGCCAAATTACAGTCAATCATCTTGAGGATTTCTTGTGAATGTGATAACTTATATTTTGTCCCTTAATTTGATCAAGGAGTTTACAGAGATGGAGTAACAACTGTCAGAAGCTCTGCCAGGTCGCGAGTGTCAGTCGTGCGCTAATTGCAATTTAGATATGATAAGCCCATTAACTCTATTGTGCGCCTATTGTGCCGCGGTGTCAGGCGCAGCGGCGGCACGGCCTTTGATAAAGCGAGCCTGCTAGATGTTACTTTTGCGGTCCGCTGTAGCTCGCTGAAGCGGAGAGCGATATATCCAGTAACTGAGCAGTAAATCACTGGAATAACATTAACCGAAATTATGAAAGCGCAAATGGTTTGTTTTGGCAAGAATTATGCGCAACAAATATATCTAGAGAGGTCTCGTGTTGAGAAATCACTTGATCGATTTTGGGATAGATGCGGTCACTCTACATCGACTTCTGCCGTTATTCATGACGGACGACTGTTAAGTGTAAACCTTACTTTCCCTGAATAACTTCGAAATTATAAAAAATTCCATCAGTTTCCACACTTCTGAATTATATTAATAATTAGCCATGTATTATAGTATTCCGTCGATAAAAAAAAAATTTGACGCTTAAGATCGGATGACTTTCATTTTGATGGATAACAGTGAGCCATCGCCCGATCTGTCACTGACGGCGTTGTTCTCGTATTATCGCCCATATTTACCGCAGCCAAACTATAGCTCAGGCGTCATTAGCAACGACAGCTTCACACACGTTTCCCACACATATGAACATATGGTGTTCAAAATTATGATTGTTAAACAATTTATATTAAAAACTACCGGAGATAAAATTAGGGAGAAACTTAATCATCCTTGTCACAATAATGCCGAAGTCACGCCGAAGGGGGGTCTCTCGCGCTGTATCAATTAGCACCGGTCTTATCAGCGGCATCTCTTTGTGCCTTAGAGCAGCGAGTTTTATGACCCCCGTCAGCAACATCCGACACGGCCAGACTCTCAATTGATACTCCATCCCTGTAAACTCCTTGATTTGATAGACAACATTTTCCACCCAAGTTCTCAGAGGAGTTTCAAAACTGGTGACCTTGATCTTATTCTTGTCTTGTACAACAGGTATAAACCAGTCATAACTGGATTCAGTCTACACATGTGTGACCCATCACAGAACTCTGTCGACTGGGGTGTCAGAAAGGCAAAGGTCAAGATCATATCCGAAATTAATCTCAGTATGGCTTTCAGATGATAAAACTATTGTTGTGTATGTTAGGGGAAAATGGTATGGTATTCAATTGAGCTTCAAAACCCATCGGCCACTTGTTTCTTTGCTGCATGCATTTTTTCACTTGGTAAGAAAATTTGCTTTGATACTACCAGCTTGATGAATTTCATAACGTTGTCTTCAGCTCTTCTTACTTTCAATTGATATTTCTACTTAGAAGATTTAGCTTACGCAAAAATTCTTCACGTATGCTGAAAATATAGAACATTTATAGAGATTCAGTGAACTGTGCAATATTTCCTTTATTTATAAAACATAAGTAGGTGACCCAATGGCCAAGACGTTCACTAACTCTAAGTGGGCACTAACTCTCCTTATATCTGTACAATTCCAATCGGTAATGTGCGACAGTCGAAGAACCATGCATTAGTTTTATAATTTACTTGTTAGAGGTATTGCATTTTAGCCATGCAAACGCAGTACCGGCGGGTCTTATAAGCATTACTACCCAGTCTCATACAATTGCTTTCATTTAATGATTTAGCAAATAGAACAACAAATGCATGAAAAATATACAGGTGGCACAACCAGTCTTGAGAAACTTTTATTGTCAATAAGCACATCAGGTTTCAGGACAATGGATGAAACAACAGCTGAGAAAATGACACAATTGTTGTAATTTGAAGGTAAAAAAAATTATTTTGAAAAATGCATGAAATAGAATATAATATAGGTGGAACCACGAGTCTTCAGGAACTTTTAAAACTAGTCATAATCAATGTTTATACAAAATATGACGTAAAAAGTACAAAACATAGAGGTGGAATCACGAGTCTTCAGGAACTCCTAAAACTAGTCATAATCAATGTTTATACAAAAAATGACGTAAAAAGTACAAAACATAGAGGTTGAATCACGAGTCTTCAGGAACTCCTAAAACTAGTCATAATCAATGTTTATACAAAAAATGACGTAAAAAGTACAAAACATAGAGGTGGAATCACGAGTCTTCAGGAACTCCTAAAACTAGTCATAAGTAATGTTTATACAAAAAATGACGTAAAAAGTACAAAACATAGAGGTGGAATCACGAGTCTTCAGGAACTCCTAAAACTAGTCATAAGTAATGTTTATACAAAATATGACGTAAAAAGTACAAAACATAGAGGTGGAACCACGAGTCTTCAGGAACTCCTAAAACTAGTCATAAGTAATGTTTATACAAAAAATGACGTAAAAAGTACATAACATAGAGGTGGAATCACGAGTCTTCAGGAACTCCTAAAACTAGTCATAATCAATGTTTATACAAAATATGACGTAAAAAGTACCAGAAAATAGAGGTGGTCCCATCTTTCTTTCGTAACCAAATAATATCCAGGATCAATATGCAAAATAAGATTCATGGCAATCCAATTATTGAGATATTCTAGTTTTGGTATCTAATTTTTAATTATTTATGGGGTGCACAAACAAACTCTTTAAATCGGAGGATTAGGTCGCAGTGGTCTAAGTCCAGGTTGCCATAGAGATGATTTATGGCCCTCCCAAGATGAACGATAGAAGTTTCTAGTTCAAACGTTTAGATTTGTGCTTTAACATTAACATGACTGCTTTAATAAGTTTATCGCTTTTTAGCTTTTGTCGTAAAAATCGCATAATGTCTAAAAATACAGGAAAATAGATATATAGTTACGAATTCATAGACCTGCTGATAATTCAATATTTCAATGAGGCCTGCTTTTAACCATTTTTAAATTCTGTTTCAAGGTCAAATTAGTTCTCGTTATTTAAACGATCTTATACACATCAGCTTCTTGTAACAAGCATCAAGTGTCGTTCTCCAGCGGTCATGTGGCGACGCCGTGTGGAACCCTTAACGTGGCCGTGGAACCTTCTTTAGTGCAATAAAACTGTAACTACAGGGCTCTGCCAGGAACCTCTTGATCCCTCTCTAAGATCGCACAGTCTACCTTACGTGTTAGTTACATAAGATTTGTTTAGGACATATCGTTTCATATGAACCAAAGTGAACCATGTCCATTGAATGTATGGTTACTTGGCGTTACAGTCAAATCGACTTTTTGGTTATGCATTGGATATTAGAAAACAAACAGATATTTTGACCCTCTCATTAATGTTACGTTTGATCCTGACTGATAAACACGGCTGAACATCCAATTATATTTTCTGAATTCTCTTTCTTTACAGTGATAGGAATAGCGTTAGGCGTGGTGGCCCTTGTCCTTATTTTAGCGGCTGCGGTGGCAACTTTTGCTTTGCAGAAACGAAGGTAAATGCACATATACATAGCGAAGTTCAAAAAGAAACATATAGGTATATAAACTTATACAAGGTTATTCTAATTATTTTTTTTCCAACAAACAAACATGCGCAAAAATGCAGTGACATATATGTACAACAAATACGATTAAAATTATCCCTATCCTAATGATGCATCCTTCTGCTTATTTTCCAATATCAAATGGAGAAAATATAAATAGAATAATATGTTATATATATATACATGGATGTATGTAATGTACATCATGTTTTGAATCAGTTTGTATATTTATACCCCATATACGTATGTTTTCTATCACAGGAAAGAAATGGAAGCCGGGATGACTGATAAGTCTCAGTTACGTCATACTCCTACGTCCGATAGTGGGAGCATGCGCAGTATCACCACACCCTGGAACACCGTCGCCGTCCTTGAACTTGAACGTGGCACAATAAGAGGAGGTCCAAAACTAGAGACGCTTGAAAGGAACCGCCTTGCAGTGGATGACGGGAAGGAATGGAATTGGTCTTTACGAGGGACTTCCAGTCTGGATGGATTGCCGGAAATGAGTCCGTTTGATTCTTTAAAGAATGGAATGACGCGAGGGTTAAGTGCTCCCACCGTAAGGTTCGAAGAAGGCTGAAAGAAAAAAATGTGCGGTTACAACAACGAACTTCTTTTAATTTTTAAAACTGATAATTAATTTTAAATTAATTTTAGAATAATCGCATCGTGGTATTTTCATGAAGATATAGATTCATATACAATCCACAAATCCTGTCAATATATAGAAATAGATTTGTTTTATATTTCTCTATAACCTAATGCACCCGTTTTAAATAAGTTTCGATTCTGAATCACTTTGAAAGGACAACGGTCACGTTAAACAAACTACGTCCTGTCTACTCGAGTTTATTCAGTTTGTATATATTTGTGAAGCATCAAAGGATTTAGTTTTACAAGTTTTTTTTCACGAATATCTTGTGCCTATAAACAGAGGGATATATATACCTCAGAAGTATTATAAACAATTTACATAAAGACGAAGAAAACTCCAATATATATGGTCTGATGATTGATAAACTGTTTGGACACTACGAGGGAGAATTGTCGTCATCAGCTAGGACCCTCCGACTGGTAACGGGAGTGGAAGGAAGAACAGGGACTCAATCAGATATTGAGATGTATAAAAATGTCACCGATTGATATACAATGATCAGATACAAGTCCGGGAATGTGTTGCCAGAAGAATTATGTGCATGGTACAAAAAAAAGAGATGTTTGCATTTCAACGGTATTTATATAATTTTTATAAAATTAAATACTTATATTAAAAAAGAAATGTTATTTATCTTTTTAAAGGTCCTAGTCCTTGGGCCAATTTCCAGAAAGGGCCTAGTTTTCGAGTTTGCTGCACCCCCCCCCCCCCCCTGTCATTATTATGTTTGATGTTATTTTCTGTTAGAGTAGTTCCTAAATAGTTTTTTTTTAACATTACCCCTCTGAGAGAGTGTGCAAAAGCCCCGAAATTGACCATTTTTCATACTACCTTACATTAGTTTCTATTAAAACTGTGATTTCTTATTTTTCAGAGTCGTTTTGTAAATCGTTTGAAACCTGTGAGGAATAATTGTTAATTCCTGACAAAAGCAATAGGAAACCATTTTGCAATGTGCTAAATCCAAATATATAGTCCTCCAAGCTGTGTTTTTAGTTTTTATTTAAAGGAATTGAGTTGAATGTTAATTTTTATAACATATATCTGATATTCATAGTATTTTATGTTTATTTGCACGTAAACTTATAGATTAACAATAAAAAAAAATATTTTTAATGCTAAATCATGTGTAATCAGTATTCGAGTCGCATTTCCAAGGGAATTTACACAGTTTTCATATGTAAGATGTACATGTATTTATTAAATGCTTTTAATGTATTTTAAATAAGATTTAAACTAACATATTAATGAAGAGCATGGTATTAGGTGTTTATAAAACAAACGAAAAGTCATTCTGTACAAGTTTGATGTTACGAAATATCTATAAATTGTATTCGATTTTATAACAATGGAACAATGTTTTTGTCTTAATCTTTTACCAGTTTATTTATTTAAAATGCATATATTATGTTCAATTACATGAGGACGCATTATGATTCCATAACTTGCGATGATTATGAAAACTCAAGTTTCCCAAACAATAGCTTGCACACTCATTGTTAACATGACCTAACAATAAAAAGTGAAATAATTCATTTAAAAACCATTATCTTATTCTTATATAAGTCGGTTTTCTTATATAAAAACCACCAAGAGCAGACCAAAAGTCACTCAGCTTCAGATTCTTCATCTGATTCGGCATTAGTAACCAGGGGCGGATCCAGGATTTAGGAAAAGGTGGGGGGGGGGGGGGGTTCCAACCCAGGAGGACAAATGAAAACTCTAAAAAAAGGTCCTCAGGTCTGAAAAGGGTGGGGGTCCAGACGGCAAAAATTTGTCTGAAGCCCTTAAAAAAGTTTCTGATGGTAACAACACATTTAGTTTCACTGCATTTGCATTCCCCGGTACAATTGAGTCCATTCCGCCTGCAGGAACACCTTCTCGTTGTGCATTTCTTACACTTGCAGTTTACGCACGCGAGCACGGAATCAGGGGCTCGGGAAACATCCAGCCATTTGATGTTGATGTTTCTACTATTCACTTCCCAACCGTGATCATGAGAGGACGGGACTGAAGGACAACACTCTAAACATCTCTTCCAAACTGCTGCCTGGTAATTGGCTCGAAGGAGATGGAACTGGGCTGCATTTTGGCATGGCCGAAGTCTGCATGGATCTGTAGTTTGCCAACCAAACATATCATGACGAAAGTTATTCACCGCAGCATCCCTCTTTCCATATAGAGAGCTCATTGCTGCTTTGCCCATGGCAAGCATTTCAGGCGTCGTTTTGAAGGACCTGCCAAGGTCAGACATTACCCTGCGAAGGTTCAAGTCTTCTTTTAGAAGCTTCAAACCAGCTGCTTTACCTCGGCCAACAAAGGCACTGGTAGATCACATCCACTAAATGCATGGTATCCTGGCAGAGCATCACATATCTCGCGACCAAGGTTGTTGGCAATACCTGTCAATTCTAGAGAACGCTTGTATTGTTTGTTACCAGTATGAAAGATTGAATGGGATTGAATGGTGTGACAGACGGAAAGGGCAACCACAGCTACATCAGTATCAGGACCTTTGATCACCCTTCTCACTGGAATGGGCCGCATGTAACAACATCCGCGTGTCTGCCTCCTCATGGGAAAACCTCAGCTCATCAGGTGGGTCTTTTCTAGCATATATCAGTGTTTCTTTTTAAGTGGTAGCAACACTCCCAAGAGGTGATGAACAGTGTGCCACGCCCTATCCTGTCTGAATATACCGATCTGAACCATTCCTCTGCCAGATATTTTGTCCGATTTTCCTTGAACTCTACACTTCTTAGGGATTTTTTAAATCGTTTGTCCACTTTCTGTTCCCTTTCACGGGTTTTTATTTCAAGCGCCCCTTAGCGTGTGGCGCTTCTACTGTGACGCTCTACATTTTTGATTGATAGTTCTGGATAAGTATCGACTACCCAGCCAATACGACTATCCTACTGTGTTCCCCTAACGATCTGTCAAAACGTTCGATGCTAATTGTATGTAATTACATTTTTTATTTTTATTGTCTGCAAAACGGCCATGGCTTCAATTACAGAGGTACACGGATATGGAAAAGTTGACAGGGGAGGCAGTATTTCCAGTGCTTTAAGCAGAGTAGCCTGGACTGTCTTCACAGGGTGTCCATCTGGTGTAGCAATGGATAAAGGAAGAGGACCGAGGTTGTATGCCATTAATTCTTTCATTGATAATTGACGCGTTTGTCCTATCATAAGCAGTCGCCCAAAGAGGTCCCTGGTTGTTTTCTTGACATCGTATTGGATCTTCTCCCGTTTCCTAGCTTTATCCAGTGAGGAAAACTTTACAGTTGAAGTTGTGGCAAAGGGGTGAAGATCTCTTTCTCTCCATTCACATCAAGCCTATCTGTGGTAATCTGCTTGAGTGATTCCGACCCTTTCGAACGCGCATTCAAGAGATCATCAGCTATCTCATCTGAAGCGACACGGCCAGAAGCGAGGTGGCAGAGTTGGTTATCAGAAATGAATGGGTTGATCAAAATCTCAACGCAGGAACATATGGACTGAACCATTTCCTCCTCATTGTGCAGACGCTTTTGCCCAGACTCCTTGTGTCGTACCTTATGTTCAGTTTCACAGGATCCTGATATCTGCCAACACCTCTGTGTAAAATCAGCACGATCTGCCCGAAGAATCATCCATTTGAAGACAGCTCTAGGATTCAAACTCATGCCAATGATTCCTCCCTTTGATTTGGTATCTGTGTTATTGATAACCTCAATGGTCTGGTCTTGAGGTATGCGCCCAAATGTATTGTCTTCGGTACGTTAAACGGCAAACTCGCCCCTAAGCAGCTGGGTATGAGCGCCTGGGTGGGAGTTTGGCAGATCCAGCATCTGCAAAAGGTACACTGGCAAGTACCTCGCAAAGTTTGTTCTGTCATATGCACAGAACCAGAGTAGAAACTGACATTCGATATGGAGGTCCCGGTTGGCCTCGCGCGTTGATCTGATAAACAGTAGCAAAAGCCTCACCATATTAAGATATGAGAACCAAAATCTTCCATTAGGACCCAGTGTTTGGCAAAATTTCTCATACATCTTTCTTACTTCAATTCAATCACATTTTGAATTTGTTCCGCGTTGACATCCGAAGATAGATGGTTCAATTTGGTAACTAAGGTATCTAAATCTGCTGGCTCTTCCTGACAAGCATCCCACTCTTTGAACGCCGCCCATCTCAATCTCTCCATAGCTTCTGCCAGCAGCTTATGTGCTCGCATCCCACGGTTATAATGCCTGCCATCAAGAACCGAATCTATTGACCCGGAAACTAAGACATCAGACTCTGTCAGAATGTCTCGTAGTCCTGCGCTTCCAAAGCGGCGGCGTCCAATGACAGGGAGGAAGTTCCCATTGAAAGAACAACACGGTCTAAATAAGGCACTGGGGCTGCAGAACATATTTCTAGAACTTTTGCATAGATTGCTTGATCCACTACTACAATCACAGACGACTTGCTGTCTTTGCCCATTATTTCATTTGTTGTTTCTAGTGATTTCATCAGGTATTCGATCTCGTGTGGTTCAGGTATTTTTTTGTGTTCATCTTGACATTACATTGAAAGCAGACTAACCTGGGATTTACTGGACATCGTCCACTTTGGGTGGAATGAGATCTCGAGACAGTCTTGACAAAAAACCCCTATCTTTCTTCTTGCATAATCTTCTGCCATCGCTGCATCGCTTAGGGGAGTTGAGACGTTCTGCTTAATTATCGTTCTGCCTAGTTCGTTTGCCCTGTCTGTGTCTGTAGTGATATAAAATGAGTAAAGTTAACAGTACTCTGTATATCAGTATTTGTCTCAAGGCACAAACACGTATCTCGTGCCTTTTAAATGATTCACATAGGCAATGAATGCATGTGAACAATAAGCATGAATGCAGGGTGTTGAAATAAAAATGAAATCTTAAACCATCTTTTCACCTGTCTTGCCTGTAGAATGTATGTGATTTCTGACTTACATAGGGCACATAAACAACTGAAGGAAATTCCTGCTAAAATGTTCTTATTAGCTTATCCTTATAACGGATGTATAAGCTCTTCGTTAGCATAGTGTACGTGCCAATGTTTACAAACAGGAAAGTACTTTGCAAAGCGTGTCTGATATGCCACCATATCTCCTTGCTAGACACGTTTTGTTTACCATTAGTGGCAATTGGGCGGGCCCCTACATGCCTCAAACACTGGAATATAAACAGAACGACCAACCAACGCACCGCGGTCGGCGCTTTTTCTGAGGGGTTATCTTTTCAAAGGTTTCAAGAGACTTTCTTGATTGAATACCTCATGTATCGGAGTAGGGCCCTTTAAAGAAACTGGACTTACTGCACATGCTTATTTGTATCGCATTGTATCACCACAAAATCATGGGGAGGTATATACAAATTTCGAAATCGGATTTTATTTAATGAGACAGTTATAACTGCTGAAAACGTTATAGTTAAACACTAGTTAAATAGATCGCAGGTTGATTGAAAATTCTTACCTGTACTTCAAAAATGGCTTTGGGTCTTCTGTTATTGATCGCCTGAGACTGCCTCCAGATGGTCTAGAATCCTCTGGGCTAATATATCTACAACTGGAAACTACCTGCTGTATAAAGAATTGATGCAATGTGTAGTTCCTTTCCTGTCATTTTCTCTTCAGTGCCATCATTGTTGTCCAAGACAAAAGTAACAGGAACATTATTGGATATGTTATTTGGGACAATTTCGGTACTTTGTTGATCACATTTCTCAGCGAGGGCTTTTTCTACTTCTTGTAGCTTCGTCTTTGAAATGCAATGTCCAAACCTTCTCAGAATTGAAACTAAATTTGTGCATCCAGTTGCATGGTGTACTGCAATGGCCAGCGATACAAGTTTTGGAGTGCGGACACGCCCGTTTCTGGTATAATAAACAATATCTTGTGCAAATGATAAGATATGTTGTTAACGTGTTTTGGAACAACAGGAATTTCCTCCAGTGAACCGGTTGTCATATGTCCCATAATTATATAACTAATAAGAAAATTTTGGAGACTTGTTGGAACAACGGTCTCACAAGCATCTTCTGCAATATGTTCTGGCGAAGGAGGCCAGGGCATATCTTTCACATCTTCAATTGCCCTGTGCAGAAACTGTGACACATGATAAGCCTGTGTCTCTATATTGGCCGTTTCCTCTCCAACTGGGCTTTCTCTTTCAAATTCCTCTCAGCTGTAGATGCTGCAGCAATGCCCGGGGGAACATCAAAGAGAATAATTTCAGATCCCTTGCGGAAACAGGGATGCCAGAGAGAAATTTCTTTGAAATGTTTTCTGGGTTCTCTTTTTCAGTTTTTCGCTGCAATAATGAGGCTTTGAAACTCCTTATAGTTGATTATATTCTTGTAAAAGGTCGCTCACACGCAGTAACTCTGTGCCATAAATTACTCTTGTTCTTATAATCTCTGGCAATATCTAAAATGATCGGTCATGTGATCCCTTGCCTGAAGTTGTTGTTTTGTTGCCCCCCGTTGCAACACGGATAGACCTCGTTTGTTTACATATAATGATTGACACGATGCAATCTCGAGCAATTACATCTGCTGCTCCTGTAGAGCCACCACGAAGCTCCACCACCACGCTATCATCATTTCTTATCTCTGCAGCGTGTAAACGCGCTTAGCTGCTACCGAGAGTGTCAAATGATGGACGGGTACTACCCGACGTCTGTCCGTTGCAAGTTTTTTCACCTTCTGGTAAATAATGCACCTAGCTTCATCTGTAAGTGAGCTTCCAGATCTAGTTTTTCTTGAGGTACTTGATTCTCCAATGTCTGTTTTGAACTGTTTTGGAATATTCTCATATCTCTAAATTGATTTTTCCAATACATAGGCTGCATAACAATTATGATGTTTCACCAGTTCTGTTACGTCTTTTTGTAATGGCTTATTGTTCAAAATGTCATCCTTAGGATTCTCATACCCCTCATCCTTTCGTCGTTCGGCGGCTTCACAGAATTTGTTCCACAATTTTTCTGTGAATTTCTCCAGCACCCTAACACTTTTCGAGTAGCCATGGCATAAACACTGCTCCCAGTTTACAGATAGCTGCCTCTTCCTACTTTCCCGAGGCTCACTTAATTTGAATACTGCTTGAACTGCCGATGCCGAAGCTTTTGTACTGTTTTCAGCCATTTGTCTAGAGATTACACAAATCCGCGGCCAAAAATGCAATATAACCCATATCAGCTCCTGTTATAGTTATCCAAATAAAAAAGCACGAGTTATACTGAGTGCTTACGTCAGCCTGCTTGTGGCTCGGCACATGCACTTCTATTGAATAAAAATTGATTAGATCAGCTGAATATGAGGGGGGGGGGGGAGGGGGTATTTGTTTTGTGAGAAATGATTTCCATGTGTCTGTATGAAGTAAATTATAACTTCTGTATGAAGTATGTAGAGCAAGAGTTATATCTGTATGAAAATTTGATGAAAGTCGGCATGAAAAGGTGATTCCTGTTTGAAGTGTGTATGGAAATGCTACCCATGTTTTATCTTTCTCATTTCAAATATGGCGTCTATGTACCTTCAAAATGTTCAATGTGAATTATATTTTTACTCCAAATGGAGATAGTAAAAGGGTTAAGTATTAATGCAGCTTTACTTTTACAATAACTTTGGTGTTAGTATTCTGTAATTTTGCAAAGTGTCATATATATTTGCCGGCTTTATTGCAAACCCATTTGCCCTTTTACATATAGGTATAGTTTTATTCAATTAAAATTTTAATTTTATAATGTGTCTTAGAATTATAAATTAAAACTCAATAAGTTAGATTTGCTTACATATGAGTTGAATATTTCAAAACGTATGAGCTTAAGCCACTGTGTCACCTTTAATTTAAAAAAAAGGTCTTAAGATTAATAAGATGTATGAAATAAATTTTAAAAGATAAATATTTTTTTTTTAAATTTTCAATTTAATACTCAAACATTAAACATACAGCCTGGGTTTTATTTTTAATTTCAGCACATTAAAACAAGGTTTCCTAGTGCTTCTGTCAGGTTTTACTACTTGGTACCACCCGTCTCTGGAAAATACGAACATAAACGAAAGTCGTAGGATAAATGGCCGATTTCTGGGCTTTTGGACACTTTCTCAGAGGGATAATGTTATGAATAAAAACTTATATAGGAACTTCTCTAACAGAAAATAACATCTTACATAATAATTGGGGGGGGGGGGGGGGATGCAGCAAAATCGAAATTTTCGGGATTGGCCCCAGGACTATATGGTGGCCCGTAAGTCTCATTCGCGTGCCGCGCCCCGCTCCCTGCACCCCACGCCTCAGTACTTACCTCTTTATACTGGCTATTACATCACATTTTGTAAAGTTTATTCCATTAGTCAATGAATAAAGACTCAATATGCTTAGCAGTAGTTATAGTGTAATTGCAAATGTCAGTATAAGGAGTATTTTTTCTGTGTAAAATTACACCCTACATTTTCAATTTATCGCTACAAGTAACTGATCTCTGCATAAAAATATACACTGGTGAAATGTGGGTAAGATTCTCTCTTAAAAAAGAACGTTTGAAGTTAAAGATTATGTGTGTCTGCGGTGTGCACATGTTTATATACGCCACAATACAAATATATACATACACACATGTACATGCATCCTTATTCCTACATATGCATTAACATATACCTATATAAACCCGCTGACACTAAAACGCTTTGTTTCGATTATATACCGCATAACGGCCCGTCGGCTACTTGCAAGTTTTCCCCATACAACAACGTTTTCATGAGAGTTTGTTTTCCTATATTTTAATAAAAAAAACATGTATGAATTCACAATCAATCAAATTATAAAAAAATAAATCACAATAATCAGACTGGACCCATTTACACTTTAAATTGATATATTTAATATACCAGGACATTTGTAGGGCGCATTCATTCACCAATGCCTGACTTGGCATCCAGACCAACCCTCAGATTTATTAGACTAAAAATAATAATTCGGCGATTGTTCTTTGATCCGTGGCCATATCCTTCTACTGACTCTTATAACACTTCATTGAGATATTAACAACGAACTCGTTTTTAAGTAGAGCGCAACACATGGCAGAATGCGATTGTCGATTGATAAAGACAGCTTTTAACGTCTTCCATAATCTCCGAGTGATTACAGACATACACCAGTCTCGGAACTTTCTATATTATAATATCGTTAATCTCTGAAATGTTCCCCTTTCATACGGAAAGGCATTAAAACAGGTTTACCTTTCCGAAGAAAAATTTGCATTCCACTAAAGATGCGTCCTAACTTCATATCAAACTTTCAGTCACACTTCGCTCTTTGTGTAAATCTTAGCCATCTTACATGTCATCCCACATGCACATGCATGTAAAAAGAGCTTAATGTTTTTAACAGTTAAACTGTTATATGAGGAACACGACCGTGCAGTGAAAAAAACCCAAAAAATATATCAGATGAGGGTCTAAATAACGGAAACTTTAAGAAATTATAGACCCCTTTCATAGGAAAACAAAGGAAATATAGGTAGTCGAGTTGAATACCAGCGGGCAAATATTTGTTTTTTTTTTTATGTTTGTTACTACTTCTCAGCTACTAATGTGGAAAACATCTACTAGGAGGTATTCATCTTTCCAACGGATTAGTACAAAATAAAAAATGCCTTTCCGTGCAGATGTTCGCCTGTTTGAGACGTTAAATTATTTCTACGCCTGAAATAATCTGCAAATTACTTCCGCGCCTAGCGCCTCAGTACAAATATATATATATATATATATATATATATATATATATATATATAAATATATTCCTGGTCTCTTAAGAACTTGTTGCAGTATAAGAATACTCTTTATTTAAGGCTTCACTTGATTTTCACAATTAGCACAAATCACTGGCCTTGAATTCTATCAAAGCAATATAAAAATATATCCATGATACATGCTATATCGGCTGGGTTGGTGTATATGGGTGTTCATGGATTGCAAAAGCCCAAAATTTGGAGAGTCCGGGAGGGTGCCATGAAAATTTGGAGGATTCCTAGCATCAAAAGCAAAGTTTGAACGATCCATATTAAATTATACCCGATAATTCGCATAATTGTACATTTAATTTTAACAAAGCATATAACCACGCTATAATACATAGTTTCGTGTTTTTCAAAAGAATATAACTAGTGAAAATACTTATAATATTAAGCCATACATTTAACTGATATAGCTGAAAGCAAATTCAAACCTTCCCTGCCACTAACTAAAAAGTAGAAGCTTCTGGTTCTAGGTAGATTGGAAAAAGACATGACGGACCATGCTAAACATAAATATGCAAATGGGTGCATCAGTAAGCATTAGAATCATGTCCTCTGTGTAAAAATGATACATGTTAAAACATGTAATGGATAGACTTGAGAATTTGATAAAATTGACAATTTTACACATGGCTGATTTACAGAAATATGCAAATGACCTACTTAATATGCACATATTTACCCTAAAAGTTTATCAACTTCTCAGAGGGGTACTCTTAAGGCATTGGCAAAGTTTTGTACAAATCACATTTACACTTATGTTTTGAAGAGAAAGAAAACTGCTCGTTAAGCTAATTAACATAACTGAACTATTGACATGACTCTCAAAATCTTATCAGGTGTTACCCCATACTTGGTAAGTACACATATGAAGTTACAGCCTGATCGGCCTAGCAGAACTTGAATTATCAAGATTTTTTATGTATAAATAGTTTATTAACATAGTGATATACAGGTAGATCTTTCAGTTACACATATTTCTATATCCACATTCTGTCTCAAACAGAAACAATAAATTTGGGTATGACCCATACTTAAATTTGCTTATACAGAGCTTTGCTATGCATGTGTATTTTTGTATCTGTTCATCCAGATTTAAACCAAGCAATATTTCCTCTTTAGCGAGCTTCACACCAAACCTTCCTTCTATTAACTTCCACAAACAACCTTAAAAGTTATAAAAAAAGTGTTCGTTAAGTATCTATCGCCTGACAATATTTACATCTATCATCTTCATAAATTTTCACTTTTTTAAAACAAAATTGCCGTTGGAAAAATATTATGAAGACTCTTCCAAGGCCCGAGTATAATCGACTGCTAAGATAGCTGCTTCTATATTTTCTTTTCCCGCAAACCAAATTATATCTTGAATCTGTCGTACATTATAATGCATACCCCTACCTTTAATATAAGCAGTCTGATCGGTATTTACAAGAACAGAAATAACATTTTGTAATCTCTTGGCCAATACACCGGCACCTGTTTTATAGTCACAACACGGGAGTGATATTAACCTAAAAAATTCAGTTCATCTCTAGGTTTATCAACACTCTTTGGTATTTATTTTATCACTACCTTTTTCTGAGAACTAGCTAACTTTTCCTTACTGAAGGCTTCATTTAGAGAATTTACAACCAGGTGTTTATTCTGGCCCAGAAAAGCTTATAAAATTCTGGCCCAAGACCGTCCAATCCAGGACTTGTATTATCTTTCATTGCTTTAACCAATTTCCAACATTCCTCTTCAGTAAAATACCCTCACACTTCTTTTGTTGGTCTGAATCAATTTTGGGAATAGTTATCCCATCAATAAAATTACGTATATCTTCACAGGTATTTCCACCTGAATAAAGCATATTAAAATGATTATATATCCTCTGTTGATCGGAGAACCGTACCATCATCCAGTTTTAGTTTATTCATGACCTTCATTCTCGCTCTACTTTTTTCTAAAGAGGAAAAAGGAAGTATGCTTCCCCTTGTTCTATTCATCGCATTCTTGATCTAACTAATTCGCATTTAGCTTAAACAGATTTTAAAGTTTCCAATTTAAATTTGGTTTCCCCATATCGCTTAGTTAATGAATATTCAGTGGGATTAACTGCAAGTTGTCTATGATGTATGATCAGCAATTTTTCTAACTCCAGTCGTTCAGACTTCCGTTTCCGTGCTGCATCCTTACTATATTCAATCACAGCAAACTTTATATTTACCTTACATAGCTCCCATAGTACCTGGTACCCCTCAATATCTTTATACTTTATCTCAGTTTCTTTAATCACATCATTGATTAAGTCAATTAAGTCTTTACGTTGTAAAAGGGATACATTTAATTCCAGTATCCCGGTCCCAGTTTATATTTATCAAGCCCCAAATTCAATTGTATCATACCATGGTCTGATTTTGTATAGTCTTTAATGAAGCAGCCCTCGCATTTGCCAGCTAATAAGTCATTGACAAAAATGTAGTTCAACCGTTTAGCTGTAAAAGGTCGGGACTTCTTCCAAGTGAACATTTTTACCTCAGTATTAAATGTTCTCCATACGTAAGATAAATTAAGTTAATTAACAAAATCATTAAAACTATCAGTAACTCTTTTAGCATGTGGTTTTCCTGCGATAACATCTAACTCTGGATCTACTACAGCATTCATATCACCGGCCACATTTACATTATACATAGAAATATCAATATTTCTCTTTATTGTCCTCTCAAATATTTTGAAAAAATTACATTTGTTATTTTCATCGTTAGGACAATAAACATAAACCAGAGCGAAATATTCATTATCGATATTACATGTAATAACCTGTACTGGGCTATTCACGATATCACTTAAACTCTTAATATTACTTCCGGTGCACTTTTTGTTTAATAATATAATATTACCTCTAGAATGGCTTGTATAGGGCAATGCAAACAGCTCACCATTCCACTCAGAAGTCCATAAATGCACATCAGACTCCTTTACATATGTTTCCTACAAAAATGTTACATAAATATTGTTTGATCTGACAAATCGAAAAAAGTCCTGTCTTTTTTTCCTATTCCGTAGTCCACGTACATTCAATGTAATAATCCTGAAAACTGAAAAGAATCACATATCTGATGTTGACACGAAGTCTCTGAATTTATAAGCCACTGCTTGATGGAAACACATTTCTCTGCTCCTTTTTTCTTATCTTTTTCTCCGCCAGGGGGTGTTTGGGGAGCCGATCTTTTACCTGAAGGCGTCTTATTCAGACCTTTAGCCCGTGGTTTCATCGCCATTTCTTGCGAGTTATTTGAAGATCGGGGTTCACTTTCCTGTGGACTCGTTTCTATCACCGTATCTTCAGCTGAGCAAGATCTCATTTCCATCTCAGGACTGGCATGCCAACATCTTCTACAGTTATTTCTGGTTCAGTATTGTCTTCAGTTATTTTTCTGTCTTTTACCACAGTCAGGGACTGCCCCTCCTTCCTCTGCGGAACGGATAGATCAAGAGACATGTGGCCGTCAGTTGTGCCACCTGATGACTCGCAGTTCCTAGCTAAATTGCCAACCTGGAGACATTTGTGGCACATACCCTGCCCTTTTATCGCTCTCTGTCGCTTGGGACAGGAATCAAAATCATGCGTTAAGGCCAAACACTTTTTGCAGTTAACTGTTTGGTTTGCATGGTACACAACAACTCTGATTTCCATGAACGCCGGGTTTGCTTTGTCTAATTCCATTGGATTTGCCATATTATTTGTCACATATCTTGGAATAGAAGTAATTATTTTCCTTGCGTAACAGTACCTGTTACCATTAAAGAGTTTGCAAAATGTCTCACCCATGTTCTTAACCATAGCCAAATTGACTGGTGTATCCCGTACCACGTATTGATCTAACCATTGACTTATCAAGATGGCAAGGAAGTACCAGTTTTCAGGACAATACATGAAATCAATGCCGAGAGCAAACATCATTGCTGTAATTTGGCAGTCTTAACAACAGCGGAGGGTGGGGGGATGGGGGGATGTGAAAATAGAGAAAAAAGAGACTCAAGCAGGGGTCTAATGTTAACTCTGTGATATACTTTGCATGATCATGGGTGAAAGTGAAAATGACATTTCCCCAGTAATCCAGCATGGGTGGCATGGCCTGTGGCTTACATCTGCTTACCAGTCAAATAATTCATAGTTGCAGGGAATCTTGAGATATATGTTGACAGTCGTTACATTATTCATGCGATTAAATGTAATAATAAAATTTAAATTTCCATAAAAAGAGAATTGTGAAAATAAATCAATTCTTTCTCTCTGCATTTGGCTCAACTTATTCTACAGGATTGCTTATCATGATATGGAAGCAGGAGTATTATTATTTTTTTTTACTTATCCATGGAAAATGGAAAATATTACATTGAACAATACACAGAGGAACCCAACAATTACGACCACTTCGGGGACTGAGCAAAGTGGTCGTAATTTGGGGATGATCGTGTTTGCAAAATTCTTCCTCGGTCAACTTCCCAATCTTGAATATGCAAGCCTTTATTATTTATGGATATCTTAACTAAAGGGTAAAAGTATTTATAAATGACCAAAATAAATTTCATGAATGTAACAAATGACAGAAATTATAAACAAGCAAGAGACCACGTAGGGTACCAGGTACGTAGATGTATACCAGAATACTGAGATGAATAATGTATTATGAATTTGGGCACGTTCTGGATTAACCAGATTAGTAATTTGGTATTTGAGTATTGACAGTAGGCTATAGTCACAAATTCCCGGTTTAGCGTGTTGGACGTCGTAGTTTATCGTAGCCAAATCTAGTTAGACCGTCCTCGAACCTATAGTGACCCCTAGTCACTATTCATCAACCGTCCTCAGTTGGCAACGGGTCCCTGTGGAGTTTTGCGTGCTATACTTTTTGCCGGGGTCAGTCAGGATGAAACCTATCAGAACCCTACTAGAGCCCTAGTAGAACCCTAGTGCCACAATCATAGCCGTTGTGCCCCGTAGCGAACCCCTAGTTCCGCCTTTTGCGAGCAGGGCCACTTTCAAAAGAACCGTTCGGGTACGGTTCACGTACGATTCAACAGGGCAGTACTCCGGGGTTTCGCGGTTCTTGCACAAGAACAGAAACTGGAGGGTATGTTTAATTCAAATAATACCCGAATGGCGTGGCAGGGATTACAAAATATTACTGGTTATAAATAAGGAAAGCGCCCGGTGCATGTGACTGATCTGCTCTTGCTGAGGAACATAACAATTCTCATGCCAGATTCGATCAGGAGGACTACAGTGAGGTGTGCGGAGAGAAAAAATATGAATGTATTATGGATAATGATGCTGTGTATGAATTTATAATATATATATATATATATAGCGAAAATGCAATAAGATCTGCATTTTGCGGTCATAACAAGAGAAAGGCCTCCGGCCCAGATTGCATTTCATCGGCAGTGCTTAAACTTTGTGCAAATGAAAATGCACCTGTGTTCAAAGTTTTGTTCGAAAAATCATTGACTGAATGTACTTTACCAGATTTTTGGAAAACATCAATCATTGTTCCAGTGCCAAAGAAGGCTAAACCAGCTGTTTTAAATGACTACAGACCGGTATCACTAACTTCAATCGCCATGAAATGATTAGAAAAACATGTTCTGAAGGACATCAAGCGGCATGTGGGTGTTCACTTGGACCCACATCAGTATGAGCTTATAGACCAGGAAGAGGAGTCGACTCTCTACTGACACTACTACATTCTGTATATGAACACTTAGATAAACAGAATTATTTTCATTGATTTTAGTTCGGCGTTTAACACCGTTCAACCACGTCATGATTTCTAAGTTGTTACAACTCAAACTACCTGTAAATGTTGCTAGATGGGTTCTGGACTTTCTGATGACCGAAAGCAGTTTGTAAAAGTAGAAAATGTAGTTGTATCAATACGGGTGCTCCACAGGGGTGTGTTTTATCACCTGTGTTATTTATTCTGTACACAAATTCCTTTGTGTCTACCCAGGCAGGATTTGATATTTTAAAATTTCTTTATTTATTTTTTACAATATCTCTCAGGGTAGCCTTTATCAGAATAAAATTCTGTTTACATAAGGGCCCTGTAAAACATAGATACATCACAATATAATACAATATTCAAAAAGTCCATAAACTAAAATTCCATCATACAATCACAGAATTTTAAGCGAAAGTGCGGTGACGTAAACAGAGCTGAAGTTGAAGTACAAATATATGTGGTCAAGTTTCGTTATGAAAAGTATGCACCAGAGTTGCTAAATACATAAAACGAAGTTAGAATACAAATTAAGCACAATTGTGTACAATATAAATGAAATGTATATATAAAAGTCTACATAAAATGCGCATAAGTACGGTAATGAAAAATTAGATGACGCTCAAATATTAGTATAATTTAGCTATACAAGTAGAAAATGAAAGGTAATTATTCTACCTTGGTATTATATGCAAAGAAATATGTGCGCGCTAGCCTTTTAAAGCTCTTCAGATTGTTAGCATTTTTTAATTTTGTCGGAAGGCTATTCCATAGAGCACTGCTTGCGTAAAAGGATGAGGTTTTTAGGATTTCTGTGCGTGGTTTCGGAAGATGAACATGGGAATTTACTGATTAATGGGTGTTATACTGATGAACATCGCAGGTAAAAGTAAAATTCTTATTAAGATCAGATGGGGCGAATCCATTGATACATTTATATGTCAATATTGATAAAAGATACATGTATCGTTGCTCTATGTTCATCCATCCATTGTCATGGTTAATTGCCAAGCTGCTGTGTGAGTGATCATAAATGCCTGAGATAATTCAGGCTGCTCGGCCCTGAAGCCGCTGAATTGGAAGACGAAATGTACGAGCACAATTTCCCCATACAGTAAGGCCATAATCAATATTTGGTTGAATGAACACGTGATAATATGTATTCAAGTATTTTAAGGGAGAAATTTGCTAATTTGATGCAGTAGTCATATCTTCGAGCATAATTTCTGTATTACTTCTTTTGTCTGATCCTTCCATGAAAGATGGCGGTCAATTTCAATGCCCAAATAGCGAACATCATCAACACTCACTATAGTACAATAACCTACACTAACTGATAGGTTATCGTCAGACCTACGTTGTTTGGTGTGTATTAACATCGAAGCTGATTTTTCGGCATTTATTGAAAGTTTTTTCTTACGCATCCAATTAACTACTTGGAAAAGGTCAGTCTGAAGTTTGTTTTGGGCAGTAATAACGTCAGGGCCGTTTACATATAACGTGATATCATCAGCATAGATAGAGCATTTTGCTCCAGGGACATTAGCAGGTAAGTCGTTCAGATATATTAAAAAGAGTATTGGATCGAGGACGGTGCCTTGAGGTACACCTGTTGTTATAGTTTTTACATCCGAAATACTATTTGCGAAGGTTACATATTGTTTGCGATCGTTTGCGGAAAATACGCGGATGACACTGCCATTCTCGGCAGAATCGTTGATTTTGATGAATCTGGCTACCGTCAAGAAATTGCAAACGCTATCATATGTTGTGATAAACATCATCTTTTACTTAATCCTAACAAGACCAAGGCACTTGTAATTGAACCCAGAAATAGACCCACATGTTACTGCCCTGTTTTCATTGATGATAATGCTATAGAGATTGTGCCTCGGTACAAATAGCTTGGTACTGTTATTGACGATAAACTTAGATGGTCAGATAACACAGACGCCTTGTGTAAAAAAAAGGCAGTCAAAGGATGTACTTTCTTAGAAAATTGAAATGCTTCCATATTGATAAGAAAATACTTTGTTTTACACATCTGTTGTACAGAGTGTGGTAACCCTCAGTATTATCTGCTGGTGGAATAATTTGAGTGTCGCTAACAAAGAAAGATTAGAAAGAACGAGGAAAACTACAGAATGTATTATTGGTGTAAACTTAGAAAACTTTGAAAGCATGTATTGTCTAAAGGTACTGGGTAAGTTTAAAACCATGATGAGAAGTCAGCATCCGTTGAGTGGAGCAATCAGATGGTTGAAATCTGGAAAACATATACAGTCTAGCTATGTTCTCTTCTATTTTATTATCTGTTATCATAGTTTGTATACATACAGAACGTAGGAATTTTCTCTTTACATTTACATATGTATATGAAATGTTTAAAGAGTAATATTAGAATATATAGAAGGGTGTCGTTAGTTATGTTCATTATCAGTAAGGTTTCAGTGAAATTGCTCATGTTTACATATGGGCCTATGTCACTTAACCAGTTTTTTAAATTAGATATTAAGCTGTGTTATTTCACAGTGATAGAATATATGTGAATATGTTTCTCTTTCTCTATGTTATTTCACAGTGACAGAATATATGTGAATATGTCTCTCTTTCTCTGTGTTATTTCACAGTGATAGAATATATGTGAATATGTCTCTCTTTCTCTATGTTATTTCACAGTGATAGAATATATGTGAATATGTCTCTCTCTCTCTATGTTATTTCACAGTGATAGAATATATGTGAATATGTCTCTCTTTCTCTATGTTATTTCACAGTGATAGAATATATGTGAATATGTCTCTCTTTCACTATGTTATTTCACAGTGATAGAATATATGTGAATATGTCTCTCTTTCTCTTTTGTCATTTCACAGTGATAGAATATATGTGAATATATCTCTCTTTCGCTTTTGTTATTTCACAGTGATAGAATATATGTGAATATGTCTCTCTTTCTCTTTTGTTTTTACACAGTGATAGAACAATGTGAATATATCTCTCTTTCTCTTTTGTTATTTCACAGTGATAGAATATATTTGGATATGTCCCTCTTTCTCTTTTGTTTTTACACAGTGATAGAATATATGTCAACATGTCTCTTTCTTTTGTGCAAAATGTGTACAGTTCTGGTTTTTTCCAATTATAAAGGAAAAGGTTGAGAGGTAGAATCCTTTGTAGTTTTTTAACTGAGAGGTTCTTAGCTTCTCAGAAATAGTAATACTGGTTATATTTTTTATTTCTCTGTTTTGTAATTCTAGTTCTCTTGTCCATTTTCCCCATTTGTTTCACTGGTAAAGAATAGAGATTAATTACATTGTAGATGAAACGTGAAGTGCTTTTCATTCTTATAAGATTTTTTCGACTCTATATTCATGCAGTTTGACCCTTGGGTTGTTCTTTAAATCTTTTTTTAAAATTGTCTGGGATTGCATGCAACAGTCCTGTGTAGGGCCTAAAGTTAATAGTGACTTTGTGTCTGCTTATTAGTTCTTCATAGGTACTGACTTTGTGTCTGCTTTAAATTATTAGTTCTTCATAGGTAAGAACTGTTACATCGTTTCTCACATTTTTATTGATGTCTGAAATTAAAATTTTTAGACCCCTGCCATATATAATTCATTATAAAATATTACGGTGTTATTTATTTTAAAATGAGAGTTAAACCACAAAGTTTGTGATTGCATTTTACTTGTAGCAACCGTTTTAGTATAATCGTGATTGCACCAGCACTGTAATACTTCTTTCCAGAACGGATCACAAGAGTCACTCAAACTTTTATTTCATTCACTCTCAAATTACATTTTAATATATAAGTACCTAGATTTTTCAACTGTACATTAATAATCTGTCTCCAATCATTTTCAGTAGAACCAATAAGAAAACGTTTAACCCATGAGATTTTTAAAGATTGTAATTTGGCTTGAAGATTAATTATATTTAACCCTCCATTATCTCTCGGTGCTATCATAGTGTTTATCTTAACCTTGTTTGGTTGGTTATTCAATATAAATTTTAATATTTATCTTTTTACTTCTTTAATATAAGTTTGTGATGGAATAAATATACCAGTTGTGAAATAATTCATGTTTTCGCAGGGTTATCCTTCCAGACAAGGACATAATTCTGTGTCGAAATATTTATGATGGTTTTAATTTTAACAAGTATTTCTTTGTAGTTAGTTTCTATCATTTTTTTTCCATTCAGGTTAAATTGAGATTTCTAAAATTTTTATTGGATTAGTACACAAACATAGACCTAAGTCTATTAATTGTGCCTGATTATAAGAATAATCTGTTATCGGCATTATTGTTGTTTTTTTTCAATATTAACTTTAAGACCTGATATTTATTGAAACCTGTTAAATACAACAAAAACTTTTTTTGATTGACATTGGTCATCCTATTAGAGTTAAAAATCTATCATCTGCATACTGAATGATTTTGTGTTCCTTATGATCGATTATTACACCTTTTATTTTACAGTTATTCCTTATTTCATTTGCTAGTATTTCTCCTGCCAAGCGAGGGCAACCCTGTCTAACTTCTCTTGTAATTGAAAAAAAAATCAGTGGTCCATCCTCTGTTCAGAATACAGCTGAAAATATTATTATATAATGTCTTAATCCAATTTCGAAGGGCTGGTTCAAAGTTAAATGCTCGAAGAATATCCTTGATATAAGGTTATTCTAAATGATCAAGCGCTTTTCCAAAATTAACTGATAATAGATAACCTCCTATTTCTTTTTTTTTCTAAATGAGAAAAAACGCTTATAATTTTTTGTTATATTTTCCACAATTTATCTATTTTTTCATGAAACCAGTTTAATCTGAATGGATTATGGAAGGTAAGATTAATTTAGGTTTATTGGCTAAGGTTTTTAGCTAATATTTTATGATCAGTATTAAGAAGTGAAAGAGGAAGCCAGTTTTTCTAAATAGTTGGTCTTTACCGCTCTTAAGAATAAGACATATTAACCGATTCTCTGCTTTGTCATACATTCATTTTTTTTCTTCACAGGATTGTGAAAATCTAATTATTTTATACTTCTCGTACATCAAAACTCCATAGAAATGGCAAATGAATGAGTTCTCCTTGACGCCGTGCGGACCTCGGGGTAAGCCGAGGAAGCAACGTCGTGGACCTTTAGTGCAGAATACTCACGTTGGTGATACAAGCACCAAATTTGGTTTGTGTGTTCCCCAGGGCCTATCTATTTCATAAAAACCATTGGCCAACACAAATTTCAAGTTTTTATATATATATATATATATATATATATATATATATATAAGACATTAAAAAATTTGCTCACATGTGGTGTGAAATATTGACAAAAATAAAGTTTGACCACATTTATTTGACCACCCAAATACGTTTGTATTACATATATAAGGTTACGAAATATGATCATTTGTGGTGTGACCACATTTTTTATCAATAAATATTGACAAATAGAGTATGACCATATTTTATTTGATCAGCCAATTAATTTTGTATTATATATATATATATATATATATATATATATATATATATATATATAATATTATAAAATGTTGTCACATATGGTGTAACCAAGGAAATTTTAAACCAATAAATATTGACAAAAAAGGTATGACAACATTTTATCTGACCAGCCAAATCAGTTTGTATTATATATATAATAATACTATCTCATAAACCCGGTAAACGGGGTATTTTTTCAGGATTGAGGAGAGGAATTAACCAATATGAGGAATGTTGGCTCATTTTTTCCCTTAAAGTTAAAAGAAAATAAAGATTGAAAAAAACGTTGAGATCAAATAATTCATGTCTACCCAATGTCTGTCAAAAGAAATGAGGAAAATCATAACAATTTTCATCTGATCAAATAAGCGCTCTGTTTCACCAAAACACGCTATATTTTCAGATCTGAAAACACAATGGGGGAACCCCCATCCTTGACGTATAACCACTCACTGTCCTTGTACAGGCCTGGCGTGATTTTGAATATAGTTAATTTATCCAAAGGGAAATTCCCCTTCAAAATATTCGTTAAGTTTGCTTCATATTATTGTACATATAAATATAATTGCATTTGATTTTGACAACATTTTGTCTATGAAATATTTGCCTAAATTTTACGGCTCAGCCGGCTAGCCAGCCACAACGTTGTCCACTCAGCAATCATCATTGTTCTTAGAACTGAGCCGGCTAGCCAGCCATTTTTTTTCTTCTAGCCAGCCGATTTACTGGTCAACGGCTGGCTCCTAGGTCTGTAATCGTTTCACCTAGACACTTGTTACATGCAATTCAGGAAAATCCTCGTAAATTCTCGCTGAAAACCTGAAATTGCATCACTACGACCTATTTTCTCGAAGTTATATGGCCTTATTGCGCACACCAAAAATAAATCTCTTGTTAGTAAATTTGATGCAAAAGTTCCGTTATCTCAATAATTAATGCATAGATTGCTTTGAATCTTGCTTTTCATATTGATCTTGAATAGTTTCATCAATTGCTGAAGAATGTTGGCACGAACTCTGTTATTTCTTTTTTTTTCTCATTTTTACCTGTTACTTTGAAACTGGCATATTTATATTATATTGACGGTGGTTACTCAAGACGTTTGTCAGGCTACTACTCCGAGGCCCCGCCTGGGATATACACGGTGATGGTCTTGTTATATCGGGAATGATGCAAAGTGTGTTTTACAGGTAGTTATTTTCCCATAAACAACTAAATCCGGGGATATTTAATTTTAGCAGCGCCTTCTATCAAATTACACCAGACCTTTTAAGATAGCTGTAGCACAATTTCATCACTATGGAGAGTGCACTACATGTAAAACTCCCATTTCATCACTATTAAAAAGCGATTTGACACTGATTTGGTTTCGCGTTTTAACTTTTTAAATTGCAAACCAATCAGACTCGCTTAAAAGTTAAGTTTCCGCTCAAGGATTTTATAACATTTATCCATTGGTGTTTACGCGAATGACATTTGTAGCATGATTATAATATGACGTAGTTATGAGCGGTCTCTGGCTTCCGACATCGTTTCACGGTTATACGTACACTAAAATAGCTTATATTGGCTGGAAACAATGATAACAAAAATGCATGCGTATTTTTTCCTTACATATAACAGCTTTTCCCTTCTTTCATTTAATACCTAATGTTAACCGAGCAGTGTATCATTTTTTAAATTTGCACATCGACCTCAATAGCTTTAAATGACCAAGCTTAATGTATCTGAATGAATAAACTTGGGAATGATCTGGATTCTGTCACTTTTTCTCTTCATTTCTGAACAACCGGGGTTAGAGGTACGCCCTTGATCAACCAGGGAATATGCCAATTATCCGGTCTAAAAAAAAGGGTCTTGCGGGAACTTTGTTAACTGTCTAACATAATGACTTACAACTTCCACAAAATTTATCATGCAAGACCATTGCGAAGCCATGCAGCTCGGTGAAATCTGCTGGACACGGGTTCGTGTTAAAATGTTACTGTATTAACTATTTACAAGCTGAAGTATGCAAGTGAATATCATTTTTTTCATCAGCTTATCAGTATTTCACCGGCGGCTGAGCCTGTGTTAAATAATCGGCGGCGGCTGGCGCAATTCGGCGGCGGCTCACAGGTCTGAACGATTAAGATTTGTGCCTTGTTTACTGACTACGAGGCGGCCAGACCGCCGGCCGGACGACTCAGGAGTGTTTGTTCACTATTCAGCCAAGGGCTAAAAGTCGCAACCAAACTGGAAATGTAACCTCAGAGTATATTTGGTGATAAATTATCGTGAATATCAAAATGTATTCCTTTGCCTCGCTTTTCCTGGTTGTTGTTTACACATACTCGGCCTGCCGGATATAACCTGTGTATCACTGCTGCATGGTATGACTGGAGGGGTGTAGGTGTGTTCATGCAATATCACGTATTTATACATCCGGCCGTGTTCTCCTTGCGGTCACTACATTATAATGCTCCCAACACCAAACAGGACGTTGGCGTCTGGTGAGTTACCCATGAGTTATCCATGATTTCGTTAAAGTTTATTCAGATGATTGCACAAATCGTAATTAAATAAGTCAATCTGATAAGATTAAAGAATTTCTAAATATTTGATTTATATTAAACAAAGACCTAGAGACACCCAATCTAGATGACCCTGTTTTAACTGGGAGCAATAACGGATGTAATTTATAACTGGACAGATTTGAACAAGATATACCGAGGGACAGGTTATCAAAAAAAGATCCCTGCCATGGTAGTGTCTAGGAAAAAAACACCTAAAATCGTGAAGGTTAGTGATTTGTAACATTTGGATTTGCATGTAGAAGCAATTAAAAAAAATAACCATTCAAGTCATACACAAAATATTCATTGAATTCCCCTAGCTCAAAGGAATCCTTGCATATGATTTGAAGGGTTTAGTGTTCTTATTTACGGACTTAACCGAAGGAAATTTAAAAAAAAAAAACATTTTGGTCGCTAAAAAGTCGCTAAACAGAGGTGGCCCATCATACATGGTATAATCAAATGCCAGTCATGATATGAGTAAGTCTGTCAAATTTGGTAGAGAAAGCAGCAAGGGTCTCAGAGATATGTGGTAAAAGAATGGGGCGGAAAGGACGGACGCGGACCATTTTAGAAGTCCTCTCTCCCCACGGCGGGGGACTGGTAAAAACAAGGTTTATGATAATTGACTTGAACATAACACGTGACCGAATCCTGTCATATAATCAACCAGCAGCCATGCAGCATAAGTCAGTGCCTGACCACGGCTGTTTTGCCCCGTCACGGTGCACAGAGGCACATTTTCTAGATGTGGTTTCTGAAGGCATGTAAGTGATGTTACAGGTGCAGTTGACCCCTTTTTGTGCAGTTGTAATTGGGAAATGTACAGATATAATTCTGGATTTGTGCAATTCATTATTTCAAGTTTTGTTCAAGTCACAGACTTAATCTATTTTTATTTTACTTGATTTTAAGCCAAACCTGGATTTTAAACCAAGATGGCAACGGAAATTAAAACCAACTGTATTTTACTCAGAAATATCTGGAGAATAACATATCAAAGTCCCAAAAAGTCCCATTGGGGGGAATTTATTTAATTTGAAATTTTTTAAGTGGTTCATTAACGATTATTTTTTACTTTACTTATCTGCACAATGTCGTATTAAACTTGGTCTTTATCCCTATAAGTGACCTCTCATATGAAAGATCACTTCATTTCCTGTCTATTAAATATGATTATGATATAAATTTACCAATAATAATAATTTAAGTATATTGACCTGGACAGGGCTCGTCAACAGCACTTGCCTAAGAGGTTGGAAATATCGTGAGAACGACTTGTCTCACTGACTGAACGTTGCCGGTTTCACCTATGATTTATCAGACCATGCCTTGACACAATCCATGGGACATCACATACAGGATAAATCATATAGAAATAGGAGTAGGGTAGGTTTAATATGACAATGTGCAGCTTAGTAAGTAAAAGTTAATCCTTATTTTGTAGGGATGGGGATCGGTCAGCCTATTGAGGTACAATACGCATTGCGCATATATACTTAAAGCGAAACCCGATACGTATTGACGATTAAATTTTCTTTGTTTATCAATCATGCTTATTTCGTAAACAAATAAAATATACCGTAACATTAGTCTATCATTGTCATGGATGCACCGGAACCTGTATATACATGCCTAATCCAGACGCTCATACGACAATACGTGATCTTATTTAAGCCCTTAAAGTTCAATATAAAAATTAGGAGTCTCAATAAATAAGCTTTATGAATAACCCAGATAATAGTTAAGGTTGATGTTGTATGACTTTTATCTATATAACCGAATAGTTTTTGTGTTTCAACGATACGACGATACAGCTCGTATAGCGTATCGGTAACCGTATCGATGCGGCGTATCGATATGTATCGATTCATCGGTATAAACTGATACAGTCCTATTAATTAGCCAATTAAAATTATCAAATTACATGACTTTCCTAAAGTGGGACCTTTTTGGACTTTTAATATTATTCTCCAGATTTTTCGGAGGAAAATACAGTTGGTTTCATTTCTGTTCCAATTTGTTCCGGGTTCAACCTTATTTTTACTAGGCAAACTGCCAAAGCCCTCTTGAAACCTATGAGTACATGACTGATTTTTATCGATCGCTCCTATCAAGGCTGTACACCATACAACTGGCTCTGGAATGAGTTTGCAAACATCCTGTTACATTTATGTAATAATTACAAATACGTTGTCATCGATTGTCCATACTGTATAAATTTTACTAATAAAAATATGACATAGCATAGACTTAGAAATTTATATCATAATGAACGTGTGTAATATCACTTAAATCATTTGATCACCTGATATGGTTTAGGATTTAATGGCGACGTCATTCATCAATTGGTAATGGTTCAACAATTAAAAATTAAAAATTAAAAGACCTCTGTCTCTGATGAATCATACTCCTTGGCCTCCAACTGTTTCAAGAGTTGGGTCCTATATAAGTCTCGTTTTAATCTGGCTGGTCAACGCTGAATTACACATCTGTACAGTTCTAAAATGCTCTTAAATATGCCAAGGCATGTTATATGAGTCATACAGTCGAAAGGCTAGTTTATATCAGCATCGATAGACATATGTTGTATACTGTTATCTACATATGCAGGACCCCATTTCCTTCCCTGAATTGACAAAATACGACACCGCACGACAGGTGTGTGTCGAAAGACATTATTTCAAGACCAATATCTGCGATATATCTAAATCGTATGCTTTTTATAACAACTAAGTGTTATATTTAACTTTAAAGTAACAGTAACGTCACAGAAACACGAATGAACCGACCTGCTGTAACAAGGGGTAAGAATCCTCTATGACCGTACATTTTTACTAAAGCAAAACATATAAATACAGGTATTTAGTACTAAAAAGTAAATATTTAACAAGACGTAATGTAAACCATGTAATATGTTAAATTGTCATTAACAACACAAGTATAATCAGACAAATATATGGCGCTGTCATTTAAAACCATAATGTATTCGGATTTACATAACGTAAATTTAATTCTGTCCTCACATTTCAGTGCAGTGGCCGGCAAAAATGACAGGTTTTATGAAGACATTGTGTACAGTTACTTGGGTTCTTGTTTTTGCTAGACAAGGAGACGCCAGCATATTTACTCCTACAAGCCACCATTCTGCATCAGCAGTTGCCACGCGCTCCTCCAACTATTGGAAAGAGCGGTGCTCCTTGAGGGTAGGAGCGACACCTGTCGGCGAGAAAGCCAGTATATTATGTACTGAGATGTCACGTGTACCCACATATGACGATCTGCGTTCACTAAGCGGTCGCCCTGGTATACAGAACTTGACACTGGACACTCTACGAGTTGAATGTTTAGTCAACCGTTCCTTCTCCAGTTTTGCCGAACTTGAAAGGTTAACTATAAGAAATAGCTATGTGCAGCGTATAGAAGACAACGCATTTCAGGGGCTGCAAACTGTGAGATCGCTTGATTTATTAAACGCTGACGGTTTGTTCGGAATGACGCTCCCCTATCATTCCTTGAGGTACATGGTCAGTTTAAAGCGGATTGACTTCTCGTATTTGAACCTGAGGTATGACGAGACTGGAAGTATCTTCTGTAGTGCCTCAAAACAACTTGAGTCTGTGACATTAAACAACGTGTTTGCGCACGATTATTCCCACAAAGGAGTGACTCTGGATCACAGACTGTCACGCTGCCTGACAGGAGTAAGAGAGCTGAAGCTAGAGCGAAACAACGTCGTCCGGGTAACCGTCAGTTTTCTTCCCAACTTAAAGAGTTTACGGTACTTATCTCTACGGGCAAACCACATCCTGTCGGACAGAGAAGCTATCTACACACTCGCTTGGGTCAGGCATTTAACAAGGTTTGACATTGGCTGCCAAGGCTACCACAGGAAATCATGCAGTCCCACATTTCCACCAAAGAATTTACATCCCTCCTTAGACTGGCATGAATTTACAACAAACGTCTCTCTCCTTCCTCCGGGAGCATTCAAATTCCCCACGGACACCAATAAAACGATCATTACAGTGCATCTGCCCGAATTCCGAATATTTATACTGGACTGGGTTGTGGGTAATCCATTAGATATCCGCACAGAAAGTCTTCTTGTAAACCTGCCCGCTATGGAGTATGTAGATTTATCTGAAACTGACCTGGGTGTAATTACAGGATCCCCATGTTGCATATTTCAGCTACGATACCTCAGTCTGAGGAATTCCAGGATCACTTCCTTCGACCCGTCTTTCTTTCATGAGCTGCCCAATCTGCAAGTTCTTCTAATGGAGAAAAGCGTTCCATCCGGGACTTTTGAAAATCCATCAGCTAAACCGATGTTTACCAAAAACACAAAGCTGATCTATCTTGAGCTATCCGATTGTGGCATCACGTCATTAGATGAGGAAACTTTCCGGGCGCAGACGCAATTACGAACACTAATGCTGAACAAAAATAAAATACCAAGTCTGGGTAAACATTTCCAGTGGTTGGGCTCAGTAATATACATTGATCTCTCTAACAACAGCTTTCATGATGTTGATAAGACGGGTATATACGTTTTGGAAAGAATTCAAAGTCGCCGAAGTCCGGCCGAGAAAATCACGATTAACTTGATGGACAACCCTATCGAGTGTTCCTGTCACTCGCTGTTGTCTCTGTATCGCCTGATTTCATCTAATCTACAGTTAACTGGGCAACATTTTGGACAGAAAGGCCTGTCTTGCGTTAATTATAACGGCAAGAAAACGGTGTTAATTAAGGAAATAGAGAAACTCAAATCTGCTTGTACTTACATAAAAACGGCTGATTTTGTTGTTTTCGTGGTATATGGTATGATCATATTAAATTTATTTCTGATCAGCTTGTCGTATCGACGAAAATGGCAAGTCCAGTATTATTGGTTGCTGGCTAAGTACCTGTTTACAGCTGAAAAGGGTGTAGAGGAGGATGATTTTGTTTTCGATGCCTTTGTGTCATACTCCACCGAAGATGAAGGCTTCGTCGACGAGTTTATTGTGAAGCCTCTGGAGGAAGACGCCCGCCACGCGTATCATCTGTGTTTACATTATCGTCACTTCCGGCCAGGGTATCCAATCACGTCCAACATCGTCGACGGAATAACAAAGAGCCGGACGACAATCATCTGTATAACCAAGCACTTCATCAAGTCAGCCTGGTGTGACTTTGAAGCTCACTTCGCGTACTCCCACTCCCTCCAGTCACGACGAAGTCGGGTAATACCGGTGGTCCATCCATACGTACAGAAGATGGTCAGCAGGAATAGTAGAACTGTTCCGTCAGGGCTGCAGACACTGCTCCAAACAACCAGCTACTTGCAATGGCCCGAGGAACCTGGCGAGAGGGCGGTGTTTGGGCTGAAACTCGGAGCTGCAATCGGGCTGCCATTATCAACAAACCGAAGAGAAAGACCGCATGAAATTCTTCTTCTAACTTGATGTGTCGAGGTGGACCGAGCTTGAAAAATAAGAGAAACCCGCGCATAGACTCACATGGGTTTTAATACACAACACAGATATTGTACAGACTGATGTCAGTAACAATTCGCGGACCACATAAACACACTGCGGTCTAAACATATTAATGAACCGCAGTTCAATATCGTCACACTTGAGACTCCTCAGTTCAAAACAGAAGTCGTTCCATTAATTAAAGGGATGGTGGAAACATGTATCAATGGACAATGAATATGTGTAGGATTACAAACCTGGCACTCATGACAGATTAACTGCAGTTAAACTCGTTTTATTTGGAGGTGTGGTTAATTCTATATGTTGTTGTTTTACTAACCAGCTATATCACATTAATATATTAAATAAGATTTTTAAAGTCGGATTAAAAATTAAACTGGATATTATAGAATTTAGTTAAGCATACCTTTCGTAACGGGTTTACTATAACCGTGATGTGAGAGCTACAGAACTATTTCAAATTGTTACTCCTTCGTTTCTCCTTTTTTTGGGGGAAACTTCCTTTATTTTCTACTCGATCGTAAATATATCAAAATTGTCGTTATTTTAACGAACTGTCTAGACCGTCCGTTAAGATAACGAAAACGTGTCAAAGTGTCTCCAGATGAATACCGGATTTTCTTATGCCCTATGTAATGACATAGTTTTAGAACTATAAGTGAATGATAATATAATTATTCGTAATATATAGTGCGAAAACGGGAGAAAATATTTCATTGGAAAATGTTGTTTATGAGTCTCATTATGAGCTCTTATGATCCCTTCTTTGGTCAAAGTTGGGAAAGCATAAACAAATTAATAGCATTTATCTAATGCATATATGAATATATGTCTAAAGCTACGATTCCTCAGTCTTAACTCAGTCGAACAAATACAGTCTGGAGACGCTTGGCCCTGATTTCGTTATCTTGACGATCTAGACCGTCCGTTAAAATAACGATAATTATGAGTTTTTTATACGAACGAGAAGAAAACTAGTACCAACTTCCTTATACGAATGTGTTTTATTACTGTCTGGGTGAATACCACTGAGTAGTCTATAAAGCACACATATGCGGATTCCAGTATCTTTATTTATGAAAAATTATAATTGAACTGTCATGCCTTGTGAGATTGAAATTAATTTAACATTCAACAAAATTTAGTGCTTATATATATATATATATATATATATATATATATATATATATATTATAATGCTTATTTGTACTTCATTTTATTCCTAGTAAGCAAATTTGATGAATTCCAAGAACTTATATGTGTGACACCATCATGAGCGTCCGGTTCAGACAATACGTAGTGATATATACAGCTCTGACCTTGCCATCGATCTCATCTTCCTACATCCTATAACTTATCATAGCTAACCCCGGGGTTTGTGGTTTTACGTTGAAGTGTACAGTTGACACTTCATGGGACATGAATACAGGTTCGCCTATATAACAAATCTATACGACGTGTCCTCAATAATAGGTCCAGTAGCTTTATGTTAACATGCGATTTAGCTCTTGTGGGTACTCCCCAGCAAATGATAGTTGGGTCTGGCCTGACCGCAGACCTCATTCATCATGCTCATTAGGTTAATTAATTAATTAACGACTGAGTCCGTTATGAGTACATTTCCAACAGGGCCACCTTTCACGGTCTTTCCTCACTTTTGCATTGATTAAATGAAGCATTGGAAATGGATAACTCAAAGAAGCAGTGATACCACTCCCTTAACATTTTTGTGACGCTCTTATAGGTGACAATTTGTTGCATTTTACAGTTAAAATAAGGGTCAACATGTCAAGATTAAGAATCATTTGGGAAAAAATAACTGCAATCTAGTATCCCTAGCAATCCGCGAATTTTGTTTTAAATACATTTAGTTAGCAAGCCAAGCAGACATGAAAAGAGAAAATATATCATTTTCATTTTATAAGTGTTGTGATTATTGCGGTATAACTGGGATAACTAGTGAATGTAAATAATTTTTTGAACTTTAAGGTCAGTATCAAGGTCAAAAGGTCATGTTATTTTTACAAAAGTTATTCTAAATATAATGTACCTTCATTCAGAATTTGTATAACATTGGTTGATTCATTAAGGTATTGCAAGCGACATGGAATATTTGAATATACGAAGGCATTTTTAACTCTTTCCCGATATTAAATTGCCTGTGAGCATTTCAAATAAAAAACTTCTTAGAAACTTCTTTTTTGAAATTTCAAAGAACCACCTTTACGCACACTGGGTAACTGGAAGTTTTCCCTAACAAACTGTAACAGGTGAAGAACTAAGCTCCACCAATGGTCCGCATTGAAACTAACAAGCGTTAATTCCGTGAAGTGATTAATTCTCGAGAAGTGCTACAAATAGGTGGAATTAATTGTCTAAATAAAAATTTTAGACAAAATTTTTGGTATATCTAAGACACATACATTTCATTTTTTCTTGTATATCCAAAATTAAAATCTTATAATTATTGAACATATTTCGCCAAGATAAAATTCTACTTCAAAGATAAAACTCGAAAGCATTTTAGGGGCTTGCAATGATAATGTATGAAGCAATGTGTTGTATTCCCAAGCACCCACTGCCCTCAGATATAGGCCAGATAAAGATTCATGATACATACAGTCACGTGAAATACACCACCATGACCCGTGACATTGAATATCAACTGGTCTTGACCTAGGACGTCAAAGACTTTCTGATAGCATCGCACCCTTGTTGGCCAACGGGATCGCGTGCTTGATAGTGAGGGACTGTCGTTCTATTGGTCGTCTATTTATGGTAGCGTTTAGTTAATCCTCATCAATAATATGTTAGATCCTTCTAAAATTAACATAATCACACATTCACTATTAGATAGGATCGCAACAGACAAAACAAGTAGTATCACTCAGGCCGTCAATGCACAATGCAGGAGACACAAATAAAATAGAAACTGGTGGAACTTCAACCCAGAAATAAAAGAGATTGTAGCCTAAAGGTGACGAGTCTGCCGCTACCAACAACGCACACGTACCAAAGAAGCTAAACATTTATTTAATAGAGTAAAAAGGTTAGTAATTAGAGCTAACTTGGTGCAAAAATGATCTCAATAGTCAGAATATATTACCTGTTTTAATCATTAAGCAAACTTCGGTTAGGTATATCAGATTCCGCTAGAGGGCATCGCGATTCATGCGTGGACAGATTTTGATCCATTTCCTGTGACCACCCCTGGCTTCTCCTCCGTAATTCGACGCATTTTGAGTCAGGTGAAATTTGCACATCTATTTGATAGTACTCTAAAACAAATACACAAAACCCGATACAACCCGACTTTAATAACAATTACTTAAACACAGCTAAACAAACAAGGCCTCCAGGCCTTATGCGAACCTGTGCAATGAGAATCGATCAGGTAAAATATTTCCATGATAACATTCTTAACCATTATTGGAAAAGTATTTGATTACTTTTCAAGTATAGGTGTAAAACTACACGTACAAAGGAAGTACTTAACATTTTGAACCTCGAGTACAAGCACCAATCACACAAACATAACTCCTGAAATACTGGCATAGATGTACACAATGCAAAAATGGCACCACAAGTTTTGCGTATGACAAAGTTATCGAAGATGTATGGACATGCACAATTTTAGGCACATATTTCAAACCACTCTTGAGCTATGAGCACAGATGCATGAAACACTAAAACAATTGTAGGTGGCACCACTATCAGAGATGTACAGATATGCACAATATCAGGCTGATATATCAAATCCCTCCTGAAAATTAAGCAAAGGCATACACCGTGCAATCATCATTGTAGGTGGTGACACCAGTCTTATGTACTAAAAGGCAAAAAGTTGCATGGACATGCCAATATTTCAAGCCGATACATCAAACTTCCCTCCAGTTAGATCCACTCACCCGACCAAGCTCAGTTGAGGAAAGCATTAGTCCCTTAGTCAATGGTGGCTTAGTGGCAGGTGTAGCTACTGCACTGAGTGAACTCTTGACTTGTTGCTGGGTGCACTGATTAAAATCTAGATTGTCGCTTAATCTGATACAGTTGGTAGTCTGCTAAAGCTTTAAACAGATACAGACACAAACTTGGCCAGTTGTCAAATCTAAATTAATTGGCAGTCTGCCTAGTTATTTATAGATAATGACAAAATCTTGGCTTGTTGCTAAATCTGTTTTCCCTTACTGAAAGATTTTGGCTACAATCCTTATTTTCATGCTGACATATTCATAAGATTTTTTTTTACAATGAAACGTTAGGATAATAATAGTTGTCTATTGAAAGCAAAATCAGAATACAGATATATTTTATTCATGGACTTCATCTACACATAAATTGGATATGGACACCAATTATTTATGTTGCTCGTACATGTACATCTCTGCATATACATCCACAGAGTTCAGTATGTTACTACAATAAATCTTCTACCTTTGTTTACTAGAATATCTCACAGTCCTTTTATTGATAAAGGTTCAAAAACTTAGCAAAAAAAAAAAAATTGAAGTAAACTTGAAGAAAGACCACCTGAGAATCATTTTTGTGCAATGTTACACAATTTGAAACAACATTTTTGCAGAAGAAGACAATTGCAGCTCTCAGTTTAATATAGGCTTACTTGGCCACAAGACCGAATTCAGCTTTATATGACTCTCCCAAAAAACAATGAACTCAATCTATTCTTATACAATTGAGAGAACCCTACCCTAGGATAATTCTTGTGAAAAATTAAACCATTCAGCTTGACAGTTTCATCGGAAAAGATTTTAAAAGGTTTCCTAGCTTTACCCGGTTAAATGTAAGTCAATGCAGGTGGTGCAACAAAAAGCACACTTCTACGACCTTTGACATGGGACTGAATTTTGCATAAGATTGGGGGATGCTGGTCTCTGCGGTTCCTGAGATATTATGGGCTAATGTATTGATGACCGACGACCCCCTAACAAAGAAGGTTTATGCAAGTGGCGCCACAAATATCTCAATTTCAATAATAACTCGTATGACCCATATTTGATTAAAATCTGGTGTTGATAGCTCTAGCCATTTCTGAGATTTCACCATCGCATAAGCTCACAGTTTCGCTAATAATCAATGACAATAAAACATTTACCTTCTTTACCAACCATGGAGGAAAGTGACTTCAACGCAGCAGTAAAACATTTTTGACTTCCGGTAGTAAAGCGGGCTCTCGCTAAATCCAAAGGCAAATCCTAGTCTGGACAAAATTGCTAATATGATACTTAAGCAAATCCAAGACCCTGTCTATGAAGAACTGCAAATTTAAACACGTTGTGCATTTCATAGAGATACTTTCCGATTGATTGGAAACAAGCAATGGTAAACATGATCCCGAAACATGGCAAAACAACTAACAAACTGACAGATTTCATACCTGTTAGCGTGCTTTCCTGCTTAGGCAAGCTATTTGAAAAAATATTAAGAACCGAGTTACTAACGGTCCAGAGACCAGACTGCCCATGCTGGGTAGCCAAATTTTTGAACGATAATCAGTCAGGCCTTCTCTTCCGGAGATCAACGTGTGATTAGACTTTCCGGCTGAGTCAGGTCATCACCATTATTCATGAATGGTTTGGAGCGCAAACTACACTTCTTATCCACGTTTCTAGGTTTGGAAAAGGCCTTTGATGTAGTATGGATGGATGTTTCTGCATTATAGTTATGAGCCACATAATTGCCACATAATTTGAAAGATAAATCTCCTGGTTCCTGACAGATAGATCCTTTATGATTAATGTTAAGGGTACAAAATCTGAGGAGATTACGTGGGCTTGGCCACACAGCGGTGACCACCGGAAAATAAATGCAGATTATCCTGTTAATATGGAAACAGTGACCGCCGGTTCATACATGTACAACGTCCTGTTAATATGGATACGTTGACCACCTGTACAAACATGTACACCGTCCTGTTAATATGGACACTGTAACCACCGGACATTCATGCAAATATCCTGTTTAATGTTGACTCGGTAACCACCTGTACATAAATGTACACCGTCCTGTTTTTATGGACACTGTGACCACCTGTTCATACATGAACAACGTCCGGCAAATATTGATACTGTGACCATCCGAACATAAATGCAGATTATCCTGTTAATATGGGCACTGTAACCTCCCAAACATACATTTACATCATCTTGTTAACACGGACACTGTGACCACCGGAACATACATGTACATCGTCCTTTTAATATGGACACTGTGACCAACAGAACATAAATGCAGATTGTCCTGTTCATATGGACATGGTGACCACCTGTACATACATGTACATCATCATGTTAATAAGGACACTGTGACCACCTTTACATAAATGTACACCGTCTGTAAATATGGACACGTTGACCACCTGAACATAAATACAGATTGTCCTGTAAATATAGACACTGTGACCACCTGAACATACATGTACATCATCATGTTAATAAGGACACTGTGACCACCTGTACATTCATGTACAACGTCCTGTAAATATAAACACTGTAACCACCTGAACATACATGTACATCGCCCTGTTAATATGGACACTGTGACCACCACCTGTACGTACACATGTACATAGTCCTGGGTTTTTAAACTAAATTTTAGAACAATACATGAAGCCATTCCTTAGAAATCTGATTTTAATATAAATAGTACTCCAACATGACAAATTTAATGCCAGGGTCACCATTAGAGTCATGATATATATTTTTAAATAATCTTTCGGTTCATATCTAAATATATGCTCAAGTTAATCAGAACGGTTATATCATTTTCCTGGTACACAAAAGAATAAGGGGTTCTTGCACTTTATAACATGACGTAAATACACGGTTGTTTTAGTTTGATTCTAATGACCGGTCAGAGACCGACTTTAAACTTATATGCCTGGTTATGCTACATATCACTTGCTGTTAGAACTATCAGCTAGATTTCGGGGACACTGCATGGAGCACTGCTGACCTTTGCCGATGGACACTGTGTATGATGACAGGTGTGTATCTGGCCTGTCCTGCTGGACGCTCCCACGCCAAATGCATATAAGACCTGACCACCTCATCCACACAGCTCTGACAAAATCACCGCCATGAACGCCGCTCTCTCTGTCCTACTGCTGTGTGTGGCCGGGGCCACAGCCCAAAACGCAACGTAAGTCATTAAGATCTCTCAGTACACGGTAATAAACGCGCCGAGCCCAATTATTTTATTCTCAATACTATTCGAATTCGTCATATTATGAAATGTTACTTACCGTATTTCCTTGAACAGACGCCGGGCCTTAAATAGTCGCCCGCCTTATTTAGACGCCGGGGCAAAACAATGTCCCAGAAAAATAAACGCCGGCCTTAAACAGACGCCGGTCTTGTTCACAGGCCTGGTGTCAGGGTAGTTTCCATGTTTGCCACCAGATGTCTTTTCCCTTCATTATAATTTGTGAATTTACCGGTCAAAGTGACCATAGATTGTTGTATGAATTTCGGCTTGTGTTGCACTGATAATATGTTTAATTCCTCTTAGTCATTAAATCAATCTTTTATCTTACGTGAATCCTTGTTTCCATAAGTGACACCAAATAATCCCGATTCGTCCATTATGATTAAAGCTGATCACCGATCCTAATAAACGGAAAACACAAATACGTCAGCAGTGAGAAGGCTAACACTATAATCTTTAAAGGTAAAAATAGTATGTACTCTTGTTCACAACTATATATTCAGTAATATTCCCGGCAGTAAATGTCACATACCAGTATATACCTGTTTAGACACGCTTGAATACGCTGTGTCAAGCTGTATCAGATAAAAGACGGGAGGAAAGTATCATGATATTGACCTACGCTGTGCCGTTAATAAGAACCAACCCCCTGTATTTCGATGGAACCAATATTACAAGTTATACGCGGTGAACAGTAAATGGAAGAGCCACTCCGTGTTTAGAGCGAAACAACGTTCCCAAGTTAATGCGGTGTAAAATAAATGGAACAGCTACATAAAACACCTCGGTACCTGGTTTCGAGGGGCCCGCGCGGACCGACTTTTGTGGACAACTGCAATCTCCCGCTGTGATTCTACGTTAATTCTTATTATGGTGCGTGATTGTGGAGATTGCACGTGTCCCATATACCTATGGCATCTAAGGAAATTTCGTAAACACAATCCCTGTACCGGCGATGTTTTCAATTGTGTCAGTGATTAGTGACCGGCGGGTTTTAATGGTTCCGACGTGTTCTATTTTTAGTTTGTCTGACGAGCCTGAAGATGTATTTTTTTAATAAACGCCGGCCTTAAATAGGAGCCGGCCTTGTTTAGACGCCGGGTCAAAGCAGGGTCGGAAAAAAATAAACGCCCGGGCGTCTGTTCAAGGAAATACGGTAATTCTAAAAGCTGTGAAACATATCACATCGAATATTGGTCGACACAATTTGTTGAGTTAATTATTTCTATTGCAATAATTAATATCATTTTCATTGGTATAGCATCACATACCTTTATAACGTTTATGAGTCATTTTCCCAGAACTGAACAGTGACCTTGCATATCGTATTATGCTACGATTTTCCCCATCATCATATTTTGTTGATTTAAAGTATGAATTATATCAATACCTCATCATGGGCCGTTGTAGTTTCCGGTTATATTGCCATAATGGTATTACACGTCCGTGCGTCACGGCCCGTTGTAGTTTCCGGTTATATTGCCATAATGGTATTACACGTCCGTGCGTTGCGGCTCGTTGTAGTATCCGGTTATATTGCCATAATGGTATTACACGTCCGTGCGTCGCGGCTCGTTGTAGATTCCGGTTATATTGCCATAATGGTATAACACGTCCGTGCGTCGCGGCTCGTTGTAGATTCCGGTTATATTGCCATAATGGTATTACACGTCCGTGCGTCGCGGCCCGTTGTAGCTCAAAGTCATATTGCCATAATGCTGTTACACTTCCGTGCGTCGCGGCTCGTTGTAGTTTCTGGTTATATTGCCATAATGGTGTTGCACGTCAGTGCGTCGCGGCTCGTTCTAGTTCATAGTTATTTTGCGATAATGGTGTTGCACGTCCGTGCGTCGTGGCCCTTTGTAGTTTCTTGTTATATTGCCATAATGGTGTTACACGTCCGTCCCTCACGGCCTGTTGTAGTTTCCGGTTATATTGCCATAACGGTGTTACGCATTCGTGCCTCGCGGCTCGTTGCAGTTCGCAGATATATTGCCATAATGGTATTACACATCCGTGCATCACGGCCCGTTGTAGTTTCCGGTTAAATTGCCATAATGGTATTACACGTCCGTGCGTCGCGGCTCGTTGTAGTTTCCGGTTATATTGCCATAATGGTATTACACGTCCGTGCGTCGCGGCTCGTTGTAGTTTCCAGTTATATTGCCATAACGGTGTTACGCATTCGTGCGTCACGGCTTGTTGTAGTTTCCGGTTATATTGCCATAATGGTATTACACGTCTGTGCGTCACGGCCCGTTGTAGTTTCTGGTTAAATTGTCATAATGGTATATCACGTCCGTGTGTCACGGCTCGTTGTAGTTTCCGGTTATATTGCCATAATGGTATTACACGTCCGTGCGTCGCGGCTCGTTGTAGTTTCCGGTTATATTGCCATAATGGTGTTGCTCTTCCGTGCGTCGCGGCTCATTGTAGTTCACAGTTATATTGCCATCATGGTGTTACACGTCCCTGCGTCACGGCCCGTTGTAGTTTCCGGTTAAAATGCCATAATGGTATTACACGTCCGTGCGTCGCGGCTCGTTGTAGTTTCTGGTTATATTGCCATAATGGTATTACACGTCCGTGCGTCGCAGCTCGTTGTAGTTTCCAGTTATATTGCCATAACGGTGTTACGCATTCGTGCGTCGCGGCTCGTTGTAGTTTCCGGTTATATTGCCATAATGATATTACACGTCCGTGCGTCGCAGCTCGTTGTAGTTTCCGGTTATATTGCCATAATGGTATTACACGTCCGTGCGTCACGGCCCATTGTAGTTTCCGGTTAAATTGCCATAATGGTATTACACATCCGTGCGTCACGGCCCGTTGTAGTTTCCGGTTATATTGCTATAATGGTATTACACGTCCGTGTGTCACGGCTCGTTGTAGTTTCCGGTTATATTGCCATAATGGTATTACATGTCCGTGCGTCGCGGCTCGTTATAGTTTCCGGTTATATTGCCATAATGGTATTACACGTCCGTGCGTCGCGGCCCGTTGTAGTTTCCGGTTATATTGCCATAATGGTATTACACGTCCGTGCGTCACGGCCCGTTGTAGTTTCCGGTTAAATTGCCATAATGGTATTACACGTCCGTGCGTCACGGCTTGTTGTAGTTTCCGGTTATATTGCCATAATGGTATTACACGTCCGTGCGTCGCGGCTCGTTGTAGTTTCCGGTTATATTGCCATAATGGTGTTGCTCTTCCGTGCGTCGCGGCTCATTGTAGTTCACAGTTATATTGCCATCATGGTGTTACAAGTCCCTGCGTCACGGCCCGTTGTAGTTTCCGGTTAAAATGCCATAATGGTATTACACGTCCGTGCGTCGCGGCTCGTTGTAGTTTCTGGTTATATTGCCATAATGGTATTACACGTCCGTGCGTCGCAGCTCGTTGTAGTTTCCAGTTATATTGCCATAACGGTGTTACGCATTCGTGCGTCGCGGCTCGTTGTAGTTTCCGGTTATATTGCCATAATGATATTACACGTCCGTGCGTCGCAGCTCGTTGTAGTTTCCGGTTATATTGCCATAATGGTATTACACGTCCGTGCGTCACGGCCCATTGTAGTTTCCGGTTAAATTGCCATAATGGTATTACACATCCGTGCGTCACGGCCCGTTGTAGTTTCTGGTTAAATTGCTATAATGGTATTACACGTCCGTGTGTCACGGCTCGTTGTAGTTTCCGGTTATATTGCCATAATGGTATTACATGTCCGTGCGTCGCGGCTCGTTATAGTTTCCGGTTATATTGCCATAATGGTATTACACGTCCGTGCGTCGCGGCCCGTTGTAGTTTCCGGTTATATTGCCATAATGGTATTACACGTCCGTGCGTCACGGCCCGTTGTAGTTTCCGGTTAAATTGCCATAATGGTATTACACGTCCGTGCGTCACGGCTTGTTGTAGTTTCCGGTTATATTGCCATAATGGTATTACACGTCCGTGCGTCGCGGCTCGTTGTAGTTTCCGGTTATATTGCCATAATGGTATTACATGTCCATGCGTCGCGGCCCGTTGAAGTTTCAGGTTAAATTGCCATAATGGTATTACACGTTCGTGCGTCGCTGCCCGTTGTAGTTTCCAGTTAAATTGCCATAATGGTATTACACGTCCCTGCGTCGCGGCTCGTTGTAGTTTCCGGTTATATTGCCATAATGGTATTACACGTCCGTGCGTCACGGCCCGTTGTAGTTTCCGGTTAAATTGCCATAATGGTATTACGCGTCCGTGCGTCGCGGCTCGATGTAGTTTCCGGTTATATTGCAATAATGGTATTACACGTCTGTGCGTCACGGCCCGTTGTAGTTTCCGGTTATATTGCCATAATGGTATTACACGTCCGTGCGTCGTGGCTCGTTGTAGTTTCCGGTTATATTGCCATAATGGTATTACACGTCCGTGCGTCGTGGCTCATTGTAGTTTCCGGTTATATTGCCATAATGGTATTACACGTCCGTGCGTGGCAGCTCGTTGTAGTTTCCGGTTATATTGCCATAATGGTATTCCACGTCCGTGCGTCACGGCCTGTTGTAGTTTCCGGTTAAATTGCCATAATGGTGTTGCACGTTCGTGTGTCACGGCTCGTTGTAGTTCACAGTTATATTGCCATAATGGTCTTACACGTCCGTGCGTCACGGCTCGTTGTAGTTTACTGTTATATTGCCATAATGGTGTTGCTCTTCCGTACGTCGCGGCTCGTTGTAGTTCACAGTTATATTGCCATCATGGTGTTACACGTCCCTGCGTCGCGGCTCGTTGTAGTTTCCGGTTATATTGCCATAATGGTATTACACATCCGTGCGTCACGGCCCGTTGTAGTTTCCGGTTAAAATTCCATAATGGTATTACACGGACGTGCGTCGCAGCTCGTTGTAGTTTCCAGTTATATTGCCATAACGGTGTTACGCATTCGTGCGTCGCGGCTCGTTGTAGTTTCCGGTTATATTGCCATAATGGTATTACACGTCCGTGCGTCGCAGCTCGTTGTAGTTTCCGGTTATATTCCCTTAGCAAAATGAAAAGTTTGCCGCTGCTTTGCTGCAACCGTGCTGCAAAGCAGCAGAAACCAAAATAGGCTGCAAGAAGAGTGTGCAGGAAGGCTGCGGCTAGTTGCATGCTTCCCGCTGCCTGGCAAAGGCTGCAGGAAAGTGTGCAGCAAATCTGAATTGTGTGCTGGAAGGTTGCGGAAGGGTTGCAGCTAGCCGCAGTCCTATAGAGTATTTTAATACTGTGTGCAGGAAGGCTGCGGGAGGGTTGCGGCTAGCCGCAGCCTCATAGAGTTAACTGGATGCTGTGCGCAGGAAGGCTGCGGGAGGATTGCGGCTAGCCGCAGTCTAATAGAGTTAACTGGATGCTGTGCGCAGGAAGGCTGCAGGAGGGTTGCGGCTAGCCACAGTCTTTTACAGTTTTATTTGCTCTACTATTTCCTGTCTTACCCTGCTGTGATTGGCTAAACTGATTTTGGAGGGAAAGGCAGCCATTTTTGCAAAATTAGTAAAAGACAGTGCTTTGTTAGCTCTTCTAAAAATATGAAGATCTGTGCCAAATAGCTCAAGTAAGAGTAACATTCAACAGATCCAGCATGTTCAGAGGACTCATTGGATTAATTAGAACATACAATTAGTTGATGGGAGGAACAAAGAGAGGGTGTTATGTTACTACCACCAGTAAGTTTGAACTACATATTTGTACCCTAAGGGATGCCGCAGCAAGCATTGATAAAGGGCTGCCCAGCACTGATAAGATTGATTTTTCCTCAAGTAATTTTATACACAGAAAGTGTAGTATTAAATTTTATTTTGTGGAAAAGTAAAAACTAAGTCTAAGATTAATGGTGGGATTGAAAGATGTTTTCAAGCTGGAAGGCAGATATATCAAAGGCAGCATGAAAACAATTCTGTGGTTAACGTGTATATCATGCATTTATTGAACTCCAATGCATTTTGAGTTTTATTGATTTGAATATGAAACAGTAACTTTAAATAAGGTTTTGTTTTCATCTTCACACGAACTTTAAAATTCCCAGGCTAAGCTTCATTTAAAGTTGATTTGCTAAATTCTGTTTGACTTATGTCTATAGATGTCACCCTAAGTAAACGGGAAATTCCTAACAATATTGAAGTAACCCAATGTCACTTTGTGGTTCATGTTTCCAGTCCTTGGCCTGACAATATACTCATGCACCCAGAACTTTTATTCAGCTATGTAGCTACACAAATTCATGCAGGATTCGTGTGACTGCATGTGTAGTGTGTACTCTGATTCATATTCATCAAGGTGTAATTTCTAACAAAGCTTGATTAAGTTTGGTTTATATTTAAAAGCCATTATGGATTAAGGTTAAATTGTATGTGCAAATTAAATGGAGTTTCATGAGAGCTTGTTCTGTCGAGTACCTGCATTCATATTTGGAGCAGAGACAGTCACTGACTAATGACATGGCATGTCTGCTTGTACACAATAACTGAGCCCACGTGCTATTGTTTATATATATCATGGCTGCTATCTAATTGGCCCCTGCTGCGGGAAAGTGTGCGAGAAGGCTGCGGGAAAGTGTGCGAGAAGCTGCAGAAAGTGTGCAAGGCTGCAGGAAGTGTGCGAGAAGGCTGCGTGAAAGTATGCAAGAAGGCTGCGGGAAAGTGTGCGAGAAGGCTGCAGGAAAGTGTGCGAGGCTGCGGGAAGTGTGCGAGAAGGCTGCGGGAAAGTGTGCGAGAAGGCTGCAGGATAAGGGCTGCGGGAACATTGGTTGCAGCAAGCCTGCAGCAAGGTTGCCGCAAACTAATTTGCATGGCAAATTGTGACCTTGCTGCAAGGTTGCTGCAAAGCTGCGGGAAAGTGAGCGAGAAGCTGCAGAAAGTGCGCAAGGCTGCAGGAAGTGTGCGAGAAGGCTGCGGAAAAGTGTGCAAGAAGGCTGCGGGAAAGTGTGCGAGAAGGCTGCGGGAAAGTGTGCGAGAAGCTGCAGGAAGTGTGCAAGGCTGCAGGAAGTGTGCGAGAAGGCTGCGGGAAAGTGTGCGAGAAGGCTGGAGGAAAAGGGCTGCGGGAACATTGGTTGCAGCAAGCCTGCAGCAAGGTTGCCGCAAACTAATTTGCATGGCAAATTGTGACCTTGCTGCAAGGTTGCTGCAAAGCTGCAGCAAGTTTGCAGCAACAGTGCGCGGCAAGCTTGTTTTTTGCTAAGGGTTGCCATAATGGTATTACACGTCCGTGCGTCACGGCCCGTTGTAGTTTCCGGTTATATTGCCATAATGGTATTCCACGTCCGTGCGTCACGGCCTGTTGTAGTTTCCGGTTAAATTGCCATAATGGTGTTGCACGTTCGTGCATCACGGCTCGTTGTAGTTCACAGTTATATTGCCATAATGGTCTTACACGTCCGTGCGTCGCGGCTCGTTGTAGTTTCCGGTTATATTGCCATAATGGTGTTCCTCTTCCGTGCGTCGCGGCTTGTTGTAGTTCACAGTTATATTGCCATCATGGTGTTACACGTCCCTGCGTCGCGGCTCGTTGTAGTTTCCGGTTATATTGCCATAATGGTATTACACGTCCGTGCATCGCGGCTCGTTGTAGTTTCCGGTTATATTGCCATAATGGTATTCCACGTCCGTGCGTCACGGCCTGTTGTAGTTTCTGGTTAAATTGCCATAATGGTGTTGCACGTTCGTGCATCACGGCTCGTTGTAGTTCACAGTTATATTGCCATAATGGTCTTACACGTCCGTGCGTCGCGGCTCGTTGTAGTTTCCGGTTATATTGCCATAATGGTGTTCCTCTTCCGTGCGTCGCGGCTTGTTGTAGTTCACAGTTATATTGCCATCATGGTGTTACACGTCCCTGCGTCGCGGCTCGTTGTAGTTTCCGTTTATATTGCCATAATGGTATTACACGTCCGTGCGTCGCGGCTCGTTGTAGTTTCCGGTTATATTGCAATAATGGTATTACACGTCCGTGCGTCGTGGCTCGTTGTAGTTTCCGGTTATATTGCCATAATGGTATTACACTTCCGTGCATCGCGGCTCGTTGTAGTTTCCGGTTATTTTGCCATAATGGTATTACACGTCCGTGCGTCGCGGCAAGTTGTAGTTTCCGGTTATATTGCTATAATGGTATTACAGGTCCGTGCGTCACGGCCCGTTGTAGTTTCCGGTTATATTGCCATAATGGTATTACACGTCCGTGCGTCGCGGCTCGTTGTAGTTTCCGGTTATATTGCCATAATGGTATTACACGTCCGTGCGTCGCGGCCCGTTGTAGTTTCCGGTTATATTGCCATAATGGTATTACACGTCCGTGCGTCGCGGCAAGTTGTATTTTCCGGTTATATTGCTATAATGGTATTACAGGTCCGTGCGTCACGGTCTGTTGTAGTTTCCGGTTATATTGCCATAATGGTATTACACGTCCGTGCGTCGCGGCTCGTTGTAGTTTCCGGTTATATTGCCATAATGGTATTCCACGTCCGTGCGTCACGGCTCGTTGTAGTTCACAGTTATATTGCCATAATGGTGTTACACGTCCGTGCGTCATGGCTCGTTGTAGTTTCCGGTTATATTGCCATAATGGTGTTGCTCGTCCGTGCGTCACGGCCCGTTGTAGTTTCTGGTTATATTACCATAATGGTGTAACACGTCCGTACGTAACGGCCCGTTGTAGTTTCCGATTATATTGCCATAATGGTGTTACACGTCCGTGCATCACGGCCCGTTGTATTTTCCGGTTATATTGCCATTATGGTGTAACACGTCCGTGCGTCACGGCCCGTTGTAGTTACTGGTAATATTGCCAGAATGGTGTTACACGTCCGTGCGTCAGTGCCCGTTGTAGTTCACAGTTATAATGCCATAATGGTGTTACACGTCCGTGCGTCGCGGCCCGTTGTAGTTTCTGTTTATATTGCCATAATGGTGTTACACGTTCGTGCGTCACGGCCCGTTGTGGTTTCCGGTTATATTGCCATAATGGTCTTACACGTTCGTGCGTCACGGCTCGTTGTAGTTCACAGTTATATTGCCATGATGCTATTACATGTGCATGTGCTTTCGCACAATCTTGCTCTAACCTAAAGCCTGCCGTGACGCACCATATTTGTGTGCCGGGTAGGCGTGACGACAACCCTTTTTACCTGGATGATTTGCTTTGCAGGTGTGAATGTGGTCTGCTCGTGGACGAGGAACTCTTCCTCGTACAGCTTGAGAGTCTCAGCACCAGTGGTGGCGACACCTGTACTGTAGATGACGAGAGAGCATGTGCTCAGAGCTGTATCAGCGTTGGCGAGGACTTCGATCAGAACTTCAACCTCTCCTCCAGCTACCCAAACGTACGTACAAAATGATTACCCCTCCCATGTCACTGAATCAAACGGATCGCTCATAGACACATGTACAGAGAGTGCTATAGGTTTTTTAGGCTAGGAGCATGTCAGACCTCCTGGCTTTACAGACCGCCCTTTAATTAATCATTTATATATAAGCGTTAACATTAGTTTTAACCTGTCGTACCTGTCTTAAAACACATATGAGTTATGACCACTTTGGCCATGCAGTCTTATCACACATGTTCAACTTTACTAGAAAACGATCTGTGACAGTTACCATAACAATACGTGTTTTTTAGGACGCTGAAGGCCGCACGTACGGTCAGGTGTACTGCTCTAAGGTGAACGAGACCCTGGGTGAAGAGTATATCCCTGGTATCTGGCCCCTCAACACCGAGTCTTACTATTCCGGCGAGCCATGTCTGTTCCCGACATTCTGGCAGCCCGTGTACTTCCATACCGAGACCCTCTGCTGCGACCCTGACGCCATTTACCAACCTACCTGTGGAGTATAACGACATCTGCCGTGGCATGTCGTAATCATGTTTGATTCTGATGGAAAATACATGGCGCTGGCAAAATGTATTGGCCTCTGTTTCTATTTGTTCGGATAAGCTTATATCCCCTGTTTCAGTTTGCTGATATGAATTTATATTATCTGTCCTCCTTTTTTAAAAAAGACACACGTCACACAAAGAATGTTTATTTATCATGCAAAATATACAGAGCCATCTGCAGCTTTATTAATTGCGGAAGAGATTCCGTTGATGTGGAGAAGCAGAGCGAATTTAAATTAAAAAAAGCGTCTTGTCGCACCACACACGCAGCGGACATATATTTCCCGGGAACTTTCACGCAAAAGTCCAGAAAAGCTACTCAACCTATAGGGTATAACAAAACAGGTTTATTCTTATCATGTCCCAGAACTGGCCTAAACGGCCGTAGACTGGCTCCAATCTCACAATACAATTCTTCAACAATTCTTTGGCTTTCGCCCGCCGTTAACTAGCTCTAACTACACAAAATACAAAGTCCACGAAAATTCTAACGCCTTCCTCGGCTAAATAAACACTATCTCCTAGGACCAACAATCGTCATAACGACGAACTTGACCAAAAGGCCGTCTAGCGAAAATCTACATCTCACGACACTTCCTCTGCGGAACGATTATACTCTATCTCCCCATCGGGTTTGGAGCCGTCTTTTATATCAGGGCTCCAATCGACAGTTCCAGTAATGAGTGTTCTCGAATTTATCTACTGGAAATCACCAGCTAAGCATCCCAGATGCATCTAGACCTCCAGATTCTTCTGTCAGCTAACCAAAACAAACCATAGCCCAGTAAGTTCCAATACTTATAATATGATCTACTGAACAACACAACTAACGATAAAAAATAAACACAATATTATTAACTACTTGTCCCTGACTATATCTAATTATCCTATGAGGCTCTCACATTAAACCTAACCTGACATGGTAAATACATTTGTTTGACATCTTAAAGCCATTGAGACGACATTGATTACTTGTTTTTGAAATACAGCGAAGTTTTGGTGAAAGAAGAATATAGTAAAACAGCCACCAGTTGTATATTGTAAGAACCTACTCTGAAAGCAGGCTAAATGTTTCGGTATCAATTATTCCTCTGACTTTTGGTGCAGTTTTTGTCTCTCAAGGTAATAAGGTATATTTAACAAATGAACATTGGATGGCGAAAAAAAAAAAAACATTTTCGGGGTGGATTGGAACACAGGGGCTTGTCATAGAAGATGTAAATAAAACAGAACTTCAGACCTTGAGCTACAGAACAGCTATAAAAAGCGATTAAACCCATTGTGATATAATCAGCTTCCTTGACTACTTGTAACAATGCCCCCCCCCCCCGGGGTTTCAACGCCAATGTGTCGAACCATCAGAGGTGTAGTGGTGTGGAGAGTCCATTATTTAAGTGGACCATTTTGTACAAAGAGTGACGAAGTGGATAGGCAATATGGGCAGGTGAAGAAGGCAGGCACTGTGGTTAGGCGAAGTTGGTAGGCAATGTAGGCAGGCGAAGTGGGCAGGCAATGTGGGCAGGCGAAGTGGGCAGGTGAAGTGAGCAGGAATGCGGGCAGGCAATGTTGTTAGGTGAAGTGGACAGGCAGTGTGGTCAGGTGAAGTGGGCAGGTGAAGTGAGCAGGAATGCGGGCAGGCAATGTTGTTAGGTGAAGTGGACAGGCAGTGTGGTCAGGTGAAGTGGGCAGGTGAAGTGGACAGGCAATGTAGTCAGGCGAAGTTCGCAGATGAAGTGATTAGGCAATGTAGTCAGCTGAAGTGGGCAGACAATGTGGTCAGGCGATGTGGGCGGGTTAAGTGGGCAGGCAAGGTGGTCAGGCGAAGTGGTCAGGTAAAGTGGGCAGGCAATGTTTCTGATGACAAAGTGATTACTGTGTTTACAAAGTAGCAACCGTTTAAGGAAAGAAACTGTCTCCCATGGACTTCGAAATTATTTTATTTTATTCCCAAAAGAGACCTTTAACACATTTCGGATTTTAATAAAATACAAATGTGGCCGCACTCTGTAAAATCGAAAATGTGGCGGTTCAGAACTACCTTTTCATGGCCGTTTTAATAGTCAGCAGGTTATAAGGAGATCTATGACTGATGTTTTACAATTCAAGTAAAAAGGCAAAATGGCTGCCAATATGGCCACCACAATGACGAAAAAGGCCAAGATTCATTTACTGTTGTCATCACTTGTGAAAGATTTTAACGCTTCTATAATACTGGAACATTGTGTGTCCCTGTGACTGACAGAAACCAAGTCTTAGGATTCCTCTAAGTTGCCTTTATCACACTTTTATGTTAACAGATTTAAAAAATCGTCACACCATGTAAAATTTAAAAAGGCGGCGGCCAGCATGGTGAACACAATGACTTTCTGAAAAGGATCAAACGTCTTAATCATTCGGAGCACCTCGGCCGAATCCGTCGGCTTCTAACCTCGGATGTACGTAGGTGGCCGCTATGGAAAGTGTTCAGGCAAGGCAAGGTCAAGGTCAGGTCACACCTGATGAGTGCTTTGTAAGAGCTCCCAACCTGACTTTTGTGCACAGATACTGTTAATACTCACATATTTTACCTTTAAAGCGACAAGACAACACTAATCAAAGAAACTGGTTATATTTGATGTTAAGCAACATATCAAGCCCATATAATACACATCATTATGGCAATCAATGTATTCTTTGTGGAAAGCGTGATCCTTTCTCAAACTAATCAGTAGAAATGGCAACCCGGTGTATATCCGGCAAACTATATCATAATTGGTGGTGTATCATTGGGCCATACATACATCCGAGATTAGAAGCCAGAGGATCTGGCCGAAGCATTCCGAATGGCTCCTTTATCGGAAATTGCTTATGCCTTAGTAATGCACATAACGGCCAAGAAAAAGAGTTTATTCAATGTTAACATCCTTTATATCAAAATATAGGCACATAGCATACAGAAAAAGTTTAACCAAATATTCAGTGGAGAGGGGTGAGGGGCTGGGAGGACTACGGATTATCCAAAAGGCCACATATATGAAATCGCCTCAGTGTAATCCATGTATACAGTTTCCACGAATAACATTTGCAGGATGCCCGATTTTTCCGCGCGCGTGAACAGGATCCTGAAAAGGGGGCATAACACTGACCTAATGCCAGGTCGGCTAGAGTTTGTTTTTCTGTCAACATTATATAAGTATGTACATTTATGTCAATGGTATTTTATAGTATAAATGACAAATACAATTCACAACCACAAATACTCAGTCGCCTGTCCCACCAGACTCAGTAATTTATATGCCAGTTACGAACAAACCTAATAATAATGATATTCTTCTTTATTGAACAAGTAAATAAATGAGCCTTTCAATAATAAAAAAATGAAATGATTGGATGCTGTAGGTCCTCAATTCGGGCCCCGAAACGCCAAGTTCCTAAAACTGGCAGCCCCTGCATGGCTATTTTGGTAGTCAGAATGGTCCGATTGGTATCTGTGACGTCCGTGTCTGTCTGAACCACGAAATCGTGCACATACGCACGCACACAAACTGAGACAAATGACGGAGACCAGCATATAAGATATCTTTAATGCGTTTACCCTATGTTAGATGGTACCCATGTAAATTTAAAGCCTAACATTCTTACTACTGTCTTATCTATATCTGCCCTTAGCACAATGTGGTTGAGACCGTGTCATCAGTAGCTTGATGCTCAGACACATCGGCTTAAACAATCTGCAAGTACATTATTTTTGCCTTAGACAACTTTTAGCCTATACTCGAATATCAGCATTGCCAGCGCCCATCTCATGATCCTTCGGTTGTTGATTTTGGACCTGTCAAGAAATATCAGTGGTTGATGATCAGTTTCTAAGACGAATTATCTGCCATACAGATAAGGGTACAACTTTTCTGTGGCCCATACTAAAGCAAGGCATTCTCGCTCCATGGTCGAGTATCGGCTCTCGACATCACTAAACTTCCTGCTGATGTACAGAACCGGGAATCCGTCTTCTCCATGCTGCTGCATGAGCACTCCTCCTATTCCAGCTTGTGAAGCATCTATGAACAATATAATTTCTTTACTATAATCAGGTAGGCGTAAAACCGGCTGTGTAGCTCTTACCCCTTAAATTATCGATTACCTGAGCAGCCTCCTCAGATAACTGTAGTTCCGTTAGTTTTCCCTTCTTCATCATATCCGTTAAAGGTTTGGCTTTGACAACCAAATTGTTCACAAAGTTGCCGTAGTACGCCACTGGTCCTAGAAATGATCTCAAATGTGCCTTGTTCGTTGGTTTAGCAATGTCAAGGATTTTACCCTGACCCGTTTGAGGACGTATCTCACCTCTTCCTATCATGTGGCCTAACAACTCAATCCTCGCGATTCTCACACTTGACTGGCCTAGCTGTTAGGTTGTGTTCACGAAGCCTGTCGAATACCTTCTTGACTGCCTCCATATGTATTTTCCTGTCCTCGGCATGGATGATGATATCGTCGATGAAGTTTTCCGCGTTGTTCAGTCCACTTAGTAATTTGCGAACCATCCTGCAAAAGACTGCACCCGCATTTACTAACCCGAATGGCATGCGAACGAAGTGAAACAAATCTTGATTAGTCTGGAATGCAATAAGATGCTTATATTCCTCTGCCATTGGCACTTGCCAGTATCCTTTCGACATTGGTGAAATACTAAGAATTCCTAGCTTTCCCATAACAATCTCTTGGTGAGGAATGGGTTCCGCATCAAATACTGTTTTAGCATCCAACTGGCGAAAATCAACACAGTACCGATTAGATCCATCAGGCTTACCCTCGATTAACGGAGAGCTGGCATATTCCGATATCGAAGGTTCGATGATGCCTATCGTCCTCATCTTTTCGAATTTCTCCCTCATATCCTTGTGGAGTGCGTACAGAACTGTGTATGGTTTGTGCCGAATGGGGTTTTATCCGTTAGATCGATGGCGCCGTGTAGCAGGTTCGTCTTACCGGGTATATCTGTCTAAACATCCTGGTACGTCTCTATTAGTTCCCCTCCCTTGATGCTGCTGCTCTGCTGACAAGTTCTGGCCAATGATTACCTCTCTCCATGTCTCCTTGGCCTGTAACGAAAACATGCATCTTCTATGTTTAGTATGGAAGCGCTAGGACCATCGCTGCTTACCTGAGCACCCTGGACAACCTCCAACTGCAGACTTCACATACAAGTTATCATCCATGTTTTTTGCGATTTCTTTCCAATGTACATCCGTTACATGTTGATATGGAAGGTCTTGTGGTTCCCATTGACGTCGAGTGGATAGTTGCGCTCGTTCCCCTTCTCCACGACTGGGAATGGCCCCTTCCACTGCATAAGTAGCTTGTTGGTGTCAGTCGGCAGTAAGGTCACCGCTTTGTCCCCCACATCCGGTCTTCTGATTCTGGTTTTCAGGTCGTGGTACTTATGTTTTTTTCTCTTTGGCCTTCCTTAATTCCTCATGTGCCAGCCTGCAGGTCTCTTCAAGCTTGTCCTTCAGTTCTAAGGCATACTGGTACGTGGTGAAGGTATCTTCGGCCCTGGCCTCGTCTGTCTACAGTTCTCGCAGAATGTTCAATTGACCTCTAATGTGCGTCCGTACAGTAGCTAAAATGGTGAGAACTTAAGGCTCTCATGTGTTACCTCACCGTCTCGTTGGTTGTTGCCTACTCTCCTTAGGGTAACCGGCACCCGACCATAGTCTCTAATGGATAAGGCTGTGATCACCTGCCCCTTGCAGAATCACACGTCACCGTCCCACTCCTCAGGTATCCTTAGACCATTCTCCAACGTAAAGTACTCCACCTGCGGTACCTCCGAGTCCCCCGTTCACACATGAGTGCCGAAATCTTGACCTGACCCCGACGTTGAATCGGCCGTCTATCCGATGTCAGTGCCTTCCTGTCAGTTACCTACAATCCTTAGCGAAAGGACCAGGTTTATTGCAAAAAAACGCTCCTATTTAACACACAAAAAAAAAAAAACAAGGAAGGCGGCGTGGGCCATAATATAATCCTTTAATTTTCAACCCAGCATACAATTTGGCCAAATAATAAAGGACCATCTCATTGTTGCACGAGGTAACATATATACAGGAAACAAACAACTTATACCAAAACAACGCAAATAAGTACACCGGAATACGAGAAGTAAACCAACTAGAAGAATGACGGACACAAAAATGTCGCAATAAATGGACAGTGGGTTGGCGGGACACCGACAAAACACAACGTGCAATTGACTGGCTGGGGTGTGAACCGTGATCACTTAAGCGCGAGTTCCCCGGCCCCGTGTATAACTAAGCGGGCTTAAGAGGGATGGCTCCACCTGAATAGCTACAGGTTGCCAGGTCTGTGAGATTTCAGCTTTAAGCGTTAACAATAGTTAACTTCTTTATTTTATATTTAACACAAAAAAATGAAGGCGGTGTGGGCCATAATATGATCCTTAATTTTCAACTCCACATACAATTGGGCCAAATAATAAAGGCCCACTGTTGGCCGCTTGAATGAGCGCCAACTTTATGGCCCAATTTAATAAAAGGGCAATTTGAAGAAATTCAAATAGCAACCTCTGGATGGTGCCGAGCTTAACCTGCGTTGTAAAGCCATCCGTCTCGCGAAACCAGTTACAACACGGACAGGAGCTTGTATATATCGTTCATATGCATTACTCGACCATCTGCCTAGCGGCTTGATCTCCAAATCCTGTATACCTGCCGCTGCTGCATCGGTGGCACCATCTCTACGGAAGGAGTGACCACTATATTTACCATTTTGAAATCCTGCTAATGTTAATTTTAGCCGAACATATGTAACAAAAAGAGACGGTGTAAGGGTGCATATATTCGAGTTAAAACAACGGTTCATCCTTGTTCACGCCATATAATGAACCTCGGTGAACCATGTACTGCCGTATTGAACACACGTCACAGATGCCTGTCTGAGAGCAGCCGATGTTGATTACGTAGCCACATACAGCTTTGTAAGATTTCGACCCCTTCAATTGAAGTCAGATAATATATGCACTGCTTTTTCTGAAGCAAATGTACATCGCCAACTGTTAAATGGTTATCTCTATCGAATGAGGACTGCGATGGGACCCAAAATTCCGCCGCTCTCATGCATGCAAAATAAGCCAGTGTCATGGCTGTCCAAATCAAATACGAATCATATGACACCCTTATCTTTACTCTTAGCTGAAGCAGCACAGAATAAGTTATGGGGAGTTTCTATTTTGGCGGGCCTGACTCATATTTCATACCCGCCAATGCACGTTTTAAGCGGAATTTGCCTACGAGCGGGTCGCCAAATGCTTCTTCCATATGCAAAGATCTAACTGCTGAAAGGTAAACTAATATGCTAGAATGTTTGAGATTCCTACGGTGCAGGTATGTTACAAACATCAATAATATATCTTTATTAGCTAGTAATGGTTTAAAGTCATACTGATCATTAAACTTTATGTACTGTCTCTGTGTTGAAGTATATGTTTTCTGGTGTTTACCCCGAGACCATTCTTGACAAGCGGACAGGCTTCTGTGTACAGAGCACGCGTAACATCTGAAATACACACCATACATTAAATTATAACTTCAAATCAGCTGATGTACTGGTAAAGGTAATGGCTTAGTCATTTGTGTGTCAGCTGATGGATGAACCAGCCGAAAACGCCTCGGGTCACCTCTGGAAAACGCATCCGCAACTTCATTCTTGGCACCTGGCACATGTATCGCCGAACACTCAAAACCGTATGTTGCATATGTAAAGAATAATGCACGCACAAATTTCATTATTGCACCGTCTCGTGAGGATCCTTTCTGCAGTACATGCACCACTGCTTGGTTGTCACAGTGAAACTGGGCACGTTTTGTCGTCAATAGCTTACCCCATGTTGCCGCAGCTTTTTTTATAGCAAAGAGTTCCCTGTATGCAATTAAAAGTTTGGAGTGTTAATCAATTCAGTCGAATTTCTCATACAACCATGCATTACGAAAAACTGCACCATACCCGTAATCTGAGGCGTCTGTCCACAAGTGCAAGCAAGCGTTACCTGTCCAGTGTTCTTCATAGAACAAACTTTTCCTGTTCCATCCTGGCAGGTAGCTTAGCCACCACATGATGTCGCTTTTTGCAGCTTTGTTCAGTTTTATACTCTGATGCAGAAACCGTAACTTTCTTGACGCTTCTATTAATCGACGAGTGAATATTAACCCGGTTTCACTACACGTGCTACAAATGTTATCTTGCCGATCAGAGACAAAAGATTTCTCTTTGTCAAGCTTTTAACATGTAACCCTATACGTGACTCTGTTATCGTGTCTCCTACACGTTCAGAAGACATTGACAACTCCATTCTATTGGAGTCTATTATTATCCCTAGATATTCGAGCCGTGTAGTTGGTTTTACTACCTTTACTGGTTGCACAGCAAAACCAAACTTGTAACAACATTCTAGCATGGTCTCTAGATTTATATCACACAGAGAGGTTAACGGAGGGCCGCATGTGAAATCATCATCTAGGTAATGTTCTACCTCTGTGACTCCGTATTTTTTTCATGATGAATTCCAGTCCATCTGCGTAATCATTAAACAATTATTCACATAATAATCACGCACTACATTACCCGAAGAATCATCCTTTCCCATATAGATCCTAGTAGTTGCCAGTCATCCGGGTGCACTACTATATGTTTGAAGGCATCCCTCAAATCTAACTTCGCCATGAGGGTGCCTTGGCCATAGCACTTCACAACGGAAGATATATCGTCGATTGTTATGTACCGAAGCGAATTTTCGTCAGAAGGACTAAACACCGACAAAACACAACGTGCTGTAGGATTTTTCCCACAGATAATAGAAAACAACACAGAATTTTAGGTTTAAATTACCAAGTAGCCGAAATATCTGTCCTTTATATTATACTGCCAGTCTGATATTTACACGTGATAAACAGGGAGCTGGAAGGGTCGCGGCAGTCTACTGAACTTCGCCTTATGTCGATTATCCTTTAGCTCCTTAACACGTCTAAATGACTAAACCTAGTGCTGACCAGACGTTGGCCATTCTGCATCATTCAATTGCACGCAGAAGAGTGAGGAGCCGGGAACATTCCTGGCCGTAGGCCAGCCTACTTTACAATAGGGGTGGCATTAATGGGCGAGTCCAAATACTGGTAGCTGACGGGAAGTAGGCCTGATGTCTTACACTCTCCCTCCCCTCCCCCCCCCCCCCCTTGTTTGAAAAAAATTTTTTTTTGTTAAATAAAGAAGACATCTTGGCCGTATACAGGCAAAAGCAATTTTGAACAGGCGCACATTACAGCCTCATTACCTCATTATAATACTAACACAAAGAGGTGTTTACAAGTAATTTTAGCCCTTGTGGGGCCGTGTCAGGCCTAAGTGCAATTAGAAAAATCTTGAGCTTCGACACAGTAGGACACTAGAGGACCTGGTTTTTGTGACACAAAAACAACTGTATGTCTCCCCTGACTACGGGCCTCAGATATTGTTCCGGCTGATTTGACCTTGAAGATCCAGGTGAAGGTCACCAGTTTTCGAGCTCCTCAAGGAACTTGATTAAAACAATTAGTATTTAAAATTTGAGGAAAAAATATGTGATACTTCAAAAGTAATGGGGTTTACAATCAATTTTATTTCACCAAATTTGACCTTGATGATGAAGGATTTTTAATTTGTCCGAGATATTTGTAGAGACATTTCACAAGTTGAATTTAATGAAAATATATCAAGTGGTTCAAAAGCTATAGCGTTCAAAAATAGTTTCTTTTCGTGCTGATTTGACCTTGAATATCCAGGTCAAGGTCACCAGTTTTTGAGCTCCTCAAGGGACGTGATAAAAACAATTTCAAATATGCGAGTTAAAAGGGCTCCTCCTAAAGTTATGGGATTCACAAATAATTATTTTTCGGCCTATTTGATCTTGATGATGAAGGTCAAGGTAATTGTTTTCCTAACAGGTCCGAGATAATGGTAGAGACAATTCACAAATTGAATTTCATGAAAATATATCAAGTGGTTCAAAAGTTATAGCATTCAAAATTAACTTCTATCCTAGCTTATTTGACTTTGAAGATCTATATCAAGGCCCACCAGTTTTCTAATTTCTCAAGTGACTTGATAAAAAACAATTAGTGTCTAAAACTTGAGGAAAATCTATGAGATTTGTCAAAAGTTATGGGGTTCACAAAACAAATATATTTCACCCGATTTGACCTTGATGATGAAGGTCAAGGTCACTGATTTTTAACTTGTCCAAGATATTGGTAGAGACATTTCAAAAGTTGAAATTCAAGAAAATGTGTCAAGGGGTTCAAAACTTATAGCATTTACAAATAATATCTATTCTGGCTGATTTGACCTTGAATATCCAGGTGAAGGTCACCAATTGTCAAGCTCCTCGAAGAACTTGATCAAGACAATTAATGTTTCAAATTTGAGAAAAAATTATGCAATACTTAAAAAAATTATGGGGTTCACAAAAAAAAATTTTTGGCCTATTTGACCTTAATGATTCCTGTCAAGGTCACCGGTTTTCGAGATTTTGGTAGAATCAATTTTAATTTAAAATTTCATGAAAATGATGAGTCGTTCAAAAGTTGTCGCGTTCACAAGATATGACGACGCCGACGAAGCCGACAACAGACCAAACACGTATTAGATTGTATGTACAAAGGGAAATAATTATAGTGATTACGTAAGTGCTCGGCACCTCAATCAGGGCTCCTTAGGCGCTGACACTTGTATACACACAGTGGCGGCTAAGTGTTATATATAATACAATCAGGATTAAAACCGCATGATGTGTGAATAGCTATGAATGGTGATAGAAATAAGTGTACAGCTCCATAAAAAATACATAAACCGCACCGGAAGCTTACACAAAGAGTAAATTAATAAAGATTAAAACCATTCACGGTTGAAGTACATACTGAGTTTTTTTCTTGAGAATATAATACATGTAACACATAATTCATAGCAATAAGGTGAACATTACATATCTTAAGAAAATACTGAAAAATACATTATAATGAAAAAGATAAATTAAAACATTATAATCCCTAGCAAAATTCTGCAGGGAATAATGCACATCTTGAAAAGAATTGTAAATACTTCATAATAAAATAGCTTTGAAATTCTGATGAAGAGTACAAATATTAATATGCAATATTTTACAATATTCTATGAGAGAATATTTACATATACCCCCCCCCAATAAAAATAGAGAAATAGGTTATCCAATTTCGATTTTTTTATTACTTAATTTATATGTTTATTTTATTAATTTGTTTTTTAAAGGAATTGTTAGTTTGCAATGGAGTTAGGTTAGGTAGAGTGGGGAAGCCATTTTGGAGGGCGGGGGGGGGGGGGGGCGCGGATCAGTGAGGGGCCGATTGACAACGTGCGGGGCTGACCCTAGCTTTTGACAGCGAGGAACAATACAAATGACGGTGACGATCAGTGTGGGGCCGACCCTAGCTTTTGACAGCGAGGAACAATACAAATGACGGTGACGATCAGTGAGGGGCCGATTGACAACGTGCGGGGCTGACCCTAGCTTTTGACAGCGAGGAACAATAGAAATGACGGTGACGAGGGTTGTAATCGTTGTCAGAATTATCATATTATTGAGGTGTAATTTATCCAATGATGGGCGATTTACGGCGTGAATAAGGAGCCTTCCTGTTGACGATAAGAGATGGACGACATTTCGGGAGGAATATTTGAGAAATTAGCACTGGTGATGACGTGTAGTGGGATCCTTTCTGGGAGGGTTTATAACGTACGGGCTGGTATGTGTGGGACATGCGCTTGTAGGGGTAACAGTTGATCAAGGGGAACGCACGGGAATGGAAATATGATTGGAGGAACGGTGAACACCAGGGAGGGTCCAATCAGACGTACCGACAGTACAGGTAGAATTAATAGCTATAGAATACACGGCGGAATTTACACTTACTGGCGTACCAGCGGATCCTTTAAAGTTAATATATGCGTCAAGGCCGTGTGTTGATACAATATAATTACCTTGCTCAAGCTCTTTGAGGACTGGGTTACTATCATTAATGAATGTTGTAAGGCAATGACGTTTGGCTTTATCATCCCCAGTTATAATCGCACTCTCACACAAAAACTGAGTCCGTGGGTAACGAGTGTCAATATCACAAATGGCCCGGGAAACTCCAGTGCAAATTTGAAGGATATAGAAATGTCCAGATTTTATTTGAAAAGCGATGTATTTCTTCAGATGAAATTTTGAATACCTGGTGCGAAAGGAAACGGAAATGACTGAAGAAAGTACCGTAGATATGAGATTCCATCATGGAATGGAAGTTGTACATGATATATTAAGGCTTTATTGTCCGTCCAGTGTGGCGTCACTCTAATGTTTATGTAGTACCAGGCGATGGGTGCGGCGTAATACTTCTTCGTTGCTGCTTTGGTCAGGATTAATTCGAATTTGGAATGTGGCAATAAATGTTCAGTAAGACGTTGTTGTTCAAGCGAGTCCCCTTTGATCATGAAATGATCAGAGTTCATGAAATGCTCTATATGCTGAACACACTCCAGGGTCTGAATGGCTTGTTTATTCTTATCCAATGCGTAGAAGATGGATGCGTTGAAATTGGTTTTAAAATTATTTAAATAGGAAATGCGGTGTTGATTCTCGCGCATTGATGCTTCAATGTTTTTCTTTACAGATATCAGTTAATTTGCGATGTGGATTGTCCTGTTTGGGATTGATAACGCAATATCAACGGCCTTGAAGTACTATTCTAAGTCGGACATAGTAGCGGTGTCAAACAGAGTTTTAGCGAAAGAGCCGATGAAGCCAAACAGTGCCCTTCTCTGGCGTATTATGTTTACGTGGTTGGCTATGGTGCTCTTATTGAGCTATCTTAGCCGACGCATATAATTACCGGTTAGAGGTCGGGCAACTTACAGTTAGCTTTGGTGACAGCGGTTTTCAGGGCTCGCAGAACCGAAAAGAATCCGCGGGTCCAGCACAGGGTGTAGTAAAATAACTAGAATTGTCATGTCCGCTTTGAGTCCATATATGGAGCTTGCACCCAGGGCAGTCATTTCTTTAGAAAGGGGTTTATGGAAACCCCTGGCGTGGTCATCACCGAAACGAGAACGTAACACAATACAACAAATCCCACATAAATCAAGGTACTAGTATGCGCTGCATCCTGTCAGGTGTATGAAGGCCTTGGCTATTTCCTCGGGCGGAGTCTGGTGATCTACTGGGAGATCGACTCTGAGTGACTAGCATGGGTCGGTGGCTCAGAGAATATACCAACAAGCGATTGGGTGCGCAAGCGTTTTGTCGAGGTCTGCTCGGATTGGTCCGCCGGAGGTCCAACAGCATGCAGCTCGTCCATGGTCACCGAGTCGTCATTCACGTCACTGGTCACTTATTGATCGGTAGGGGCGGGGTAAGTGACGATGGTGGGCTCATTATGAAGGGGTAGGGGTGACAGTAGAACAGGGAAGTAAAAGAATCGATGATGTCGTAGTCTTGTAGGATGAGGTTACTTAAGTGGACAGACGGGGTGACAGGGATAGTCGGGGTATCACAGAGGATTGGATGGTTAGTATTTCCTGGGGTATTGGCTGGCTGTTAAATGACAGTGGGGTGATCCCATTGCGGCCTGCGGCGTCTTCTAATTCGCTTTTGGTGGGATGGCAGCTCATCCCATACGATGAATGGTTCTACTATTTTTACCTGATCCCTATGTAAATGCTTTAATTCACTTGTCACTTGATTTCTCAGGTAACAAGAAAGGCCCGAAATTATAGTAACTACGTATTGGGGGTCCCATTTGGATGTCAATGTAAAATGTTGGGGGCACGAATAACAACAGTATGTCCAACCTGCACTTCTGCTGCCTAAGCTCTCCGTTCAATCTGTGGGCGGTTAACCTCTAGTGCTTCGAGGGAATTATCATGTGTCTGGAGATATGCTTGCGCTGTATCATCCAAGCGGTTATCAAACGGTGTGATTGTGGAAGCTGATTGTAATAGCCGAGTGAGTGGCACCCTTGGGTGACGTCCGTATAACAGAAAGAAAGGGGAATAGCCGGTTACTGCACTGAAGCTTATCCTATGAGCTGCTAACGTTTCACAATTTCAGGCACATGTTGTTCCCAATTGGATGGCTGGTTTTTTTTTTCAATTTTGACAATGTTTCCTTAAACGTTCTGTTAAATCTCTCGATTTTTCCGTCGGAGCTGGGATGGAATGGGATTGCCTTGCGGTACTCAATACCCAACTGCTGCAGATAATCAGTGGAGGCTTTGGCTGTGAATCCCCCCCCCCCCCCCTTATCGCTCATCAGGACCTCGGGTACACCATGGGTCGTAAAAATGTGTTTAGTGAACATGTTCTAAACGGATTCATTCGTCTTATCGGATATAGGATAGGCTTTTTTTCTGAAAAAAAGCGATTTAAACTGATTAGGTGTTATAACATGATAGGATGAATGGACCAATGAGATCCATACTCACCATCTGCATTTCAGAAGCTGGCAAAGACATGTCGTCCATAACTGTATGATCTTGTCTTTTGCCATTGGCTATACAGATCTGGCATATTTTTAGGCGGTCCCAAATTTGTTGACGCATTTTTGGGAAGACGTACGCTTCCGGTATGCGATTTAATGAATAAAGGCAGGACATATGCCCCACCTCTGTGTGGGCGCGATCTATCACTTTATTAACATATATGGAGTGCAAAACTAGACGCGAGTATGCTGGGCAGTGTCGTGGGGTCTGCGCGTGCTGTACAGGACATTATTAACGACAATATAGTAAGAATTCTCGGCATTTTCCGCGCTTTGAAAGAGCTCCGGATATTCCATATGTTGATCTATGCCAACCCGCTGCAGATCGATACCATCAGGTAAACACAAGATACGCTGTTGGGTCCACCCAATCAAGGTCTACGTCAATAAGACAAATATGTTCATGTGTGGATTGGGGAACTCGGGAAAGCATATCCGCGCATACATTGTTTCATATTCTGAGAGAATGATGGCCCAGCGTTGAAGTTTATTATTCAATTGTTTTTTCTAAAGAGAGAGAGAGAGAGAGAGAGAGAGAGAGAGAGAGAGAGAGAGAGAGAGAGAGAGAAGTGGTTTATGATCCGTCAGGATTGTTACGGAGCTACCAAAGAGGTAGGACCGGAGCTTGTTTAAGGAGTCAATAATAGCATACGCCTCTCTCTCTATTGTGACCCATCGTTTTTGGACGTCCGCCAACTGGTGGGACATGTATAGTACAACATGTTCTGTTCCGACCTCATGTAGATGTGATAAGACAGCTCTTACACAGGTAGCGATTGCACCAGTGTACAGGCGGTAAGGAAAATCAGTCCTAAGGAAGGCCATAATAGGTGGGGATATTAGAGCATGTTTAAGTTTATTAAAAGCAACGGAATGCTCTTGTGTCCTCTGAAACCATTGGTTCTTTTTTGTTACCCGGTTAAGAGGCTCAGCGATGTGAGCAAAGTTGGGGACACTAATGCGGTAGTAGTTGGCCATTCCCATTAATGATCTGACAACCTTTACATCGGTCGGGGGCGGAATTTTGAGGATTGCTTCAGTTTGTTTCCGAGTCTGGTTGGCTAGCATACGGATTTATCAGGAAGCCCAGCACTTAGACTTCATTTCGAGCAAAACAGCCCTTGAATGGTTTGAGTTTCAAATTTGCCGCATTGAGTGGCTTTAGTGCTGATTGAACATGATATTTTAATGTCTCGGCTATACATGTTGATATCTCAATATAGACCAGGACACATTCCACAAATAAATCTTTAAACAGGGTCTCTTACACGCGTTAGAACATGCTTGGTGTGTTGGCTAAGCCGAATGGTGTAGTAACGAATTCAAACTGGCCCCGATGGCACGTGAAAGCAGTTTTTTTTCTGAGTCAGCCTGGTGGAGCGCAAGCTGATGCTAGCCGCTGCGGAGATCCCAGGTTGAATAGATTTTGCTGCCACCTCATTGATGAAGTTTATCATAAATTCTGGGCAGGGGGTACCTGTCACGCTTTGTCACAGCATTAAGCAGTCGATAATCGACTCTGAAACGCGTGGAGCCATTTTTTTTCTGACCAGTGTAATCGGGGACGCCCAAGGGTCGAATAAACCCCTGTGCTAAAAGTTCGTCTATGCATTTTGAAATTCAGACTTTTTTGGCGAGAGAAGCCCTGTAGGCCCGTTGGTAGATGGGCGGGCCAGACGTTTAAATATGCATTGAGAACAGGTCACAAAAACCGTTAGGGTCATTGGGGCTGGAGAATAAGTCAGCATATTTGCTGATGTCTTGGTCTAAATCTGGATTGGCACAGGACGGATACGTCTGATCTAAACCTGCTATGCCGTGATCACTGTCGGTGACGAAGGATCAGTGCTGTGTTAACCAGAGCATTGAGTTGTAATGGAAGTCTAATTTGGCTCGGCCTAAGATTAAATTATCAGTCCCTAAGATTATTTCATTGGGCAGTGTTTCTACCACAAAAAAATGTAAGTTGCCGACTGCGTCAATAGGTATTTTAGCTGAACCTAAGACTGTTAAAGGTGAGCCAATGACCGATTAGAACTACATTTAGTTAGAACAGGAATCCTGTCAGATTTATCACTGAGCTGTAAGAATACATCACGCCGCAACAGGTTACGGGAGGCCCCACTGTCAACCAAACAACGAACATGAATGCGATGAAGGGTTAACTGTATTTGAGGTCTCACTGTTTGTAGTGTCGCTGCTGTTAAAAGTTTAAATGAGATGTACAATTATGCTTAGTAGGGCGGGTCGAAATAGCAGGGTTAGGACATTTATTTCTGTTTGAACGCGTAGGAGGTCTGTGACTAGTGTTATTACCTCGTCGTTGTCTCTCCTGTCGAGAGAAGCAGTTGGCAGCGACGTGGTTTTCCTTCCCACATTTATAGCACTTTGGGTGGCCATTAAAACATATATAATCCCAAGCAAAATTATGCAGGGAATACTGCACATGTTAAAAACGAATTGTTAATACATCATAATACTATAGTTTTGAAATTCTAATGAAGAGTACAAATATACATATGCAATATCATACAATATTCTATGAGGGAATATTTACAATTTGCCCAGGACCTACCAATAGGTAGCGTTAGAACATTCTAGGCCAAACAGATACCATTTGTGCCTATCTGACATTTACCGTGCACATTTGACATCTTTTTCCGATAGGTCGCAAATTACAGGTCACGGTGAGCTTATTCTTTACATGGATATCCTGGAGCTGTAGAGCCACATCTATCAGATTCCTCTGACACTCTCACTAGTCTCATTTTCAGCTAATAAGCAGGTTATGACTGACCTCACCAGAATGGACCAAGCAAAGGTATAGGTCTCAGCAGTTGTGTGAATGTGGTTGGCCAATATCATTCTCAAGGGTAACTTTGGGTACGCCATACCATGAAGAAATCTAATTTTTTTCTTAACTTTTTTTTTTATAAATTTAAGTAAAAGCAATCACAAGAAAACAAAAAGCCTGCTTAATCCCCCTGTCAAGTTTGAAAACATGTTTAAGGTATATCAAAAAGCGATGTATATATTAAATCTATATAAGCATTCAATTATGTCTTTTAAAATATTTCATGAACTTTATATCATGGCTAAAACATGAATTAAGAATATTTTTTCATTCAGATCATCAGACATTTTTATAATGGTATTATAAAAAGCATGGCTGATACATGTTTGTGCTGAAAAAAAAATACTGTTGAGTTGTAAACTTTTTTGTCATAAAGCTATAAAATAATGTATAATTGGTTTGTGGGCTTGTGCAGGAGGGGCAGGTGCAGGCTGAAAGAAAATATTGCATGGCGGATGCGGGCTGAAAGAGTCACAGTAACTGTGGGTCAGGGAGGGCTGAATTGTGGTGTGGGCTGATCTTGCGTGATGCGGGGCGGGTGCAGGTTTAATATTTCGGCCCGTTTAGGGCCCTGTTTGGTATGCCACTGCCTATGAAAGTACTTGATCAGTTCTCTAGATTATGCATTTGAGAGAAATTCAGCCTGGCAGCCATGGCTGATATGTCGGAAATTGGAAGGTGCATACTGTGGTTGGATTTTTTTTATGCGCATGGCTGAAATTTCGCGATTTCTTCATTTTGAACATTTCCCGAGGGTTTCATTTTCACTATTCCACCCAAACCTATAAAATACAGTAGTATTTGTACTGATTTTAAATTTAGCATACCTCACTCATATCTGGTTTAGTCAATAACTTATGACTTGTGTCACAGTCGATATATCCCGTTAATGCGGCATGTTTTACTTTAATTAATGCTTGTATGCATGGGCCAGTTTCACCACCATGCATATATTAGGTCGCTGATTAGGTTCTATGATAACTAATCTGTTTTAGTACAGATACATCATCCCCTCTTCATCTTAGTTTATTGGGCATCTTATTCCCGAGGGTTTCATATTCGCGATTATTCCACATTCGGGAATGTCGCTAAATTAAAACCCTCATGAATAAAAAGGCAACTACAGTATCCTCCCTGGACATCCATCTTTGGTAAAATGTTTAAGGCAATTACTTCATAGGTTCCCGAGATAATGCAAGCGAAAGGAAATTTTATACAGCTGTCCAATGGTCATATTTTATTTTCGATGGGTCTGAAATTTGATACCGCATATTCTTCCATGGATGCCAATCTTTGGTTAAAATTTCACGACAATGGCCCGAACAATACTTGAGATCCTAATGCATATTAAAGGAATTCCAAGATAGTTGCCTGACGGCCTTACTGTTTTTCTGACAGGTCTGAAGTTCAAAAGCGCACGTCCTCTCAAGGGTGTCAGTCTTTAGTAAAATTATCAGGGAAATCAGTCTTCAGTAAAATTATCACGATAATCACTTGAACAGGTGTCGAGATGGTGTGCATGTAATTCTGGCAGGTCTGAATATCGACAGTGTTCATTGTCTCATGTTTCAAAACTTTTGTACAATTTTAGGGAAATCACTGGAAATAATGCGTGTGCAAGGAACTTAAAGATCAATGCATGACAGCCAAACTGTATTTTTTGAAGGGTCTGAAATTCAACAGCACACTTTTTCTCATAGGTGTCAATCTTCAGTGTAAATTTCATAGCAATTCTTGAACAGTTCATGAGATAATGCTTAACGAAAGTGCATGACGGATGGACAGACAGATGGGAGGACAGATAACAAGACGACTGTACCGCGTCTGCCTTGGCGGGGTCCTTTTAACGTGTTCCACATGGGGACCCAGTCATATTTCTCATGATCTTCCATATAGTATTTTTTTTTGTATTTTTCAAGGTACAAGAAACATTTCACATTCTCTACAGAAGTCCATATCAACACATTCAATGCCAAGAAAAATATTCCCCAGTGCCAGGGCCTGCAACAGTCTCAGGGAGCTCCCGGGTGAGTCAGTATTAGGTGCGAATTTCTGATAACGAGGTTGTGAAGAGTACATCTGGTTAAGGGCCATAAAACCTTGGGGAGGTGTTCTGCATAGAAGGAAGACATAATCCCAATGTTGTCATTCGAAATGGACGGGTCTCAGACAGGTAAGGTTTTTTCTATCCCATCTGGACCAGTCCCAATAACGTATGGGTTAAATATATAATGAAGGCTAATAAATGCATTATATTTTTTACATAGTATTTTAAATGTACATATGAAAATATAAAGCAGTTTAAAACTTCTTGCATGAAGGATGAACGACCTCTTCCCATAGACCACCCGGCTGATTGGCGACGCCGAAATCATGTGCAGGCATTACGACTTTTAATATCACTTACCTTACAATATAACTGGTGTTTTGTTGTCTCTTTGTCTTAATATATTTAAAACATGTATATAGTAACTTGAATGTATGCCTATGAAATTATGAAACAGTCTGAAACGTCCTGACGGATGAACGGCTTATTCAAACATTTATCTAGCCCTGCCTGGGCTTTAGTTTTTGCATTTACTAATAAAATGCTTAAAATAAAACGTGATTCCATGTACCGATAAACTTAACTTGGTGCCAGCTCTTATCACTAAAGCACTGTAAAGTCCGTATGGTGAATCCCTGATATTTGCATATTAAGGCGTCACAAGGCTCTTTGAGGACCCGAAGATTACTCCGTATTTGCATATCAGGCTGTCACGCCTCATGTGAGTGGCATCGTTACTATGAGAACGCCAACAGCGGTCCCACGGCTCGACCCGCTTGGTAACATTCGCAATAAAATCATGTATTCAGGTAGTCCACACATGGACCTCGTGTCCTATGATATATCTCTGCTTAACGAATATTACGGTCCATGGGCCAAATGTAAGTGCAAATTGTAGACACTATCGCAACAATTTTGTACCGACAGGTCCAGTAAAATTCCTTCTGCCGAGGTGACAAGAGCGGCTGGCAGCATTTGTCTGAACCCGTGTATTAACTGTCAAATTACGACTCGCGAAGCCTGATCATTTCAGTCAGCCAGTACATTTTGACTGCGCTCGTTGCGTGGCACCTGAATATCTCGCGCTGTTTGGCTGAGCCAGAGTTTGTTAAGCCTACATTATGTTTAAACAGGCACACTTTCAAGAGTGGTGGTCCGATAAACGTAAACACTAAGCTGAGGGTTATAGTGTTTTAAAGTCTCGTCGAACTCAACATTAGCGACGGCCTGAAACTGTTAAGACAAATTAAGTGGGAATACTAGTAGCAAATTGGAAGCCCGGAATAGGCGATGACTGAATGAACAAGGTTGGTTTTGAAAAAGATTCTTGGAAAGACCACTGCTGACGTCACTGGAAAAGACCTTAGTTCAGCGAGGCGGTAATGTGCGGCGCTGACCATCCGGGAACCGGCCAAGATTACCAGTCCATGAAATCAGGTCAGATAGTGGCAAATTAGTTACATGAGTTTCCGCGAGATGGCGGTACCGATACTAAGTGCGATACAACATGAAAACGTTTGATCTCTCTATCAGAAGCAACAATTAAGTCATAATTAATTCATGGACTGGGCCAGTCTATCATTTATCTAAAGGTAATCCGTTGTTTTTACTGCACTTAAGAAATGACTTGCCGTAACAAACATTATGAAATGCAACTTGATTAGTTCCTTGTCAAACAATTAGTTAGTTATTAAGTGACCCTGCTAACAGAGAAAGCTTCCCTTTGATGTGCAGTGACCATGTCAGAGGTGCAGGTTTCTCTATCATATGTCCCTTTTATGGTATGAGGGTTTGTAAACTGTCATTCTTTTGCGGTTTCTTGGAAATGTACATAATTTTAAACTGACAATTTGACAGTACATAAATTAATGTGATAAATCCAACTAAAAAAATACAAATTCACCAAAAACCTAGCTTATACACATTGCATATGTATATAGGTGAGTCAACTGCACATCGGTTTTTAAATAAGACTGGTTATTTATTTGACATTTGAATTCATTATGATTCATTACTGTAACTCTGGTGATTATCAATATGGATATCAATGGGGATTTAATTATTTCAGTTTTGACAAAAGATACATTAGGGAAGAAACAAGATAATGCAAAAAATCAAAAGCGCATTAAAAGTAATTCATGTACATGGGTATCATGGATTGCATTAAATTGATTCTTTTACCGTGTTAGATAAACAGATATCCAGTTTCATGATTGTTCTTTTAGCTTTTACATAAGGCTTCAAATCCCCGGCTACTTAATTGTATGATCACGTCAAGTAACGATACCATAGCATCTGAAAGGGACCGGTCTACCTTGGACCCTTCTAACTGGAACCAATCCACATGGGTCTGTGTAAATGAGCCCCGTGCAACTGGCACCCATCCAACTGACATGTAATTAATTAACATGCGTGCAAACACACACCTTCGCACACACAAATATGTATATATGAGGGAGAGAGCAAGAGAGAGCGAGCGAGAGCAAGAAATAATTCACCCTCTACACATCTTTCCACATTTCAAATAATCCAGCACACTTATGAATTACAAATTAGTCTATGTCATGAGACAAGACCAATTTATAAATGAACTACTACTCATCTGCAGCTAGTTTATTGATCAATTCAAGAGAATTCTAACTGATAATTGCTGATAAATAAATGATGTGTATATACATCACTGGCTCTGGGGGAAATCATAATGAATGACATTGGCACTGAATGTGTAAACATAAAATGAATTAACATTCTCCTGGCACAGTCATAAAAAAATTTAAAAGACTTTTGTTATGTGATGTTCATTTATTATTATCACCAAACTTATCTATAACAGCTGATTTTGATAGCAATATATATATATATATATATATATATATATATATATATATATATATATATATATATTTCCTTATATATTTTTATATACATGCAAACACACACACAAACTTTGCATTTTGTTATTTTATAATCAATTTTTCAAATGAATCCATTGTCCTTTTTTCCTAGACCTTTTTAATCAACCTTCAGCCACTTGTGGACTTCTATTACAGGCTGCTGTATCATCAATTATCACCACAAACAAGACCACTGACAAAATTTATCCAGAATTCAGCGTCCTGTATTATTTAGGAGTGTCACCTCACATGTTCATTGAAATCTTTCCCCTTTTTTCAGCCTGTATAAAAATATTCAAGATTTGTAGCAACATATGGTACTTCTCAATCACCAGATGACACATTTTAGTGAGTCCACTTCATAAATATATGATTCATGTATATCTGATTCTCGCTGCCACTGGACTCATGTCAACCTTTTTCTCATCAATACACTGTTTTAGTGAAAACAAGACGATGAAAACCATGGATGTCATGTTGACGCCTGCTCTGTGGTGTCATCTCTTTGTTTTAAAGGCTTCTTGTTTTAAGATGAATTCCTCTGCTGCTTTGAGCGTCCCTGGAGTTCTGTTTCTGAAGGCCATGGCCAGTAGTAATGGCTTCTTACCAGGGATCTTCCCAGCTAGACTTCTGCTGAACACATGTGTCATGGCCTGAAACAATTTAAAATGGTAGATCTTCTAAATTGACCATGTTAGTTTATTTATACTCATAGTTTACCATCTGGATCTGGTTATGAAAGCTATTGTTAAACAAAAAAGAAGTATAAAGATAAATCTGCTTGAAAGAAAATGCCAGCAATTATCTCACAGTTGCCCTTTGTGTAAGAAGACATCTGCATCATATATCAAATTTGAGATGGAGAAGGCAATTTATGGAATCTGCTACATCATGTACAGCACCCTTCTCCACCTTCTTAAATATTACAATGACAAAGTTAACACCCAAATATCACCTTCACTAATTAAATAATCAAAATTTAAAAAAATACTAATCAAAATATATATATACAAGAAGTCTATACCAGTATATTATGGAACAGAACAATAGATTAATTTTTTCACGATTCAAAAATATATATCATTCAAAGCCAGTGTTAAAACAGGAATTGGAACAACTCCAGGGACAGAAGTGACTTGCAATGAGGCAGATGTGACAACATGTGTACTATGTCAATGTTTCTATTTAAAAACGGGCCCTTCTGTATTAATTCTTAACAAGTGAACCATGGGTCATGACACTCAGCCAACTGACAAGTTGACAATATGTCCTTTCACAGGCAACTAGTAATTAAGATAATGTAGATCGCATCATTGTTCATGCATATTAGCTTAAGTCCATCATGACCCATAAGCACATCAAATTTAATGACAATCCAACCATTCTTTCCTGAGGAATCTGGAAATTTGTATGTATTTTGCATTATTTCTGGGGTGCTCAAACATACCCTGAATTCTAAGAATATAGGTCACAGTGACCCAATTTCAGGTTTCTGGGGAGAACTTTTGAGGAACTCTCAGGATATCAAGATAAAAGATACTTGGTCCCATGGTTATGATTTGGGCCCTACATTGGTGTCAAATTTTCAATTATTCTCAGGCAAATAAAGTCATCCTAAACCCAGGTACAGACCCACATGTTATTAGAACAAACACTTGCTGGTAAATCTGATGATTTGTATAATCATATTCAGATATCTAGAAAACTAAGTTTATTGCTATGATTCCATAAAATAAACTGCGAACTGTTCCCATCATCTTATAAATCATTAGCTATACCTTAACACTTTACTCTCATAGTCTTAATGCCTGGCCAAAGCATTCTGGCAACAGTGTTTTTGTTACACCCTAATGATATGTCCTTATCACACCATGAGCTGATACAAAAGGGAGTCATATATCACAAGTGTCACTGACAATTATGGGCACACAATGAGATGTACCAGTTGGAGTGCAATGGTTATATATACAAGAAAAATAGAGATGGTCTACAAAGTAAGTTTTTATTGTGACCATCCCTGACCTAACCTTGGCCTTTTGCCCACATATCAACTGGATTCTTTTTAAAGTGATTGGTAACTACTAACTACTTAAAACTAGAGTAATCTCTTGGCAATCAATGTGTGAATAACTTTGACCTGCAACCTTTAACCTCCTGACAAGCTGACCCCTAAATCAATGTTGTTTCTTCAAGCAAAAGGACCAATACATATGTTTGAATCAAATTGAGTGATGCATAGATGAGGCATATGTGAAAGACTGAAAGTTTGGGATAAACAGTTTAGGTTGAAACATGTTCAGAAGCATTTGGAACCATTTAGTATTGTGACCTTGACCTCTGACCTTTTAAACGCAACATCAATAGGGTTCTTCCCCTATAGGTAGGTTAGCTATACATGACAGATGGAAGTTATAGGTTGAAAAATTTGCCTTAAAAAACTCCACCAAGAAGTGGGTGCTGTGAACTTGACCTTTGACATAAAAATCAACCAGTCTTTTTCCCTGTTGGTAGAGAAGCAATATGTCAGGGCTGGAAGGTCTGGAATGAAAATTTTAGCTTGAAATGTGTCCACAACCTTTTTAAAGAAGTGGATCCTGTGACCTTGACCTTTGACCTTGTGACCTCAAAATCTATAGGATCTCTTCATGATCCTAACCCTTAAGGTTACAATTGTGCCTTGCTAACGGACAGATGGCTGGCCGGATGGACTGATGGAAGGACGACGGACAAAGACCCATCACTTAAGCCCATGACTGAAAGTCACCTGAGCTAAAAAAGGAGCCAGTTTTCCTGTGAAGACTAAAATGGCTTCTTGGCCAAAGCATTATTTATCACACCTGCACCTACAAGTGAGCTGTGGGGAAGGGCCTTTTTGTAGTCATCTCTGACTAAAGTGGGGAAACCCTGACCAGAACATAAACCCCCTTTAACTAGAATACGGGTAGTCGACAAGCGACTACGTGTATCCGCCAAAATCAGAGAAGGACGGGTGAAGTAAAGCATGGATTGAGTGGCAAGGGGATATAGAGTTACATGTGTTAAATATTAGAATGGATCTCTGCCACATAAACATGATTGTAGGTGGCGCCACCTGTTATTTGAAACTATCCAAGATATATACACAAGCAAAATTTGATGTGGAAAAGTCAAACCACTGTAGATATACGAGTGATTTTATCCCACAGCAGACAAACAGATGGACGCTGTGCAAAAATGGCTGCAGGTTGCGCCACCATTTTTGTGTATGTTTTAAAGCTATCCAAGGGCTTCATTTGTGTAAAAAATTTTCCTGATTGGTTGAATGAGTCCGGAGATATAAGCATGGATGTCTACAGCATGAATGTGAATGTAGGTGGCACCACCTGTCATAAAATCAAGAAAGCTATGCGGGATGTATAAGCATGCTGAATTTCAGGGAATTTGGTCAAACCACTGCAGGGATATGAGTGATTTTAACCAAAGGCAGACAAACAGATGGACACTGCAAACATGGTTGCAGGTGGCGCTGCCTTTTGTTGTGTATGTTATAAAGCTATCCCAGGGCTACATTTGTGTAAAATTTTTTTCCGGATCGGTCAACCGGTTCCAGAGATATATGGGTTTATGTGTGGAGCGTTAACGTGAATGTAGGTGGCGCCACCTGTCATAAAATCGAGAAAGCTATCTAGGATGTATACGCATGCCGATTTTTAGGTGGATTAGTCAAACCACTGCAGAGATATGAGTGATTTTAACCCCAGGCAGATGAACAAATGGACACTGTGCAAACATGGTTGCAGGTGGCGCAAACTTTTGTTGTGTATGTTATAAAGCATTCCCAGGGCTACATTTGTGTAAAAAATTTTTCCGGATCGGTCAAACGGTTCCCGAGATATAAGGGTTTATGTGTGGAGCGTTAACGTGAATGTAGGTGGCGCCACCTGTCATAAAATCGAGAAAGCTATCTAGGATGTATACACATGCCGAATTTTATGTGAATTAGTCAAACCACTGCAGAGATATTAGTGATTTTAACCCCAGGCAGATGAACAGATGGACACTGTGCAAACATGGTTGCAGGTGGCGCCACCTTTTGTTGTGTATGTTATAAAGCTATCCCAGGGCTACATTTGTGTAAAATTTTTTTCCGGATCGGTCAATCGGTTCCCGAGATGTATGGGTTTATGTGTGGAGCGTTAACGTGAATGTAGGTGGCGCCACCTGTCATAAAATCGAGAAAGCTATCTAGGATGTATACGCATGCCGAATTTTAGGTGAATTAGTCAAACCACTGCAGAGATATGAGTGATTTTAACCCCAGGCAGATGAACAGATGGACACTGTGCAAACATGGTTGCAGGTGGCGCCACCTTTTGTTGTGTATGTTATAAAGCTATCCCAGGGCTACATTTGTGTAAAATTTTTTTCCGGATCGGTCAATCGGTTCCCGAGATATATGGGTTTATGTGTGGAAACAGACACACAAACGGACGCTGGGCAGAGACGAAAGGTCAGAGGTCAAGGTCACTTGGTTAGGCACCAGTTCACATGTGACCCGATAATTTGTGTAAGTTTCGGAAAAATCTGTCCAGTAGTCTCAGAGGAGTTCTCCGGAAACGAACGCGGCGGCGGCGGCGGCGGAACCCGGTCAAAAACATAGTATCCGCAAAACTTCGTTTTGGCGGATACAATTAGTTAACTAAAACATTCATAGGCTGTAAGCATGGTTAATTGTGCGATACAACTTTGTGTAAAAGGGAATTGATACCTATTTTGATGTTTTATTAAAATATAAATATATGCCCCATCACAAAAATCAAAACCCCTTGAAAATATAAGAAATTGCTTAAGCGTGAAAACTGAGCCCTGTAAATATAAAGCCAACCACAGTACCACAGGAGGTTGAATCACTATTAATGTACATTTTGGCTAAATTTATTACTTTTCTGGGTCATATCTTATAACTTTTACTTATCTGACATTTTCCTAGCATTTTTCACAACATATGGTCCATCTCTTTAATATTTACTCAATATTTTCAATCTTAAATTAAACGATTCAGCTTGCTGTTGTGAAATTGGCCGAAGATAGTGAATGCAAAGCGGGTTCTGCAAAGCGGTTTTGTGATTGGTGGAGTGTTGTGGCGACTGTGTCACTGCAAGTTTTTTCTCATCTCTAATTACATCCTCCATTACAGGCCTGTGACAGAAATGTGTGGCCCTAAATCTAGATATCAATTTATTTCTGTCAATATATATTTCTGGGAAATCAGCATTCCGCTCATTAGACTGGTACCCCCGCTATATTATGGCACCGCTGCTCTAGGCCAATCATAGAGACGGGCGTACAACGCCATCTTATGTACTCCCGGCAGACTGGTTCCAACTCCAGTATGTATGATATATGATAAAAATAAGCATTTCGTTTGCTCAGAAAAGTTACCAAAAGTTGGTTGTACGTTACGTGAGACATTTATGATCAGATTAATATATATTAATAATAAATCACTGCTACGCACAGTGGAATATAAAAGATTCAGTATATCCTATTATCTATACATCCATCATTCACTTTTTGTGTAACAACTCATTCTTCAATATTTGAAAACTAGAAATAACTAAAGAAAGTTAATTTATAAAAAATTTACACGGATAATCAACCAGGATTGCGTGGACGTCTATGACAACCAGTATGGGCGTGCATACTGGAGTTGGAACCAGTCTACAGGTAAGTCAGGAGTTGCAACTGGGAGTACTTAAGATGGCGTTGTACGCCTGTCTCGATGCTTGGCTGAGGGCCATAATAGAGCAGGGTACCAGTCTATCCGCTCATGGGCTGGTTGACTTGATAGATATATTTATATCACAGGCCAGAGATCAATGACCAGGAAGTATTTAACAAAGAGAACAAACTTGCATTGACACCGTCTCAGTGACATGCATATATTTCACTGATCAGCAAGAGGCAAATACTATGTAATGCTTTCAGTTTTTTTGTCATTTTTGTCAGTTATAACGCCGTATTGTTAAGTCAGGAATATTGGGTTAAATATGATTCTTGAAGCAAGCATTTATAAAATCAAAGTTAACCAGATTACAAAAGCAGTTTATTGCCAATATAATTTAGATAAGCAGTTTATCATGAGTTTATTCTAATCTTAAGCCTGCTGGTCAGGGAAATCTAATACTGACCAATAACTGTTTGGTTTACATCCGTGTACTGTAAAAAATTTTGGCGTCTGCTTAAGTTAAATTTTAACGTCACTTGGGATGAAACAATCTCGAAAATGACACCTAGAAATAAAGTTAAACTTATTACAGGTCAAGCAAAGCTGTCTTTTCTTGCTCATGCTTGATCCTCACATGAAATCAGTGGTTCTGAAGCCAGGGAAACTGGAGAAGTAATCGGGGACTCAGAGGGTTCGTTACTGGTCGACCCAGCAAAGACAGAATCCATACCAACAGCTGACTCTGACAAAACTAACGTTAGTAACAAGGTCTGTACGGAACCTGAGAGTGAGTGCAATACTACTAATAGTACTTGTGATGAAAGTATTATACCTACAACTAAAGCAAAAATTAGAAAATTTTCTTCATCATGGCTGAAATTTCACCCCTGGCTCAAATACAACTAGATATTTCTTGGCACCGCAGGTGCTATAGCATCCCCAGACAATGACACCCCCCCCCCCAGCCTCATAGAATAGGATCCCATCTTTAATTCAGATGCAGAGACTGACACTCGGCAAGCCACCATGGTTTCTTTTAAGTTTAAGGTGAAGGTCATTCTCAAAGGAGAGGTCAAGATCCAAACTGAAATATATCTCATTCCGTATCCCATGTCTATATACATGATATGAAAGAAATCTGTCCATTGGTTTTCAACTTATCATGCTCACAGTGCTGTTAAGTGGCAAAGGCGGGGTATTACAAGGTGCGAAAGCAAGAAATTGACACAAGGTGGTGCCACCTTTACATCATTTCAGCTTTATCGCCTCTGTGACCTTGAAAAATACATCAAGGTCATCCATATTCGAACTCCCTAGCCCCTGATAAGATGCATCTAAACTGTAGGTTTGGTGACTGTACCACAAATTCTTTTTGAGTTATTGTATAAATATCATTTTATAATCGCTGCTGTGACCTTGAAAAAATGCATCAAGGTCATCCATGTTTGAAATTGACCTAGCCGTTGATAAGATGCATCACACCTGTGGGGTTTGGTGACTGTACCTCAAATTCTTACAAAGTTATTGTGTTAACATCTTTTTAACAAGAAAACGACGCAAGGTGGCACTACCTGTCTTCTGCAAAAGACAAAGCTATCCAAGATCTTTGATCAATTTGATTTTTGGATCATTCCATGTGTCCTTTACTGAGATATTAATGATTTTGTGTGAATTTCACCAAATATGGGAATATTCAAGGACAAGGCCACTCTCATAGGAAAGGTCATGACCCCAATTTATATAAAAATCATCCCATAACCCATATCTATGTATATGCAAAATATAAAAGAAGTCTGTCCATTAGTTTTTGACTTATAATGCTCACAGAACTGTCAAGTGGCAATTTGGAGGGTATTAAAAGGCACGAAAACAAGTAAAGAATAATAGGTGGCGCCACCAGTTTCTGGAACATGACAACCCTATCCATGATCTTCGATCAACTTGGTTTTGGGATCAATCCATGCAAGATTTCTTGAGATATTTAAGTATTTGTGTGATTTCCCCCAAAATCGGACCTATTCAAGGTCAAGGACACTCTCCTAATAAACATCATGACCTCATTTTTAATTAGGTGTCATCCTCTCACCCATATCTATACATATACCAAGTTTGGTAAAGATCTGTGAAATATTTTTTGAGTTATTGGGCCAACAAGATTTATATGTGGTGGCGGCAGGACTGTCATGAAAACATAGTATCCCCTGAGTTTTTCAGGGGATACAATGAGGAAGAGGGGAATGTGTACTGTCAAATTTGCACAGAACAGAAGAAGTGTAATGGATTATCAAAAGATGCCAAGTGTAGAAATTTCCAGAATTCTACTTTGACATGTCATGTGTCAAATCCAGATCACCAGGCAGCTGTGTCTGCACCTAGACTCAGGAAAGACTTTGAGAAAGTTCAGAAAAAATGTTCATCAAAGCAAGATCAAGCAGCAACAATCTTTTTAAAAGATTTACAATGGCTTGTTCTTGAAAACATCCCACCTTTGAAATTTAAATCATTGGTTGAATTGTTACATGAGTTGGAAGTCCTAAACATGGACATACTGAAACACACTAACATAAACTATGATTCTTCAGCAATGGCCACTGACATTCTTGCTAGACTGGCCCAAGTACTTAAAGATGACCTGATGGAAACACTTAAAAAATCACCAGTGGTCACTGCTTTAGCTGATGAAATTACGGATGTCTCTAATCACAAAAGACTTGTGATTTATGCACAAACAGTGTCTGAGGACATGCAGCCATCAACGCACTATGTAACAAATGTAGAATGCAAGGAAGCCACTGGTGTTGGTATTGTTTCAAGTATTTTGCATGAATTTGACAAAAGGGGAGTAAAACCTGAGAAAATCCTGAGCCTTGGCTCTGATTGAGCCTCTGTGATGACAGGCAAACGGGCAGGGGCTGCAGCTATTACTAAACAACAAAGTCCCAGTTGTGTTAATGTGCATTGCATTGCCCACCGACTAGCTCTTTGTACTTCTCAGTCTCCACAAACATTCCTGACTCAAAGGAACACCAACAAATTCTCACAGACTTCTTCTATTATTTTAAAAGTAGCAGTAAGGGAGCTGCTTGAATTAAATAAATTCAGGGAGTGTTTGAAGATTCAATCTTGTCTTATAAAGAAATTCATTCAGTGTGTTGGCCATCTTATTTTATTGCACTCTCTACTATCCACAGGACACTTGTTAGTCTGCTAACGTACCATGCAGAAGCTGTCCAGATCCAATGATCTTAAAGCTCTTAAGATTGCCACTGAAAAATTTATCTCAATCACTGGTATGATGATGGATGCCATGGCTCAAGTGACCATACTTTGACAGTTTTTTTCAATCTGAAAATGTTGATGTTGCATTCGTCAAAGTGAAAACTGACCTGTGCATTTCTGATCTCAGGAAAGTTCAGAATCTGGATACCCCATATCTGCACCAAAAGAAAGAAGATCTGAAAATATCAGGCATATTCAAGGGACACCATATCACAAAATCAAACTTTAAACTCCAAAACTGACTGACAAATGTTGTTGTGGAGAACATAGAATCAAGATTTCCTTCCAACAACCTTGTGACTGCATTTGGTGTCTTGGCAATAAGGCCTATAACTCACATGTCACCTGAGCAGCTTGAAGAATTTGGCAAAGAGGAAATATAAAGACTCTGTGACCATTTCGGTGTTTCAAAGTCCACATCCTGGACAAAAGATGGAGTTCTGAAGCAAAACACTTCTGATCCACTGATCAACACTGAAGAAACAAAACAGGAATGGCACATTTTGAAGAAAATAGTGCTTGCTGAACAGTATCCTAGAGACTGTATGTGGAGATTATGGAATCTAATTGCAAAGTTTTAAAAAGACTTTCTAAACATGGTCAGGTTGGCACAACCAGCAGTGACTTCAGCAGTTCACACAGCAGGTTGTGAACGAGGGTTTTCTGTCCAAAACTGGGTTCTCAATCGTCAGCGAAACAGACTTAATGTTGATACACAAAATAAGCTTATGAGAACAAAACTTGGTCCAAAATTGAATGCATTTGACTTTATGCATGCGTTAAACATATGGAAAAGGCAAAAGGATAAGAGGATGTATGAATTGAACCAGATAATTAAGGACATTGAGCGGATGCTGCAGGGCAGCTTTTTCATGATATTTTTTTATGTCCCTCATATCTCAATTGATCTTTAAAATGTGTGTTCGGCAATGTGTACATTTAGTTGAATGGATAAATATCTGCTTAAGTACCTACAACCTCCTCCCTCAGCCTCTGCAAAGTGTTAAATGTTGTGCCAGGGGTGACAGTTAATGGCATCTCTATATGATTTCGTTTTACTGGAAACAAAATGTGTTTGCTTTAGCCCATGTAACTTGTAAGAAAAAAAATATTTAAAACTGTGTTAACTTTTTTATTGACGGACTCTCTGAAAATCATGTGAATGTATGAACAAAAACATTAACACATAAAATAAGCAAATTTATTGGTACTCATGAGTCATCAAATTTATTGGGACTCATCATCTCACCATGAGGACTCAACATATTTTCTGTTGCGAGTCCTGGGACTTGGTCAAGCTAAATTGTAGATGAAACAGTGTGGAAAAAAAATTATTTTGCTCAAAATGTCGTCCAAAATTGTCCAAAATCTACACCAATAATAGCTCATTTTATAAGTCCTTCCATTTCCCATTCCCATTTCCCACTCCCCTTCTTAAGCAATGCATATTTGACCTTACATTGATTACTTTCATTATGAATGTCTCTCTATCAACAGGTACAGTCCCTTCTCTGTTTAAAGAGGCTGTCGTGACCCCACTTTTGAAGAAGCCAGGATTAGATCCAAATGACCTTAAACATTTTAGTCCAGTTTCGAACCTTCCCTTCGTTTCTAAAATTCTTGAGAAGACTGTTTTAAAGAGGTTACAATGTCATCTTTATGAAAATAGCTTAATGAAAATCCATCAGTCCGTGTATAGAAGGCACCATAGCACAGAGACCGCCGTACTGAGTGTCATGGATGGTCTGCTGATGGCGGCAGATGAGAGACGTGTTTCTCTCCTAGCATTGCTGGACCTCAGTGCAGCGTTTGACACGCTTGGTCATTCCATTTAGCTTTAAAGACTAGAAATTACCTTTGGTATACACGGCACCGCACTTTCATGGTTTACCTCATACCTCACCAATCCTTCCCAAGCTGTTATGGATGACGGTAGAAAATAAGACCCATGTACTTTGTTGTATGGGGTTCCCAAGGGATCCGTGTTAGGACCAATATTGTTCACTTTATATTCACAACCCCTATCTTGCATAATATCTGCACATGATTTTTCTTTTCATAAGCATGCTGATGACACTGAACTGTCAAAAAGTAGTCAACCAGGTGAGTTCAGCTCTGTCCAGTTAAGCATACAAGCTTGTATTGAGGATATACTATCATGGATGACCAGCAACAAACTTAAATTGAATACTGACAAGACTGAAATTATGCCTGTCCGATCTAAACCCCATCTAAGGATGACTGACAGTAAGTCTATTAGCTTTGGGGGCTGCACTGTTCCTTTGCACTGTCCAAAATTCAGCGAAGTATCTAGGTGTTAAGACTGATCGTAATCTTTCAATGCATGATAATATTAGTAGTATATGTCATGCGGTCTTTCTTGAGCTCTGCGGTATAGCTTCAATCCAGCGTTTCCTCTCTATTAATGCATGCTGTCGGCTCATTTGCGCCACAGTAATATCTCTCCTGGATTACTGAAATTCAGTTCTTGCTGGGTTACTTGCAGAGCAAGTCTTGCAGCTACAGATGGTCCAGAATAATGCGGCACTTCTCACTCTTAAGAAGCGTAAGACCGACCACGTCACCCCTCTCCTCAAACAGCTCCATTGGCTTCCTATCAAGTACCGCATACAATACAAAATTGCTGTTTTTGTTTACCACCGTTTTGATGACTCACTTCCATCATATTTGACTGAAAAAATAATGACCTATCAGCCTTTGCGTACACTGCACTAGGCTAGCAGAAATCTTCTTAAAGTACCAAAGTGTAATATGAAAATCGGTGAATGTTCCTACCGTTTCATAGCCCAAAAAGTTTGGAATTCACTTCCAATTACACTTAGAAAATCTCCAACTCTTGTATCATTTAAAACTAATTTAAAAACATATCTCTTTCAGCTAGCTTTTGGTAATATGCATCATTTTTTTGGGGGGTCAGGCACAGGGAGTAGATTTCCATGAAATTGTATGTGGGTATGTGTGTGTGTGTGAATTGCACTGTGAGTCCAACCATCGGAGGATTGGCGCTATATAATTACTATATATTATTATTATTATTATTCTGTCTGTCCTATTTCAATTTTCGGCAAGTGCTCAACCTATGGTCATCTAGTTTTTATTGTCAAGCTACAATTAGTACAATACTCTTATGTATATCAACAGGCATCAATATGTATTTATAGAGAAGTCCAGCCCTGTCAATCAGACAGGGGTAACACAGTTCACCAAGTGATAATGACAGACACAAATGTCATGCCCTCCACCAAACACAAGCCAACAATCTCATGCAATTTTGACTCTTTGCTCTGTATTTAGGTGTAACCTCTTTTTTTAGGGTAAATTCTGTATCATTATAATACTCATCACTCACCTCATCCTTGCCCAAAAGTACTCTTGTTGAGAAAGTGGCATTTGCTGTTTCTTCTAAAGCAATATCTTTTGTTACCAAGACCTGTAAAACAAGCAGTAAGAAAAACACAAGTGACTCTTAGCTGACTAAGAAGAAATACAAAAGAAATTTTATCATCTGAATGCCAAACTTGGGAGGAAGTATCCCCATTCAACTGAAGCTACACTCAGAGGAGGATAGGAGTAACAGAGACCTAATTTAGGGTTTCTTAGGAGATTTTTCATGGTCCTCGCTGGATGTCATGTTAGAAGATTCTATGTGCATAGGCTACGATTTGTGCCCTGTTAACAGGCGACTGCATCTTTAAAGGTTTCAAAAATCTTTAAAAAAAAAAAATGCTTAAAAATTTTTTAAAAATCTAGGTGGTGCCACCAGTGTGCAAGAACTGATGAAAAACTCCATGATCAATATGCATACAAAGAATCATGGTGATCAATCGATTAGTTATTCAGATACTGGAGCTTTTGTATCAAATTTTTAATTATTCTGGGGGGGATCTTCCAGCCTCAGAGGATATAGGTAACAGAGACCTAATTTCAGGTTTCTGAAGTGAACTTTTGAGAAACTCCCAGGATGTCAAGTAAGAAGATTCTAGGTTCAATGGTTATGATTTGTGCCCTGCTTTAGTATCAAATTTTCAATTATTCTGGGGGAGGGGGGAACTTAAAAGCCCCATAGCTCAGAGAATATGGGTAACAGAGACCTTATCTCAGGTTTCCAAGAAGACTTTTAATGGATCTCCTAGGATAACCACTTAGAAGTGCCTTTCAGTCAGCTGTGCTAAATATATAAAACAAGGCCTACAGGCCTTATGTGAACCTGTGCAATCTGATATACACCGATATAATGCTTCCATGCTACATCATTACTTTTCAAGTACATTTGTAACATGTATATGAACAATGCAAGTACTAAACATTTTGAACAAGATACAATTACACAAACATCACTGCTGAAATTCTGGCAAGGGTGCACACAACACAAAAATGACTGTAGCTGGTACCAACAATCTTGTATACAACAAAGTTATCAAAGATATATACATATGCCCAATTTCAGACTAATATGTCAAACCCCTCCTCAGAAATAAGTAGGGACATACACTGTGCAAAAATTATTGTATAGAGCTGACATAATCTTGTGGTCCCTACTTGAAATAACTTTGAAATACATTTCCAAATACAAAATGCTTTTCAGCTGACTTTAAATAAAAAAGAAATCAGGAACATATGAAAAATTATTACAGATGCATACTGAATGCAAAATTATAAAACAGATATATCTCACTGATGGCAAATCCTTGAATGAAGTTGAGTATGGATACCAATTATTTATAATCCACGTACAGCCATCTTTATATAGCCACAGAGAGCTGTTTACCTGTGATTGTGAACATTGCCTGGCGTGAGGAATATCTAGAATCACTGATCTACATTTTTTGAAAGCTTTTAAAAACATTCTTGTCAATATTAACCATAGATAACCTTGAATCTAAATGTCTAGAGACATGATGTAACAGATGCTGATACACTGGTGCCAGGCTAGATGTAACTGCTTTACACAGCAAACATATATGGTAAAATGACTCAATTCAATCTTTATAACTTGGCCAAATTCATTCTTTGGAACCATTAGAGACAATTATTTTACGGATTATTCAGGGGATTATTCTTGTAAAATATTAAACAAGTTGGCCTTGGTTGCTTCAGTCGAAAAACGTTTTGCAGGTTTATAACTCATATAGGAAAATACAGCAAAACGGCCAAGTTCAGCTTCCCGAAACTCAGCCAAAAATCACTTAGCCAAAACCAATTGAAGAAACTTGAATTATCTACATCTAAGGATAATTAATGTGTGAGATTTAAGTATTTGGCCCAGTGGTTTTTAAGAAGATCTTGTAGCCACTGAGCTAAAATGAGCTGTTATGACATATGACTAAATTCAGCTTCCCATAACTTGGCCAAAAGTCACTGAACAGAGACCTGTCACCATTTGAACACTCAGAAAGCACTACCGTAAGACCATCTCTGTGTGATATTAAACAATTTGGCAATATGGATTCAGAGAGGATTTTTTTGTAGCCCTCAGTATGATACAAGCAATGATGACCAACGTACAAAAAAAGGCGGATGCAGGTGGTGCCACCAATACCTCAATTTCAGATATGACTCATTTGACCAACATTGGCATAAAATTTGGTGATGATGGCTCCAGCCGTTTCTGAGATTGTAATTTTAGTATGCTTTTTTTGACAGATGACTAAGTTCAACTTTCTGTAACTCGGCCAAAAATCACCAAACTTACATCATTTGAACAAACTTGAGAGAGATTGTTCAAGGAATCATTTCTGTGAAATACAGGACAATTTTGCTGAACAGTTCAAGGAAGAAGATTTTTAAAGGTTTTTTAGCTTTTTCCCTATAAAATCTAAGAAAATGCAATTAGCCAAAAAATAAGCAAAATCTGATAGAGTTTTTTAGATGTCTAATTTTTTGCATAAAATTTGGTGATGCTAACTCCTGCAATTTTCAAGACAGTATGGGTTAACAAACAGATGACGGACAACGGCTGACAGACGACAGACACCATATGACGCCACACCACTGCATAAGCTCACAGGTTCGCTAAAAATGTGTTAGAATTAGTAAAAAAATACAAGTGGCGCCACCAGTCTGCAGAATTTAATGTTACACTCCAGGATCAATATGCATGCAAAGAATCATGGAGATCAATGCATGAATTATTCAGATACTGGAGCTTTTATATCAAATTTTTAATTAATCTAGGGGGTACTTATGACCCATATCTCGGAGGATATGGGTAACAGAAACATAATTTCAAGTTTTCAAGGAGATGTTTTAATGTACTTTCCTGGATGTCAGGTAAACAGGTTCCAGGTCCAGTGGTTACAATTTGTTCCCTGCTAATAGACAATTCAGTCAGCTGAATATAGAGGAATATAATGTAATATGTCAGTAAATGATATATGAAATAACCTGAATGTATAGAGTAAAATAAAGTAATTTATTTTTTATTTATTTAGGAGGGGTTGAAAATAGCAATATATTTGTGCAAATATGAATGCAATGATAGCTGTAATAAGCAGTATTAGAATGATGATTGGGCTATTTGTTGAAGGATCTATGGTGTCTGGAAGTCTGCAAGATTTCAATTTGACAGATATGATGTTATGATTAACTATGCTGATGAGGGGATTTATGAATTAGTGACTGTATGACATGATATCTCTTCAGTCTTGAAAAGGTACATTATTTTTATGCCAACCACATCTACATATTACACAATATTGACATAATTTCTGGCATGTACATAGGTACCTATGGACGAATTGTTATACACAATATTAAAGTATGAATTTATCTGACTAGAATATACCCATATGGCATATCAGTACCTGCATCCACACTTTTCTTAAATTATGAGTAAGCACTAACATGGCGTGCGCGTTTGAAATGCACAGACACAAATTTGGCGAGGGGTGAGATGTTCCCCGTCCAAAATCGTCACAACGATTAACCCGCAACATGATTCACTTGTGCCAAAATTGCTGATATGGGCAATGGTGAGATGTTCCCGGTGTAAATTCGTCCCCGCGGTCAACCCACAACAACATTCATTTGTGTTGACCTAGCGGACTGCTTAGAAAAGGCCGACGCGTAGTGAATGTTTGGCAGACTATGTCAGGTTTGATTTGATTGGTTAGCGAGAGGAGATTCAGGACGACGTGGGCGCACTATGTGAGAATGGCCATGGCACAGCGCAGGTATTAAACCCATAATATTTTTATCGATTTTGAGGCCATTTCTTGACCAAACGCCTAAAAAATATAAACTCATTCTTCCCCGGACCAAGATGCACCCTCCCACGAAGTTTGACGACCGTGCGATCCCTAGCGTGCGAATGAATCCGGACAGACAGACAGACAGACAAACAAACAAACAGATTCCCGTGAATTATAGTATGATTCATCTTGTTCTTGCTTACTGAGGCTGACTTTGGGATGGGGTTCGGAGAAGGAAAAAATGTGAGGGCAACAAGGAGGTGGATGTAGAAATATTCTATTGTAATGTTTTTCATTTATATAAGAATATGAAAAGCTTAGAGGAAAGGGGCCCTCCTACTTGGTTATAGTAAAGATCTAAATATATGATTGCAAACTAATACTCTGACAAGACTGTCATGAAGAAAAACAGTAAAAGTTTTGAGATACTCTGATGCATATGAAAATTTACAGATGGACAGGCAAGTGGACAGAATGGACTAATACCTTTATTTCACTTTCAAGGGAATAATGCATTTAAGTTTATATATAAGCCTATTTTTTAGCATATCCACTTTTTCCATTAAGGAGTTTTTATCTGAATAATTTTTTTTATTAATAGGTTTTATAAATTTTTAATAAAAAAACTGAAAATATAAGTTAAAATATTAGAATTGTTGCAAAAGTTGCAATCATTATATACACAGAGTAAAAAAACTGAAACTATAAGTTAAAATATTAGATTTGTTGCAAAAGTTGCAATCATTATATATCCGGAGTGTAGCTCATATTTGGTCATATTATGCATACACATATATTTTATTATTTTTAAATCATAAATGTTCAAACTGAATTTAAAAGAAAATAATGCCAAAACATGGCATCTACAAGAATAATCCTTGAATCACTATTAAAAAGTTTTGCACATTGGAGTTTTCAGTACATGCTTAATTTTATTCATCAAAATAAAATAAAAGATTCAGTAAATTTGATAAAATAAAACATCCTTTCAAATAAAGTATACACACTGTTGGTTGAATGAGGGACAAACAATATCATTGTGCTAATTACTATCCCAGTTTTAATTTATTACTGGAATTAATAGCCAATTTCACACCTGGTGAAGTTTTCACTCTTCTGAAGTAAGGAATTACTTTTCTGATGAACATCCACACTTTCATAGCAATACACCACTTTGTGGACACAATTAAATGTACACTTTAATCATTGTAACCCTGGTGGTACAATACAAAATCTAAAATGTAGCATAGCCTAGAATAAGAATGAATCAAATACAGAAAATAACTAGAATACGGGTAGTCGATAAGCGACTACGTGTATCCACCAAAATCAGAGAAGGACGGGTGAAGTAAGGCATGGATTGAGTGGCAAGGGGAAATAGAGTTACATGTGTTACATATTAGAATTGATCTCTGCCACATAAACATGATTGTAGGTGGCGCCACCTGTTATCTGAACGAGAAACTATCCAAGATGTATACACATGCAAAATTTCATGTGGAAAAGTCAAACCACTGCAGAGATATGAGTGATTTTACCCCACAGCAGATAAACGGATGGACGTTGTGCAAAAATGGCTGCAGGTGGCGCCACCATTTTTGTGTAGGTTATAAAGCTATCCAAGGGCTACATTTGTGTAAAAATTTTTCAAACGGTTCCGGAGATATACGCATTAATGTCTGCAGCGTGAACGTGAATGTAGGTGGCGCCACCTGTCATAAAATCAAGAAAGCTATCCAGGATGTATAAGCATGCCAAATTACAGATAATTTTGTCAAACCACTGCAGAGATATTCATGATTTTAACCCAAGGCAGACAAACAGATAGACGCTGTGCAAAAATGGCTGCAGGTGGTGCCACCATTTTTGTGTATGTTATAAAGCTATCCAAGGGCTACATTTGTGTCAAATTTTTTTCCTGATTGGTTGAACGAGTCCGGAGTTATAAGCATGGATGTCTACAGCGTGAACGTGAATGTAGGTGGCGCCACCTGTCATAAAATCAAGAAAGCTATGCGGGATGTATAAGCATGCTGAATTTTAGGTGAATTAGTCGAACCACTGCAGAGATATGAGTGATTTTAACCCAAGGCAGATGAACAGATGGACACTGTGCAAACATGGTTGCAGGTGGCGCCACCTTTTTTTGTGTATGTTATAAAGCTATCCCAGGGCTACATTAGTGTAAAAAATTTTTCCTGATCGGCCAAACGGTTCCTGAGATATGTGGGTTTATGTGTGGAAACAGATGCACAAACAGACGCTGGGCAGAGAGGAAAGGTCAGAGGTCAAGGTCACTTGGTTAGGCACCAGTTCACATGTGACCCGATAATTTGTGTAAGTTTCGGAAAAATCCATCCAGTAGTCTCAGAGGAGTACTCTGGAAACGAACGCGGCGTTTTGGGGGATACAATAACATTCATCGAGTTTATGCACCATCTGGGGGGGGGGGGGGGGGGGAGTGCAGGGCAGAGGGGAAGCCTGCTGGTAGTGGTCAAGCTGAGCCAAGGCAAGCTGCCTGGGGTGGGTTACATAATGCAAGTGAAGGCTGTACTACTAGGTGGGCAAGATGATTGACATGGTGTATGAAAACGTGAATAAAAGCTATTCTTTCCAATCAATTTCTTTGAAATTTCATATTTTAAAAGATTAAATCCTTATGTATATATGCTGTGAAAATTAAATCAACAGTGCTTACAGGGAAAAAACGTGCCACTGCCAAAGTTGGACAAAATTTAAGGTATAGATTTTTTATTTACGGTAATAACTTGAAAAATTTGCATAATTCAGATCTAATTTTAAAAATTGCATTATATTTTGGCCCATAACTTCAAAATAATACCCAATACTGACCTAATTCTTGGTATGTTCATAGACAATGTATAAAAGAATGTGAATACTAAATATGATCAAAAACAGATCAGTGGTTTTGATATTAGGCAGCCTTGAAGTCTAACAATGGCTTTTTTATGGAAAACGGAGGTTTTTCCTTAATATCTCGAAGGAACGAAGTCCTAATGACCCAATTTTTGGTATGGTAGGAGATTTTGGGGACATCTAACATTATGCCAACAACCTGGGGAGCATAGAGATGTGCACTGAATGACCTGCATTCATCAAAGTGGACTGCTTGACAATGTAAGGGAATACAACAAGAGCCTCCAAAATAATTCAATAACCAGCCTAATTTTGCAGCTTTTTTTCAAATTTCAGATTTTAACAGATAAAATCCTTATGTGTACATGCTGTGAAAATTATATCCACAGTACTTACAGGAAAAAAACGTGCCGTGGCCAAAGTTGGGCAAAATTTAAGGTACCAATTTTATATTTTTGCCAATATTTAAACAAATTTAACAGATTTTGATCTAATTTTTGGTATACAACTAAATTTTGATTAATTAAAGTTGTATAACTAAAAAAAGTCCCTACCTTTGACACTTTTGGTCTTAAGTGACCAAATATCTTTCCTGATTTTTTTACAGAGTCAATTATGTTTGGGCCCATAACTTTTTTAAATTAAATAATACTGACTTAATTTCTGGCATGTACATAGGAACTATATAGAGGAATATTTATGGTAAATATGAAGAAGACCAGATGAGTGGTTTTGATATTAGGCAGTCCTGAAGTGTAAAAATAGATTTCTAATAAAAAATTTGAGGTTTTTCCTTAATATCTCAAAGGAAAAAGTCCTATTGACCCAATTTTTGACATGGTAGGAGATTTTGGGGACATCTAATTGTATGCCCAATTTCAGATTCATAGGTCAAATGGTGTTGAAACGTGCCAGTCTTACGGACAGACATCAGGACAGAGGGACGGATGGACGGACAGACAGACAGACAGACGGATGGATGACGGACAATGGACCACGACTATAGCTCAGATGACTTATAGTCAGCTGAGCTATAAATGTCCACTGTAAGTCATGTTAATTATCATGCATCCTTTTACAAAGGATTTAACTGTTATTCAATTATTACAATTATTCAATAATTACATAAAGCCAAAAGTAGCACTTGCACAAATGATATGAGAGTTTAACTATTTATTAACTCGATGTGTAGGAACGACACGAATGCCCTAGAGCATATTAGAAATATTTGTTAAAGTTTGTAAAATTTTCTATGTTCAGGTGCTGTCATACGGTCAAAAGGAGGTCAACCAGGACAAAATGCAAACACGATCTCTAAGAGGTCATTATCTGCCCACACACCAAAAATTAGGCCAATATCTGCAAGCATTTGCATTTCTCATGAAAATTTCTATTTTTCATGAAATTTTCTATGTTCAGGAGCCATCATACAGTCAAAAAAAAGTAAGTCAACCGGGACGAAACATGAACTTGATCTGTACTGGTCATTATCTGCCCACACACCAAAAATCAGGCCAATATCTGCAGGCATTGCGAAAAAAAATCCGTCCAACTGTTCGATTTCGGAATAACGAAAGGATGGAATAATGGACATGCATGGGTAAAACTATATGCCCTTTGTGGCGGGGGCATAAAAATTAATTGCAATTATTGGGCCAAATATAATTTTAATTAAAAAATATTGACAGTATCATCTAGAAATATTTTTTAAATAATATAATTGAAATAAAGGATTATTTAAATAATATTAAAAATATATTCATGAGTGCAGTCATGAATAGATTTTGAAAGTATTTGCACTCAAATATTTTCTTTTACCTGTATTAGTATTTGTATTCATTTTCATGATCCAACTATTAAAATTTTGTATTAATATTCAAATACAATTAAAAAGTATTCACTCAATGTCACATATTTATTCAGATTCAGTTAAACAAAACTGGTGAGAATCTAGGATATACAAATTTCACAGATTAAAATATTGATCGTAAGTACCTGGTTTTATGGCTTTAATTTATAAAAAAAACTGTTATATTCACTTTTGAATACTGTCACATCACTGTCAACACACTAATCATAGCAAGACACATATGAAAATTATTAACATTATAGACATCATAATGAGAACTTGTCTTTAAAGGGACATAATCAGGAGCAATATTATGCCTATTCTTTCACACTATCAGCTCAGTTTTGCTTTATACAAAAGTTTCCCAGCAAAACCATCCCAGCACACAGTTTCAGTACCTTGCACACAGCTGTTAAACACCTTGTTATTTCCCTGCATATTGGTAAATAGTCCACGTGTGTCTGTTTACCATAACAAGGCCATATGACCGAAGGTCCGAACATGAACCTCAACACGTGATGTTGAGCCAGCGGGACCATGTATTACATTTTTTTGGCTAAGTCAGTTGAGGCATCTCCTGATTGACATGTATTATGGCTCCGTGATGCCCCATGCGCTGTGTTTATGTAGACACCTGTGATCGCACCAACACTGATTTTAACACTAGTTTACAGGAGTAAGCAAACGGTTTCAAGGCAATATTTTGGCAGGTACAGATTTGTTTTAAAGGGAAGAAGCTATTTTTTGTGTTATGCTTGATAGGTGATTGGGTCCCTTTAAGATCTGAATTTGAATATTTTAATTCTTTTTTTAAATATGTATCAGAAAAAAAAGAAAAGTTATCTCAGTTATGAAACTAAAACATGTGTTAAAAATAACCTAAGGATCAAAACAAACCAATATAGTATACAAGGAGCAAACTGGAGCTGGGAATGTTTAATTTTATTAACTGAAATAAAGGAATCAGTAATATAAATTTTGATAATTTTCCCAGTGTCATGTAACATCTGATCCAGCCATGAGTCTTAATATCATTAGTCAAACATATTGACATTTTTAATGAGCACTTGTCAAGTAATATTGTAAATTTTCGACATGTTTCATTTTTTTTAAATTTTGTAATAAATATAAACCAACAAATTAATCACCTGGAAAAGACCTGGATTTTTAAATTAATTTAATATGATCAACTGCATCCTTGTCTATCATTAACTTGCTTCATATAATCCCTAATAGTAAACATCAATTTTATTTAATTATATATTTTTCATTTTTATGATTGAAATGAAAAAATACCCAATGGTGACTGCATGGTGACATTTGAAATACATTTTCGGCCATCCATGGAAGATCCATAAAACATCAGTAATTGCAAGGTAATTCCCTGTTACACGTTAACTATAAAATTCCTTTTCCATTTATTTTTCTGAAAGTTGTTATTTCAAACCAATAAATGTTAAAAAAAATTATTGTTTTTTGTTAGGTTTTTGGCCATAACAAATAGTAGAGGAGGGGGGTTGGACAGTTAGATCCAGCTAAAGCCACCCAAGAGCTGGCTGCAGTGTAGGCCTCACTTCAAGCATGCATAATTGGCCTGAAAGGTCAAAATGGGGACATATAAGAGTGGCTTCAGTATAGCCTAGGTGTGACATGGTCTCATAAAACTGTTATAAAAGCTACAGTATTTGGTCACTTCCTTTCCAATTTCAGAGTTTAGAAGCTGAAATCCTTACATGAGCATGATATGAAAATTAATTCAACAGTGCTTACGGGGAAATGTGCTATGGCCAAAGTCTGGCAAAATTTAAGGTACTGATTTTATATTTATGAGAAACTAGATGTGTCGGAACGACACGAATGCCCCCGCCTGGGGCAAATTAGAAACATTTGTTAAATTTTGTAAAATTTTTTAAGTTCAGGAAGTGTTGTATGGTCAAAAGTAGGTCAACAAGGGCAAAATGCAAACTCGATCTGTAAAGGGTCATTATCAAGCAACACACCAAAAATCAGGCCAGTATCTGCAGGCATTGTGAAAAAAAGTCCATATATGTGCATTTTTCATGAAAATTTCTGTCTTTCATGAAATTTTCTATGTTCAGGATCTGTCATATGCTGAAAAATAGGTTAACTGGGACGAAATGCGAACTCGATCTGTAAGTGGTCATTATGCGCCCACAGACCAAACATTAGGCCAGTATCTGTAAGCATTGTATTGCAAAACTAGAATATTAGCAAAAGTTGATAATCATTTATAAATTTAAATTGGAGAGGTATATACCATGTTTCATAACAATCCACCAAATGCTTCCTGAGAAATAAGCTCCTAAGTTTTTTTCTATACTAAGCTCTGTGATATTGAAAAGTAGGTCAAGATCACCCATCTTTGAACTTGACCAAGATTTTGTAAATATAATGCAATTGCACTGAAGAAATGAAGTTCCTGTGTTGAATACCTTTAGAGATATCCTGCACAAAAGGCCAAAATTAAAAAAATCCGATAAAATTTCATTAAAAAATCAGAAATTGCAGGTGGCGCCACCAAAATTGTGCAGCACATACAGACCATCAGTCCCAATGATCATAGTAAGTTTTGTGAAATTCCACACAATGGTTCCTGAGATATAAACTTCTGAGTGTTTTTCTATAATCAGCTCTAAAATGTAGAAAAATGGGTCAAGGTCACCCATCTTCGAACTTGACCGAGATTTTATCAATATACATCTTTACTGATGAAATAAAATTCCAACGGTGAATCCTTTAAGAGATATCCCGCTCACAAGGTAAAAGTTAACAGATGCGGAACGGACGGACGGACGGACAGACACCGGACAGACAGATGGACAGACGGACAGCTTGGGTGACGACAATAGCCCATCAGCCTATGAGCTGAGGGCTAAAAAAACGGCTGTACATGTGTATTTGTCATGAAAATTTCTATTTTTTCATGAATTTTTCTAAGTTTAGGAGCCGTAAAACGGTCAAAAGTAGGTCAACCGGGACGAAATGCAAACTCGATCTGTAACTGGTCATTATCTGCCCACACACCAAAAATCAGGCCAATATCTGCAGGCATTGCGAAAATAAGTCCGTACAACTGTTTGATTTCAGAATGACGGAATGACGGACATGGGTAAAACTATATGCCCCGGCCACTTTGTGGCGGGGGCATAAAAAAGTCTCTAGCTTCAGCAATTCTTATGTTAAGTGAGTAAATATATTTTCTGATTATTTAGGTGCATTATGTTTGGGCACATAACTTCAACAAATTACGCAATACTGACCGAATATTTGGTATGTGCATAGAAAATGTATGGAAGAATAAGCATATTCACTATGATCAAAATCAGATCAGTGGTTTTGATATTAGGCAGTCTTATAGTGTAACAATGGTTTTTTTTATGAAAATGGAGGTTTTTCCTTAATATCTCGAAGGAACGAAGTCCTAATGACCCAATTTTTGGTATGGTAAGAGATTTTGGGGACATCTAACTGTAGGCCGAATTTCGGATTCGTAGGTCTAACGGTTTCAAAACTTGCCAGTTTAACGGACAGACGGACGGACAGCCGATGGACAAAGGACCATGACTATAGCTCAGATGACTTATAGTCAGTTGAGCTAAAAACCTAGTGATGGGCCAATCATCGATTTTTTTTTAAAGTCAGTCGGTTTGCTGCCACTTTCTAAGCACTCGATTACCAGAGGCATTTTTCGGGACCCCACCTACCACATATCATGTATTGTTCTCGGTCTCAGACTCTAAAACCTCTTTTATTTTTACAGTTTTTAAAGGCCCATTGGGGCCTATATCTCATACATGACTTTTTAATGTGTGAATGTGTTTGTGTAGTGGCATAAATAAAGTTATATCCCTGACAAAAAAAATCCATAGCTTCAACAATTATCATGTAAAGTGAGTAAATATCCTTCAGAATTTTTTTTACCAAGTGCATTATGTTGGGGCCATAACTTCTGAAAATCTACATAATACAGAACTATATAGGGAATCATATGTAGTAAATATGAAGAAAAAAAGATCAGTGGTTTTGATATTTTGCAGTCCTGAAGTAAGATAATAGGTTTTTAATGTAAAATTGAGGATTTTTCTAAATTTCTCTCAGGAAAGAAGTGGCAGTGATCCAATTTCAGTTTTAAGGAGGTTTTGGGGACATATAACAGTATGTTAAATTTCCGATTCGTAGGTCCAATAGTTTCAAAACGTGCCAGTTTAACAAACAGACAAATGGCATGACAGACAGACAGACAGACAGACAGAAGGATCAACAGACGGCCAATGGAAGAAGGACCATAACTATTATGATAGCTTAGTTGACTTATAGTCAGCTGAGCTAAAAACTAGATTAATGAATTCATATTACTCACCAGTGTGCCCAATTTGTTAAATTGTGACACAACAATGAACAGCTTATCTTCAAACTCTGTGACTACAACATCTGTGTGAATCCCTGCTATGTTTGTTGCACTCTGAAAAAAAAATCAGATTACACACAATGATATTGGTCTCCTCTCATAATACTGAAATGAGCTTCAATTGTTTTAAAATGGTCAAGCTTCGAAAAGTTACCAAAAAATACTAAAAAGTTACCGAAAAGTAACTGAAAAGACTTTAAAAGCACCTTTTAATTAATGTAAACACTAAAATTTACCAAAAAAAAGTTGTTTCAGACTGTCAGTGAATTTAGCAAATTGTGCCTTTTTTTTTCCCTTTTTTTAGATGATGAAAAGTGACAGAAAAGCACCTTAAAGTGACAAAATGTTATGAAATAAGAACAAAAAATACCAAAAAGTACTGAAAAGTTACCTAAATCCGAAAAGTTACCAACAAGGGATCCATGGGTCAAGGCTCTTGGCTGAAGTTTGAAATTTTTGCAATTGCAATATATGCTATTGTAATGTTTTCCATTTATATAAGCATATGAGAAGCTAGGAGGAAAGGGGCCTTCCTACTTGGTTATAGTAAAGTTCTAAATATATGATTGCAAACTAATACTCTGACAAGACTGTCATGAAGAAAAACAGTAAAAGTTTTGAGGTACTGTGATGCATATGAAAAATTTACAGATAGACAGGCAAGTGGACATAATGGACTAATACCTTTATTTCACTTTCAAGGGGATAATGCATTTAAGTTTATATACAAGCCTATTTTTTAGCATATCCATTTTCCATTAATATTTTTACCTGATTAATTTTTTTATTTACAAGTTTTATAAATTTTTAATTAAAAAAACTGCTAATATAAGTTAAAATATTAGAATTCTAAGTTGCAATCATTATATATCCAGAGTGTAGCTCATATTGGGTCATATTATGCATACACATATTTTATTATTTTTAAATCACAAATGTTTAAACTGAATTTAAAAGAAAATAATGCCACAACATGGCATCCTCAAGATTATTCCTTGAATCACTATTATAAAGTTTTACACATTGGAGTTTTCAGTACATGCTTAATTTTATTCATCGAAATAAAATAAAAGATTCAGTAAATTTGATAAAACTAGATGTGTCAGAACGACACGAATGCCCCCGGCTGGGGCAAATTAGAAACATTTGTAAAATTTTGAAAATTTTTTTAAGTTCAGGAGGTGTCGTATGGTCAAAAGTAGGTCAACAAGGGCAAAATGCAAACTCGATCTGTAACGGGTCATTATCAAGCAACACACCAAAAATCATGCCAGTATATGCAGGCATTGTGAAAAAAAGTCCATACATGTGCATTTTCCATAAAAATTTCTGTCTTTCATGAAATTTTCTAAGTTTAGGAGCCGTAAAAAGGTCAAAATTAGGTCAACCGGGACAAAACACGAACTCGATCTGTAACTGGCCTATATCTGCCCACACACCAAAAATCAGGCCAATATCTGCAGGCATTGCAAAAAAAAGTCCGTACAACTGTTTGATTTCGGAATGATGGAAGGACGGAAGGACGGAATGACGGACATGGGTAAAACTATATGCCCCGGCCACTTTGTGGCGGGGGCATAATAAAAACATCTTTTCAAATAAAGTATACACACTGTTGGTTGAATGAGGGACAAACAATATCATTGTGCTAATTACTATCTCAGCTATAATTTATAACTGGAATTTCACACCTGGTGAAGTTTTTACTCTTCTGAATTAAGGAATTACTTATCTGATGAACATCCACACTTTAACAGCAATATACCACTTTGTGGACACAATTAAATGTGCACTGTAATCATTGTAACCCTGGTGGTACAATACAAAATCTAAAATCTAGCATAGCCAAGAATAAAGTAAAATACAGAAAATTATAACATTCATCTAGTTAATGCACCATCTCGGGGGGGGGGGGGGGGGGGGGGGGGGGGGGAGTGCAGGGCAGAGGCGGAAGCCTGCTTGTAGTGGCCAAGCTGAGCCAAAGCAAGCTGGCTGGGAGGGTTACATAATTCAAGTGAAGGCTGTACTACTAGGTGGACTAGATGTAAACAACACCTGACATGGTGTATGAAAACTTGAATAAAAGCTACTCTTTTCAACCAATTACTGTGAAATTTCAGATTTTAAAAGATTAAATCCTTATGTATATATGGTGTGTAAATTAAATCAACAGTGCTTACAGGTAAAAAACTAAAGTTTATTATATTATGTTTTTATGTTATTTATTCAAGGGATAAATATTTTGTATTGATATTTCCCTAATACCTGATATTACTTAGTGAAATATTTTACATAGTGAAATATAACCTATTGTTTTTTTGTGTTGAATGCTTTGCCATAATATATTTTCAGTGTGAGACTGAAATACACAAAGCACACTTTGGTATGTTTAATGTCATGTAAAACCAGCTTTTATAGTCATTTCAGTAATTTTTTGGTAACTTTTCGCTACATTGAAAAACCTAAATACCTGATATTACTTAGTGAAATATTTTACATAGTGAAATATAACCTATTGTTTTTTTTTTGTTGAATGCTTTGCCATAATATATTTTCAGTGTGAGAGATAATATGATCAAATTGCTTTTCATCCTAAGTGTTTACTCATTGACTTGCTTATGAACAGATTTTGGTTGAAATGCATTCTGATTTCACAATACATTCAACATTCAAAGGGTAGCTGCTCTTGATTTTATTTATTTTAAAGTTATGGCTACCTCTGTCACAAGGCTGTACCAGTTTATACTGTTAAATACTGCCTAGAGACTTTATTACTTAGTTTCAGGTTTGGAAAGAGATTTGGCCAGAACCTAGTGATGGGCCGATCATCGAGTTTTATCGAAAGTCAGTCGGTTTTTTGCCACTTTCAAGCGCTCGATTGCCAAAGGCAACAATCGATTACATCATAATCATGACTTTTTTCCAGAATGCCTTTATGTCAGAGGCAAGAATGTTTCATTTTTTTTACATTATTTCGCACTTCATATAATGAGTGTGTTCCCAAATAACTTCCGTATGTAACTTAGCATTACACAGTAGATACGAGAACGAAGAACTCAATATATGGTGGTTTAGTTCTTGATTGTTATAATTAATTAAAATGATACTACGAATAGAATAGCTTAGTATTAATAGAAACATAAAAAAGACAAGAATTCATATTCTTAAGGTAGAATTACTCAGACATGCGGGCTGGGTTAAATAAAGTACAGTTTCACAGATAATTGCATATTTCTTTATATTTGTCTGAACCGATTAAAAATCGATCATAGATCGGTTTGCTCAAACTGATAATTGATTGTGAAAAAGGAACCGACTCCCACCACTACCAGAACCTCTTTAAATGTTGTGTTATAAGATTCTAGGCCTAACCGTTACAATGTGTGTCCTGTCTGACTGTCTGGCTGTTCAAAATCATGTTTTAGGCCAGTCATTCACAGAATATAGGTCATCATGACCTCATTTTAGGTTTCCCAGTAAATTTGCCCAAGTCTTCCCTGGATATTACATTAGAAGATTTTAGGGCTAACGCATTCAGTTTGTGCATATCTGACTTGCAAAAATGGGAGCTCAAAATCATGTTTGTGGTCAGCAGCTCGCAGAATATAGGTCACCATGTCCTAATTTTAGGTTTCCAAAGAGATTAGCCTAGGACATCCCTGGATATCCAATTAAAAGTTTCCATGTCTAACCGTTACGTTTTGTGCCCTGTCATCGTCCATATTGCTTCATTTGGAGGTCTCAAAAACAGAGAAAACAAGCAAATTCAAGAAATTTGTGTCCTCCACTTTTGCCTTCAAGTCTGGGATAAAAGTCTGTGCTGACAAAGTAGAAATAGTTTTAACCACGTTCAAAAGATGGCAGCACCTGGCAATTTCTGCATAAGATTCAAGTATTTTATGTCCACCCCTAGCAACAACTGTTGGTGATTAGTGAAAATAAATGTGTTAATTCATCATATAAAAAATGAAACATCATATTGTATAATTATATTGTGAGACAGAACTCCGAAACAAATCCAAACCAAGTTAAGCATGAGAGCAATCACTGACCCAAATCTAAATGAAATCAGATAATATTTAGGAAAGTTTTGCACAGAAACGAAAACCTGACAGACGGACAGGCAGACAGCCAGCCAGACAGAGGGACAGACAGACAAACCCAAATCAATGACCCCTGTTTCTTCCTTAATTTTTCAAGTAACGGATGGATGGACAATGCCAAGGGTATACCATTATACTGACGGGCGTATAAAAATGCATAACAATTTTAAAAAAATACAGGTGGTGCCACGAGTATTCAGCAGGGTTGGGGTAACTGTAATTTGTAATTGTAATTACCTGTAATTAATTATAATTTTTCAATTACTTTCTTAATTCATGACAGAGCACAATACCTTATACCCCATTCCTTTGCATTGTTTATCAAACACTCTGGTAAGGATTGTAAGCTATGATTATTGAATAAATTGTACCCATGTATGTAATAAGCATGGTGACTAGTATGCCTAATAAGTTATACATGTACTGGCTTTTTTTTTGCAAATGCCTCCATTGCAATTAATGTAGATAAAGTAACAAGCTTCCATAATGTACATGTATCTGTCCAAGTACAAGTGTCACCTGGACAGAGCAGGTCTCAGCAAAATAAACTCCCTAGCACCATCTCACTTGTGATTACTTAAACATGGATAAACAGGCATGTTTGCTGGTAAGAGACAGATAAATTGTTGATTATTATTGTGACATATACATCTTATCTCACAACAATGAATCCATATGCATATTCTGAAATGCACCTAGACTTCTTTTCACCAGCTAGTTAGCATTTAATTAAGCAGATTGCAATGACACACACACACACACACACAAACACAAAATTATAATACTGAACCAGATACAGAGCAGACCAATAATGTTCATAAGCTAATGGTGTTTTCACTACCTAAAAAGTTTTTATAAAGTTATACAATTTGTATTAAACAAACAAGTTAAAAATTTCAATCTTTCCATTTTATAAAGGAAGCATAGACTCGGATAATCTGCATCTGACACTGTCAGCTGCCCAGACTTAATGTTCATAGACTTGTGCAGCCTACAATGCTATAAACTGACATAACAGTACTACAATCACTTGAATAAACTCATAAATTACTAGCACATGTATTTTCTTGTTAACTTGTACATTGTATATATATTCTTTTAAAATCATTCTTTTATTCTTAATAATTTTGTTATTTCACAGTACTTATTTTGCAGACCTCCATTCAGAATCTTTTATTATGTTAACTTATATAATTTATATTTTGAAAATTTAATGTACTTTTTTCGCAATATTATTATGCTGACTTTGACACAGGAAATTTCGATATTGACACACTAAGAACATTTCTCACATCTGAAGAATGATGAAAGAGATTACTGCAGTGAAAAAGGACATGCCTGAAAAAAAAAAAAACAGGCCATGCATGTCACTAATATTGTAAATTTTACCACCTCTTTGTCAACACACAAGATGTCCATTGCAATGGAATAAAATACGGCATCATATCCAATATAAGTTTTACACTCAAAAGTTGGGTATTCCTGTCTCCAGTTTGGTTCTGTCCAGAATGTTGATGTAAACAGTATTTTTTATTGAATATATCAATGAGGATTGGGAAACAGGGCATAACCCTATATTAATTCTTCACAAGAGGAAAACCCATGGGAAATACTAAAGGTGAGAAGGTGAGAAGTTAGCAATAAAATCTGAACTTCATTATGTATTAGGTTACACTTAAGAATATGCAAGGAATGAACTTTAAGAGCTATATTTTATGTAGTACTGATATGGTATAATAAATGCTTCAATATACTGCATGCTAACCATGAATGATCAGATAAGATATAGTACTTTATTAGTCCCTTTGCAAGGAAATTGCATTGTCTTGTAATTTATATAAAAACTGTACATTAACATATCAAATAAACCAATGAAAACATTGGTCATTTAGGTTTCAGTGTATAAATGAACAGAATTAAAGATGGTGAATTAATTATGATCCCCAGTATAATTAGGCCTTCTGTTAAAGACACAGTTTAACTTTAAGAATATAAGTAAATTGTATATATAACTCGTTTATATTGGTGTCTGTAATATTAGTTTACACTTGGGATTGTAGTATCAGATTATGGCATTGTTGACTGCGTAAGGTCTGGAATCCTCCAATCAGCATAAGTAATAGTAATAGTAACAGATACCCAAGTAATAGTAATAGAAATAGTAATAGTTGGAAAAATGTGGGAATAGTAATAGTAATATCAGAAATTGAAAGTAATAGTAATAGTTATAGAACAACTGTAATAGACCCCATGTCTTATCAATATGTTGAGCATTAAGTCAAACATTTCATTGAATCATTAAAAACTTTTTACTTTTTCTTTTATCTGTGTATAATATCATGAAGAAAATATATTTAAATAAAATGTTATTTCATACATTTCAAAAGCATTGTATGCATTGTTACGCCAGGGTAAAAAGGTGGAGCTAACTGTCTCGCAATGAAGCTTGCTTTTCTAGCAAAGCATTTGGAATGCGGGACATATGCACCTCCGACATGAATTGGAATCCAGGTTCAGCCCAATATTTCCCCTGAGCAAGATGTTTCCTCGTCTGGGTGTTACGCCCATTTTTGGGTCCCAGGGAATGGTGGTTTGAAGAAACTGGGTAATTACCCTCACCTAGCTCACCAAAAATTGTGACTCCTGGGTTAATTAATCTTGTTCTGATAACACAACGCTTTCAATAGGGGCCCAGGTGTGCACATAGACAGACTGTCTCGCTATTGAAACTTGAAATGAAGCGGTTGGAACACTGGACATGAGCACCACCGATATGGGTTGGAATGCGGGGTCAGCCCAATATTTTCCCCTCAGCAAAATGTTTCCATAACATATTATGTTACCACCTATTTTTGAGGGGCCACACATGGCCATAACACAAAGAGACAAGTGTTATCACAGACAAAGCGACACATAGTATTGTATGTTACATGCAAACTGTGTAATGCAGGCATTATGGGAAATGACTGAAAATTTCAGGCATTACATGAAATGACTAAAATTTCCAGGCATCACGTGTAATGACTGAAATTTGATGATCATTATTACACAATTTGCCTAAAGTGTTTCAGGCAAATAGTGTATCAATTAACCTAATCTCAAAAGCATGTGCCCTATTTTCAAATTATTTAGCTTAACTTATATATAGACTATAATATTAGGACTTTTGGAGCGAGTATAGGATCTGGCCTACATGGACAAGGTTATGGGTGTATACGGACGGATGTAATGGTGTTTAGGATTCATGTAATGGAGAAGTAAGACGCATGTCAGTGTCATATCATCAGGCATTTCATGGCTTATGTTGATTACTACTAATATGAGACAGTCCAGTCAGTTTAGACCAATCTTGGAAATGTAGGCCAGATTCTATACTTGGGCCGGACTTTTAACAGTCACAAGGGTTAGGAATGGAATGGTTCCAGTTTTAAGCATAACAGTTGACCTTATATTACTATATAAATGTCAATAAAGTTCATAGCGTATTCGACGTTCAACATTGGATATTTAGATTCAGAATACTCCTCCATTGCTTGAAAAACCTCTAACTTTCCATGCACACTAAACGGGGATATGCTATGATCTTAATTGACGTACTCTATATATAGGTATTTCATAATCAAAATGCACATGAAAATGTTTCATACCTATGAAAGTGTTTCCTATCATTCATCCAATTCTCATATTGCCTTGTATTCAGTATTCATAACTAGCGCTGATCAGCATGCTTTTCAGCATAAAGCCGCGTGTCCACTTGTATGAATGTGGTGCTTGTGTGGTGCGGATACGTATGCGGATATTTTGTGCGTGTGTCCATTAGAAACGTTTTTCAGAACGTTTTTAGGTCTTTCACTCTCTTTCACCTCTACAAATTGGCACTTTTTGCTTGCGTTTCCGTACCAGCGGCTACATCAGTACATGGTCCAGTTTTCAAAAAAGGTATCCGTTTCCGCACACCGCACGCACCTCGCCACATGCGTGGACACACTCGATCCTTCTTTATTCCATATGCACGCTTTAAAACACGTCCGCATCCGCATCCATACCGCATAATTAGGGCTGTGTGTAAAATTCGGAAGTCGAAAGTCGGAAGCCAAGGATTTTTCATAAATAAAGTGCTAAAACATGCACAAATTACCTCTATGTCAACACCATTTTAATCTTTATCGATAGAATAAAGTCTATTCTATCATTCCATGAAGAATCATAGTTATCCATTCCCTAATCTGAAAGTTATAGACGATTTTTGTGCTCGGAAGCCACCTCGGAAGCCATTCGGAAGTGCCGGGATGTGGTCCAAATGTGTAAAACTCGGAAGTCAAGGAGATGCACTGGTCAACCTATGGTCAGTTTAGAGCCACATGGCAAATGCACTTTCAAAGTATGCATATATATTTTAATTGCTTATGATTGTGCTTGTAATAGGTATATCATATCATACATGGTACATACTAAAATATGATATAAGAAACCTGAATTCGGCTTTTAAAATACATTTATAAATTAAGATATAATTAATATTAAAACAGTTTTAACATATTTTCCATAGGTTGAGCAAATATTTAATATATTTAATGTTATCATAAATATTGGAAAATCAATATATCCTAATAGGACATTGTTGGAACACCAACAAACATATATGTACCACATAAAACGTAAATTAAATGTGTTTTATAATGTTATAATTCTACGATCTTTTTTTTTGACAAAAAATACTGAGATATATCGTAGAAAAGGGATACGACAGTCCCGGTAACATATAACATACTTATACATGTGTGATTATAAAATCGTATATGTTTTTATGTTTAAGCATAAATTTGGTTATTTAACAGAAATAAAAAAAGTTCAACTCTTTTTTTCATACTTATTCAACCATGATATTTATTTTCTATATATATAACACTCTTGATATTGTTACAACAATATTATTGTAATTTAACTTCATATAATTGGGTATTTAAGAAAATTTTTTAATATTTTTCAATTCATTTCACTCACAAACGTTATGTGCGTGATAAGGGCATCTAAAAACAGATTGTGATCCTAGCTTCAATTAAGGAACTGTAGAGACCATTACAACGATCTCAATAAAGAAAGTACGATTTTGCTTTAGAAGGAGATCATTGAATGTCAAATCTTAGATAATTAATCTTATATATATAGGATGTTTTATAGACACATAAGACATTGGAGGCTTCAAGTAAAAGTCTGTATGTCTAGAGGTTACCTGGTGTCTTAAAGAAGTTATGTAGACCAGATATAGGCATTTTAATGAACTGGTTGCTCAGATAAGATTCATACCTTGAAATTCTATGCATAAAATTGTTGACATCATGCAATAATGAAACGAATCCTTTCCTATCATTTTTCGACAAATACTCATCAAATCAATTAGTGTGGAAAATCTGGTTAGATATTTACCGCCAAGATATAAATTTCAATTATAAATATAAATTATTTACATTCTACTTTGATTAAAATTTCTTTTCATGCACATGAATATTATCTCTATACTCACAATCTTTATTTGATATTCATATATTTACCCTTTTCGTAATTTAGTTTATCACCAAAAAAAAACAAGTGACCCATGGGTCATGACGCTCAGCTGCTAAGCATGACCTGCGACATCATGGGCTGAGATTCACAACTTCCAGTCAAATTCTGAAGAACCAATTTGCCAATTTGTTGAAATTTTCTACGACAACAGAAATATATATCACCTATGTCTGGTTAAAACACAGTGAATTGATGGTCTGAGGAAAATATATGATTGTTTAGGTATCCAGAACTATTCCCACAGCTTACTTGATACCTGTCAGTCTCAAAAGGAACACCACAATGGGCAAATATAAGATGAAAATATATAGCAAAAAATCAAGGAAATCCATGCAAGAATTATTGAGAAACAGGTGCTTCTGTATGAATTTTTATTCAATACAAGCCAACTGTACTGCACTTTCATATATGATGATAATATTTATTAAGAAATATTTGACCCAATCCTTTGCAAGATTACATTAATATACGTCCAACTGCCTTCACTTTAACAGTTCTTGAGATAATATGATCAAAAGGAATTTAAAGATGGTTGCCTGGTGGCCATTTTGGACTTCTGACAGGTCTGAAATCAGACAACAACCATTCTCTAAATCGGACCAAAAATTGAAGGAAAATTACTGAAACTGCACTGAAAATAGGATTTCTAGGATGGCTAAGTGGCAGACATAATGGATTTCTGACAAGTCTGACATTTGATATCACACATCCTCCAATAAGAGACCAAACTTGGGGCAAATTCTCCAAATGATGTTACAGTAATGAATGTCCAAAACAATTCAAAAGGCATGTTCAGGCGCTCATATCAGATTTATAGATATGCAAATGTAAAAGTATAGGTCCAATATTTTTTATTATCACTCTGCTTTTCAATGGGGTCAGCAGGGTTGGTAAACTGCAAAACCTGAAAGAAAAGAAATGCAGAAAGCATGACTAAGAGTCTTGTAATAAAATAAAGCCATCCTAAATCAAGTAAACATCCACATATTATGAGAACAAACACTTGCTTTTATATGTGGTGATTTATATAAAAATATTCAGATATCTAGGAAACTAAGTTTATTGCTATGAGTCCATAAAATAAACTGCAAAATGTTCCCATCATCTTAAAAATCAGTAGCTTAACCTTAAAACTATACTCTCATAGTGTTAATTCCTGGCTGAAGTATTCCAACAACAGTGTTTTGTTATGCAGTAACACGGTACTTATCACTCAGCCTTATCACTTAATAGCCTGATACAAAAGGGAGTCATATGTCACCAGTGTCACTCACAATTACAGCCACACAGTGAGATGTACCAGCTGGAGTGCAAGCTTATATATACAAGAAAAATACAGATGGTCTACAAAATAAGTTGACCTGATCTATGACCTTGGCCTTTTGCCCACATATCAACTGGATTCTTTCTAAATGATGGGTAACTACAAACCAATTACATCTGGCCGGGTGTAATTACTTGGCAACAAATGAGTGAATAACTTAGACCTGCAACCTTTAACCTCCTGACCAGCTGACCTCAAAATCAATTAGTTACTTCTTCATGCAAAAAGACCCATAAATATGAAGTTTGAATCACACTGAGTGATGCATAGATGTGGCATATGTGAAAGACTGAAGGTTTGGGTTAAACAGTTTCACTTGAAATATGTTCACAAGCATTTAGAACAATATTGTGACCTTGACCTTTGACCTTTTGAACTCAACATCAATAGGATTCTTCCCCTATTGGTAGGTAAGCCATATATGACAGATGGAAAGTATAGATTGAAAAGTTTGCCTGAAAATGACTCCACGCAAGAAGAGGGTGCTGTGAACTTGACCTTTGACCTCAAAATCAACAGGTCTTTTCCCCTGTTGGCAGAGAAGCGATATCAGTGCTGAAAGGTTAGGAATGAAAGGTCTAGCTTGAAATGTGTCCACAACCTTTTCAAAGAAGTGGATCCTGTGACCCTGACCTTTGACCTTGTGACCTCAACATCTATAGGATTCTTCTCCCACTTAGTAGGTGAGCTATATTTGAAAGATCAAAGAGTTGGGATGAAAGGTTTGGCTTAAAATGCATCCACCGGCTTTTCAAAGAAGTTGGTTCTGTGACCTTGACCTTTGACCTTGTGACCTCAAATAATTATGGTTCTTCCCCTGTTGGTAGGTGAGCTGTATGTGAAAGGTTTGGGATGAAAATTTTGGCTAAAAGAATTATTTCTGGGGGGTGCAAACACACCCCATAACTTCGAGAATATAGGTCGCAGTGACCTAACTTCAGGTTTGCAAGGAGATCTTTTTAGAACCTCTAAGATTGCATAGGGTTTAGGCCCTAGCCCCTACGGTTACGATTTGTGCCCCGCTAACGGACGGACGGCCGGCCGAATGGCCGGCCAGACGGCATGACGGAAGGACGATGGACAAAGACCCATCGCTATAGCCAAGCATGACTGAAAGTCAGCTGAGCTAAAAAACAAGTTAACAGGAAGCTTGTTCTTAGGCCTGCATGATAATCACTGAACTATACTCGGAATTCTATAAAGTAGTACCGTGCGTTTTCGGACCTCCCTCCCTTAGGACCTCATAGTTGCTTGTATATCAGGTTATGTTAAAATACTAATTATCTAATATCTATTAGAGACTGCTTAAAAATAAAAGCCGTTTTTACTCTAATACAGTTTATTATAAAACTTACTGAATAATTTTTGCCATGCTAAATGTTTTGATGATTTTTTGTTGTTGTTGATTTATTTTCTGTTGACGCATTTTACAATATGTATAGATAAAGTTAATGTTTGTGCTGTCTGCTTTTGATAAATGTTAGAACATTAATTTTTAGAACATTGTAAATATGAGCATGAAAATATCGAGGAAATATCAAATCGTTCTGCAAATTAGAAACAAATTCATTTTATATGAACTTTAAATGTTACAATCGGCATCATATTCATTTACACATATATTATGTACATGTATTGTGTCAAGGTTTTGTTTATGTTTGTGTTATCTTTTTAAATTTGTCCAATACTTCTGATGAAAAAATTATCAAACAATTATATGTGAAATATTATGTATGTTATGCTGTCTATTTTGGCAACATTTTAAAACTTGAATTGAAAAGGGTTTCATTTTACAGCATGTACATATCAGGGAAAATATCACATTTTGATCTAATAAAAAATGTAAATCAATATGTGCATTCTGATCATGAAACATAAAATATATTTTGGAATCAAATATAGTACATAATAGCTTTTGAAAGTCAAAGAGATTCATAATCCTGATGAAATTGTGGAACATGAAAAGGTTGGTCAATTTATACACGAAACATAAAACATTTTATCGAAACAACCTTTAATCTTTTATAAACATTTCCAGGACATTGCTGCGTTAATTTCTGTCCAACTTTTTATTTATCATCTGAAATTGATGAATTATTACTAAATTGTTTTACAAAATATGACCACAAAATATTATTTTAAGAAAACAGTATCATGAATGTTACACAACAGATTGAATTATGAAAATATGTCATCTAGAAGATTTTAAAATGCTTGACACGCATGCTGACAATTTGATGACTTCGGAGTTTTACACATTTGGACTACTAACTGGCGCCTCCGAGTGACTTCCGAGCACAAGATTGTCTAAAACTTTCAGATAATAGAATGGACAACTATAATTTTTCACAGAATGATAGAACAGACCTTATTCTATCGATAAAAACCAAAATAAAATTGATGTAATGGCATTTTGTATATGCTTTATCGCTTCATTTCTACAAAATCCTTGTCTTCCGACTTCCGAGTTTTACACACAGCCCATAATTGGACATGCAGCTTAATTGTCCCTGCTGCACTACCCAGCGCGCTGATCAGCAAAATAAACAGTCCTCCCCTCGGTCGGACAGACAATCCCCCTTTCCATGGAAGCTGGGGACAGGGTGCCGGCAGTTTAGTCCACAGGCTAAACAGCCGGCAGAAGAAATTGACCTTGCCAGCAGTCTACCCCAACTGGCTAACTTGCTGGCAAATTAATGTATGCTCTATTAAGACTATTTCAGTGTAATAGTAATACTCTGTACTTTCCATTATTATTGTCAAAAAGATAATGGAAAGTACAGAGTATCACACTAAAATAGAGCATACAATGTTACATTCATTTGCCAACAGTTCAGCCAGTGGGCCATAGGGGAAGGGCAAGGTCAGTATTCCCTGCCGGCTGTTTAGCCTGTGGACTATAGTCCGTTTCACCAACTGTGAAACACTGTTTTTTCGCGATCATTTTTAAAAGAATTGAGAACGAACAAAGATTTTTGGTACAGAGATAATTGAGAACGCGATTCAAAATTCCCTTACAGTAAAAATGCCACATACCCGAGATGAACAGCCTGTAATGAACAAAAATCAAAATCCAGGAGAATCTCGCGGGCTGTTTACGACATTTTGTGCATGGTCAACTGACAAGATTCTGCCTCGCACGCGCGTGACTTCATAAGCGGTGTTCCATTTTGCAGGAGATAGAATCCCGCTGTTTGGTGGTCAAACAATAATAGCAGCTAGCACATTACTATCATTAATAAATGTATGGAGCCCCTGTCATATCATATGATTGTACATGAACGATGAATGGCACCCCTGCTCTCACCCTTCGATACGCTGTTTAAGAGTTATAGGAGATTCTTTTAAGTTACATCAACAATAACTGCAATATCTCGGCTTAAAAGGTATTGGTATCCATGCATTACAAAAGAACCATGTATCACCTGAATGTGCTTATAACAGTGACACCATTCAAGTGTTATTTCCACCACCACCACCCATAATTTATATATCGATGCAAAATTACTATTCTTATGAAATTATCAGTGATTACAAGCAGTGTTTATAACATTCACAATATAATTAGTTAAAACGGTAAAACTTGGGTACACATGTGTGCCCTATAAATTTTCTCCAGGCACGTCCCAACGCACCATCACCTTTTACAATGTATCACTGGCGGCTCTCTCAGCAGAGGTCACACAGTCCATTCAATCCAATGTCAATTTCAAGCTCCGCAGGGGTTAAAATTGTTAATTTAAGTGAATTCTTGTTTTCTTTAATCATAAATAGACAATTCCTCAGTGACAATATTTGATAGCCTTGTGTTGGTTTGTTTTGTACGATTTCCATGGAAAAGGAAATTCTGGTGTTGCTAAAGGCCTGCTCTGAATTTATTGGTGATATCACAAACATATTCATTATCACTTCCTTTTTCAAATATGACGTTTTATTTATGCCTTAATTTAGACATAATCTACGGGCCAGAATAAACAATATAATTAATGTCTTGCGTGATTCCTACCTTGAAATGGGATCGTCTGTATCGCACTGCAAGTACGCCCGGAACGGTCAGAAGTTAGGAGAATATTCCCACCAGTTCATTATAAGTGGGGGATACCAAGAAGCGAGTATACGGGCAAGGCTACTGAAAATGACCCCAGGCCCTTATAAATTGTCCTCAACCTTTAATTCTAACAGTATTCAATTCAGCTGGAAAAATCCTACACGATGATATGTAATTTTTGTATGTGAAAAAATTATTTGTTCATCTGCTAAGCAAAGAATTATAAGGAAAAGAGTGATTTTACCTATTACTGGATGTCCCAATTTGAGGGTATAATGTTTCCATGTGATACACAGGTACATATTAAATTTTACTGATCATTTATTTCTAGATATAATAATTAAGGTATACTTATCAGAGTATTATACGGAATCAGTAATTTAGTAAAATTTACACACCTTGCCGTCGGCATATTATATGAAACAATGTCCGAAATAAACATTTTTTACGATATCCAATGTTTTCTTGTGAATTTTGAAATTCTGAAACAAAACACGGTTTCAGCTGGCTAAATTAGTGTGCAAAATAAAATTTTATACAAAAACCAAATCTGGAGTGGCTTAACATTGAGCCTTTACTACAGATTGGCTTTTGCATATATTTTATGATACTGTTTTTTGACCTGGGTAGACATGAGAGTTTAAGTCTTAAATATATGTCATGTGTTGTATGGATCCACTTCCACTCTGATCACTGGCTGGGGCCATTTTAAGTGGCCTGGCCCATATATATATACAGGTTTCACGGAGTCATGAATACGTAGATTCGCAAAGAAATTTTCGCAATCTTTTGTGTAAAGGTGACAAGTAAAGTTGCATTTTTTTTTACAAATTTGAACAGATTCACACTGGCTGTGAAAAAAAAAAAAACTTGATACATCCGCCTCATATCTATATATGTATGCAGTTGAACTATGAAACTATGAAGTGGTTAAAATAAAGCCTGGCATCCTCATTCTGTATAAACGAACGAAACGTGTTTCATCATATCCTGTTCATCAAGCTTTACTGGGAGGAAAATTAGTAACATTTCCATAAAACAATGGGTGAAGATGCGTCAACCCTATTTTATACATGGTCACAATGACAGGAAAAGTATTGGCGATGTATAAACGAATGATCGAACCTCATAGGACGTTTCAGCTTCGCTAGAACAGTCCAATATTTGAAAAGGGGTTTGACACATTGATATATTATAAATGTACCTGTTCTTTTGAATTTTGTTGATAAACAAATGGAGTATTTATGATAAAATCACAATTCATTTCGTGAATTCAATACCATGACTATTAAACGGACTGTAGCTTTTCATTTTCTTAATTTGCAATCCTTGCTTTGTTACCCACAGTTTGTGCTGCCATGGAGCCACGATGCCTACATCGCCTCCCATGACAGGGTACTGCCCGAGTGTATTACAAGTTGACAAAATATATTAGCTCCTCCAAGAACAGGATTCCCGGAAGTGCAAAACACTGGTTTTAAGAGGATTTACCTCAGGCTCTGGTAACAATGATGAATAATGTTCTTCAGACACATATGATGCGTGGATAAAAATAAGCAATATAAATTGCGTCAGTTACGGATAATTATGCCTTTTATGTCGGGTGTATATAATGACAAGTTGGACCACAGGCTACATGAATGAAACTGCCTGCCTGGCCATGTCCAGGGCTCTGTGTACTATGTTAAAAGACGGGCAGTGTACAGTATATATACTTATATATCTTATAAGATATCAGAGCCTAGCTGGGTCTACTGAACACGGTGACTGACACCTGCTGACCTCTTCATAACGTTTGTTCAGGAAATTCCACGCGACGACCGTGACGTCACGGTTACGTCATTCCATTATGACGGCAAAGATTTCACATACAAGTTAGCTAAGCACTTCTTACATAAAGTAAACAACACCTCAGCGTCGTGATGTAAGTTGTTTTTAATACATTATCACTGACTTCATATAAAATTAGGTCGTTTTCTAGGCATTCACCGTATCGCTAAGAACACAGATTATATATCAAGGTAGAAAAGAAAACGTGAAAAAACAGTATTTCAGGGTTGCTGGAACGGACTATAAACTGCCGGCACCCTGCCGGCTGTTTAGCCACTTCCTAATCTGTTAATGATGGGGGGTGCAGCAAACTCGAAATTGGCCCAGGACTAATAAACATGTAGTGTTTTAAGTAGGCACATATACCTGCGAGGTCTTCATTGGCGACTCTGCTGACATGTTGTCGCCCTGGACCCTGTGTTGGGTTATGAATTGTCACAAGCGTTCGGCGGTCCCGGGTTGGGATGCAGTTTGCTTTATTTTGGTACGGTCTAAAACACAGATGTCGGAAGCCCGATGTCAAATGCCAATCTCGGATGCCATGATACATACCAGAAAACAGTGGAATTTATAAAACATATATATATTTTTTAACAATGCAGATGACGTATGAGTTTGTATACACATATTTGCAAGTGCACCAAATTTGATATTATACGAGTCCCTTTTATATACAATCATATTATATTATATAATATTATTGAATCTCCGAAAAATCTTTGAGCAATTTAATATATATATATATATATATATATATATATATATATATATATATATATATAAATCAATATAAGTTCGTTACCTTGCGTCAACAAAGGGCTCGATCCGTAAAACAGAGAGCATAGATAATGTAATATATATCAAACAGTCCGGGAGTTTAGCTCATGTTCGATTTATGACACACTACGGTCCGTTTCGCCCAGGTGTGTATATATATATATATATATATATATATATATATATATATATATATGTGACAGGCTAGTATACACACAGACACACACGTGCAAACACACACAGCTTCAGAATATTTGTTTACAGTAGCCTCATATGGCTGGTCTCCTGTGTCTGGGCTTAGCTTTCTAGGTGACCTTAGTAGCCTTTCATCAGTCACCCCTCAGCTGACAGTCCAAAGATTTATTACAGGGTGTCCACCCGGTATTGTTTAGGGTAGCAGTAGGCCTGTGCTGTGTGTCTGTGCAGTACTGTGGACCAGGCCAGCGCCTGTCACAAGCTGTAAGCAATCCCATGGTATGTCCTACCCCAGTAGGGTCAGGGTAAATGGACTGACTACTCAGCACTGTGGCCATTTTGCCGACACGTCATTGCTGCGGAAGCATAGAAACATTTGTGCCAACTGAGGTCTAAGTGGACATTTGATTGTCATGTGTGCAAGTCAATACTGATGAGCGTGTGACCAGGTCTTAATTGGTCAAAGTACTGAGAGAAAGAACCCGTTCTTACGGGTTCTTTCTCCTATGCATAATGTACGATGCATATTTCGAATAAAGGGGTGTCTCGTCTTGCCGTCTGACTCTTCTGACTGTTTGAGTCCCGCTACAGAATTTGGTGGCAGCGGTGGGATAGAGTCAAGACGTTTGTTGATGTCAGATGGAGATGAGACGTTCGCTTATGTGGGACGGTGTCAGGACAATGGTGGTCTTTGCCTAGACGAATTCGTATCAGGAGTGTGCAAGGTCTACACTAAGGAGAAAGGGACGGAACTGAAGTAGATGCAAAGGGGCAGAGAGAGAGAAAGAGCAAACTATGGACGGTACCCTTTAAGAGTATAACGATCACAGTTTTAAGCCTGTGGAAGATTTTGTTTTTTCTATGTCTAATTAAGAAAGTAATATGTAAAACCATTTATCTAGAAGTCAGAACTTTGAATTTGAATGTATCATATGAAGGTCATTATTAATCGCTTATGTTGCTTATATGCATGCTAATTTGGATGTACTCTTGCAGAAAAGGTCACTTATGTTGTTTATGTGAATGCTAATTTGAATTATTGTATTATTAATATTAATTTGTATTATTGTGGAAAAGGTTATTGGTATACCCTTTTAAAGTAACTGTATAGGTAGTTACTATAGCAACTTTTTGTATTGTGATATTGTGTAACATGGATGCTTTGGCTGAAAAGGTACAAGCTTTGGAAGCAGAGCTGCACAAAACTAGGCTTAGGGTACAAGCTGCAGAGGCCAAACACAATGTCAAAACAGAGGTCGTGGCCAGGGTTGTGCAAAACCACCAAAAGCTCCGAAGATACGATGGGGACTCTCGTGAGTTGGAAAGCTGGATTGCTGATGCTCAGCGACACGTACAGTTCCAGCAGTATGACCATAAGGAGGCGGTGGACTTCTTGATGGCCCACCTTACAGATATAGCGAGGGAAGAGGCGGAACTCGTGCCAGAGGAGGAAAGAAAGACCCCTGAACAGGTATTTGGCTTGTTGCGCAATACATGTGGAGAAAGGCTCTCAGCCTCCCAGTTGTTAGATTTATTCTACAACCGTAAGCAAGGTGAGAGAGAAAGTTTGCGCAGCTTCTCTTATGCCCTGGTCGATCTAATTGACAGAGCGCTCCGCCAAGATAGCGATTGTGTTGCCAGCAGGGAAAAAACACTTAGGGATCGGTTTGTCGATAAGGTAAAAGATTCATCTCTAAGGAGACATTTGAGGGGATATATTCGCACTAATCCCGATGTGAGTTTTCTTGATTTACGGGAGGAAGCACTGCTCTGGGCTGAAGAGGGAAGTAGCTTCAATGCAACAAAAAAGGTTCAACAGAACATCCAAAGTGTTGACTGGCAGGCGACAGATGATTCGGAAAAACAATCAGATTTGAGGATATCCAAATTGGAAAAGTGTATGGAAGATCTCTTGAAGGCACAAGAGAAAACTTTTGAGCACCTCATGGACCAACAAAAAGTACTTTCCAGCCTTTACAGCGATGGAAAGAAGCAAACTGACAAGCGCAGCAGTGTTTCAAATTTGGATAAGGTGCCCATAACTTGTTACTATTGCAAGAAGCAGGGACACATAAAGAGAAACTGCTTCAAATTGAAAAGGGACGTGGAGAGAGGACCTGATACCCGCTTCGCACAACCAGAACAAAACCTAGTCAGATATGTTCCTTTGCCAGGAACTGGATTCCACCAGCAGTATTATGCAACCCCTCCTGGGCCGTATCAGTTACAACCTGGAATAGCTGGCACGGAATACATGCAGCCCCAATTGAGACAAGATGCCCCAAACTCCCAACCCACCCAGCAGTGAGCCAGGCTAGGGTGGGGAACCGAGATGTGAAACCTGGCGGCTCCCAGACTCAAAGTAATTTATCAATAGCGGATCTAATAACTAGGACTGTTGGGAGAAAACCAACAATAAGCGTAAAATTTAATGGCATCAATGCGGACAGTTTATTTGACACTGGATCCATGGTCACTACAATGAATGAAGAGTTTTTCAGGAAACACCTGCAGCATTCAGGTGAGGTCATATTCGAAGCAAGGAAATGGTTTACCCTGACAGCTGCCAATGGTCTTGAAATACCATATCTCGGTGTGGCAATACTTGATGTAGAAGTGTGTGGATGTAAGATCACACAAATGGGTGTTATGATCACCAAGAACACTCATGAAGTGTCCTCTAATCCTCAGAAGATACCCATCATATTGGGCATGAATGTATTATCTAGGGTTCCACAGTTTGCAGACTTCCTGATGGGACAGGGCCATGTGACAGTTGAAAGCCAATCTGTAGACAAGGGCTGCATTGGTTTTGCACGCGTCGCTGGTTCCGAGGCGATCTGTATTCCTGCTCAGAGCTATCGCTTCATATCGGTCACAGGTCCTCCAGGAAATGATGCTGTTATACTTGAGCCTCTTGCAGAATCATTACCAGGCAATGTAGATGTTGCACATTCTTATGGGAATTTGGCAGAGAGACCACTCAGAGTTCAAGTGATCAATTTTGGCAACAAGGATGTGTGGGTACAACCGAGAACACGCTTAGCTTCTGTACATTTGATCAGGGAAGTAATAGGTACCCAAGGGAATATCGAGCTTAACATCTGTTCTAACCAGGTAGAAGTCACATCCAGTAATACGGATATAGTTGGTGCTCGGGAAGAAGAGCTTTTAAACCAAATAAAGATCCAAGACTGAAGGATCCAAGAGACGTCAAAAGAGCAAAGGCATTATTTCTGAAGCATAAAACGGTATTCAACTTGGAAGGAGAGCCGTTGGGGTGCACCAGGACAGTAAGACACAAAATATATACAAAGGATGAATTCCCAGTATGTCAGCCTCATAGACGAATTCCACCACCATTCTGGAAGGAAGTGCAAGAACATTTGCAAGAACTGTTAAAGAAAAGCATAATTAGGGAAAGTCAATCAGACTATGCTTCGCCAATTGTGTTGGTACGGAAGAAGAGCGGCGAGATCCGGCTATGCGTAGACTACAGGCGCTTAAACCAAAAGACATACAGAGACGCGTTTCCTTTGCCAAGAATTGATGAGACATTAGAGGCTCTGCATGGATCAACTCTCTTCTCAACACTAGATCTTGCGTCAGCTTACAATCAGGTAGAAGTAGAGCCATCAGATCAAAAGAAAACAGCTTTTACAACACCTATGGGCCTTTTTGAGTACATTAGAATGCCCTTCGGATTAGCCAGTGCACCAGCAACGTTTCAGCGCTTGATGACCAGGATATTTCGTGACGATATTTTGCGGATTCTTTTGGTGTACTTAGATGACATAATAGTCTACAGCAATTCATTTGAAGAACATCTGGCCAGATTAGACAGGGTCTTCTCCCTTCTTGCGGAACACAGTCTTCAAGTAAAACCAGAAAAATGTGCATTCTTTTGCTCTGAGGTAAAGTTTCTTGGGCATGTTGTGTCTGATGATGGGATCTCTACGGATCCAGACAAAATTGTAGCAGTACGGGACTGGCAAGTACCCAAGACTGTACAGGAACTTCGCAGTTTCTTAGGGTTTGCTTCCTATTACAGAAGATTTACTCCAGGCTTTGCCCATGTGGCTGAACCCTTACACAAGCTCTGCAGTGCTGTTGGAGGACAGAAAAAATGCAAGAAGTCCATCATAGACCACTGGAATCAAGAACATCAAGATTCATTCGACAAGATCAAGGAGAAGTTAACCACAGCACCTGTTTTAGGGTATGCTGACTTTTCCCTTCCATTTATTGTGGAAACAGATGCCTCAGAGAAAGGGCTCGGCGCAGTTCTCAGTCAGGTACAAGAAGGAAAGAAGAGGGTTATAGCCTATGCAAGCAGAGGTCTTCGGGGAGCAGAAAGAAATCCGGAAGGCTATAGTTCCAAAAGGTTGGAATTTCTTGCGTTAAAGTGGGCCATCACTGAAAAATTCCGGGACTATCTTGAAGGTGGAAAGGTTGTGGTTTACACAGACAACAATCCCCTCACTTACTTTCAAACTAAAGCCAAGCTTCCAGCCATTGAACAACGATGGGCTGCAGCCCTTGCTGGGTTTGACTTGACAATACAATACCGTCCAGGCAGGGAAAACGTGAATGCTGACCAGTTATCACGCCAAGAGTTTCGTCCATGGGAGGATGAAGAAAGTCAGTGTGTCCATGGTAGCCTACTACCATCGCAGTTGCAAACCCATGTGTTAGCAGAAACAAATTTGCAGTCAGTGGATGAAGATTTCTTTGCTTCAAACATCCCATGTATTCAATCTGATGAGATGGCCAAACTTCAGCGTGACGACAAAACCATTGGACTGGTAATAAGATTTCTTGCTCAAGGTACACGACCATCTAGCACTTCAACAAAACAAGAAACAACCCAGGTTAAGTTACTTTTAAGGCAGTGGGACCGTTTAGTGGAGAAGAAAGGTGTGTACTACCGGGTGTTGCATGATCCAGTAGAGGGAGAAATTTATCAGGTTCTTTTACCAGAAGTGTTGCAAGGAGATGCACTGAGAGCAGTGCATGACAACCATGGTCATCAAGGCATTGATCGCACTGAGTCGCTGCTACGTGCCCGTTGCTACTGGCCTCAGATGGCGAAAGCAGTACGATCATATGTCGAAAGTTGCAACACATGCAGTCGAGCCAAGTTAGAACGAGTTAGAACCCCACTAGGCACGATTGGAGCTAACAGGCCTCTCGAAGTTGTTGCAATTGATTTTACGTTGCTTGATAAAGCATCTAATGGAATCGAGAATGTCCTCGTAATTACAGATGTGTTCACTAAATATGCAGTTGCTGTCGCCACTAAAGACCAGAGAGCCTCAACAGTAGCTCAAGCATTAGTGAAACATTGGTTCAGGCGATTTGGGCCACCCTTGAGGATACATTCCGACCAAGGTCGAGACTTTGAGTCAAAGTTGTTGTCGAAGTTATGTTCGCTGTATGGTATAAGGAAGTCTAGGACTACAGCATGGCACCCTCAAGGGAATGGGCAATGCGAGAGATTCAATAGAACCCTTCATGATTTGCTCCGTACCTTGGAAGAAAAGCAAAAGCGTCGATGGCCAGAGCATTTGGAAGATGTCTTATACTATTATAACACCACACCGCATGCTTCCACAGGCTTTACACCTTTCTACCTTATGCACTTGAGACAGGCACGCCTACCGGTTGACTTGTTGATTGGCGTGGACGAAACCAACAAGGAAACATGTGTTGATGACTGGGTTGCAGAGCATCAGGGCAGATTGCGGACAGCTTATGATTTAGTCAAGAAGCGATTGGAGCAAAATGCTGACAAACGCAAATTTTATCATGACAAGAAAGCCTCTGACAAGCCACTCCAGATAGGTAGCCTTGTATATGTGAGAGCTCGGAATCTAAAGGGGCGTCATAAACTCGCAAACTTTTATGGTCAAACTACCCACAAAATCATAGAAAAGAAACCAGATAAAGATGTGTACCTGGTGGAACCCGCTGATGGGTTTGGTTCACAGCGTTGGATGAACAGAACAGAACTCAAACAGTGCCCGAAACCTCGAGCCAATGAGAGTTCTTCTGTAAAGAGAAAACGTCAACCAAGGCAAATCCAGAGAGAAATTGTAAGTTCGTATTCTGAACCATCTGACATTGAGATTGTACTTAATCAAGACGAAGAGACTGACTTCTCCGTGGTTTCTAGTTCAGACGAGTCTGATGTGTCAGTACCTACACAATTACCAGAAGTACCAATCGCAGCAGTGCCACTACAACCCATGTACGTGGGGTCAAGTCCTGAAAGTCGACCGGTAGATCAAGTTCCGTTGAGACGATCACGTCGCATTACAGCAGGGCAGCATAGTAACCCTTGCAATAACCCAAGGTCCGTTCTGCAGAATGCACACTCTGTCCGAGCCATGCAGTATCCCTTCAAAGAAACAACAGTTTAAGTCTTAGTTCGCTTCCCACACACTGCACATATTGTATTTTGTTTTATTTGTTTAGTCTTGTGAAGTATTTTACTTATCTATGTGATGTGTTATTTTATGTGATGGGTTGGACATGCGAGTCCCTCAAAGTAGTGGTCATGTAAAGAGGGGGAGGATGTGACAGGCTAGTATACACACAGACACACACGTGCAAACACACACAGCTTCAGAATATTTGTTTACAGTAGCCTCATATGGCTGGTCTCCTGTGTCTGGGCTTAGCTTTCTAGGTGACCTTAGTAGCCTTTCATCAGTCACCCCTCAGCTGACAGTCCAAAGATTTATTACAGGGTGTCCACCCGGTATTGTTTAGGGTAGCAGTAGGCCTGTGCTGTGTGTCTGTGCAGTACTGTGGACCAGGCCAGCGCCTGTCACAAGCTGTAAGCAATCCCATGGTATGTCCTACCCCAGTAGGGTCAGGGTAAATGGACTGACTACTCAGCACTGTGGCCATTTTGCCGACACGTCATTGCTGCGGAAGCATAGAAACATTTGTGCCAACTGAGGTCTAAGTGGACATTTGATTGTCATGTGTGCAAGTCAATACTGATGAGCGTGTGACCAGGTCTTAATTGGTCAAAGTACTGAGAGAAAGAACCCGTTCTTACGGGTTCTTTCTCCTATGCATAATGTACGATGCATATTTCGAATAAAGGGGTGTCTCGTCTTGCCGTCTGACTCTTCTGACTGTTTGAGTCCCGCTACATATATATATATATATATATATATATATATATATATATATATATATATATATATATATATATATATGAGATTCTCTGGGATTACAACAAATATATTTTTGAATCGTATATAGTTAGATAATTTTATTGTTCCTGCTTGTCCCTTACACCCAGAAATTTGACCCATATTTAAGACAAACTTCATTGTAGCATAGACTCAATTGAAATGTAAAAAAAAGAAGCTTTTTCTATATATTTTCTTGATGATAAATTACACAGATTCACTTAAAATTTCCATTTCAATGATTAGCTTATTTCTTGAAATAAAATAAAAGAGAAACAAAAAATCGTTGTGTTGTGTATTGAGAACTTTGAATATTACCAATTAAGGTCATTAGAAAGTGTAATATTTCATTTTTTTAACTAGCCTTAAAGCAAAGAACATGATTATTTAATGTATTTGGATTATGAATAATTACTAGTTACAACAATAAATATATTAAGTTACCTACAATATTAATTTATATATATATATATATATATAATAGATATATATAGATATAGATATAGATATAAATATCGTAGATATATCATATATATATACAATGATCCTAAAGAATTTATAGACGTCAAAACTTCATTTTTTATCGTTAATATAAAGCAGAAAGTTGCTATAAAGAATCATTTTCACTTTTTCACTTCTACAAAATTAACACACGTGAAATTATTGTGATTCTTCTTTCTGCGGTGCATGGCCTTTCGATCATCCGTAATCCGACATCCAGATTTTTGTCTGTATCGGACTTAAACTTAAATGTCGGAAGTCGGATATAGGATGCTATGTCGGATTATAGAGAGCATAACCTGGTCCAGGATGCACAGGCGACAAACTTACAAGTCTCTGAGTTGATGTATACTATTCTTTATTGTAACTATAGAGCAGAGGGGGCAGCCCATGCCTAGGGGCTGGCTGTAGGTACGTGGCGCCACGTATCTGGTTCACGTGAAAACTTGCCAAGATGGATGGACATGCCAAATTTTATACCAATACCTTGAACCACTAAAGATATTTTAGACGAAATGCTTAGTATTCAATCAATTAATCAAAGATTATGATCAATAAAAATTGTTTATATTTCCCCCTTTTGTCTTCAGTTTTTGTGTTTTGAGAAACATATCGCATTTATAACTGATATTTTTTGTATTATGTTAATGACCAGTTTGTTATTTAGAATTGCTTGTTTCACTGTGATTATTGTTTTGATTATTGGGTATTGTATATGTTTGTATTTATTATATTTATGTATTTAAATGCATCTTTTTTTCAGACAGGAGAACTTGTATCATTACCTATAATGGCTACTATGTAATCCTGTTAAAATAAATATGTTTAAATTAAATTATATGAGCAATTCTGACCAAAAGCAAACGTACGGATGGACGCCAAGCGAAAACGGCTGCATGTGCCACCACCTGTCTTGAGTACGGGATGGCGGTATCAAAGATCTATGGACATGCACAATATCAGGCCAGTACGGCAGACCATTCCTTAGAAAAGGGTATTAATTTATTCTACAAAAACGGGAAGGCAGGTGGCGCAACGTGTCTGGTTTACGAGAAAACTTTCAAAGATGGATGGACATGCCAAATTTTATACCAATATACTTTCACCAACTCCTGAGATGTAATTAAGCAATTTTCACATAAAGCAAATGAATGGATGGACGCCACACGAAAGCGATTGCAGATGGCGTCACCTATCTAGTTTACGAGATGGAGGTGTCAAACAACTATCCCAGTTTCGGAAAGATCGGTCCAAAGGCCCCTGAGGAGTTCTCCGGAAACGAAAACTGCGGTGGCGGTGGCGGCGGAACCCGAGAAAAAGAAAACATAGTATCCGCAAAGCTCTGTTTTGTCGTCTAATATGAATACACACACGTTTATACATCACTTATATATGAATAAGAGCCTATATTACCAAAAAAAGGAGATTTTTATACAATTATCCAGCTAATATACTTCATGGTGCACTTGTCACACAACCATGAAACATCTATTAAATTGGTATGATTAACTTTGCCACATTCAGAATGGTAACAAATTTCACGGCAAGAACAAAACACTATTTATATGGACTTCTTATTGATAATACGAGACCGCACAGGCCGACATACCCAAGCAAAGGTCTTGGAAGAAACGAAATAAGGTAATTTCTAGAAAATAAGGTACGTTTACGTTAAACCTAACACAGGTAATACCTAAAGAAAAAAGATGTCACGTCACATCCGACCTCCCGAGTGGCATCCGACTGGGCATCCGATTTGACATTTATTAATGTATACATATATATAATTTCATATACATGTATTAATATATAAACCGTATACATTTGAATTAAGATATAAATAACCCGGTTCTAACAATTTTAGCGCCAGATGAGCAATTTCCATTACAAATATCACAATAAAACTAATAGTTTCTGGGGTATACTCCAAACCTGCATTTGCGAAAACAAACAATGCGCAGTCACTCGAAGACGGGCGTTGATTTTCTCTACCAGACCGCAATATAATGCTCCAGGACGGGGGAATGCTCTTAATAAATGATAGATAAACCTATTTCTAGACCACTTATATTATAGACTCGGTAATATATAAGTTTCTTATTAAATCGTCATATCTGTGAAAATAACCTAAATGCTGTGTTCAGATATCTTTAATGCTCCCATATTTGGAAGAATTGTGCAAAAAATGAAAGAAGCATGAAAGTTGGCTAAACTGTTCTTAGGAGCATAATGGTTAATTTCAGATATAGTGCCAAGCTGAAAATAAATTATCTTGGCCAAAATTCGAGATGGCGGCCAAGATGGCCGCCGGATTAAAAAAAAATGTCAATAACATGAGTTATAATGTCGCTAGAAAGCATTGCAAATACTCTATTTCTATGTTTTTTGGGGGCTGAGAGATTCAATTTTGAGGTTAAAAACCTCTCAAGATACTCATTATTTGTTTTTTTTTATAACAAGAGTTGAGTAATATTCCCAACAGTTCAGCGGTTAAGCTGCATATATAAAAGAATTGTGTAAAAGATGAAAGAAGAAGGAAACTTGGAATAATGGGTTTCCAAGTCATATACAATATTCATAGATATGAGGCCAAGCGGAATTCAGAATATCTTGGTCAAAATTCAAGATGTCGGACAAGATGGCCGCCGAATTATGAAATAATATATGCGGTGTTATTTGTCCTAGAATATATTGCAAGAGCACTATTTCTATGTTTTTTGGTTGGAGAATTCCTTTTTATAAGGGTTTTAATTCAGTATAATGTCTCTGTGAATGATATCTGGTTTTATTTGGTATTATAACTGTGCTAAATTGCCTTTTATCAAGCACATTGAACTGTAAAGCTTATTTGTTGAATACTGTGCTAAAATGTAACATATATGTTAATTTTAAATATTTGAACACAATGTCTGTTTCAGTGTACTGAGTGGTAAAATGCTCAACTCCACTTGTGATGAAGGTTTTATAACCGAGAGTCATTTGTAGTGGTTCTCCTTGACTTCTGATTCTAACCACCCGTACCGAACATCACCATATACGAGTCATGGAGGTGCCTTGAATTAATTATATATTAAAACTAGTTGTACAATCCATGTAAAATAAATTTTATTTGTTTATAAATATTAGACTGAATACGTGCATGGCCGGATACACATACAGGTAGAAGCTCACACCTACCAGTTTATAGATCCAATGATTCTTTCACCATGAGGTGATGGTGCAGCTTTCAGACTATTTTCTTGCATGAAGACAGAATCAGTACACATTTAGAAGCTCACAACATTATGCTGTATGCTTTCTTTATAAAGAATAGATTTAGACCTGTTGGTATCACTTTCTATGAGAATTAGGTTATCAATACGATAAAGACGGTATCTTAATTATTAAAGAAGAAGTCATAACCTATCGTTAAGACATTAGATGGAATATCTTGGTTTCTGGCGGGATTTCAACATGCCATTGAGACATCGCGAAGGGGTTCGAAGTTGATACCTACAACTCCGATGTCCAAAGCCGTAACCACTAGGTGACGTCCTACCTCTTCATATGCTGTCTTTGTACTGTGGTGATTGTGACACCACAGCATGACAGATACTTGTGCAGTTTATTTACCTGCTACTTTGGTGAGGTATGGTAAGATTATCCTTACCAATTAGCTGACATTGACTTTGCCTTTCCCGTTATTGTCTTAAAATACTTTAATGCTTAGAAAATGCACACCTTTTTCATCACTTACACGTATTTTATAAATATTATTAGAAATAAAAATATTTACTACATTTATTTGAAAAAAAATTAACACCATGTGCACATGATGCAAAGTTGTAGATCGCTCTGAGCCTTGCACATAAGAAAAACAGAACCGATAGTTAGTAAACTGGAATTGCACGCATGTAGTGTTAATAATCTATAGATACGATTTTTCGTTGGATGTGCTGATGAAAAAGACACTTTTAGCAAAATTTTAGTACGTACACAGACGGCATAGAATCTAACAGGGGTAAGCTTTTTATTTATCTCTTTATCCTGCCACGCACACATTGAGCCTGATATAATAATTATAAGCAAGATAAATTTTATTTTATATGGATTGTTTATTTTCTTATTTTATATCTTTATATGGATTGTACAATGAGTTATAATAACTATTACAAGCCCCTCTCCATGGCTCGAATTGTAACACTCGTTTATATATAGGGGTGGAGGAAATCGGAGGACACTGAGACAATAAAGGGAAATTAAAAGGATGAAATATGAAATATTGCAATCAAAACTGTTCTACAATTCAAGCATCAAAATGCATGATAAAACATACAAACCTGGTCAAGAGAATGACACTTTCATTTGAGAAAAATCACAAAGTATGCGACTGCTGTGCAGAACTAAAAAAAATGTTTGTTGTTCGGTGTGCTAGACAAAGGCAAATGTAGCATAATTTCAAAATCAACAAAACAAGAATTCATTCATACAGTCATAACACAGACTTGAAACCCTTACAAATGAATTTCGTGACCTCTAAAACATAGAAATAGTGCACTTGAAATGCATTCTAGGGCAAATATAACCGGATATATTGATATTTCATAATACGGCGGCCATCTTGGCCGCTACGTTGGATTTTGACCATGATAGGATAAATTCCGCTTGGGCCTTTATCTGAAAATATTGAGTATGGTATGGACAACTTTTATTCCAAGTTTCATGGTTCTTTAATTTTTTCGCACAATTCTTCTCTTAACAGCTGGACTATTTGTCCAATCAAAAATGACTATTGACTATACATGGATTAAAAAAATGACTGATGTAATATAAGTTATAACACAATATAACAGTGACTGATGTAATATAACACAATATAACAATGACTGAAGTAACACAACACAGTATAACAATGACTGATGTAATATAACACAATATAACAATGACTGATGTAATATAACACAATATAACAATTACTGATGTAATATAACACAGTATAACAATGACTGATGTAATATAACACAGTATGACAACTGTGACAGGTCGAGGTTTCGATAATACTTAACCAGTGTTCATGTCATGAGTTTTTTTTATGTTTTTAAAATATAACTCAACTACTACTCACATTTTGAGCAGGTTCTTAGAAAATTGCCCATTGGCTGCATATGCCGCTCTTCTCTATACACCGTGATCCAATCACAGTTTCAGGGTCCATTGGGTAATAATACCGACACCCAGCTCTGACTGGATTACATTAATTGGTGGGATAGTCCTTTGGAGTTCCTAATGACGTGGCACAGTGTGCCCCTGTAGCCAGCCTAGGGGATGGTTGTTGGCTTTGTGCCTTAATTGTGGATTGTTTCCCAGGTTTAGAAGAAAACATATTTTACAGTTAAGATGTGTGTATAAATTATCCACGAAAATTATTATGGCATATGATTTATAAAAAAAAAAAATATTACGAGTAGGAATTATTAATTAAATCTTCACTAACAGAAAAATAATGCATTGGAATTGATTTATTAAAGCAGCCAATTTTTGAATAATGCATGCAGTAACGTTGTAAGATAAATATTGCTCTGTAAAAAAATATTTATATGTTTAGAGAAAATTATATCCTAGTAATCTTTATTCCACAAGGGTGAAATATAGTATTTGGAAACGTTCATTATCTGGGGGATTGTGTACGTATGTACATGTGTTCCTGCATTTACCTGGTTTTACGCTTATTACTACATTATGTAAAATGATACGGTGATACTGACTAAATGTATGTTAAAACTCTATATAAAGAAATTTTTTTTCAGAAGCTTAATGACAAGTTCGTTGTAACCGTTGATATGTCTTTTTTGGAGTATAAAGTATTATGTTTAATTTATCTTATATTTGTAAGCCTGTTGTTTTCATGTACCATGTAATGTATATGGTTGCTTCTTAATGTCTAAAACGGAAGTAGGCCTATATAGATCAATCTTCATGTAAATGTAAAAAAAAGCAGTCGTTTTAATTGGTCCCGGGTTTCCGTGACCGGTCCACTTGCACTTGACTCTGACTCAGGACCAAAGATATATTCAATATTAGTTGGATATTAAGGCTTAGAAATTCACTTGAAATTAACAATGTTCAGTTTGAGCGGGAGAGAGAAATACAGATTTCCATTTATATTAATGTCGAGTCACCATAAAGACCTTATCACTTATAAAATGGCTCTGAAGGAAATCACAATTTTGTCACGACTTAGTCCCGGATTGGTCTTGGGTTGGTCCCGGGTTTTAGTGTGTCCCGTGACATCCGACATCTGGGTTTTAATCAGTACCTTTATTTACATCATGGCGGAAAGAGGATGGCTCCGATGGTAGGAGCAAACATTGGAAAGTTGCTGACTCCTGCATTTGTAAACCAAATGTCAGCAGTCACGTATATATCTTTATTTTATCGTAGAGACTAAGAGATAATTACAGAAAGGGTAGCATTGGACATACGAGTGGACACGCAGGACTTGGAATACCTGATCCAGTCTTGTTGTCAGCCGGCAGCCTTTGGACGTTGGTTTTGTGAGGTAGAACTTACAATTTTACAAATAATTGCCTATTAAAGGTAAGGCAGGCCTTCCTGCGACCCCCAGGTCGCACGAAGAGGGCCCCTTCCTGCGACCCCCCTCACGTGACCTGATATGCGTGAGTGCACATGCACCGGCTCGCAGGAGTCAACGCTGGCTTCGTGCGACCCCCTGTCTAGATAGCGACAGCTTGTCACCCCAAACGTCGATTTTAGATGAACTGAAGACGATGGGGTGACAGTACAAGCTATTGGGTTCGTATCAATTCTAGTATGTGCAGATGTGCACGCCATTTCTGACACTGCTTTTTCATTTTTATCTACTTCTCGAACTGTCATTTTCCTGAGTTAAGACAAAAAGTGACGTTATTCTGTTGGGGAAATAATAATTATTACATCAACGGTTGACTTACGTGTATTCGTGCAGCAGTTTTTAATTCCGAGGCTGGTTTTACTCGAAAAACTCGTCTCCACGTCTGTCAGCGGGAGAACCATAACTTCCGGTAGGGGATTTCCAAACGGCTGTGTAAAACTCGGAAGTCCGAAGTCGGAAGCAAGGACTTTTTTTAAAGCAATGATCGAAGAATAATTAATATTCTACTACATCAATGGAAAGTACCTTTTTATTTTTATTGATAGAATAGTTATAGACTATTTTTTGCTCGGTTATGGTCCAAATGTGTAAAACTCGGAAGCCAGTAAAGGCAAATGCACTGGTCATCATATCGTCAGCAAACGTGTCAAGCATTTTCAGTTTCTTCAGTATCATATATTTTTCATAAACTCAGTCTGTTTTGTAACATTCATGATGCTGTTTTTTTAGCTCAGCTGACTATAAGTCATCTGAGCTATAGTTGTGGTCCATTGTCCGTCGTCTGTCCGTCCGTCCGTAGATGTGGAACGTTTTGAAACCGTAAGACCTAGGAATCCAAAATTCAGCATTATGTTAGATGTCCCCAAGATCTCCTACCAAGCCGAAAACTGGGTCTTTGCGACTTCGTTCCATTGAGAAATTAAGGAAAAACCTCAATTTTTTATTAAAATCCTATTTTCACACTTCAGGACTACCTAATATCAAAACTACTCATCTGTTTTTCCTCATATTTACCATAAATATTCCTCTATATAGTTCCTATGTACATGCCAGAAATTAAGTCTGTAAAGTATAAATTCTTTAAATTATGGGCCCAAACATAATGGACTTTGTAAAAAATCAGGAAAAATAATAACTCATTTAACATGAACAATTTTGAAACTAGAGTCTATTTTCTCAAGTATATAACTATGTTTAATTAAGGTTCAATTGTTTACCCAAAATTAGATATGAATTTTGTAAATTTTTTAAGTTATTAGCATAAAAAAAAATCAGTACCTTAAATTTTGCCCAACTTTGACCATGGCACGTTTTTTTCCTGTTAGCACCATTGATTTAATTTTCACAGCATGTAAACATAAATATTTAGTTTGTCTAAATCTGAAATTTGAAAATAAAAGCTTGAAAATTAAGCTAGTTATTGATTTTTTTTTCTGTAGTCACTTGCTTTGATTACAGATGCAGGGTCCCACTCCAGGTCACTGGAAGTCAGCTATGCCAGGGTTTCTGATTTGTTACAGTCACTGGGGGAGATCCCCTGCTGTGACAGTTGTACAGTTATTCTCATATCACCACCCCAATCACCCCCCCCCCCCCCTCCCAGCAAACCCAACCCACCAAGTGTTATGCAGTAATTGTTATTGTTTTCACTGTATCTCCTTAATTGTAATGCTGTTTCCACTCCGATATGCAAAAACTTTCCTTGAAAAAATAATTCAAGGTGTAATCCAGAAGATGCAATGTTGTGCAATGTAGCATTTTTAAAGAAATCAATTTTCTTTTAAATGATTTTAACAAATATAAATGAACCAATCAGTATGCTTAAATTATTATAAAATATGAAGCACATTATGGATAAATAAAGACACAATTAAAAATTGTGAAATCTAAATCAAGTATTATTTTTAGATATTTATTGTTTTGCAGATTTTAAAGATATATTTTTGTGGTAAAAAATAAATAAACATTTGTATGAATGATGTGGTGTTATCTGACAAGATTGAGATTTATGATGATACAATTGAGAATTATGAATCAACTTTTATATTCAGATATATATGTTAAATTGGAAATGTATAGAAATATAAACTTAAATTAGAAAATAATTGATGTGATAAAAAATCAGGATTTAATACAAACATTTGTTCATTATATTCCTGCCTCAGCAGAATTTGAGATCAGGCTTTGTTTGCCCTGTTTTATGTTGTTAATTAGCTATATTTCAATGTATACATTTCATAAAAAAAATACATATATATTTAATAATATATATTATACAAAAAAATAGATGCAATTGAACAAATGTGTAAACTACTGAAATGTCAACAGTTAATCGAAAAACCAACTAATGATCAGGGTAATAGTACAGATCATTTGTTCACAAACTGCTCACATGCTTTAGTTTCAACATTAGGAAACACATGGTCAGATCACAAAATATTTTTTTGCAACAATTTCTTGCTCATCAATACAAACCAATCATATAAACCAACCATGGCCTTTATTACCTCTTCCTCTTACACTTTATCTCCATTAGATATTATTTTATATTTTTACCTTCAAGGTTAACGTCAGCTGAGCACAGTGACCCATAGGTCCCTTGTTTATAATATATTATATTGATATTTTATTTCATTTTTTATAACAAGATTATTTTAACTCATCAATATTTTACGCTGTTACTGCATTTTATGTTGGCGGAAACATGAAAAAAAGGTTTTGATAATATTTTATACATATGCCCCTATAAAAATCACCCTGATTATATCATAGAGACTTAAACAGAAAATTTGACAGAACCAAAAAAGTCCAGTTAATGTTTTTACAAGTTGTTTCGAACAAAATATTTTATTTTTAATGTATAAATTGAAAAACCTTTTCCTCTTCCACTGACCAAAAAATTTCATCGGGATAATGAATCTCTTAGACTCTTATCTATTATGTAATACTTTTTATGCCAAATTATATTTTACATTTCATGGTCCGGTTGCACACATTGATTTATATATATATATATATATATATATATATATATATATATATATATATATATATATATATATTATGTTAACAAAATTGTAATTTCTTATCGAGATCCTTGTAATCGTACAGTAATATGAAGTTGAAGGTAGCACATTCTGGTTAGATGCCCTTATCATGCACATATTATATACGTTTGAGAGTGAAATCAGTTGCAAACAGACTTTAATATATTAATAAATATCCATATATTTGAAGTTGAAATGTGATGTTGAAACATCAGGAGTGAAATTATTTATTATTTTCCAATTCATAAATTGGTGATTTACTCCACTGAGAGAGCATCCAAATATATACTAGTATAATGAGAGAGGAAGTATTTCCGTTATCACATTTTTCTCGATAATAACACCGACGAATCCCCCCCCCCCCAATCGCATTACCGTGTGAGTCATGCACGGTCTCCCCACAGAGCTGAGCTCGAGGTGGGATCGACCGTGAAAAATCTCACGGCTCCTTGGCTGATACTCAGACTCGCGCACTGTGTTCTGCTGTCCCAGCCAATGCGCTCACAGAGCACAAATGTCGGAAAAAATGCAAAGATTGTCATAAGACTTAATCATATCAATTATTTTACAACGAGTACTACATTTAAATACTAGGAGTGACAATTGCCAGTTATAAATGTATAGACGCGCATTTCATCATTGACATTAACATGTTACGAACTTTTGAATATTTGGACTTTCCAGTTTATACCGTAATTTTATAGAAATATAAATATTAAAGCCCAACAACCTAAAGTTTGAATACATTGATCAAAAACATGTAGGAGAATAGTTGCGGAACAGAAAATCAATCATAATCTTGAGATGAGATGGGGTGAAATATATTACGTGAAAATACAAATATATATATATATATATATATATTTATATATATATATATATTAATTTTACAAATAAAAAAAATAAAAACTTATAGTTTTCCGATTATGTATCTTGTATTGTATTATACACTCATTAAAAGCAGAATCATGCATTAGCAATTTAATATATGCATGCAACTATAATTATAATGAAACTGCATTTGGGCACGAGTTAACCAGTGCGTCTCTGTGACTTCCGAGTTATACACATTGGATAACATCCAAGCACTTCTGACTGACTTCCGAGATGGCTTCCGAGCACAAAATCTTCCATAACATTCAGATTAAACAATGGATAACTATTATTCTTCACAGAATGAAAAATAAAGATCTTATTCTATCGGGGAAAAAGAAAACGGTATTGAAGCGTTAGCATTTTGTATATGCTTTTAACTGCTTTCGTTGGTTTCCAGCTTCCGGCTTCCGACTTCCAAGTTTACATACACGACCGCGCCATGACACATTTAGTTTTGAATGAGAAGTACCGCTTCACGTGAATCGATGCTACAGTGATGAATGGAGGTAATAAATGTAATTATTTTTGTGTAACAACATTTTTTCTTCGATATTAAGCACATATAATACGACTATATAAGCCTGTGATGCCAATTAATACCAGACAGGAAATATTTTGATCCGACGCTTAGAATGGGCGTTCTGTTGTGACTGCCATCATGACTCCAGGCCCTATCAGTTTATTTCCGAAGGCCTGAGTGTCATGTTGTCATGGCTACTGTCTAGACAGCTGACGGTCGCACGATGTAATTAAGGGGCTTATATGATGTCGGGTGTTTGACAATTAATCACCCTCAGCTCCTCACTTTTATATACCTACTTTGTGGAAAATGTAAAGAAGATGAACCCAAGTTCATAAACGTTTTATGATGAGTTTTTAATTCTCAATGAATAATAAGAAAACTTATATTTTTGTAAGTTTATTTAATGATTCCAATAAAATCTCAAAGCATTTTATCAAAGATTTTATTTTGCAAAAACTGAAGTTCGGATATATACACAATATATATACAACATCACAAAGTCTTCAACTGCAAAGATTTTATTTATAAAACTGAAGTTTGGATATATACACAATAAATATACAACATCACAATGTCGCAACATATTAAATTTGAGGAATTTTACATTTATAACTACAATAATAAGATAGATCCGGATTTTCAAAATATTTTAAGTCAATATTTTTACAACTTTGATGGAACCACTCTAAACATCCATCACACTGAACCATATCACCACAAGGGAAACCATAATAACTTTTTTCCATATACAACTGTCTACAAATACAAAAAACTTCTAAATTATCAAATCTTTCTGTTGACTTTTTAACAATTTTAACTTTACTTTCAGGAAATTCACTGAGATGACCTTTTTCTAAACAGATACTTAAATGAGGGCGTAATAAATTTGGTCAAATTTAGAATCAGTTGGATCTTTTCCATGTGCTAGGGCAGTTGCAAATGCAACAGCGAAAAGGCCACAATCGCTACTGCCTTCTTGAATTTGAACAGAATGTGACTTAATATGTATATTTGGCGATTCCGATTTGATTATTGCGCAGATTTGTTCAAGAGTGTCTTCTGGAATAGGTTGGTCAATTGAGTTATACAATGAAACATGGTTTGGGGGATTATTTACAGTGGAAACAGTTACCCAATGTTTATACCTGCCGCAGTGCATTATCTGAATCATGTTTTTACTTACATTTTTTAATGTTCTGTTTTGTGCCAAAAGAGGATCTTGCAAACCGTTTATATTAGGAAATTGTTTCTTCAAAATTAATTGGGCAGCGTTAATATGCTTATCAGTTAACCAGATACCATGACCTAAAAGTATATCCTTATCTGCATAAGTTAATTTGGGTGATGAAAGCCATAAATTTGAATTAAGTTTTCTTTTTTTCTGAGGGTTACAGTTAGTTTTTACTTCCTTTTTCGTTTTACCTGAAAAAACTGTGAAAGATTTTTTTGTACCTTTTGGGCGGCCCCTACGTCGTTTTATATTGGTTAAAGTTAGCTTGTTGCCAAGATCATCTGTGCATATATTTTGTTCAATTCCATCACACGTCACTCTAATATAAGTTACTTTTGGGTTTTTTACGACTCTACATATTCATTGTTTAATGCCAAATCTGGTAGTTCATCAAATGAGGGGGGTTCTGATATGGAATTAGGCCTAATATGATCAGATTGTGGGCTTTTACATTTATCAGTATTCTTTTCATTTTCTAATTTGTTATCTGAACTCTCAAAGTTTAAATGCACTTTTTATTTAAACGCCATTCCCTTAACAAAATTTCTAAAATTTTAATTTTGGAATCGAATTCTTCCTCACCACATGTGGAGAGAAATGATGCTAAATCTTTTGTAGTTTTGGAAGCTTTTACATATTTTTCATTCTGGGATAAAATTTTCTTTTTTAGTCTTTTATTTTTCTCTGTGGGTAATACCTGCCAAACAAATGCGGGGACATCTTCTTCAGTAGAATTTTCATTAATATTGTCTTTTTTCCATCAAAAAGGAATTAAATCTGGACTAAAGTGGGGCATTTCATTTTCTTTTCGTACTTTAAAAATGTGCCTACATGGTAATTTGTATTGGTACCAAAACCTACAATTACACTGAGTTGCGTCTAAATCTACCTGGTACGTGACTTCATTATTAGCTACAAAATTAAAGCTATTTTCTGTTTTATTAATCGACCCTGTAATTTTATTGGACTTTTCAATTTCTGGATTAATAAGCAATACTCCCTGTTTCGTACATATATTGGCTATTTGGACATGTAATTGATCAACTTTTCTGGTATCTAAACTTACTTTTAGCACGTCTAATTCACATTTACTTCCATATTTTTCTACTGATTTAATATAACTAATTAATCCCTGTACTGATTCGTCTAAATGAAAGTGTGGTCGGATTAACATTTTTAATTTCTGATTGTGACTTTCAATTCGATTATTGGTATTATTCCCTAATGTTTCTAAATGTCTCCTAGCGTAGTGTGCCCACATGTCCTTACAACTAATCCAGTTACGATTGAAATATTCAACAAATTCGGCAGGTGCTACTTGATGGAGTTCAGGTAAGATTTTATCAAATTCATCTATTTTAGCTGCATATATTAATTTCTGTATTATAGTCATAATTTCAGTTTTTTCATGTTTAGGAATTATTATATCGCCAACAGTTTGTTAAAGATATTTTAAGACGTGAAATGTACAGAGTAAGATTTTTGCAGTTGGGAAGAATTGTTTTAGAACAGCCATTTCTGTGAAGTCTTTGTCAATCATTATTACCTTTGCTTTATCTAATAAATTTTGATTATATTTTGTAAAAATTCCTATTGCTTGTGTTATGGTTGGTTTTGTTTCGTCTTTTACAAATAAATAACTTACAGGTTTCCCCCTCCCGTTGTTATCCTGACATAAAAATGAATATAGTGGATATCCCTCAATATTTAATTTGTACGTACCGTCCAAAAATAAAACCTCTGGGTATTTATTGTAATAATTTTTCATAGTGGCAGATTGAATCATTAAAACGTTTAAATTCCCGGCCTGATCAGTATCTATATGAATTTTCTTTTCAATATCACTTTGAGCTATTGCATTTATTTTCTCTACTAACAATTTTCCTTTGGTTTTATCTTGTGTTTCATTTTGTCGTATATCTCTTCTTATATTATGGATATCCTGGGCTAAAACACTTTTACCTGTTCTGTCTTTAATAAAATTCTGTAACTGTCTAGTTCCCATCTCATAATTTATCATTTCTGCAACCATATCTTTCTGTTTTGTATCTAATTTACGCTGATCAGGATACATTTCAAAAGTGTTAGGGCCTACTGGATGGTTATGTTGATCTATAATTTTAGTAATTTTGTACATACCTGACAATTTCTGAAGACCTACCCTAACAGTTACAGGACAATTTAAGGCTAAATATGATTGAGTTGGGCGTGCCCCAGTACCTCTCGGTTTAACCGTACCATGATGTTTACAAGTATATATTATGGTTGCATAAGGGTGAGTATCTACTTTACTTGGATCAGGGTTCTTATCGGTCCTGCGTTTTTTCATTGGATGATGATGCGTATTGCACCATGTTGTAAAACTTTGTTCTAATTCTGAATAGTTATTAAACAAAGCACCAACAAAGAAACTACCTTCACCCCCACCCTTCAAACATGGTTGTACCGGGACTTTTCTTCTCTTTCTCTCTCTCTCCTTTTATCTCTCGTTCTGTCTGTCTCTCTCTCTCTCTTTCTCTCTCTTATTCTCTCTCTTCTCTCTCTCTCTCTCTCTCTCTCTCTCGCTCTTTCTCTCTGATCTTTTTGAAATAGACATTCTCTCTCTCTATCTTTCTCTCTCTCTGTCTGATCTTATTAAAATGGACTTTTCTTCTCTTTCTCTCTCTCTCCTTTTATCTCTCGTTCTGTCTCTCTCTCTCTCTCTCTCCTTTTCTTTCTCTCTGATCTTCTCTCTCTCTCTCTCCCTCATTGCTGTGACCCCCATCACGTGACCTGATATGCGTGAATGCACATGCACCGGGTCGCAATAAGGCACACCAATAATCCAAGCAGGAAAATTCAGTAAATATTTTATATGTTACACCTTAACGTTCAGTAAACATATTCTATGTTACACATAGGGTGGCACGAAGCACGCCGTAAAGGTAATATAGGGATAGCTTTAGTTTAGGTGCATTACACGGGGCTGAACTTCAGGGGGCTTATACAACAAGTGAACCCACATGTTTATTTTTCAATGTACACAATTCGGAGCGAGTCTTGAATTCAGGCTGCTTCTTGAGCCATTGAGTTTGAGTCAATGAATAAAACTTCTGGTGTCTTTGTTAGCTCAGCTGACTATAAGTCATCTGAGCTAAAATCGTGATCCTTTGTCTGTCGGCTGTCCGTCCGTCCGTTAAACTGGCACGTTTTGAAACCGTAAGACCTAGGAATCCAAAATTCGGCATAATGTTAGATGTCCCCAAGATCTACCAAGCTGAAAACTGGGTCTTTGCGACTTCGTTCTTTTGAGAAATTAAGAAAAAACCTCAATTTTTTATTAAAAACCTATTTTCACACTTCAGGACTGCCTAATATCAAAACCACTCATCTGTTTTTCCTCATATTTACCATAAATATTCCTCTATATAGTTCCTATTTACATGCCAGAAATTAGGTCTGTAGTGTATAATTTAAAAAAGTTATGTGCCCAAAAATGCATTTTGTAAAAAATCAGGAAAGATATTTGATTACTTAACACAAAACATGTTAAAGCTAAGGACTTTTTTCCAGTAATATAACTTTAATTAATTAAAAATTAAATTGTATACCCAAAATTAGATCAAAATCTTTTAAAATTTTTAAAATATTAGCAAAAATAAAAAATTGGTACCTTAAATTTTGCCCAACTTTGACCATGGCACATTTTTTTCCTGTAACTGCTGTGGATTTAATTTTCACAGCATGTTTTTGTTAGCATTTCATCTGTTAACACTAAAAATTTGAAACCAGTTGATAAAAAACTGTAGATTTTATTCAAGTTTTCAAGCACCATGTCACATATTATTTACATCAAGCTAGTGTTATGCAGTTCGCTAGAGCTCAGCTCCCCAGCTTCAGCTCTCAATTCCTAAAATTTGACATACAGTTAGATGTCTCCAAAATCCCCTACCATGCCAAGAATTTGGTCACTAGGACTTAATTCCTTTAAGATATTAATGAAAAACTTTATTTTTCCAATAAAAAGACCCATTGTTACACAAGACTGCCTAATGTCAAAACCACTGATCTGACTTTGATCATATATAATATACATATTTTTCTATACATTCGGTATGCACATGCCAGAAATGATGTCTGTATTGCATAATTGTTTTAAGTTGTGTGCCCAAACATAATGTACTTTGTAAAAAATCAAGAAATTTATTTACTCCCTTTACAAGAGGATTGCTGAAGCTAGAGATTTTCTGTCAGGGATGTGACATTATTTAATCAAGATTCAATTGAATACCCAAAATTAGTTCTGAATTTTTCAAATTTTATAAGTTATTATTACAAATATAAAATAAGTACCTTATATTTTGCCCAACTTTGACCATAGCACGTTTGTTTCCTGTGAGCAGTGTTGATATAATTTTCATATCATGCATACATAAGGATTTCAGCTTTTTAGTTTAGAAAGCTAAAAGAAAATGGCCAAAAATTTTAGCTTTTATTAATTAGTTTTTATGAGACCATGTCAGAACCAGGGTCTCCCAAGCCCCTCTTCAGTCTCCTGTATGTTGACCTTATTGACCTTCCAGCAAATTTTGCACGCTTGAGGGAGGCATACACTGGGGCAGCCAGGCAGCTTATGGCCAGCCACAGTTGATCCAGGTGTCCAACCCAACTTATCTAGTAGTTGTTTTGACCAACAACATAACAAGAAACTATAAATTAATAATTTTTTATTGATTTTTAATAACAAACAGTGTTGCTCCTAGGCATGAAAAGCAAAGGGACACCAGGCCCCTTTATGTAATTTTTGGGGGACACACCAAAATTAGGTGGGGACAATGTCTTCGAAGCAAAATATTATCTTAAAATAATCTATGCAATATGAATGTAGTATTATAAATATTTGTAATTTGTAAAGGAATCGTTACATGTTTTACATGTCATCATTTTTAAGTCGTCATAAAACTGAAAGCAATAGAATTCATGTCTTAGGATCAATAATAACGGTACATTGATGTACAGATTGCAAACTGGTGACATACAATTATGTTCATTGCAAATTTAGGAATCGCGCAACAACTGGTGCCATTCAAAGTGGCAAATCAATATCGAATCTTAATGTTGTGAACAACTCAAAACAGATAAAGGACATACACATTTAGGCAAGGGTTCATTCACTGTAGATAAATTTGATAAGAATAGGTTATTCAGAAAGTCGGCCATGCAAGCGTAAGTTGCCGTGGTACGATGAGAGCCTGTTGAATTTTGCTGCCGACGTCACCATATTACATAATTGTTTGTATGAAAGTATGAAAGGAATAATCGTCGAAATTTCGGCTCCCACAATGTGTCATTTATGCGTTGGCGGTGCCGTGCAACGATGTTTGGCCTATATACATGTCAGCTGGGAAAGTTTGTGGCCGGCGCTGCATTATTAGGCCTATAATTCTAAGGCAAGTATCAAAAGACCAGACACCACAATTTCTTTAAAAAAAAATAAAACATTTGAACGATTTAAAAAACTGAATCTTTCTGTCCGTATATATCCGTGTTAGCCTATACGTGGAAACGATGTCAGCTTACCGGGAAAATATGCTGCCGGTGCGACAGCAGCTTAAACTACTTGTTCAACCAGTAACACACGATTAAATGTCAATATTATTTGTCAGAGAAAATGTAAAACAACCAACAACGAAATTGTTGGGTTCTTCTTAGATATGACATTTTCATATCAATTAAACAGCGATAGTGAAGTAATTCAGTCCGGGGAAACATCGCACTTTCGTCGAAGTATATTCCCAGGTTCGGGCTTCTTTATACATAACGGGCAACAGAGAGATCACGTGTCCATGAGGCTTGAAAATTACGAGAAAGTTCCCATTCAAATCATAGTCATATGCCTATGATTCAAATTAAATGTTCAGTCCAGAATAGAAATATGCAAATATAGAAAAAAGAGCGGCCGTCGATTGGCTTGTCTGCCGTGAAACGGTGTCACAACAGGCATAGGACGGTAGTTTGAGATTGTGGGAGACCTGAACTGAGTTGTTTTGAGCGAAATAATTGCCTGAGCAATCATAATCATGTCATCTGAGGCATTATAATGTAATTTATATGATCGACCTGGTGTTATTCTTAACTGTATATGCTGTTGAGAACTGCTTGACATCATGAAATAAGAACATTTCGAAATGCCGGGAAGGCGCGTTTCCAACCGTGCTTCGCGGATTATCTTATAGGGGAAATGTCGTAAAGATTGATCACGTCAGCCGTGGGCGCACTTTCTAAACTTCATTTAATAAATAAATATCTATTTTTTTTTTCATATTAATATATAAATGATTAAAATGCATATTAATGTGAGATTATTTAGGCTAAACAACATCTGGTCGAGCACTGGACACTCGCTTGCCACTTTATTCCGACCACTTTATTAAAGAAAAATTAATAGAAAAGGAATTTGTTAATTGTTTGGTAACAGGAAAATAACTTGCAGTTACTGATGATGTCAGAATCTTGTATGGATGGATAGAATGTCAAGTATTCCAAATAACACCATCCAGTCATCTATGGTATTTTTCAGTTCAATTTTTTAATGATAACAAAAATAAATCATATTATTCATTACTAATCATTAGGGATCATTTGAAGGAAATTAATGATAGACAAAGATGCAGTTGATAATATTAATCTAGATTCCTACTGTGTCTAGTGTGTAAATTGATGTGAAAGTAGTCCAAAGTGAATATATTACATTTATTTTTTTAATATAAATAAAAGCTGTAAAACCAGGTACTTATGATCATTATTTAAATTTAAGAATTTAGTATATTCTGGATTCTCAACATCATTGTTTGGCTAAAACTGAATAAATACCAGACATGGTGCAAATACTTTGCAAATGTATATGAATACGAATATGAATCATTATAAAATTTTTTTGCATAAGAATGGGAATTCAGGTAAAAATGACAGTATTTGAATACCAGTGCAAATACTTTCAAAATGTATTCATGAATGCATTCATGAGTATATTCTATAATGTTATTTTAATAATCATTTCAGTTATATTTTATTTTAAAAAAAATCATGATTCTTTTATTATTTTTAATAAAAATTATATTTGGCACAATATTTGTTATTAAATTTTAATAAATAGTTAAACTCTTAAATTATATGTGCTGTTTATAAGTAATATGGCCAAGTCAAAATCTGTGTGACAATAGCACTCCATTTGTCAATAAAATAAATGATACTATCAAAATCATACATAAGCTAAACACCAACAACTCATAATAAAGCTTTTATTTATTACCACACAAAACCAGCATGTGCCTCATTTCCAAATCATATTTTTTATCATATAAACAGCTGAGCGCTGTGACCCATGGGTCCCTTGTTTATGGTTTCTAGTCTCTTGTTCGTATGTTCGTAGCCAGGACGTGCACATAAGCCAAGTGGTGTAAACAAGCAAGAGGGAGGAATCATGACTGATACAAGCATGTTAAATTGCATGAAGGAAGGATAAATTGTACGTTATTACAGGGTAAGAGGTACATGGGAAGGATATAGGATACCATTAACTTATAAAGGAGTAAACTTGATATATTATTACAACGTTTTACATGTATCCGTGGTGTCTTAACGTGTCCAGAACAGCAGCCTGAATTCTAGACTCGTACCCACAAGGCTGCCTTTGGACCTACAGCTACATTTTATTAATTTTGTGCAAAATGTAAACGTAGGGGCTGAACTTGCACTACCCTTGGTGCGACTAGAGAATCCGTGCCTACCCACTAGAGATTCTTTGGTGTGACTGTAGAAGTAGTGCCTTCCATTAAGGACTCTTTTTTTTTTTTTTTTTTTTTTTTTTTTTTTATCCACAACAGATACGTTACTTGTTATGGTTGGTGGAACGGACCATATATAGCCTTTTCACTTATATCTTAGCCCGTAATAATGTATAATTTATCTTTCTTCACGCAATTCAACTTGTCAATTCCGTCATTATTCCTCCCTCTGCTTGTTTACACCACTTAGCTTATGTGCACATGTCCTGCCTATGTCATTCACATATGTTGTGTTGCGCCCTCAAGGCATTTGTATGCACACTGCTATCCAACATATATTTGGTGTATTTCAAGGGTTAGGGTTACAAATAAACCAGTGACTCCACCTTGTCCACGAGACTGAGCCCGCTTAAGTGGCAGGCAGTTAACAAACGGCTGAGGGTTAATTTTTTTAAGCTTTTTCAACGTCCAGGCGCGAATCGCTCGGATGACGCATACGCTTAACAACAATTAACCCTCATTTTAACATCTATAACCAATTCAAATAACTTTTATTGTTAAAATGGAAGATATCTATAGACCCCCTTTGCCACACCAGAAAATTTCATGTGTACATTCACATATATGAAAATTGAAGCATATTAAATACGTCGGAAGCCTCTTGCAAATCATCTGAAAATGACAGATGATGCTCAATGTGCATAAAACTTGGAAGTCAATCTCATTGCACCAACCAACAGTTATACAGAAAGGGTCTTGCATCAATCCAAATTTTAAAATAATTGAGTATTTCAATAAAATCATAATGTGTATGAGTAACATCATAACATATAAATATAAAATTATAATACAAAACATGGCTAGATTTTTTTTCATATACAATACACCATATAGAATACAAAAATAACAAATAACAACACATAAATTTTAATAAGAAGTTTATTATTATTATATTTTATAAAGATCACTTTCATACAAAATATTAGTATAATCTGACACTCCATATGTCAGGAACATATAACTTCATTTAATCAAGATTCCATTGTATGGGCTACCAAAAATTAAATTTGAATATTATAAATTTTTTTAAGTTATTCACATAAACATAAATCAGAACCTTAAATTTTGCCCAACTTTGGCCATGGCACATTTTTTCTGTGTAAGCACTATTGATTTAATTTTCATATCATGCACATGTAAGGATTTCAGCTTCCAATTCTGAAATTTGAAAGGAACAGCCCCCAAACTGTAGCTTTTATTGAAGTATTTATGAGACCATGTCACACCAAGGCTATACTGAAACCCCTCTCTCTCTCTCTCTCTCTCTCTCTCTCTCTCTATATATATATATATATATATATATATATATATATATATATATGTTCTCTTGTTGACAGGCCTTGACCTTAAAAATAAAAAAGCATAAAGAGTGGCTGTGATTATGTACAGACAAGAAGGACGCAGTGAGGAATTTTTTTGAACAGCCCCCCGAACTGTAGCTTTTATTGAAGTATTTATGAGACTATGTCACACCCAGGCTATACTGAAACCCCTCTCTCTCTCTCTCTCTCTCTCTCTCTATATATATATATATATATATATATGACAGGCCATGACCTTAAAAATAAAAAAGCATATAGAGTGGCTGTGATTATGTACAGACAAGAAGGACGCAGTGAGGAATTTTTTGGACCGGCAGCTTGCTGCCGGTCAGGATTGTGGCTGACGGCAGCCAGCCAATTTTAACCGGCATTTGCCGGTTGCTAGTCCTCAAATTTGAGGCCTGCATATTACAGTAGTATATATAATACAAACACCAAACAAGGGGAAACACTTATAAAAGCAATGTAAACACAGATTAAATTTATTCATTCATATTGAGTAACATTTTTGATAGTAACGTGTTACCAACATTTCTGTCAAATGTTCAACTTTGCACATAAAAATGTAGAGTTTTATTGGAAGTAGAATGTAAGAGCCAAAATTCATCTTTGATGGTTTTCTTTATGAATCTGCAACATCTGACAATGTTGTTGTTGTTAAGTTGAAAATCTGTCTTATCATTGTTTGCTCCTATATTATAATGATAGCGTATCAACAACATTCCAACAACCTTCTTTCCACATAAGAAATGCATCAAAAAGGAAAAACATGCAGGAAAAGGGGGAAAAAGCTAAATACAAGTTGTTGGAGATCTATATATTCTTACTCTAATGAGGTCCCCCTAGAAATTAACTAAATCAAGTGAACATTAGTTCTGCTAAACTTTTTCCGTTATTTTAACCAAGATCTTGGTCAGTTAACACATAAAATATTAATTTCAACATTTTAAAAACTTTTGCCTAAAATGTTATACCTCTGACTATTCCGGACGTTTAATACAAGTTCTGAGCATAATTCACATACATTGCATACAGCATAAAAACTTGGCAAATATACCCAAATGCACAACATGAAACATTAACATTTGGAAAAGTTTTGGAAAACGTTACTGTGACATTGCCTAAAATGACAATTATATTTTCTGCCTTTCTCATTATCATTAACATTGTTATCGTAACATAAGTCTGAAATCAGTGACCTGTGACTAATGTTCAATCCGTAATCGCTTTGTCCTTTGTTGAGCAGGTTTCCATATCCTGCATGGTGGATGTTCTTCTTGGCTTTGTTCCATGTGAGCTGATCTTTGTATTCTTCTTGGTATCAGTGACCAAATGGCAGATAAATTTAGATTATAGTTGCAACAAAACATCAAAATATATTATAAGTATAAAGATAATATGGTTTAGAGATACTATGGTTTAGGCACGGTTGTGCCGCTGCCGCAGAGATTTCAGTTGGACGCTATAACTCAAAAAACATTTCATGGATCTTTACTAAACTTTACATGTGCATAGATATGGGTGAGATGACTAAGCCTATTTAAAATGGGGTCATGACCTTAACTAGGAGAGTGACCTTGACCTTGAATAGGTCCATTTTGGGGGAAAATCACATAAATTCTTAAATATTTCAAGAAATCTTGCATGGATTGATCCAAAAATCAACTTGACTGAAGATCTTGGATAGTGTTGTCATGCACCAGAAACTGGTGGTGCAACCTGTAATCCTTTTCTTGTTTTTGTGCCGTTTAATACCCCCTAATTGCCACTTAACAATACTGTGAGCAATATAAGTAAAAAACTATTGGACAGATTTCTTTCATATTATGCATATACATAGACATGTATTATGGGATGATGTATTTTTAAATTTGGGTCATGACCTTTCCTGTGAGAGTGGCCTTGATCTTGAATATTGCCATATATGGTGGAAATCACACAAAATCATAAATATTTCAAATAAGGGAGGCATGGATTGGTCCAAAAATCAAATTGACTTAAGATCTTGGATAGTTTTGTCTTTTGCGTAAGACAGGTGGCGCCACCTTCTGTCTTTCTCTTGTTTTCATGCCTTTTAATACCTCATCATTGCCACTTGACATCACTGTGAGCATTGAAAGTCTAAAACTTATAGACAGATTGGGTTGAAATTGTGCATGTACATTGATCTTGGATACCTTCATCTTGTATTCAAGACTGGTGGCACCATCTGCAATCGTTTGCAATGGCGTCCATCTGTACATGTGCTTTAAGTGAAAATAGCTCATTTCTCCGGAGTGGTTCAAGGTATTGGTCTTATATTTGACATGTCCATCCATCTTGGAAAGTTTTCTTGTAAACCAGACAGGTGTCGCCACCTACCTTTCTGTTTATGTAGAATAAATTAATGGTCTTTTCTGAGGAGTGATTTGCCCTATTGGCCTGAAATTGTGCTTATCCATAGATCTTGCACATTTAAAAAAAAAAAAGCTGACTAAAATGACAGTCTCAGAAATGGCTGGAGCTATCATCACCAAATTTTATGCCAGTGACTCATATGACTCATATATGAAATTCAGGTATTGGTGGCGCCACCTGCATTGACCTTTTTTGTACCGGGGTCATTGCACATCTGAACATTAACCCATAATTTCTTAGGAATAGCAGGAGCTACCATCCCCAGATTTTATTCAATAATCTGTCACATATCAAATGCTGTTGGATTCAGCTTATTTTTTGCTATCTGCATTTACTTAGATTTATAGGGAAAAAGCTGAAAAACCTTTAAAAGTCTTCTTCTTGTTAACAGTCCAGCCAAATTGTTCAGTATTTTACAGAAATGATGAGGCAAGCCCTCTCAAGTTTGTTCAAATGGTTTGCATTTGATGAATTTTAGCAGAGTTACACAAATTTTAACCTAGTTATTTGGCCAAGTAAACATACTGACATAGTAATCTCAGAAATGACAGAAGCTAGCATTACCAAGTATTGTGCAAATGTTGGTCACTAGACTCATATTTGAAGTTGCAGATTTCGTGGTGCCACCTACATTGACCTGTTTTTATGGGCAAAAACCTCATAATTTTAGCCTCTTTCAGCTTAAAATGTTTATGATGAAACTGTCAAGTTGAATTGTTCAATTTTTCAAAAGAATTATCCTAGGACATGGTTTTTTCAATTATATCAGAATAGATTGAGTTTGTTGATTTTTGGTTGAGTCGTGAAAAGCTTAAGTTGGTCTTATGGCCATTATTATGTCTATTTCAAACTGAGGACTGCAATCGTGTTCTTCTACCAAATTATTGTTTCAATTATAACTTCTGTAACATTGCACAAAAACTATTCTTAGGTGGCCTTTGTTCAAATTTACTTGAATGATTTTTGGCACAATTATTGGACCTTTAACAACGAAAGGACTGCATCTTTTATTATTCTAGATATTTTGATAAAAAGTTTATGAATATGTCAGCTTGAAAAAAAGCATTTTAGCCAAAGTCTTTCAGTATGTGTAAACAGATTTACCAACAGGCCAAGATTGTGTCTGTATCTTTAAATAGGTTGAGAAACTGCTAACTGTTTCAGATTTGGCAACAGATCAAGAGTTCATTCAGTGCAGCCAGATATAGGTCAAGAGTTCAATCAGTGCAGCCAAGCACAAGGCATGTGATCACTTCATGGGTGACGTGAACACCTCATGGGACCATGTGATCACCTCATAGGTAGGATGTGATCACCTCATGAGTATCATGTGATCACCTCATGTGTCATGACCCTCAGGGCTGCCTGTGGAGCCAATCTGTGAGCTTATGCAATGGTGTGTCTACTATTTCAGATTTGGCAACAGGCCTAAGGTCATTCTGGAATTATTTATAGCTTTGGCAACTGCCATCTGTATCAGATTCGCGTTAGGCTTGTAGGCCTTGTTATAGTATAAATTTATCCCCTTTTCATAAGAGTGATTCTCTGTATTGGCCCCCATATTTGGTAAAAAATATTGTTTCTCAAGTTGATAGATGTTCCAGAGTCACTTGCCAAGTGTCAGTATATGCTGCTGAAGATTGGGGGGGCTATTCTTAAAGGGGGGGATTAATTGTCTGGCGATACTAGGGCACCTGCGGTGCCAAGAAATATCTAGTCAAATTATGGTTTCATATAATTACAATTTTAATGTCCACATCATATATATATAAGGGGAAACACAGGGAATACAAAATACCACAGATAGCTCCCTTGCTGAGGAAACGTCAAAAAAAAAAGGCCAACAATTGCTCCGTTAAAAGGGGTGAACATTATTAAATGGTTTAATTTTCAGTGGGAACTCCAAACAAATTAATAGGAAAACAATTGTGGAATGAGTTATTTTTTTTATCATACCAGACTGGCTTTATGCTTGAGATTCTATGTAAAGTTATATGCAGAATTGTTTCAACAAAAAATGAAAATTGAACTGAAAAATATATCTTTGTTAATAAAGCGGAGTTACTTGTTTAGAAAAAAAATATGTATTGTAATGATTATAATCAAGTAAGATAGTGGTTCCATATGGACCACTTTGGTCCATGAGCGCCAGTACAGGGGAAACAACGGGCTGGGGTTTTCCAATATAAAGCCTTTCATCTCAAGCAGGAGTTGATTCAACGGCTCGTCAATTTTCGGGTTCGTCTTTGCTCTCAGGTCTCCTCATCCACTCTCAGGCCTTCTCTTCCACTCTCAGACCTCCTCTTCCACTCTCAGGCCTCCTCGTCCACTCTCAGGCCTCCTCATCCACTTTGAGATGTCCTTATCCACTCTCGGGCCTCCTCATCCACTCTCAGGCCTCCTCATCCACTCTCAGACCTCTTCTTCCACTCTCAGGCCCCCTCTTCCACTCTCAGGCCTCCCCTTCCACTCTCAGACCTCCTTATCCACTTTGAGACCTCCTCTTCCACTTTCAGGCCTTCTCTTCCACTCTCAGGCCTACTCTTCCACTCTCAGACCTCCTAATCCACTCTCAGGCCTCCTCTCCCACTCTCAGGCCTCCTTATCCACTCTCAGACCTTTTCCTCTTTCAGACCTCCTAATCCACTCTCAGGCCACCTCATCCACTCTCAGACCTCCTCTTCCACTCCCAGGCTTCCTCATCCACTCTCAGGCGTCCTCATCCACTCTCAGGCATCGACACAAGCAAGATGGACCTACTGGAATATAGTTATCGATCAACACCATATTACTTGACATTAAGATTTATATGTGTGGCCTGGGTGTCCAAAATGTCAGGGCCATTTGTTCTATGAATTTTCAGTTGTCTGGGCATAAATCTGTATATTTGATTCCAGCAATATTAGTAATTTTGCAAATAATCCATACTATGAACTCTTAAGGTCTATGAAGTTTTCCCTATTTAGTTTTTGTAGACAATAAGCCTGTGTGTTGGGATGACAGAAATGGCAACTGTTGCTGGGAAGGTGCCTTTTGCGGAGCTGGCAGGGCTTGTGGAGAAGATCAGTGAACGTAAAGGGACAGACAACAAAAAGAAGCTATTGAAGCAGTTCATTACCCAGTGGAGGGAGTTCCATACAACTCTGCATGGGAACAAGACTGTGGTTAGTAAAACACTATATCTATTTTGCATGGGTTAATTACAGATGGGCTCTTCTAGCTACTTACAAGTGTAATTTGTACTGAGTAAATCTGCTGGTATTGTAATTTTCCTTAATAAACAAAAAAATGAGCACTTTGCAAGCACAGTATTCCTATCAGATAATGATGCCATTAAATCAGGAGTTAAAATGGGTAAGATTGCATTGATATGGATATTAGAGCCTTAGTTATGAGCTCAGCTGACTATAAGTCTTCAGAGCTATAGTCCTTTGTCCATTGTCGGTCCCATTAACAAGGCAAGTTTTTAAATCGTAAGACCAGCAAATCCAAAATTTGACATAGAGTTAGATGTCTTTAAGTTCTCCTGCCACACCAAAAATTAGAAAAAAACTTTATTTTATAGAAAAAAAAACAGGCCTGTCAAAAATACTCTATGTAACACAAATTTGACCAGTTCAAGACAAATGACCACACCTGACATTACATATACAGCCCTGTACTTCCAGGACCTGTATCTGTGGTGGACATACTGTATGGTGTGTTCTCTGTTTATTTCTAGATAAAATCAAGGAAAATGAACATTTGATGGTATTTAATTTTGCATTCGCCAGAATTATATCTCTAACTTGAAAAAGATTGTAGGGACAGCTGAGTAATATCATACACTGAGAACTAATAATACATTCATGAGTGATTGATGTAATTTAGGTTTCTTTATAGAGTGACTCGTTCTACCCTGCCATGAGACTTCTGCTCCCACAGTTAGAGAAGGAGAGAGAGGCTTACGGAATCAAAGAGGTCAGTCAGGTTATCAGTACTGAGCGTGTATGTGATTACTCAGGTCTGCAGTTCCTATTAATATTTAATCAAGCATTTGTCTGTGGATTATATTTCTTATGTTGGAATTATTGGTCATTCAGACATGTGTTCCATGCATCTTTCAACAAGCCGTGACAACCCAGCCCAGTAGGCAATGATAATTGGGCTGGTAAGCCTACTTGAGTCGTGATACTAGCAATATTGAGGAATGCATCGCAGTGGTCTTTCATCATGTTGCATTCATATTGTGGTAAACAGCCCATAATTTTAACATTATGCTACAAATGATGAATAACACAAGAGAATACTAGTGAACTTACAACCCAAACTGAAACCCTGTCTGTATGGTAACAAGTCATTTCCTGTATTGAGTACATGTTGGCTGCGTCCAGTAACCTGTGCGAGCCAAGCTTGTGTTCATGCGGTCAGAAATATTTGATGTATGATGATACTAGATGTAAAGGCACTCTGACAGCCAGTAATCTGGTTGTAATCACTTCTATTTTCTATGCTTTTTTCCATGTTTATCTTACAATCTTACAATAATGATGTGATGACTGCTTTTTAGTCAGCTGAGCTATAGTCATGGTCCATTGTCCGTCGTCCGTCCGTCTGTCTGTCCGTCCGTCCGTCTGGATGTCCGTCCGTAAGACTGGCACGTTTCGACACCGTTGGACCTACGAATCTGAATTTCGGCATACAGTTAGATGTCCCCATAATCTCCTTCCATGCCAAAAATTGGGTCAATAGGACTTCGTTCCCCTGAGATATTAAGGAAAAACCTCAATTTTTTATTAAAAATCTATTTTCACACTTCAGGACTGCCTAAAATCAAAACCACTCATCTGGTTTTCTTCATATTTACCATAAATATTCCTCTATATAGTTCCTATGTACATGCCAGATATTAAGTCAGTATTATATAATTTAAAAAAGTTATGGGCCCAAACATAATGGACTTTGTAAAAAAATCAGGAAGATATTTGGTCACTTAAGACCAAAAGTGTTAAAGGTAGGGACTTTTTTCCAGTAATACAACTTATATTAATCAAAATTTAATTGTATACCAAAAATTAGATCAAAATTTGTTAAATTTTTTTAAATATTGGCAAAAATATAAAATTGGTACCTTAAATTTTGCCCAACTTTGGCCATGGCACGTTTTTTTCCTGTAAGTACTGTGGATTTAATTTTCACACCATGTATACATAAGGATTTAATCTGTTAAAATCTGAAATTTGAAAATAAAAGCTGCAAAATTAGGCAAGTTATTGAATTTTTTTGGAGGCTCTTGTTGTATTCCCTTACATTGTCAAGCAGTCCACTTTGATGACTGTAGGTCATTCAGTGCACATCTCTATGCTCCCCAGGCTGTTGACATAATTTTAGATGTCCCCAAAATCTCCTACCATACCGAAAATTGGGTCATTAGGACTTTGTTCAGGACTTCGAGATATTAAGAGAAAAAAAACTCTGTTTTCCATAAAAAAAGCCATTGTTACACTTCAGGGCTGCCTAATATCAAAACCACTGATCTGTTTTTGATCGTATTTAGGATTCACATTCTTTAATACATTTTCTATGAACATACCAAAAATTAGGTTAGTATTGGGTATTATTTTGAAGTTATGGGCCAAAAACATAATGCAATTTGTTAAAAAAACAGGAAATATATTTACTCACATGAGAATTGCTGAACCTAGAGACTTTTTTTCAGGAATATAACTTTATTTAATCAAGATTCAATTGTTTACCCAAAATTAGATCTGAATTTTGCAAATTTTTCAAGTTATTAGCATAAATAAAAAATCAATACCTTAAATTTTGTCCAACTTTGGCACTGTTGATTTAATTTTCACAGCATATATACATAAGGATTTAATCTTTTAAAATCTGAAATTTCAAAGAAATTGATTGGAAAGAATAGCTTTTATTCATGTTTTCATACACCATGTCAAGTGTTGTTTACATCTAGCCCACCTAGTAGTACAGCCTTCACTTGCATTATGTAACCCACCCCAGGCAGCTTGCCTTGGGTCAGCTTGGCCACTACCAGCAGGCTTCCCCTCTGCTCTGCACTCCCTCCCCCCCCCCCCCCAGATGGTGCATAAACTAGATGAATGTTATTATTTTCTGTATGTGATTCATTCTTATTCTAGGCTATGCTACATTTTAGATTTTGTATTGTACCACCAGGGTTACAATGATTAAAGTGTACATTTAATTGTGTCCACAAAGTGGTGTATTGCTATGAAAGTGTGGATGTTCATGAGATAAGTAATTCCTTACTTCAGAGGAGTAAAAACTTCACCAGGTGTGAAATTGACTATTAATTTCAGTAATTAATTAAAACTTGGATAGTAATTAGCACAATGATATTGTTTGTTTCTCATTCAACCAACAGTATGTATACTTTATTTGAAAAGATGTTTTATTTTATCAAATTTACTGAATATTTTATTTTATTTTGGTGAATAAAATTAAGCAGGTACTGAAAACTCCAATGTGCAAAACTTTTTAATAGTGATTCAAGGAATATTCTTGTAGATGCCATGTTGTGGCATTATTTTCTTTTAAATTCAGTTTAAACATTTATGATTTAAAAATAATAAAATATATGTTTATGCATAATATGACCCAATATGAGCTACACTCTGGATATATGATGATTGCAACTTTTGCAACAATTCTAATATTTTAACTTATAGTTTCAGTTTTTACTCTGTATATATAATGATTGCAAGTTTTGCAACAATTCTAATATTTTAACTTATATTTTCAGGTTTTTTCATTTAAAATTTATAAAACCTGTAAATAAAAAAAAATGATTCAGATAAAAACTTCTTAATGGAAAAAGTGGATATGCTTAAAAAAAGATAGGCTTATATATATAAACTTAAATGCATTATTCCCTTGAAAGTGAAATAAAGGTATTAGTCCATTCTGTCCACTTGCCTGTCCATCTGTAAATTTTCCATCTGTAAATTTTCATACATTACAGTATCTCAAAACTTTTACTGTTTTTCTTCATGACAGTCTTGTCAGAGTATTAGTTTGTAATCATATATTTAGAACTTTACTATAACCAAGTAGGAGGGCCCCTTTCCTCTAAGCTTTTCATATTCTTATATAAATGAAAAACATTACAATAGAATATTTCTACATCCACCTTCGTGCTGCCCTCACTTTTCCCTTCTCCGAACCCCATCCCAAAGTCAGCCTCAGTAAGCAAGAACAAGATGAATCAGATATATTCATACTTTAATATTTTGTATAACTATTCGTCCATAGGTACCTATGTACATGCCAGAAATTATGTCAATATTGTGTAATATGTAGACATAGTGGGCATCACAATAATGTACCTTGTCAAGACTAAAGAGATATTGTGTCATACAGTCACAAATTCATAAATCACTTCATCAGCATAGTTAATCATAACATCATATCTGTCAAATTGAAAGCTTGCAGACTACCATACACTTTAGATCCTTCAACAAATAGCCTTATCATCATTCTACTACTGCTTATTCCTGCTGTCATTGCATTCATATTTGCTCAAATATATCACAATTTTCTACACCTCTTTAATAAATAAAAAATAAACCACTATATATGACTCTATTAATCCATTAGGTCAGGTTATTTCATTTATCATTTACTCACATATTACATTACATTCCTTTATAATAGCCCAACATGTCAATGATATTCATAAGCTTTATCGACTCGATATAGTATCACAGTGGAGAAACATTTATGGTCCAATCACGATCAGCTGAGCGCCGTGACCCATGGGTCCCTTGTTTTCTGTGTACTGGGCTCCAACTTTGTGCTTCTGCCCAAAAAACCCTCTTAACCCTATTCTCTTGGACCTCTGGACACCTTGTTGAACTGAAGTCTTGAATGAAAGTTTATTATTTACAATCTGATTAAATATATTAGAATAAAATCATTCAGAGTCTTCATTTATTTCTAATTTATGTGGCTTCTTTGTTCATCTCCAAGTCAACCATTGAATTTAGGAAAAGCAAACCAGCTGTGTCTCAATCTGTGATCGAAGCTTAGAACATACAAATTATTCTACTGATGAATTGTGAATCCTTTTTTCAAGTGGCTTTTTATCAATGCCAATTAATAAATATTCAGTTTTTATTAAATAAGAACTCTTTAAAAACCTGCCTTAATTAACCATTCAGGTACTATAAATTATTATATTTTTTTTATAATGTTAAATAATTCTGCATTAGTTATTGTCCCCTGCTCTGTGGATGCGGGGGACATTGATTTTGGTTTGTCTGTCTGTCTGTTTGTACGTCCATCTGTCTCTCTGTCCGTCCGTCAGGTTTTTTCATTTCCATGTGATAACTTTCCTAAATTTTATCCAATTGCATTCAAATTTGGGTCAGTGATTGCTCTCATGCATACCTTGGTTGGGATTGGTTTTGGAGTGTCTATCAGGAAAATAATTATTTGAATCTCAAAAACAAAATTATTAAATTTTGGTCCAATTTCTCAATGTGTTTTAGTTTTTATGTTTGCCTGCAGATGTCTTCACATGTCATAGTGGATTTTGGTCCTGTTTCTTAATGTGTTTTAGCTTTTATGTTCATCTGCAGATGTCTCCACATGTCATGGTTAGAGCCAATGATTTTCCGTGATCGCGGGAAACGGACGGAATTCACGGAAAACGCATTTTGAAACGGAATTTGCAACTTGACACGGAGTCTGGGTAACCTGGAAAAAACTTAGAATTTTCTTCACCAAGTCACATGATATTGGCATTTCCCATTCCTCAGAGCTTTCAGAAATCCAGAATCGTTTAATATCAGTTTTCAATGGTGACCTGCACCACGGTTACTGTCAAATAGAGGCCCCTGCGTTGGCTATCAAACATCATAGCTCGCATGACTGTATGTAGTGACCCATGGCTTAACGTAACAGGTGTCAGGTGTGACCCGCGAGTCGACCCTAAAACATGCAATGTGCCTGACCTTTAGGCTTATTAATATTCAGACACGTGACCCCTTACGATTCAGGGGAATCCCCTGCTTTCAAACGGCAATGCCCAGAACGCAGTGCACCCAACTTTGTAATGCATGCAAAATGTCAAAGGTCTGCCTTTTTGGGAAAATAATCACGCTGAATGCAAACTTTTTCCAGTTTAATCAAAACTAAATTGGTATTTTAACTCATATTTACGCTCACGTTATAACTGGTCAAAAGGAAATGCACGGGGGGCATTCTTCAAAGCCTTCACCGCTAGAAAGCGATGGAGTCACGTGAACTTTTGTCAGAAATAGGAGTAGGTACTTTGCATAATTTATGCGTTGACCTTAATTAATATGCCCAAGAACAAGCTGTCCCCGTTTCCTTGACAGCGCATTCACTTGTGCTCGTTTTCAAAGTAAGCTCGCTTGTGTATCATATCGCCGCGCGCAGTGAATCTCTTATATGCCCGCGCTTGACATGTCACTGAGGAACCGGCACTTTCTTTTCACAGAAATATAACGCCAGTTCTTGCGAAATCGTGTTTAATTGAATGAAAACCTGGGTTTTGTTCACTTTGCAACAATTTTTATATAACGTGATTCGACAGAACGATGTCGTGCCCTTGTAAGTTAATATACTTTGACAGTTATAAACAGTCAATGAGATCGTCAATCATGAAGTTTTATGATTCAGATTGGGAACGGTGTAAATGCAAATGTACAATAAATATAGACAGAAGCCTGAAATTATGAGAGTAAATATAAAAAAGAATTATGTTGTTTTATTTTTTTTCTATGGTTATTTTATTTTACTTTACACACAACTTAGAAGATGTGCCACCACAAATTTCATTAAGAACTGGCCAGTGCTTAGAGTGTTACCATGTACATGTGTACAGCTGAGCACTCTAGCCTCTTATCAGCCCTTGTTGACAGCATGTTATTTATTATCCTTGGCTGGGGGACTACTTGCTGATTCATGGAACAGGTTTAACATGTGCAGGAATGTACCAACACCTAATAATTACTGTTGTAATAATTAATTTTATAAATGTTACCTGTTAATTCAGAGGGTCAGAATTGGAAAACTAAATTAGCAGGAGCAGTTCTGAATACACTAAACAGTAGGGCCTAACTTGAATATCACATTCTTGTCATAATGTAACATGTCACATTAAAAGATTAAATATGAACTGTTTTTTCCTTCTTTATTTTTAATAAGAATAATGAATGATCAGACTACACAATAATTGTTCCTGTTACAGTCTCATCTAAGGTACTGGTAATAAAATCTGCATTTGGCTTGAACTGGATTTTTAGCAATGAATGAAATTTACATACACAACGTTTTCCCATTCCATTAGATCTGTTCACAGTAGTGTAAAAATGTACATTACAAGTTACATAAAGACTTGACATATTTATATCTTTTTATATGATTTAAAAACAGTAAAATAAACTATCTTGTCAGCAAAAATAATGGATCTGGCCCCCAGGAATACAAAACGGAATTTAAACGGAATTTGGTGATGATTGAAATGGAAAAGCATTGTTTTTGAAACGGAAAATCATTGACTCTACATGGTGCATTTGTTTAAGTTTTCATGTGCTCTCAAGATTTTCTCCACATGTCATAATTTTTGTTGCTTATCAAGCATGAAAGACAACAAGAGCCCAAAGCGGGGGACATTAATTCCAAGAATTTGCTTGTTCACATTTAATTTTGTTTTAATCTGTTAAAATTTAGAGCCCCCTGTCTCAAATGATAGGTGAGTGATATAAATCTTATTTTACATGCCTACACAGTGATTATGACATGTTGTTTTAGAGGCAAAACCTATCTCCAAATAAGTATATGAATAGAAACCATGTTGACCAAAAATTAACTCTTGGTGTGCCAGCCCTAGCAGTTAAAAAATGTTTTGATATTACCTTCACTGGGATTCCTGTATACTCTTGGCATCACTCTTCAGATTTCTAATTCTTCCTCCCTCCCTCTATGCTTATATATATGAATAACATTACAATAGAATATTTTGCATATTTTGCCTTTGCAAAAACTTCAAACTTCAGCTGAGCGCCGTGACCCATGGATCCCTTGTTTCTTATTACATGATGAATGAGTTATCTAGAATGTAACTCCGAATGTGAGTCAAACTGTAGTAATGCAGAAGAAAAGAGAGAAAATTCCATTAGTATAATTCTGAAATCATTCATAGAAATGTAATATTTTACTCACAGAAATTTAATATTTTACTAATCTTACACAAGTGATATCTGCATTATTTTTTAGCGAACTTGTGAACTTATGCCATGGTGTGGTGTTGTCCCTCATCCGTAGGAAGTTGTCCGTCGCATGTTTATTAACTCATACTACAAAAATGAGTCATCTTAAAAACTATCAGATTTTGCTTAATTTTCGGCTAACTGCTTTTTCATTGATTTTATAGAGAAAAAGCTAAAAAACCTTTGAAAATCTTCTTATCCGAAACTGTTCAGCCAAATTGTCCAATATTTCACAGAAAGATTCATAGAACAATCTCTCTCATGTTTGTTTGAATGGTTCAAGTTCTGTGATTTTTGGCTGAGTTACAGGAAGTTCAACCTAGTCATCTGTCCAAAAAAGCATACTAAAATTTCAATTTCAGAAACGGCTGGAGCTTTCATCACCAAATTTTATGCCAGTGTCGGTCACATGAGTCATATCTGAAATTTAGGTATTGATGGTGCCACCCTTTTTTGTACAAGGGTCATCAGTTATCAGTGCATTAACCCATAATTTCTCAGGAACAGCAGTAGCTAGCATCGTGAAATTTTACACAAAAATCAGTCACATATCAAATGTTGTGGAATACCGCCTTTTTTTGGTGTCACCTGCATCAATTTACATTTTACGGGAAAAATGCTTGAAAACCTTTGAAAATCTTCTTTGAAACTGTTCAGCCAAATTTTCCTATATTTCACAGAAACGATTCCTAGAATAATTCCTCTCACATTTGTTTGAATGGCCCTATTTCAGTGATTTTTGGCCAAGTTACAGGAAGTTGAACTTCGTCATCTGTTAAAAAGAGCATACTAAAATTGCAAGCTGAGAAATGGCTGGATCTATCATCGCCAAATTTTATGCCAGTGTTGGTCACATAAGTCATATCTGAAATTTAGGTATTGGTAGCGCCACCTGCATCAACCTTTTTTAGAGGGGTCATCAGTTATCAGTACATTAACCCATAATTTTTCAGGAATAGCAGGAGCTAGCATCCCCAAAATTTACACAGAAATCAGTCACATATCAATTTAAATGTTGTGGGATACAGCTTTTTTTGTTGTCACCTGCATCAGTTTACATTTTACATGGATAAAGCTTGTAAAACTTTGAAAATCATCTTCTCCGAAATCATTGAGCCCAATTGTTCAGTATTTCACAAAAATGATCCCAGGGATAAGTGCTCTCAAGTTTGTTCGTCTGGTTCAAGTTTGGCTAATTTTGGCCGAGTAACTGGAATTTGAAATTAGTCATTTGGCCAAACTAACATAAGAATCCCAGAAACCATAGGAGCTAGTATCACTTAGTTTTATGCAAATGTCTGAATTATTGGACCTTTAACAATGAAAAAACTGCATCTTTTATTATTCTAAACATATTGATAAAAAGTGTAATATGTCAGCTTGAAAAAAAAAAACATTTAAGCCAAAGTCTTTCAGTATGTGTAAACAGATTTACCAACAGGCCAAGACTGTGTCTGTATTGTTACGGAACCTTATAACAACAGATCATGTAATCATGATGAGCACAAATTTTGTTACAGAGATAAAAAAAAAGATTCCACAACACAAGGCAGCGTGAAATGTCTAGGGGAATGAATAAAGAAGTCAGTGGTTTTTTGTTAACAAATAATTATAATTTATTCTTAGAACAATCCTAACATTACAATACACTAAATCAATACAATTACACAGTATATCAATAACAAAAATGTACAGTACCAGAGTGTCCGGATCCTAGGCTTTGATTTCTGGATAACACCACTGTCACAGCTCAACAAGAGTCCTTTAACATAAATAATCCATGTAAATAGTTCAAATAAAACTTCCAAGAGAATTATAGTCAGGTTTAAACTCGAAAACAATCTGTTGTAATCCAAAAGTGGAGTTCTGGTAATAATCCCAAAGGCAAACTGAAGACAATCCATATATAAAGTCTGTTGGAAGTTCTGCAATTATCGGAAAGGTGAAAAAAAAAAACACTGACTAGAGAGTCACACTCTTCCGTGTCGCTGGTATATTTCTCCCTGACTCATCTGCAATTTTTTTCACAAGGCATCCATCCATACATGTGCTTTGGGTGAAAATTGCTCATATCTCAGGAGTTGGTCAAGGTATTGGTCTCAAATGTGGCATGTCAGTCCATCTTGGAGAGTTTTCTAGTAGACCAGACAAGTGGCAGCAGGTGTTTTCATTGAATTAATTAATGTCCTTTTCTCAGAGTTTTAGTTGACTATATTCAGCAGTGGTATGACATACCACTCAATCCATCCGTCACTCCACCTGTACCACTCTGACTTCAGCGGAGACACGTTGTCTCTTGTCAACTTCTGGTTTTCTGTTGTTTCATGCATCTGTGCACATAGCCTGACAGTGGTTTGAAGTATCTGCCTGGTTTTTTAGCGAACCTGTGAGCTTATGCGATGGTGCGGTGTCGTCCGTCGTATGTCGTGTGTCGTGCGTCGTCTGTACGTTATCTCTGTATAGCTATCTCAAAAAATGCAGGAGCTAGCATCACCAAAGTTTTTGCAAATAATCAGTCATCCAAAAAACTATATCAGATTTTGATTATTTTTTTTCTTACTGCATTTTTCTTAGATTTTATAGGGAAAAAGCTAAAAAAGTTTTAAAAATCTTCTTCTCCGAAACTGTCCAGCCAAATTGTCCTATATTTCACAGAAATGATCCCTGGAACAATCTCTCTCATGTTTGTTCGAATGGTTTCAGTTCAGAGATTTTTGGCCGAGTTACAGGAGGTTAAACTTTGTCATCTGTCCAAAAAAGCATATTAAAATTTAAATCTCAGAAACGGCTGGAGCTATCATCACCAAATTTTATGTCAATGTTTGTCACATAGGTCATATCTGAAATTGAGGTATTGGTGGATTTTGTGGCAGGTGGCACCACCTACATTTATGTATACGCTGCAGACATTCAGGCTTATATCTCAGGATTGGTTTGAAATATCCTCCTAAAATTTTGCATGTGTATAGATCTCACATAGCATTTCATCAATTGCAAAAATGGTGGCGCCACCTGCAACAATTTTTGCACAGCGTCTGTCTCTTTGTTTGCCATGGGATAAAATCACTAATATCTCGGCAGTGGTTTGACATATCTGCCTAAAATTTTGCAGGTTTATACATCTTGGATAACTTTCTTGATTTTATGACAGGTGGCGCCAGCTACATTCACATTTATGCTGCAGACATCCAAGCTCATATCTTCGGAAACTGTTTGATGGATTGGGCAAAAATTTTGTGTGTTTATATCCTCACATAGCTCTTTATTATACGCAAAACTGGTGGCGCCACATGGGATAAAAACACTTATATCTCGGCAGTGGTTTGACATGTCTGCCTATAATTTTGCAGGTATATACATCTTGAATAGCTCTCAGGATTTTGTGGCAGGTGGCGCCACCTACATTTATGTATACGCTGGAGACATTCAGGCTTATATCTCAGGACTCGTTTGACATATCCCCCTGAAATTTTGCTTGTGTATAGGTCTCACATATCTCTTAATCATAAACAAAATTGGTGGTGCCACCTGCCACCATTTTTGCACAGCGTCAGTCTATTTATCTGCCTTGGGATAAAAACACTCGTATCTCAGAATTGGTTGGACTTATCCACCTGAAATTTTGCATGTGTATACATTCTGGACAGCTTTCTTGATTTTATGACAGGTGGCGCCACCTACATTCACGTCTAAGCTGCAGACATCCAAGCTCATATCTCTGGAACCTTTTGACCAGTTGGGCAAAAATTTTGCATGTGTATAGATCTCCCATAGCTCTTTATCACACGCAAAACTGGGGGCGCCACCTGCACCCATTTTTGCACAGCCTCCATCTGTTCATCTGCTGTGGGATAAAATCACTCATATACAAGTAGTGGTTTGAATTATCTGCCTAAATTTTGCATATGTATACAACTTAGACAGCTTTCTGTATTTTGTGGTAGGTGGTGCAACCTACATACACATTTCAGCTGCAGACATCCAGGCTATTATGCAACACACCTCACTCTATTTCCCCTTGCCTCTCAATCCATGCCTCACTTCACCGGTCCCACTCTGATTTTGGCGGATACATGTGGTTGCTTGTTGACTACTCGTATTCTAGTTTTTGTGTTGTGTGCACCCATTCCAGAATTTCAGCAGTGATGTTTGTTTAATTTTTTCTTGTTCTAAGTGTTAAGTACTTGCATTGTTCATATACATATTACACATGTTCTTGAAAAGTAATGGTCCAGCATTGAAGCATAATACCTGGTGTAAACTTATTGCACAGGTTCGCATTAGACCTGTAGGCCTTGATGGGTTTCTCTATCACAAGACTGGTGGTGCCACTTGCAATCTATTCTGTGTTATGTGCATCCATGACGTATTTCAGCAGTGACGTTTGTGTAATTGGTACATGCACTTTGGTTCAAAATGTATAGTGATTGAATTGTACATATACATGTCACACGTACTTGAAAAGTAACGGTCCTACATGGAAGCATTGTACCTGATGTATATCCCATTGCACAGGTTTGCATTAGGCCTGTAGGCCTTGTTCATGATTTAATGCATTAAGCCAGAACTGAGAGGTCTCTCTTGACTGTAGTCAGGTCCTCTCCTGCTTAAAACTCAGAATTTAACATTCAGTTGAGATGTCAGTGACTTGAGTAACTGTACTAACTGCACTTCTGGTTTAGAAACACTGATTGGTAAGTGGCATATACCAACTGACCTATCCCCCTTGGGTGTCCTTGACCTTGTAATACCACTGACAGTACTGGTCACCTTCAGTATGACAGTGTCAACCAACATTTTAAAATTAAAAGTTTTGTGAAGCATCTAATTTTCCTCTGATTTGGCCTAATACAGTATAAAGAAGCAATTCATGCATGATAAAATATCAGACACTGAAATGGCTTATTTTGAACGTAAAACTGTATCAGCAATTCTGAGTTAGCAACATGAATTATATTCATGAGCAGATCAGGTAATGCTTACAAATGGATTTCTCATGTTCATTCTCCATGTTGGGGATAAATATCAATACGTACAGTTAAATTTATCTTTTGAATACTCACCAACAGAGATGCAAAGGATGATGACTCCTCTTCTATGAGATTTTAGACGATTAGTGTTCAGATCACTTCTTGAAGTTCTCCTGTTCATGATGACTGTAACAGCAAGATAACTGCATGAAGACCCTCATCAGGTTGTGTGTATAGACACGGGTGTCATGTGATGGCTATGGTTTTGAAACTGGTTTAGCAAGTCACCAACATGTTTTACACGTGACCTCTGCTTCAGGCAAGTCCAGGCAAAGACTATCAGGAAAGCTCTTCTTTAGTTCCCCGTATTCATGCTAAGTCAGAAATTCCTAATTTTACAAGTGACTTTTGTCCCGGGGAAATCCAGACAGTGACTTGGTCAGAAAATATCATCTAAAGTGCTTCATGCATGATCCATGCTAGCTCAACTCAGGCTAACCAGGATTAATCAGTAGAGTCAATTTTACCCATACATATTCCATTTTAAATCCATGTATATTCAGACACCTGAAATGTTGTCTGAAAATCTATTTCATTGTTTCCCAGGCAAGCTCATGCATATCCATACAAGTCCAGGCAATATCCATGCATGTCAATGCACCCAAAAAAAAAATATTTACCCAGTGTGTTCCAGACATGTTCTATGCATCATCCATGCATCCATGCATTTTCATGCATGTTCCATGCATAACTTTCATTAAGGGTATGTATATTGTCATCACACAAAATATAAAGAAAACCTGATCATTCATATCTTTAGTGTCACCAACAATGGTAAACCATATTTTACTTGTAATACAGGTGAGCCTGTAAAGGCAGTCTGTGATCAATGCAAATTCTGTTTACACTTTTACTTTCCTTTGTCCTCAAGTATATAAAGCACTCGCTTCATATTGAATTACTGCTCCACTGACTGACAGGTCTCATGTTAGTCTGTGCCTTTTAGTTTTACTTATGATCTTAGTGATAAAAATATTTACAGTTTAACATACCATTAGATACAAGTTTTGCAGAGATAATAAAATTGCATTGCTAAAGGCCCTGTTCTGTAGTTAATCAGAAACTGTTGTTTCAATAATAGCAATATCAGCTTCATTCCTTTTTTATTTAAAATTAAAAAAAAATAAGTGCTATAGATAATGTGAAAAACCTTAATGCTTGGGTCTCAAGTATGTTTTATTATAACTTGTGGATTTGTATCCCACTGAGAAAATAATCGAGGCCACACATATCTTGTGATTATTATATTTTTAATATATATATATATATATATATTTTAGAATAAGCTGGCTAGGTTGTACATCAAGATCCTAGGACTGAACAAGGAGAGTACTGCAGCCCAGAAGTTACTGAACTACAAATCTCCAAAAAATGCTAAGGCGGTATGTTTTGTTGAAATATGCAGTCATTATAAACAGAAAGTAAGGCTACAGATGTATGGCATCGTAGATGAGTGCTTACTGTTTTTCTTGTGTAAATTCCTTATGTTTTCTGAGTGACATTCCTGCTCATGACATGACTGACAAGTGACTGTTACATGAAGGCTGTGCCATCTCTGTTGATTCAAAATGTGTTTTCCCACTTTCCTTCAGATAAGTCACTAAATAAGAACACTTCAACCTTCAGATCATATGCAAAGATTTCTATGAACCAGGGAAATTAAGTGAATACTATATTGAATGAAATTTTGATTTTCCACAGGATTTCAAATTTTTCCTTGGGTCATAGGTCATCAGTACATTAACTCATAATTTTTCAGGAATGGCGGGAACTAGCATCCACAAATTTTATGCAAAACTCTGTCACATATCAAATGTTGTGGGATTGAGCTTTTTGTGGCCCCACCTGCAATAACTTACATTTTACGGGGGGAAAGCTAAAAAAAAAAAAGACTTTTAAAATCTATTTCATCCAGCCCAATTGCTTAATTTTTCACAGCAATTATCCCAGAGATGAGCTCTCTCAAGTTTATTCAAATGATTTGGGTTTTATGAATTTTAGGGGAGTTACAGGAGTTTGAATATTTACAAGATGAATTCTTATATAAATTTCCTATAAACATTCTAGCAATTAAGTCTGTTAAGTGTAATTTCTTTAAGTTGTGGGCCTGAACATAATTGACTTTGTAAAAAAATCAGGAAAAACCTCTGTTTTTTCATAAAAAACCCATTGTTACACTTCGAGACAGCCTAATATCAAAACCACTGTGTTTTTGATCATATTTAGTATGCCTATTCTTCCATACATTTCCTATGTACATACCAAAAATTATGTCCATATTGTGTAATTTGTTGAAGTTATGGGCCCGAACATAATGCACCTTGTAAAAATCAAGAAATATATTTACTCACTTAACATAATATTTGCTGAAGCTAGAGACTTATTTTCAGGGATATAACTTCATTTAGTCAAGATTCAAATGAATGCTGAAAATTAGATCTGAAATTAACAAATTTATAAGTTGTTTGCAAAAATATAAAATCATTCCCTTAAATTTTGCCCGGATTTGGCCATGGCACATTTCCCCCTGTAAGCACTGTTGATTTAATTTTTACATCATGCACAAGTAAGGATTTCAGCTTCTAAATTCTGATATTTGTAAGGAATTTACCAAAAATTGTAGCTTTTATTTAAGTTTTTTTGAGGCCATGTCACACCTAGGCTCTACTGAAACCCCTCTATATGCACTCTTGTTGAACTTTCTGGCCAATCATGCATGCTTGAAGCGAGGCATTCTCTGCAGCCAGCCAGCTCTAGGGTGGCTTCACCTGGATCTAACTGTCCAACCCCCTCCTATAGTAGTTGTTTTGGCCAAAAACATAACAAAAAACAATAATTCTTAGCTCAGCTGACTGTAAGTCATCTGAGCTATAGAGATCACTCTTTGTCCGTCGTCTGTCTGTCCGTCCATCTGTCAGTCTGTTTGTCCGTTAACCGGGCACAAATCGTAACCGCTGGACCTAGAATCTTGTAACTTGACATTCTGAGAGGTCCATAAAAAATCTCCTTGGAAACCAGAAATTAGGTCTCTGTTACCAATATTCTTCGAGCTATGGGGCCCCAAAGTACCCCCCAGAATAGTCCAAAATTTCATACAAAAACTTCAATATATCATTAACTACATCACTGATGGTCATGATTTTTGGAATACATATTGATCATGAGATGTTCCATCAGTTCCTGCAGACTGGTGGCGCCACCTGTATTTTTTTATTTTTAACGAATTTTTTTCTCTATTTTTGAGACCTTTTAAAATGTGAACATCTGTTAACAGGGCACAAATTTTAAAGACTGGACCTAGTATCTTCATTCTTGACACACTGAGAGACCTATGAAAAGTCTCCATGGAAACCAGAAATTAGGTCTCTGTTACCCATATCCTTCGAGCTTTGGGGCCCCAAAGTACCCCCTAGAATAGTAAAAAATTTCATACAAAAACTTCAATATCTCATTAACTACCGTAATTACTCGTGTATAGGACGACCCCGTGTATAAGACGACCCCCCAATTTTAGGCCTCAAATTTGGGTACAAATTATTTTTTAGCACAATGGATCTGTCAGCTACTGAATCACAATGTGTCATGATCATGAAAACCGATGATTAAAGTGGGCTATTATAACATTTTATTCTTCAAATGTTCAGTGGTATATTTCTTTTTATTAGTAAAAAAGTGAAAATAGGAAAGTTAAAAGGAAATGTATGATGGAACAGACCAAAACAGGATTTTATTAAATATATAAAAGAATGTGTATATACAATTCAAAATGATGTCATAAGAAACACCAGATAAAAATAAATTAGGCACTGAATTAAGCACTGATGCATTTCTGTGGTTGCCTAAACTGACAAAACAAAATGATAAAAAATTCAAAAGCTGTGATGCTATGAAAGTATTTCTAATACTATTTATAAACAATTAAATATTGTCAAAGTACTATAAATATTGCAAGCTGTTAACTAAATATGAAAAACAATAAATTATAACTTGCGTGAAGGAATGCTTTTTTTTTTTTGGTTTTCAGTCAAACTTAACATACAAAAAATATGTGTTGGTACAAAATTTCAAATTGATGTAGGTAAGAGATTGCATATAGATGACATTAAGTACTGAATTAAGCACTATGGTTTGCAGGCTTTGGGGCTGCAGGAATCGACAATTCCACTTGAAATCATAAATGATGACTTCAACACCTGTGATGATATTAACATACTTACAAAGCGATTAACTGAAATAATCATCATCAAAGCCCTTAACTACCGGAAAATGGCTATAAACACGTCACACTTGAAAACAAAATTACATGCAAATGTTCTTTCATCATAAATGGCTAACACACTGTTAAACTTCAGCCAAACTTCTGACAAACACTGAGTTCAGAAGCCTCCAAAGTCTGACTGATCATTAGCTGCATTAAATGCGGCGGTATCCAGGACCCTGGAAACCGCCGCATAAAAGCTTCAGAGTAAACTGGAGAACTTCAAACCCTTGTCGGAAAAAAAATCGTGTAAAATCAATAGTGCGTTTATGACAAGGAAACTTTAAGTAATCCAAGGGAGATATAGTACTTTATTCGAATGACCAAGAAATTCAGCTAAATATTATGTTTTAGTATGTAAACAAGACTCACTTTTGAAACTTTGCAACCCTTGCGCTTGAAACTGTGTCAGAATCTGAAACAATGAACTGCGTGACCTTTGCTCGCTGATCCAACACGGCCCGTTACCACTGGTTACACAGGCGGCTGCCGGCCAGCCGTGGCAGGGGGGAAACCCAGAGCAGACATCGTTCCCCGTGTATCACCGTTTATTAGGATAATACATATTCTTCTAATCAACATTTAAAGTGGACAAACACTGTCTAAGTGGTATGTTATATGCGCATTTGAGTATAACGGCCTGGTGAGTCCGGCATTGCTTGACAGCGGCCTTGATGGCGGGGGTCAGGTGTCCCCGGAACTGGTCCCACACGAGCAGACATAGTTTCTTCAGAAGCGTGACCGTCATCACAAGTTGATCAAAGCTGTCACTGATGAGTTGTTTACTCGTTTAACCAAACATGTGCGCTACATTAATTATATTCTGTGATAATTAATCATACTTTCTTAATGTTGTATGTTTGTCAGCGAGATTTGTTAAATATATTATTTATACTGGAACCAATTTGCTTTGATAATAATTTTTATACAACTGGTATCATGTGGAGAATGAAAATGGAATTTATTAGCTCATCGTTGAGCTGGGCGTGACCGGTGTCGTTTAGGTTACCCGTCAGGACGCCTGGCGAAAGCGAAGGACGACCGCAATATTGTATATTCTTTTTAAGTAATACGGAATATTAAACCATGACAAGATAAAAATATGTGAAAAATACGATCGACATACACGATTTAAAATTTGTAATTATTACACTGTGGACGATTTGCATATCAGCGTGCCTTTTTGGGGAATATTTATAGTTTATTGTTGGGCCAGGGGTATTTGCGGGGAGGTTACATGTCGGCCTGCTTGTGAACACAAGTCATGCATGCTACGCCGCTGGTATGACACATTTTGTAAAGTGAGAAGGACAAACATCACACGTTTCTCTTAAAATAAAACGTGTGATGTGCTTCATAAACATAATATCAGACAAAATAAAGAAAAAAATAAATACATTTCTTAAATAAACACGCTTGTTTGTTACCAACGCATCAGTGGGCGATACTTACCGGCAGCTTTCACAGTCAACTGAATAAGGTCTCTTTGATTTAGGCAAGCCGAGAGAAACCACCATATCAAAGGCGATTCTCACACCTGAAACCTCCACTGATCAGGTAATCCGTGCCCTTGTCCTTTTGGTTACTGTCATCACAAGGTGATCAAAGCTGTCACTGATGAGTTGTTTACTCGTTTGTTTAACCAAACATGTGCGCTACATTAATTATATTCCGTGATAATTAATCATACTTTCTTAATGTTGTATGTTTGTCAGCGAGATTTGTTAAATATATTATTTATATTGGAACCAATTTGCTTTGATAACGATTTTTATATAACTGATTTCATGTGGAGAATGAAAATGGAATTTATTAGCTTATCGTTGAACTGGGCGTGACCGGTGTCGTTTAGGTTACCCGTCTGGACGCTTGGCGAAAGCGAAGGACGACCGCAATTTTGTATATTCTTTTTCAGTAATACGGAATATTAAACCATGACAAGATAAAAATATGTAAAAAATACGATCGACATACACGATTTAAAATGTGTAATTATTACACTGCCGACGATATGCATATCAGCGTGCCTTTTGGGGGAATGTTTATAGTTTATGGTTGGGCCGGGGGTATTTGCGGGGAGGTTACATGTCGGCCCGCTTGTGAACACAAGTCATGCATACTACGCCGCTGATATGACAAATTTAGTAACGTGAGAAGGATAAACATCATACGTTCTTCTTGTAATAAAACATATGTTATGCTTTATAAACATTATATCAGACACATAAAAAAAGAAAATAAATACATGTCATTACTAGAATCTCTGTACGGACGTTTTAAGGCTTGTGTTCTACCGACGCAGCACTGGTTGATATACTTACCGGTATCTTGTTTATCATTTTCGGTGAGCTTCAGGTGACTGAAAAATTTGTACCCGATAATAGGACGACCCCCCCACTAAGCCCTCCAAAATTTGGGAACCAATTTGTCGTCCTATACACGAGTAAATACGGTACATCACTGCAGGTCATGATTTTTGGCATACCTATTGATCATGAGATGTTTCATAAGTTTCTGCAGACTGCTGGCGCCACCTGTATTTTTCGATTCTTTACAAATTGTTTTCTCTATTTTTGGGACCTTTAAAAATTTGAACATCTGTTAACAGGGCACAAATTGTAAAGACTGGACCTAGAATATTCATTCTTGACATATTGAAAGACCTATGAAAAGTCTCCATGGAAACTAGAAATTAGGTCTCTGTTACCCAGATCCTTCGAGTTAAGGCGCCACAAATTACCCCCTAGAATAGTCAAAAATTTCATACAAAAACTTCAATATCTCATTAACTACATCATTGCAGCTCATGATTTTTGGCATACCTATTGATCATGAGATGTTTTATAAGTTTCTGCAGACTGGTGGCGCCACCTGTATTTTTCGATTCTTTATGAATTGTTTTCTCTATTTTTGAGACCTTTAAAAATTTGAACAATTGTTAACAGGGCACAAATTGTAAAGACTGGACCTAGAATCTTCATTCTTGACATATTGAGAGACCTATGAAAAGTCTCCATGGAAACCAGAAATTAGGTCTCTGTTACCCAGATCCTTCGAGTTATTGGGCCACAAAGTACCCCCTTGAATAGTCAAAAATTTCATACAAAATCTTCAATATCTCATTAACTACATCACTGCAGGTCATGATTTTTGGCATACCTATTGATCATGAGATGTTTCATGAGTTTCTGCAGACTGGTGGCGCCACCTGTATTTTTCGATTCTTTACAAATTGTTTTCTCTTTTTTTTGAGACCTTTACAAATGTGAACATCTGTTAACAGAGCACAATTCGTAAAGACTGGACCTAGAATCTTCATTCATGACACACTGAGAGACCTATGAAAAGTCTCCATGGAAACCAGAAATTAGGTCTCTGTTACCCATATCCTTCGAGCTAGGGGGCCACAAAGTACCCCCTAGAATAGTAAAAAATTTCATACAAAAACTTCAATATCTCATTAACTACGTCACTGCAGGTCATGATTTTTTGCATACCTATTGATCATGAGATGTTTCATGAGTTTCTGCAGACTGGTGGCGCCACCTGTATTTTTCTATTCTTTACAAATTGTTTTCTCTTTTTTTGAGACCTTTACAAATGTGAACATCTGTTAACAGGGCACAATTCGTAAAGACTGGACCTAGAATCTTCATTCATGACACACTGAGAGACCTATGAAAAGTCTCCATGGAAACCAGAAATTAGGTCTCTGTTACCCATATCCTTCGAGCTATGGGGCCACAAAGTACCCCCTAGAATAGTAAAAAATTTCATACAAAAACTTCAATATCTCATTAACTACATCACTGCAGGTCATAATTTTTGGCATACCTATTGATCATGAGATGTTTCATAAGTTTCTGCAGACTGGTGGTGCCAACTGTATTTTCGATTCTTTACAAATTGTTTTCTCTATTTTTGAGACCTTTAAAAATGTGAACAATTGTTAACAGGGCACAAATTGTAAAGACTGGACCTAGAATCTTCATTCTTGACATATTGAGAGACCTATGAAAAGTCTCCATGGAAACCAGAAATTAGGTCTCTGTTACCCAGATCCTTCGAGTTATTGGGCCACAAAGTACCCCCTTGAATAGTCAAAAATTTCATACAAAATCTTCAATATCTCATTAACTACATCACTGCAGGTCATGATTTTTGGCATACCTATTGATCATGAGATGTTTCATGAGTTTCTGCAGACTGGTGGCGCCACCTGTATTTTTCGATTCTTTACAAATTGTTTTCTCTTTTTTTTGAGACCTTTACAAATGTGAACATCTGTTAACAGAGCACAATTCGTAAAGACTGGACCTAGAATCTTCATTCATGACACACTGAGAGACCTATGAAAAGTCTCCATGGAAACCAGAAATTAGGTCTCTGTTACCCATATCCTTCGAGCTAGGGGGCCACAAAGTACCCCCTAGAATAGTAAAAAATTTCATACAAAAACTTCAATATCTCATTAACTACGTCACTGCAGGTCATGATTTTTTGCATACCTATTGATCATGAGATGTTTCATGAGTTTCTGCAGACTGGTGGCGCCACCTGTATTTTTCGATTCTTTACAAATTGTTTTCTCTTTTTTTGAGACCTTTACAAATGTGAACATCTGTTAACAGGGCACAATTCGTAAAGACTGGACCTAGAATCTTCATTCATGACACACTGAGAGACCTATGAAAAGTCTCCATGGAAACCAGAAATTAGGTCTCTGTTACCCATATCCTTCGAGCTATGGGGCCACAAAGTACCCCCTAGAATAGTAAAAAATTTCATACAAAAACTTCAATATCTCATTAACTACATCACTGCAGGTCATAATTTTTGGCATACCTATTGATCATGAGATGTTTCATAAGTTTCTGCAGACTGGTGGTGCCAACTGTATTTTCGATTCTTTACAAATTGTTTTCTCTATTTTTGAGACCTTTAAAAATGTGAACATCTGTTAACAGGACACAAATCGTAAAGACTGGACCTAGAATCTTCATTCTTGACACACTGAGGGACCTATGAAAAGTCTCCATGGAAACCTGAAATAACGTCTCTGTTACCCATATCCTTTGAGCTGTGGGGCTCCCAATTACCCCCCAGCATAATGAAAAATTTGATAAAAACAAACTGCAACATCTCAATAACTACAACACTGATGGTCATGATTTTCAGGATACATATTGATCAAGAGATGTTTCATCAGTTTCTGCAGACTGGTGGCGCCACCTGTATTTTTCAATTTTTACAAATTTTTTTCTCTATTTTTGAGACCTTTTAAAATGTGAACTTATGTTAACAGGGCACAAATCATAAAGACTGGACCTAGAATCTTCATTCTTGACACAGTGAGAGACCTATGAAAAGTCACCATGGAAACCTGAAATAAAGTCTCTGTTACCCATATCCTTTGAGCTGTCGGGGGCTCCCAATTACCCCCCAGAATAATGGAAAATTTGATAAAAACAAACTGCAACATCTCAATAACTACAACACTGATGGTCATGATTTTTGGCATACATATTGATCAAGAGATGTTCCATCAGTTCCTGCAGACTGGTGGCACCACCTGTATTTTTTCAAATTTTCACAATTTTTTTTTCTCTATTTTAGAGACCTTTAAGGATGTAGTAATCTGTCAACAGGGTACAAATCGTAACGACTGGACATAAAATCTTCATTCTTGACACACAGGGAGACCCATGAAAAGTCTCCATGGAAACCTAAAATTAGGTCTCTGTTACCCATATCCTTTGAGCTGTCGCACTCCATAGTACAGCTCAGAATAATGGAAAATTTGATACAAAAGCTGAAGTATCTGAACAACTAATGCAGGGATCACCATAATTGTTTGCATGGATATTGATCATGGAGTGTTTCATCAGTTTCTGCAGACTGGTGGCACCACCTGTATTTTTTCGGGTTTTTTTTTACGAATTTTTTCTCTATTTTTGAGACCTTTAAAGATATGAATATCTGTTAACAGGGCACAAATCATTAGAACTGAACCTAGAATCGTCATTCTTGACACATAGGGAGACCCATGAAAAGTCTCCATGAAAACCTGAAATTAGGTCTCTGTTACCCATATTCTTTAAGCTGTATGGCTCCAAAATACCCCCCAGAATAATGAAAAATTTGATACAAAAACTGCAGTATCTCAATAACTACAACACTGATGGTCATGATGTTCGGCATACATATTGATCATGAGGTGTTCAATCAGTTTCTGCAGACTGGGTGCGCCACCTCTATGTCTGTTTGTCTGCCGTGGGCTGAAATCACTCATTTCTCTGTAGTGGTTTGACATAACTGCCTAAAATTTTGCAGGTTTATACATCCTGGACAGCTTTCTTGATTTTATGACAGGTGGCGCCACCTACATTCAAGTTAACGCTGCAGACATCTGAGCTCATATCTCAGGAACCATATGACTGATTAGGCCAAAATTTTCCATGTGTATAGATCTCACATAGCTATTTAACATACACAAAATTGGACGGGCCACCTGCAACCATTTTTGCACCATCTGTTTGTCTGCCGTGGGCTAAAATCACTCATATCTCAGTAGTGGTTTGACTTATCTGCTTAAAATTTTGCAAGTTTATACATCTTGAATAGCTTTCTCAATTTTTTTGGCAGGTGGCACCATCTACATTTATGTTAACGCTGCAGACATTCAGGCATATATCTCAGGACTGGTTGGACATATCCCCCTGAAATTTTCCATGTGTATATATCTCACCTAGCTCTTAATCATACACAATATTTGTGGCGCCACCTGCCTCCATTTTTGCACAGTATCCTTCTGATTGTCTGCTGTGGGATAAAATCACTCATATTCAAGTAGTGGTTCTACTTATCTGCTTTAAATTTTGCATATGTATACAACTTGGACAGCTTTCTGGATTTTTTGGTGATGGCGCAATTTACGTACACATTTAAGCTGCAGACATCCAGGCTATTATGCAACAGACCTCACTCTACTTCCCCTTGCCACTCAATCCATGCCTCACTTCACCAGTTCAACTCTGATTTTGGTGGATACAAGTAGTCGCTTGTCGAATACCCGTTTCTTGTTATTGAATAATAGTTACCGTATTTCGTTGAATAGACGCCCAGGGGTTTATTTTTTTCAGATGCTGCTTTCACCCAGTCAGCTTCTATTTTAGGCTGGTGTTTATTAAAAGTATCAGGATCATTAGACAAAACTAAAATCTTATGCGAACCTGTGCAAAATTTGGGAGTATGAATGTTTATTTTTAAAATTTAATACTGATCCTCTCATGTCCTGCATATCTACCTTAGTCGTTATGATTTCAGCCAAATGGATGTTTTGGACCTGCATGTTTGGGACTAGGATGTATCAGTCAGGATATTTCTGATATGTTGTTTTTGCCAGGGAGGGACATTGGGACAGATGAACGGACAATTTGGCAGGATGGTTTCGGAGAAGAACATTTTAAAATGTATTTTTAGCTTTTTCCCTTTAAAATCTAAGAACAACTTCCTATTGAGTCACACCTACTAATGCATACTGGCAGTGGAGGCTCAGCTTTCCACCAGGTCAAGGGTACCTAATGTGCCACATGTAACTGCACCACTGGCGCTTACAGACTGAAACTTACCACTGACTCTTACAGACTGAAACTTGACCTGTTGACAAATCTTAAATGGTTGGTAGTTTGCCAAAGTTATTAATAGATATAGAGCGTAATATGACCTATTGTAAGATCTGACACAGTTGGCAGGTTCTAGACATCTAGACGGTGTTTCTAGACACATTGTCTAGACATCTTGACTGTATTTGGACACCAGGCAGAGCCAGGTCAGTTGCCATGGTGATGTCTGGACTGCACCTGAGTGCACTGATTGACCTTTTGACTTGACATGTTAAAACTTGCCATGCTGGCAAATCTGTTTTCAAACACTGAAAGCCTTTTTCAATTGGCTACACTGCTTTTTTAGCCCTCAGCCTTAGATGCTGAAGGGCTATTGTCGTCACCAAATCCGTCCGTCCATCCGGCGTGTGTTAACATTTACCTTGGGAGCGGGATATTTCGAAAAGGATTTACTTTAGGAATTTTATTTCTTTGGTGCTGATGTATATTACCAAAATCTCGGTCAAGTTCGAAGATGGGTGACCTTGACTTATTTTTCGACATTTTAGAGCGAATTATAGAAAAAAACTTAGAAGCTTATTTTTTCAGGAACCACTTGGTGGATTGTTATAAAACATGCTATGATTATTGGCACTGACGGCCTGTAACTGCTGCACAAGTTTTGGGGTGCCACCTCCAATTTCTGATTATAAAAGAATTTTTATCAGATTTTTCAATTTTTGCCTTGTGAGCAGGATATCTCAAAAAGTATTCAACACAGGAATTTCAATCTTGGTCAAGTTTGAAGTTAGGTGACCTTGACTTATTTTTTGACGTTTTAGAGGGAATTTTAGAAAAACACTGGCATGCGTTAACATATACCTTGCGAGCGGGATATCTCGAAAAGGATTTACCATAGGTTTTTTATTTCTTCTGTGCTGATGTATATTACCAAAATCTTGAACAAGTTAGAAGATGGGTGACCTTGACTTATTTTTCGATGTTTTAGAGGGAATTATAGAAAAACACTGGCATGCGTTAACATTAACCTTGTGAGCAGGATATCTTGAAAAGGATTTACTGTAGGAATTTTATTTCTCTGGTGCTGATGTATATTACCAAAATCTCGGTCAAGTTCAAAGGTGGGTGACCTTGACTTATTTTTCGACGTTTTAGAGGGAATTATAGAAAAACACTGGCATGTGTTAACATTTACCTTTTGAGCAGGATATCTCGAAAAGGATTTACCATAGGAATTTTATTTCTTCTGTGCTGATGTATATTACCAAAATCTTGAACAAGTTAGAAGATGGGTGACCTTGACTTATTTTTCGATGTTTTAGAGGGAATTATAGAAAAACACTGGCATGAGTTAACATTAACCTTGTGAGCAGAATATCTTGAAAAGGATTTACTGTAGGAATTTTATTTCTCTGGTGCTGATGTATATTACCAAAATCTCGGTCAAGTTCGAAGGTGGGTGACCTTGACTTATTTTTCAACGTTTTAGAGGGAATTACAGAAAAACACTGGCATGTGTTAATATTTACTTTGTGAGCATGATATGTCAAAAGGGTTTACTCAAGGAATTTTATTTCTTTGGTGCTGATGTATATTTACAAAATCATGGTCAAGTTCGAAGGTGGGTGACCTTGACTATTTATTGACGTTTTAGAGGGAATTATAGAAAAACACTGGCATGCGACAACATTTACCTTGTATCCTCTAGGGCACCAAGTCTCACATGTGACAAATTCTTACATGTAATTTGGAGCTGCTAGCTCCTACGGTTTTTGACTTACAGCCACGGACAGCAGACGGACAACACTGAGCAATCGCATAAGCTCACAGGTTCGCTAAAAAATGAACATGTCAAAACAATAAACCTGGCAATCACTTCTCAGGGACACAAGTGAAAACCTCGCCCGTACAAGGATTGTGTTTATAAAATTTCCTTAGGTGCCATAGGGATATGGGACACATGCAGTCTCCACAATCACTTTCCATTATAAGAATTTATGGGGAATCAAGGCTACAGATTACAGTTGTCAACAAGATTCTGTCTTGGCCGGCCTCTAGAAACCAGGTACCCTGGTGTTTCATGTGGCTGTTCCATTTATTTTACACCATGTGCCATTGGTAACATTGTTTCTCTTTAAACACGGGGTGGCTCTTCTATTAAATGTGCACCACATACAACTGGTAACATTGGTTCAGTAGATATACGGGTGTTGATACTTGTAAGGGCACAGCATAATTTTTTTTCATACATTTTCCTCCCGTCTTTTAACTGATTCAGCTTGACACAGTGTATTCAAGCGATTCTGACCTGGTATATACTGGTATGTGTCATTTACTGCCGAAATAATTCCACTGAATTCATAGTTCTTGAAAAGAGTAAATACTGTTTTAACTATTAAGATTATCTTAGAAGCGTAGTTTTGGTAAAATTGGGGACGCACTTAAAAGCGTTTAAAAAATAAAAGCAAGGAGTGTTATATGGCTGGACAGTAGCTTCAACTGTACTCCTTCACACCATCACTTGGTGCTTTTATGCTACACAATAAATATGTGCCCAGATGTATTTGAACAATTGCATTCAACCAGAGTTAGACTCTCAACATCCCAACTTGTACCGCTTGTGGCAAACGGCACTATTTTTACGTAGCTTGACAGCACTGATAGGGTTAGCCTTTATTAGTGATAGTGTAGCGTTTATTAGAACCAGTGATCGGCTTTACTCATAATGGACAAATCTGGAATATTTAGTGTCTCTTATGGAAACAGGCATACACATAAGTAAAAAAGAAAGATTTATTAAGGAATCAAAAATATTATGAACACAAACACGAACTGAAATTCATAAAATCTCCGGTCAATTTGGCTGGTAAATTCACCAACTATAGTGACAGGAAAAGACATCTCAAGGAAAACATGGAAACTACTCTGACAATGGGCCTCTGAACAAGATCGGCGTCTATTTAACGCTGGCGTTTATTTTTCTGGGACATTGATTTGCCCCAGCAACTAAATAAGGCAGGTGACTATTTAAGGTCCAGCGTCTTTTCAAGGAAATACGGTAACTCCTTTATGAAAAGCATGATAATTAACATGACTTATAGAGGACGATTTTCTTAAAATACTTCTGCTGCAATGTAGACAAAGTTATTAGGCCAAGTCAAAACCTGTGTGACAATAGCACTCCTTTTCCAAATGTAAAAAAAATATAAATGACATCAGTCCTTTCCCTCTCCACAGATTTTATCAAAATCTTTAAATAACTTGAGTTAAAGCCATCATCCTCATAATTCAGCTTATATTACCACACAAAACCATCATATGTCTGCCCCTTCTTCCAGATCATATTTTATGATCATTAATACGAGCTGAACGCAGTGACCCATGGGTCCCTTGTTAAATATTCATTAATTGGGTATGAACTTTTTTATCCTATAAGTACTGTTGAATTAAGAGATTATCCTGTATGTATATGCAGAGATGTTGTAACTCCCAAATTCCATCCACCCCAAACACTCACACACACACACACCCCACACACACACACACACACCATCAAGTCCTTGCACCTATAGACTGTGTGTGTTAACGGCTGAACTGTCAACAGTTTATAAAAAAAACCTACCAATGATCATGGTAATAGTACAGATTGTATGTTCACAAACTGCTCACATGCTTCTGTTTCAACATTAGGAAACACATGGTCAGGTCACAAAGTATTATTTGCAACAATTTCTTACTTATCAATATAAACCAAGTATATCAACCAACCATGGCCTATATTACCTCTTCCTCTCAGACTTTATCTTCATTTGATATTATTAAGACCCATGGGTCCCTTGTTATTGTACGGCCGTTATATGATGGGAGTTTTATTGTAAACCCACCGTCTGTCTGTCCGTCTTTCTTTCTATTAACTTTTAGTGCTGCGGCCATTGTCATGACACTCACCATAACTACATACCAACAGGTTATCTAGTTCAAGTTCAATTATGGGCAACCCTCACCCATACATAATGTCACATTTCACTAGGCTACTTTGTGGTGATGCAGAGATAACTTACAAAGAATATGAAGGAATTTGATTAAGCTCCTCAGAAATGTTCAAATAAAATATCTCGGCCAAGTTGGATATCTAACAAAATCCACACATATTTAATGAGGTCAGAGGTCACCGCACATCGGAGGCACCTTGATGACTTACCAAAAATCCCATGGATTGTCATGAAACTTATTATACATATCATATGTACCAATAAAATTTCTGACCTGAATTACCTTCTCATAAAAATTCACATCATATGTCACAAGATACATATTAATACATGGGCGTATTATGCATGTTTGCATGCATTGCTCTTTATATATTATTCTTACCTTCAAGGTCAGCTAATCAGATGAACACTGTGAACTGTGGGTCTCATGTTTTATGTATGGATAGGATAAGATTGCTCACTCCAGGGGGCTCAAAATACAAAAAAAAATTATAATAAATTGATTTTATTTACTAGGATGCCGGGGACTTTGCCAGTGTTGCTTACTATGTATTAAAACCAAGATGTCCTGACAAGAGCTCTCTAACAGTGGAGGAAGTAAACAAGTATCTGGATGCTGTGGCACAGAACAATGCTGCAAAGAATCATGATGTTGTGGAGAAGAGCCTTATGCAGATGCTACGGAAGCTGACAGCACTAGAGCAGAAGTGGCTGATCAGGATGATAATGAAGGAGATGAAGATGGGGCTGAGTCAGCAGTCAATCTTCAGCATCTTCCACCAGGATGCTGAGGACCTGTTTAATGTCAAGATGAGTTTAGCAAAGGTATTTTGCATGATGCAAATGAAGGAATATCATCTAACTCAATAATGATGATACAAATAATACTGAATGATGTAAATGAAGGAATATCATCTAACTCAATTATGATGACACAAATAATACTGAATGATGTAAATGAAGGAATATCATCTAACTCAATAATGATGACACAAAAATACTGAATGATGTAAATGAAGGAATATCATCTAACTCAATAATGATGATACAAATAATACTGAATGATGTAAATGAAGGAATATCATCTAACTCAATTATGATGACACAAATAATACTGAATGATGTAAATGAAGGAATATCATCTAACTCAATAATGATGACACAAAAATACTGAATGATGTAAATGAAGGAATATCATCTAACTCAATAATGATGACACAAATAATACTGAATGATGTAAATGAAGGAATATCATCTAACTCAATAATGATGACACAAATAATACTGAATGATGTAAATGAAGGAATATCATCTAACTCAATAATGATGACACAAATAATACTGAATGATGTAAATGAAGGAATATCATCTAACTCAATTATGATGACACACATAATACTGAATGATGTAAATGAAGGAATATCATCTAACTCAATAATGATGACACAAATAATACTGAATGATGTAAATGAAGGAATATCATCTAACTCAATAATGATGACACAAATAATACTGAATGATGTAAATGAAGGAATATCATCTAACTCAATAATGATGACACAAATAATACTGAATGGTGTAAATGAAGGAATATCATCTAACTCAATAATGATGACACAAATAATACTGAATGGTGTAAATGAAGGAATATCATCTAACTCAATTATGATGACACAAATAATACTGAATGATGTAAATGAAGGAATATCATCTAACTCAATAATGATGACACAAATAATACTGAATGATGTAAATGAAGGAATATCATCTAACTCAATAGTGATGACACAAATAATACTGAATGATGGAAATGAAGGAATATCATCTAACTCAATAATGATGACACAAATAATACTGAATGGTGTAAATGAAGGAATATCATCTAACTCAATTATGATGACACAAATAATACTGAATGGTGTAAATGAAGGAATATCATCTAGCTCAAAAATGATGACACAAATAATACTGCAGAGATGGATTTATTTCACAAAATTCTTTGTAAAACTTAATTTAAGGAGGGGGTGATGCACTGATTTGAAATGAAGTACAGCAATGGTAGTCAGGAAGGTATTCAGACAAAAAAACTACAAAATACCACATTTTACTGCACACTTGAGAAACATCTAAGCTGATGGCTAGGAAGCAATGAGCCCAGAGGATAGTTATTATCTAGAAGACAATTTAAAGATATCAAGATCCCCTCTCAACAGGATTAACTTATTTGCTAACTGTTTGTCTGCTAATGGCAAATATTGAAAAATTGAGATTGTTATTTTAAAGGATTATAAAGTTGTTTATAGATAATGGTGTTAACTACAGTCTGTGCAGGTATCTCTTCACCAGAGAAATCTGGTTCTTATTTCACAGAAACTTAATATGTACCAGTATAATTTGTGATGTTTCAGGTGTGCAGAATGTCACATGACCCCTCTTGTTAAACATGTATGATTATGAATTTCAGGTGTGCACCATGTTGCATGACCCCTCTGTTAGAATTCATGAAATTGAGGTGTCCCTGTTTTCTCCTTTCCGACCAATGTTAGGAGACAGAGCTGCTCCAAACAAGGTAAAGCAAGACAAGCCTGTGAATATATGTTATTAGTTTTAATCTTAATGTAGATATTATCAAGGGTTTTCTCACAAAGGTATGCCATATTCCTTTTTGTTTTAAAAGTTAATCAAAGGTGAAGGCTTTATGTTTGTACCATAAATATCTGCATATATACATCAAGGAATGTGCTCCAAAAATATCTATCTAGGAAAGGGGAGTCAACTTATGTGTGGGTCTAAGCCAGAGAGGCCAGATTTTTCCCAGACTTAGTCAAATTGCTGACCTGAATGTCCGACCGACCCAGCTATGCCTGCATGATCACTCGCCAGATGTCAGTTTTTGTTAACTTGCAATTAAATGCCATGACAATTGCCATGTCTGTTGGTGACTAGTCAAACAAACAGTTCAGCATAGAAAGGTGAAGTGTTCCATTCAGCAAGTTATTCTATCAAACAATTGATAAATCTGCAGTCTTTTCATCTCTGGAATATAAAATATCAGACTGTGAAATAATATATTTTTAATCATAGGAAATGAATTTTGTATGAATAATGAAAAAGATTGTTTTATTTTCTCCCCTGTTGCATAAGCAGAAAAGGCCTACTTGCTGCTTGATCATCTCTTCCATTTTCCAATTTTTAGTAAACCTGTGAGCTTATGCGATGGTGTGGCATCTTCCTTTGTCTTTCGTTTGTCGTCCGTACGTTAGCCCATACCATCTCAAAAACAGCCGTAACTAGCATCACCAACTTTTATGCAAAAAATCAGTCATCCAAAAAACTATCAATTTTTTGCTTATTTTAGCTCAGCTGACTATAAGTTATCTGAGCTATAGTCATGGTCCTTTGTCCGTCGTCTGCTTGTCCTTTAACAGGGCATGTTTTGAAACCATCGGACCTGCAAATCCAAAATTTTGTATATAGTTAGATTTCCTCAAAATCTCCTACCATACTGAAAATTGGGTCACTAGGACTTCATTTTTTTTAGATATTAAGGTAAAACCTCCATTTTCCATTAAAAACCCATTGTTACACTTCAAGACTGATCTGTTTTTGACCATATTTAGTATGCATATTCTACCATACATTTCCTATGAATATACCAAAAATGAGGTCACTATTGTGTAATTTGTTGAAATTATGGGCTGGAACATAATGCACCTTGTAAAAAATCAGGAAATATATTTACTCACTTAACATAAGAATTGCTGAAGCTATAACCCTTTTTCAGGGATATAACTTCATTTAATCAAGATTCAATTGTATACCCAAAAAAATTAGATTTGAATTTTGTAAAATTTTTTAAGTTATTCGCATTAATATAAAATCATTACCTCAAATTCTGTCCAATTAGGCCAAACGTTAATCTGTATCTAATTATAGCTTTGGCAGACTAACAACTGTAACAGATTTTGCAACAGGATGAGTTTACTCAGTGCAGCCAAGTACAAGTCAAGAGTTCACTTAGTGCAGTAGCTGCAGTTGGCAATTTGTTCTGGTTCACTTCGGGCAACTGCCTTCCTCACCGGAGCTTGGTCAGCCTAGTCTACCTGACTAAAGAGAAGTTTGATGTATTGGTCTTACATTTTGACTTGTCCATGCATCTTTGAGTTGTGTCTCCACATACTAGGATTTTTGCACAGTGTTTGTGCCTGCTTATTTCTCAGGAGGGATTTGATATTTCAGCCTGAAATTAGGCATATGTATACATCTCTTATAGCTTTGTCATATACAAGACTGGTGAGGCCATCCACCTACAATAATTTTTGCACAGTATATGTCCCTGCTTATTTCTCAGAAGTGATTTTACATATCAGCTTGATATTATGCATGTCGATACATCTCAGATAGTTTTGTTGTATACAAGCTTAAGACCTGTGGCACCACCTACATTTGTTTCATGGATCTGTGCTCATAGGCCAAGAGTGGTTTGAAATATCTGCCTGTAGTAACCATAGATCTTCGATGGCTTTCATGTACGCAAGATTGGTGGCCCCACCTACAATCATTTTGTGTTGTGTGCACCAATGCCAGTATTTCAGCAGTGACATTTTTATACGCCTATCATATGATGGGAGTTTTATGGTATACCCACCAATTGTCCGTCCGTTAACTTTTAGTGTCACCTCAATAACTTTTTGTGGCTTTGATGGATTTTTACCAAACCTGCCATAACTACTTTACACCATATCATCTCGTCCAAATTCAATTATCGGCAAAATCCACTCATATTTAATAAGGTCATGGGTCACTAGGCCACTTTGTGCTGTTACTGTGATAACTTATGAACAAAATGAAGGAATTTGATAAAACTCATCAGAAATGTTCAACAATAAAATATCTTGCCTTAGTTTGATTTCCAGGTAAATCTACCCATATTTAATGAGGTCAGAGGTCATCGCACTTTGGAGGCACAGTGGTGACTTAACAAAAATTCTGTGGGTTTTCCTGAAACTCAATATACATATTAACCAATAGAGATTTTCACCTCAATTAAATTCTCAGCAGATTTCACGCATATTTAATGAGTTCAGAGGTTACCAGGCTGCTTTGTAGTGTCATTATGATAGCTATTTTGTGCTGTTGCTGAGATAACTGAAGAAGAATATGAGGGATTTACAAAATACTCACTGGAAATGTTAATCAGTTAAATATCTCGCCTTGTTTGATTTCCAGCAAAATCCAGGCATATTCAATGAAGTTGGAGGTCATTACAGGTGACTTAACAAAAATCCTATGGATTTTCATGAAACTCCATATACATATTTACCAATAAACTTTCTCACCTGATTACCTTCTAATCAAAATTCATGCATATTTAATGAGGTAAGAGTTCATCTGATACACAAAGGGCGTATTATGCATGTTTGCGGTGCTCTTGTTGTAATTGGTGCTTGAGCTCAGTTCAAAATGTTTAGTACTTGCATTTTACATATATACATGTCACACATGTACTTGAAAAGTAATGGTCAAGCATGGAAGCATTATATCTTAGGTATATCCCATTGCACAGGTTTGCATTAGGCCTGTAGGCCTTGTTCTTCACACAACATTGGTGGGAAAATAGTTTACTATTTTAATGCTGGTGACAATTTAACACTTTGTTCTGAAATTACAAAATGAAGGCTACTTAGCCTTACGTCATATACTTATTCATTGAATAACACTTGGAGATTCATCTCCTTTCCTTTTGATTCTTAATTTCTCCATGCTTTTCATGCAGTAGTGTCTGCATATTCCAGGAAAATATATAAATTTTTATATAGTTGGCATTAAGTAATGTCAGTTCTCAAAGCAAATATGGTTTAATGTCTGTAATAAATTGGACTTCTGTGTAATATTAACTTACGTTTATACTTATTCATTACACTTTTTAGTTGGAAGCGTCCAGAAGTGACCATGAACCCACGTTAATATTTTCATGTACGTTGACTTTGGAATAACCGCACACGGCAGGCCTGCCCAGAGTTTCGCTTTCAGCTATAAATTATGGCGACCAGTGGGTATTACCTACACTGTAAGGGATGATACCTGCACTGCAAGAAGAGGTAGTGGGTGTTTGTAGCCAGACAGCTATGCACTCAAGTATATATGATGATGCAACTTTTATTTGATGCTTGACATTGGTTATCATTTGCTCATCTGCCATAAGTTTGGGCCTAACCAGATTCAGTAGGCTAAGAAAAATTTCTCTTGATTTCTCCCTTCTAAAATCCACCTGGACTCTTGTGGGAGGTTGACATATATGCAGATTTTTATGGTACTTTTTGCTCATTTATGTAGAAGTAGTGACAAGGATGTTGATCTACAGACTGCATGAATAATGAGACTAGTTCATTGCTAAATAAGATAGCAGGTTGTCAGAATAAATCCAAATTCTCCAAAAAAAAAGTTAAGATCAGCTAAATTACATTTCTTGAATTTCAGGACCAGTATACTGGTCTTTATCCAATATTTATTTAGTAGTCTTTAGCCGGTTCTGGTGGAGTTTTATCCATGAATGATTGTTATTATTTAACTTACTTGCTAGGAACCTCTTATCTAGCTTCTGTGTTTCATAATCAGGTTGAAAAGCTTTTTGAAGGGAAGCCATTCTTTATTGAAACAAAGTATGATGGAGAACGCATGCAGCTACACAAAAAGGGAGATGAATACCGCTTCTTTTCTAGAGGGTACGGCATATATACATAATTCTATTATATCCATGGATTTGAGCTCATCAGACTGTATGCCAAATGAGCTATAGTTATGATCCTTTGTCCATAGTCTGCCAGACAACTGTCCATCCTTTAGACTGGCATGATTTGAAACCATAAGACCTACAAATCCAAAATTTGACCTACATGTAGTTTCATGATCCTAAGTTCTCCTACCAAACTTGGTCACTGCACTTAGTTGCTTCAAGAAATTAAGGGAACACCTCAGTTTCAGAAAAAAAACCTGTTGTTACACTTCAGGACTGCCTAATATCAAAACTGCTTGTCTGTTTTATTATACATGCCTCTTATGATGGGAGTATTATGGTATACCCACCATCCGTCCATCCGGTCACTTTCAGTGACGCCGCATTAACTTTCCAGGGCTTTGATGGATTTTCACCAAACTCACAATAACTATTTACCACCATATTATCTCACCCTAGTTCAGTTATCTGCAAAATCCATGCTTATTTGATAAGGTCATAGGTCACTAGGCTACTTTGTGCTGTTGCCGCATTAACTTACAAAGAATATGAAGGATTTTGATAAAACTCATATGAAAAGTTAATTAATAAAATATCTCACCTAAGTTTGATTTTCAGCAAAATCAACTCATATTTAATGAGGTCAGAAGTCATTGCACTTTGGAGGCTCCTTGGTGACTTATCAAAAATCCTATGGAGTTTCATGAAACTGATTATACATTTTTACCAATAGAGGTTCTCACCTCACTTAAATTCTCAGCAGATTTCACACATATTCATGAGGTCAGAGGTTACCAGGCTGCTTTGTAGTGTCCTTATGATAGCTACTTTGTGCTTTCATCGCGATAAAATCAGCACATATTTAAAAAGGTCAGAGGTCACTATGGATTTTCATGAAACTAATTTTACATATTTACCAATAGAATTTCTCACCTGAATTAAGCAGCAAAATTCATGCATATTTAATGAGGTCAGAGGTCACAACACTTTTGTGGCACCACAAACCTCTGTTTTCCAGTGAAAACCTATTGATACACTTCAAAACTGCCCACTTTGAAAACCACTGCTGTTATTGTATTCATTAAACTGTATTAATCAAGATTCAATTATATACAAGAAATCAGATAAGAATTTGTAAATTTTTTAAGTTATTAGCATAATTATGAAAACAGTACCTTAAATTTTGCTATGGCATATTTTTTTCCTATAAGAACTGTGGATTTGATTTTTACAGCATGTACACATAAGGATTCAGTCTGTTAAAATCTAATATTTAAAAAAATACCTACAAATTTAGGCTATTCTCCAAGCTATGGGGCCCAGAAGTACCCCCCAGAATAATTAAAAATTTATTACAAAAGCTACAGTATCTGAACAACGATTGCATTGTTCACCATGATTCTTTGCATGCATATTCATCATGGACTGTTTCATCAGTTCCTGCAGACTGGTGGTGCCACCTGGGTATAAAAAAATATTTTACGCATTTTTTCTTTATTTTTGAGATTTTCAAAGATGTGGTCACCCTTTAACTGAAACCATTGCACCTAAGATCTTCTAACTTGACACCGAAAAGTCCATGAAAAATCTCCTTGGGAACATGAACTTTGGTCTCTATTACTCAAATCCTTTGAGCTATGCATAAGTTGAATTTCGGATACCACCTACAAAATTTTGCATTCAGATAGCAAAATTCCTTTTGTGAATGCCTTTCTTGAGAGCTCAGCATCTTGACCCCTGGGTCACTTGTTGTGGTAAAAAATAAATAATGTGTATGCATAAGGTGTTATCTGACCAAATTAAGAATACATGGTGATGCAATTTAGAATTGTGAATCAGCTTAAATATTCGGTTACATATGTTATATTGCAAATGTATAGGCACATATAGTGTTTTTTTTTCCATATTGCATTATTAAATGGTTTCAGGTCACAATTTTTATGTATTACACAGTAAAATATATACTTATCAGATTTAGTTTATGCCCATTTGAAAATGTAATTTAAAAAAAATTTACAGAATTTTTTTCAGTTAACTTTAACTTTCTGCCTTATTCTATATTTGACAGGTATTCATACATTCACATGGTTATTTTATGCAAATATTACTGTCACATTGGTGAAATAATGATAAAAAATATTTGATCATGAGAGACTCCTACACCTTTGATATAGTCCATAAAAAGTGCACAGTATTAGTTCGTCAAATATATATTTAATTTTCGATTATCACCAGTAAGCAGGGCCATTTCTTCCTAGCTTTTCAAATGCTTATGTATATATATAAAAAAAAAATAAGTATATTTTACGTTTGCCAAAATCTTCCAAAATTCAACTGGGCGATGTGACCCATGGGTCCCTTGTAAATCAGTTTTACTTAAATGTTGCATGTATATTAAACTGAGAACTCCAGTGTACAAAACCTTTTAGCTCAGCTGACTGAGAGTCATTTGAAATATAGCAAAGGCTTTTTGTCCATCGTCCTTCTCTCTGGTTGTCTGTTAACACAGCACATATTATAATGCTTGACCTAAAAAACTTCTTATTGGGCATCCATGAAGGTCCATAAAAAATCTCCGTGGACATCTGAAATTTGATCAGTGTGACATATATTCTCTGAGTTACAGGGCCTATTATTGCACCCCAGAATAATGAAAAATTTGATACAAAGTAGTGCAGCCATTAACTAACCATAACCATCAGACATAGAAACTTCTAACTGAAAATCCAGGGAGGTCAGAGGCACATCTCCTTGGAAAGCTAAAATTATTTCATAATGACCTATATTTTTTTGCAAAATATTGGCTGAAATCATAATTTTAAGCACCCAGTGAGTCAGACAGGGTACAGATTGTACCCATTTTGCCTAGAATCTTCTAGAAATTCAGGGAGGTGCTTGGTAAATCTCCCTGGAAACCTGAAACTAGGTCATGGTGACCTATATTCTGCAGGTAACTGGCCAAAAATATGAATATGAGCACCCAGACAGTCAGGTATTTACAAAATGCTAGCTTTAGAGTCTTCTAACATAACATCCGGGGAAGTCTTGGGCAAATATCCATGGAAACTTAAAGTTAGGTCATGGTAGTCTATATACTGTGAGCTACTGGCCAAAAACTTGATTTTAAGCACCGAGACAGTCAGACAAAGCACCGAGACAGTCGGACAAAGCACCGAGACAGTCAGACAAAGCACCGAGACAGTCAGACAAAGCACCGAGACAGTCAGACAAAGCACCGAGACAGACAAAGCACCGAGACAGTCAGACAAAGCACCGAGACAGTCGGACAAAGCACAAAACTTTGCTGCTGGACCTAGAACCTGGTAATATGACATCCATGGATGTCCTTGGCAAGCCTCCTTTGAAAACTGAAAATTAGGTCACTATGACCTATATTCTGTGAGCTATAGGGAGAATACATGATTTTAGCACTGATAAAATCAGATTGGCACAGATCTTTATGGTTTGACCTAGAACCTTCAACTTCTCCTTCAGCATGTGAGATTATGTCTTGATGACCCATTTTCTGTCTTTCTTAATGTAAAGGGAGGTCATTGTAAAGTCTCCTTGGACATCTAGAAAAGGGTCACTGTGACATATATTCCGCAAGATATGTGAAAGAACATGATTTGAGCACCCTATAAAACAGATTTGCATGATTGGTTACAGTTGTACCTAGAAACTTTTTATTTCATTAAGATGGAGGTTCCTGTTAGGCCTCTGAATTGTGAGGGGGCTTTGATTCGATTCTTAGTTCTTTGCCTTCAATTTGTGATTTTCAGCCTTTTTAAAATAAAAACAAATAATTTACCACAATTGATTGTAATTAATATAAATAAGTAAAGGAACAATTTATTTCTCAAACATGTTTATTAATGCATAACATAAAGCTGTATGTGAAATGAAATTAGCACTTACAGGTACTTAAATATTTGGTCCTTGCTCCTTACTAAGTCCTTAAAGCCTGCAATGGCAGTTTGTGTGTCCCTTGACAACACTGACAGACAATGGGGCTTTATTTCTGATTACATTGCCAAAACATAGGGTAGGTAAGGCAATTTTTTATTAAGACTTTTTTTTATTGACAAATTATTGATTGCTTCAGTCTTTGTCATGGAAATATATTGTCATTGAGTATATTAAATATATATTTATAAAATGATAATTAAAATAATAATTATAAATTTTAAATATTATATAATGATAAAAAGAAAAATAATTTTAATATTTAAACAGAAAAATACAAACTTAGATAATAAATGACATTTTCTGTTACTGATGTTATCATTTTGTTTAATTTAACACACAAGCCTTCAGTTTCTATGCTTTATATAGGCTTTATTTTGCCAGAAGTACCTGTCAAGTTTTAAAAGCCCATGTGGTATGGTTTCCAAATTCCCGGGTAGATGGTGACAAGACAAAACTTCTAATACTACTTAATGGAGAGACAGAGATTATCAAGGAAAATTATGAGAGTCATATAATAAAGCTTTAGATAAAATTTCACATGTGAAAAGGACGACAAATTATTAATAATCCCTACCCAATCTCATCCTTTTTGCGGGTAAAAACTTACCAAAAGCTATGTTTATGGTCTGTCTGTTCAAATGAAACTCCCTGAGAATTCTCCGTCTCTCTGCCAAAAATCTGACTCATAGAAAACCACCGACCTCTCTTCATGCTCGTGCAAACAGGCAACTGTAGGGCCAAAAAACGATCTTTCTTCATTTAAAAAAATGATAAATTATATCTCATTAGCAGACAGAAGTGAAAGTATTTGTTCATGATAAATGTTGGATGAATTCCTTTGTTGTTTTTTGCTTGGAAACAATCATACACTGCACATTTATGAAAGTTTTAAGCAGTCCATAGAAACATTTAAGATGCCAAATAAATAAGAATCCAAATGAATCATATGGATGTCTAGAATAGATTACAATTTAATTGAAGGGCTGCAATTCAATGACGCTATTTTTCGATGCATTATTACACCTGAAGTTCCTGTCAAACTAAAAACCTGAAATAATGTCACTGTGACCTATTTTCCGCGAGCTATGTGAAAGAACATGATTTTAGCACCCTATTAGTCAGATGGGTACAAATAGTTGATGTTGGAATTTAAAACTTAGAATTAGCATCTAAGGAGTTCCCGGTAAAATCATCTTGGTAACCCTAAATAAGTGTCTGTAACATATTTTCTAAGGACTGGGCAAAAAGTGTGATTTTGAGCACTCATGAAGTCATAGCAGCACCTTATCTAAAACACCTTAACTTGTTTTTTGTGACAGTCATGTCAGAGCATTAATTAAGCAGACATATATTTAGTATTTTATCATCACAAAATTGCATGGCCATTTCCTTTAGCTTTTCAAAACATATATATAAAAACAATAAAACAATAGAAATAGAAATTTTGCTTTTGCTAACATTTTTCAAAATTCAGCTGAGCACCGTGACCCATGATCCCTTGAATAACATTGTTTATGGTGTTCAGGACAATTAAACCAGTTTATTCCTTTGAATAATTCTTTGTATTTCTTTTTTTTAAATATTGCAAAAGATTAATTTCTCAGATGTGTATTTTTGTTCGCTTAAATTTAGCAGAAAATTTCATGTTCTGGCATTTATACATAAAATATAAAATCCAGAAGAGTGAAAAATGTTTTTTTTTCACATGAGTACTTTCATCTTCAATCATTTAAACGGTACTTGTCATCCATCATCCATTTGTTTTGGAAATACTAAAATGTATTTTTCAAGGCAACTCAAGGCACCTCTTTTGAGTGTGCAAATTGAGCAGGAATTTCAAAAGTATGGAATTATATTTGATCTGCTCTTATAAAACTTTTCATTTCTTGGCATAACGGATAAAACTACAAAGCATCTGGATTTTGCTGCAGAACTTGTGTTGTTTCAGTGGTAATGACTACACTTCTTCCTTTGGGTCTAACCCATTTGATGGTAACCTGGTGCCATATATACATAACTGCTTCAAGGAGGATGTGATCAGCTGTATCTTGGACGGTGAGATGGTGGGATACAACCCTACAACCCGTGTCATTAGTGAGTCATGTCACTGATATGTAACTGAAGTCTGTTATGAATGTAAATGTAAAGTGAAAGTTTTACAAAAACTGACATGACCATCTGTTTGCCCATCAGTAATATTAACGTGCCTAGAATGAAATAAATTAGACATTATTAGTTTAAAATTGTCACATGGAAGTAGGGTCATGTTAATGATGAAAGTTTTTAATCTTTTTCATCTCAGGTGACTGTTAGTCATTTGAACTATTGGGATGCGCTTTTTTCCCTTGTCTGCCTGTCCATCTGTCTGGCTATAACCGGGCACATATCATATCTCTCAGACCTTGGAACTTCTAAATTAAGATGCAGGGAGTGTCCAGAGAAATCTTGGAAACCCAAAATTGAATTATCAGAATGCATATTTAAGTATACTTGATTTAAAAATAGGTAGATATAGTGAGTTCCCCGAAGATAGCAAGTTTAACGCTTAATGATATAAGGAGACCAATTTCATATTAACAGTTACATGCATGGTTCGCATGCTGAAATATAGTGTTTTAGTCATTTCCTCATTTAAGCCTTGTATGTCCGTGCCATTTTGTATGGGCCACTTTTGCATGTTCAAGTGTTGGGTTTCTTATGATTAGCAAACCTTAGGTCATCTCAAATGGCCACTGGCAGATCATTATTAAAGAGCATAGCTTGTCATCAAGGACCGACCAATCAGAGCTCCCCACCAGCTTTAGCCAGGTTAAAATATTTGAGCGAGCCCCCTCTGGCATATTCATCAGCTACATGTACTTGCATCAGTTGGCTTTATGTGAGATCTTTCTTTGGCAGTCATAACCAGATAAGGGAGATATTTTTTTATCATACCAGATCTTTGTGCATTCCATGATTTGTGCAGGTCCAATTTATATTGTAATCAACAGTGATGCCACAAGACTTTTATCATGCAGTTCCTCTGTGGATACACCTCTGTCACAAAGTTCCTCTGATGCTACATCTCAGTCTTGCAGTTCCTCATTGGCTACACCTCAGTCAAACAGTTCTCCTGTGGCTACACCTCAGTCACACAGTTCCTCTGTGGCTACACCTTAGTTGTGCAGTTCCTCTGTGGCTACACCTCCGTCACACAATTCCTCTGTGGCGACACCTCAGTCACACAGTTCCTCTGTGGCTACACCTGTCACATAGTTCCTCTATGACTACACCTTAGTCACACAGTTCGTCTGTGGCTGCATCTTTGTCATGCAGTTTCTGTGTGACCACACCTCAGTCACATAGTTCCCCTGTGGCTACACCTTAGTCACACAGTTCCTCTGTGGCTACACCTCAGTCACACAGTTCCTCTATGGCTACACCTTAGTCACACAGTTCTCTTTGGCTACACCTTAGACATGCTGTCCCTCTGTGGCTACATCTCAGTCACACAGTTCCTCTGTGGCTACACCTTAGTCACACAGTTCCTCTGTGGCTACACCTCCGTCACACAGTTCCTCTGTGACTACACCTTAGTCACACAGTTCGTCTGTGGCTGTATCTTAGTCACGCAGTTTTTGTGTGACTACACCTTAGTCAAGCAGTTGTTGTGTGGCTACAGCTTAGTCACACAGTTCCTCTGTGGCTACACCTTAGCCACACAGTTCCTCTGTGGCTACATCTCAGTCATGCAGTTCCTCTGTGGCTACACCTAAGTCACTCTGTTCCTCTGTGGCTACGCCATAGACACACTGTTCCTCTGTGGCTACACCTTAGTCACCCAGTTTCTTTGTGGCTACACCTCAGTCATGTTGTTCCTCAGTGGCTACACCTTAGTCACGCAGTTTCTGTGTGGCTACACCTTAGTCACACAGTTCCTCTGTGGCTACACCTTAGTCACACAGTTCCTCTGTGGCTAAACCTTAGGCAGTTCCTCTGTGGCTACACCTTAGATATGCTGTTCTTCTGTGGCTACACCTCAGTCACACAGTTCCTGTGCGGCTACACCTCAGTCACATAGTTCCCCTGTGGCTACACTTTAGTCACACAGTTCCTTTGTGGCTACAACTTAGTCACGCAGTTTCTGTGTGACTTCACTTTAATCACACAGTTCCTCTGTGGCTACACCTTAGTTACACAGTTCCTCTGTGGCTACACTAAGTCACTGTTCCTCTGTGGCTACACCTTAGACACGCTGTTCCTCTGTGGCTACACCTCAGTCACATAGTTCCCCTGTGGCTTCACTTTAGTCACACAGTTCCTCTGTGGCTACACCTCAGTCACACAGTTTCTTTGTGACTTCACCTCAGTCATGTTGTTCCTCTGTGGGTACACCTTAGTCACGCAGTTTCTGTGTGGCTACACTTCAGTCACATAGTTCCCCTGTGGCTACACCTTAGTCACACAGTTCCTCTGTGGCTACACCTTAGTCACGCAGTTTCTGTGTGGCTACACTTTAGTCACACAGTTCCTCTGTGGCTACACCTTAGTCACACAGTTCCTCTGTGGCTACACTTTAATCACACAGTTCCTCTGTGGCTACAGCTTAGTTACACAGTTCCTCTGTGGCTACACCTCAGTCACATAGTTCCTCTGTGGCTACACCTTAGTCACGCAGTTTCTGTGTGGCTACACTTTAGTCACACAGTTCCTCTGTGGCTACACCTTAGTCACACAGTTCCTCTGTGGCTACACTAAGTCACTGTTCCTCTGTGGCTACACCTTAGACACGCTGTTCCTCTGTGGCTACACCTCAGTCACATAGTTCCTCTGTGGCGACACCTCAGTCATGTTGTTCCTCTGTTGCTACACCTCAGTCACATAGTTCTCCTGTGGCTACACCTTAGTCAAACAGTTCCCCTGTGGCTACACTTTAGTCACACAGTTCCTCTGTGGCTACACCTCAGTCACACAGTTTCTTTGTGACTTCACCTCAGTCATGTTGTTCCTCTGTGGGTACACCTTAGTCACGCAGTTTCTGTGTGGCTACACTTCAGTCACATAGTTCCCCTGTGGCTACACCTTAGTCACACAGTTCCTCTGTGGCTACACCTTAGTCACGCAGTTTCTGTGTGGCTACACTTTAGTCACACAGTTCCTCTGTGGCTACACCTTAGTCACACAGTTCCTCTGTGGCTACACTTTAATCACACAGTTCCTCTGTGGCTACAGCTTAGTTACACAGTTCCTCTGTGGCTACACCTCAGTCACATAGTTCCTCTGTGGCTACACCTTAGTCACGCAGTTTCTGTGTGGCTACACTTTAGTCACACAGTTCCTCTGTGGCTACACCTTAGTCACACAGTTCCTCTGTGGCTACACTAAGTCACTGTTCCTCTGTGGCTACACCTTAGACACGCTGTTCCTCTGTGGCTACACCTCAGTCACATAGTTCCTCTGTGGCGACACCTCAGTCATGTTGTTCCTCTGTTGCTACACCTCAGTCACATAGTTCTCCTGTGGCTACACCTTAGTCAAACAGTTCCTCTGTGGCTACACCTTAGTCACGCAGTTCCTGTGTGGCTACACTTTAGTCACACAGTTTGTCTGTGGCTACACCTTAGTCACACAGTTCCTCTGTGGCTACATCTCAGTCACACAGTTCCTCTGTGGCTACATCTCAGTCACACAGTTCCTCTGTGGCTACACCTCAGTCACACAGTTCCTCTGTGGCTACACCTCAGTCACACAGTTCCTCTGTGGCTACACCTCAGTCACACAGTTCCTCTGTGGCTACACCTCAGTCACACAGATCCTCTATGTGGCTACACCTCAGTCACATAGTTCCTCTGTGGCTACACCTCAGTCACACAGTTCCTCTGTGGCTACACCTCAGTCACACAGTTCCTCTGTGGCGACACCTCAGTCACACAGTTCCTCTGTGGCGACACCTCAGTCACACAGTTCCTCTGTGGCTACACCTCAGTCACACAGTTCCTCTGTGGCTACACCTCAGTCACACAGTTCCTCTGTGGCTACACCTCAGTCACACAGTTCCTCCTGCATTTGGTCTGTAAGTGTTGATGTATCTGTGTCCTAGGGTAAGTGTTGTCATTCTCTGTAGGGGGTGGAGGGTAAGGGGTGTCATTCTCTGTAGGGGTTGAAGGTAAGGGGTGTCATTCTCTGTAGGGGATGGAAGGTAAGGGGTGTCATTCTCTGTAGGGGGTGGAGGGTAAGGGGTGTCATTCTCTGTAGGGGGTGGAAGGTAAGGGGTGTCATTCTCTGTAGGGGTTTGAGGATAGGGGGTGTTATTTTCTGTATTTTCCCATAAATTCTGGGAGATATGACTTTATTTTATGAAGTTGCTATCACAGTGCCATCTGTCAGGAACTGTACAAGTGAGTCCACCATCTAGTGGAGGAACTTGTACTGCCATCTATCAACTGGAATTATACTTAACTGGTTTAAAGTTACAAAAATTTTGCATTTGTATGACAATTTGTTTTTCAAATGCAGATGCAGTTCAAAAATTTTCATCTTTTGAAAACACTTGATAGACTTGATAGACTTAAAAGCTTCTCTGTTATTGTTTGGTTAGGCATAAGTGAATATATATCATTTTCTAACCTATGAATGAAAGTAAGGTATCTCTTTGTGATTTATATCGCCAAGTAGAGTTGGCAAATAGATTTGATAAGTGCATTTGCATTTGATAGTTTTCATAGAAATTTGCATTTGATCATCTTAAATCACATTTGCATTTTAATTTGCATTTCATTTATTTGAAATATCTGCATTTGCACACAACCAAACACAGTACCATTTGAACCCAGGTCTGTTGCATAAATTAAACTCAGGTATTTGTGTGTATGCCAGATCAGGTATTTGGATGTGTATACCAGACTCAGGTCTTTGTGTGTGTATACCAGACTCAGGTATTTGGATGTGTATATCATTATATATCTTTTTTCTCTGACAGGTTCCAAGGGAGAGAACCTGGACATCAAGGCCCAGGATACGAAGGAGTATCAGCCATGTCTGTGTGTGTTTGACATTCTGCTGCTCAATGACAAAGTCCATAGCAACAGTCCCTTGAGGGAACGCAAGAAACTACTCAGTGAGGTGTTCACACCAGAGGAAGGCAGAATCATGCTGTCCCAGACCAAAGAAGCAAAAACCAAGTATATACACCCACAGCGGTAGTTCACAGGGGCAAATTTTGACTGTAGTGTTTTATTTAAATATAAGATTAAAAATTTAAATAAAATAATCTGAGATTGGTGGTATTTCAAGTCATATAGCAGCAGTGATGATGATTTGTGGCACCGCATAAATCCAGATTTTTTGCTTTTTATTATTTTGATTTAATTGCAATAAATCTATAGTACCATAAAATCTCCACTTAAAACTGCACTTCTGATTAAAACGGCACCCAGACTTTGCGGAAATTCCAGGTGAGACACCGCGAGGGGCTCAAATACTAAGAATCCCCCTTTAAAACCGCACCTACTTTTGCTACGGAATGATTTGACAAAAGACACAATCAAGCTATCATCTAGAAATGAACACATGAAGGTTGTGACTCGGCCATTCCTGTCCACTTTAAAATTCCCTGGGCATTTTATTTAAACACATCATAACACTTTTTTGCAGGGTCACTCAAGCATGAAGTTAGGGAAGACGTAAGGGCAGGTGAACCTCTGCCTGTTTATACAGATTTTATATGCTGTGCCATATTCTTGTTTGCTACTGATTTGTCATTATATTTTGGAAAAAATATTCTGCTGATCCATTTCAAATCACTGTATATTTTAATTCTAAAAGTAATATTTTGAAATCTTAATTTTTGATGAAAATTCCATTTTCTGGAATTACTCAGAAGATTCAAATCATTTTCGTACCGGTTACTTCGGTATTATCATCATCACATCATACATTGACATCGCTCCATGTCACAATTTGCTGGTGTAAACACATCGCTGGTCAACTTAACTAAATGTCAAAGTAACTGAAGTTACCTTGTCGAGATACGCACATAAAGGAAACATGACGCTTGAAAATGAGTGAATTTAAGGTAAAATTAAAGTGGCCAGTTGGGGTAAGCAAGTTTTTTTCCTGAAAAAAGTTTCCGTGTCGGGAGCCATTTTGTCAAGGCAGTGTTCACGCAAGGCACACTGGTACAAATTAGGTGGCTGTTCTATTTACCACCCATCGCGTACAGCCGTTCAAAATATTTGTAGCAGAATACCGGGGCGTTTCAGCTCATGGTGGCACTCAAACTTGATTTTAAAATGATCGTCTGCCATTGTGTGACACTTTATCATGTCAGCTTTTTATTCATTTTATGTTTTAAACAAATAATCATTGCTAAATAATGCCGCAAATGGGTTTATAGTAGGCTTTTATTAGCTCAGCTGACTGAAAGTCATCTGAGCTATAGTGATCACTCTTTGTCCGTCGTCCGTCTGTCCGTCTGTCCTGTCCGTCTGTCCGTCTGTCCGTCCGTTAACCAGGCACAAATCGTAACCGCTGGACCTAGAACCTTGTAACTTGGGATTCTGAGAGGTCCATAAAAAATCTCCTTGGGTCTCTGTTACCCATATCCTTCGAGCTATGGGGCCCCAAAGTACCCCCCAGAATAGTAAAAAATTTCATACAAAAACTTCAATATCTCAATAACTACATCACTGATGGTCTTCATTTTTGGCATACATATTGATCATGAGATGTTCGATCAGTTCCTGCAGACTGGTGGCGCCACCTGTACTGTTTGATTTTTTACGATTTTTTACTCTATTTTTGAGACCTTTGAGGATGCTGTCATCTGTTAGCGTGGCACAAATCGTAAAGACTGGACCTAGAATCTTCATTTTTGACACACTGAGAGACCTATGAAAAGTCTCCATGGAAACCAGAAATTAGGTCTCTGTTACCCATATCCTTCGAGCTATGGGGCCTAAAATTACCCCCCAGAATAGTAAAAAATTTCATACAAAAACTTCAATATCTCATTAACTACTTGACTGATGGTCATGATTTTTGGCATACATATTGATCATGAGATGTTACATCACTTCCTGCAGACTGGTGGCGCCACCTGTATTTTTTGATTTTTTACGAATTTTTTTCTCTATTTTTGAGACCTCTAAAATTGTGAACATCTGTTAACAAGGCACAAATCATAAAGACTGGACTTAGAATCTTAATTCTTGACACACTGAGAGGTCCATGAAAAATCTCCTTGGAAACCAGAGATTAGGTCTCTGTTACCCATATCCTTTGAGCTATGGGGCCCCAAAGTATCCCCCAGAATAGTAAAAAATTTCATACAAAAACTTCAATATTTCAATAACTACATCACTGATGGTCTTCATTTTTGGCATACATATTGATCATGAGATGTTCGATCAGTTCCTGCAGACTGGTGGCGCCACCTGTACTGTATGATTTTTTACGATTTTTTCCTCTATTTTTGAGACCTTTGAGGATGCTGTCATCTGTTAGCGTGGCACAAATCGTAACGACTGGACCTAGAATCTTCATTTTCGACACACTGAGAGACCTATGAAAAGTCTCCATGGAAACCAGAAATTAGGTCTCTGTTACCCATATCCTTCGAGCTATGGGGCCCAAAATTACCCCCCAGAATAGTCAAAAATTTCATACAAAAACTTCAATATCTCATTAACTACATCACTGATGGTCATGATTTTCGACATACATATTGATCATGAGATGTTTCATCAGTTTGTGCAGACTGGTGGCGCCACCTGTATTTTTCAATGTTCACGAATTGTTTTCTCCATTTTTGAGACCTTTAAGGATGTAGTTATCTGTCAACAGGGTACAAATCGTAACGACTGGACCTAGAATCTTTGTTCTTGACACACAGGGAGACCCATGATAAGTCTCCATGGAAACCTGAAATTAGGTCTCTGTTACCCATATCCTTCGAGCTATGGGGCCCCAAAGTACCCCCCAGAATAGTAAAAAATTTCATACAAAAACTTCAATATCTCAATAACTACATCACTGATGGTCTTCATTTTTGGCATACATATTGATCATGAGAGTTTTGATCAGTTCCTGCAGACTGGTGGCGCCACCTGTACTGTTTGATTTTTTACGATTTTTTACTCTATTTTTGAGACCTTTGAGGATGCTGTCATCTGTTAGCGTGGCACAAATCGTAACGACTGGACCTAGAATCTTCATTTTTGACACACTGAGAGACCTATGAAAAGTCTCCATGGAAACCAGAAATTAGGTCTCTGTTACCCATATCCTTCGAGCTATGGGGCCCAAAATTACCCCCCAGAATAGTCAAAAATTTCATACAAAAACTTCAATATCTCATTAACTACATCACTGATGGTCATGATTTTCGACATACATATTGATCATGAGATGTTTCATCAGTTTGTGCAGACTGGTGGCGCCACCTGTATTTTTCATGTTCACGAATTGTTTTCTCCATTTTTGAGACCTTTAAGGATGTAGTTATCTGTCAACAGGGTACAAATCGTAACGACTGGACCTAGAATCTTCGTTCTTGACACACAGGGAGACCCATGATAAGTCTCCATGGAAACCTGAAATTTGGTCTCTGTTACCCATATCCTTTGAGCTATGGCACTCCAAAGTACAGCTCAGAATAATGGAAAATTTGATACAAAAGCTAAAGTAACTGAACAACTAATGCAGAGATAACCATATTTGTTTGCATGGATATTGATCATGGAGTGTTTCATAAGTTTCTGCAGACTGGTGGCACCACCTGTATTTGTTCGTTTTTTTTTACGAAATTTTTCTGTATTTTTGAGACCTTTAAAGATATGAACATCTGTTAACAGGGCACAAATCCTAAAAACTGGACCAAGAATCTCCATTCTTGACACACAGGGAGACCCATGAAAAGTCTCCATGGAAACTTGAAATTAGGTCTCTGTTACCCATATTCTTTAAGCTGTATGGTCCAAAATATACCCCCCCCCCCAGAATAATGGAAAATTTGATACAAAAACTGCAGTATTTCAATAACTACAACACTGATGGTCATGATTTTCGGCATACATATTGATCATGAGCTGTTCCATCAGTTTCTGCAGACTGGGTGTGCCACCTCTATTTTTTTTCAAATTTTTACGAATTTTTTCTCTTTTTTGAGACCTTTAAAGATGTGGTTATCTGTGGTATCTGTCAACAGGGTATAAATTGCAACAACTGGACCTAGAATCTTCATTCTTGTCATGCAAGGAGGCCCATGAAAGGTGCCTGTGGAAACTTGAAATTAGGTGTCTGTTACCCATATCCTTCAAGCTATAGGACTCCGAAATTATCCCTCAGAATAATGGACAATTTGATACAAAAACTGAAGTATCTGAACAACTAATGCAGAGATCACCATGATTTTTTGCATGGATATTGACCATTAAGTGTTTTTATTAGTTTCTGCAGACTGGTGGAGCCGCCTGTATTTTTGTATCCACCAAAACGAAGTTTTGCGGATACTATGTTTTTGACCGAGTTCCTCCGCCGCGGTGGCGTTCGTTTCCAGAGAGCTCCTTGGAGACTAATGGACCGATTTTTCCCAAACTTACACCTATTATCGGGTCACATGTGAACTGGTGCCTAACCAATTTGCATTGACCTCTGACCTTTCCTCTCTATCCATTGTCCATTTGTGGGTCTGTTTCCACTCATAAACCCTCATATCTCGGGAACCGTTTGACCGATCAGGAAATAAAATTGATACAAATGTAGCCCTTGGATTGCTTTATAACATACACAAAAAATGGTGGCGCCACCTGTAACCATGTTTGCACAGTGTCCATCTGTTCATCTGCCTTGGGTTAAAATCACTCATATCTCTGCAGTGAATTGACTAATTCACCTGAAATTCCTCATGTGTATACATCCAGGATAGCTTTCTTGATTTTATGACAGGTGGCGCCACCTACGTTCACGCTGATGACATCCAAGCTTATATCTCGGGAACCGTTTGACCGATCAGGAAATAAAATTTATACAAATGTAGCCCTTTGATAGCTCTGTAACATACACAAAAAATGGTGGCGCCACCTGTAACAATGTTTGCACAGCGTCTGTCTGTTAGTCTGCCGTGGCCTAAAATTACTCATTTCTCTGTAGTGGTTCGACATAACTGCCTAAAATTTTGCAGGTTTATACATCGTGGACAGCTTTCTTGATTTTATGACAGGTGGCGCCACCTACATTCTAGTTAACGCTGGACACATCCAAGCTCATATCTCAGGAACCATTTGACCGATTGGGCCAAAATTGTGCATGTGTTTAGATCTCACATAGGTCTTTATCATACACAAAACTGGAGGGGTTACCTGCAAAGATTTTTGCACAGTGTTTGTCTGTTTGTCTGCCATGGGCAAAAATCGCTCATATACATGTAGTGGTTTGACTTATCTGCCTAAAATTTTGCAGGTGTATACAACTTGGACAGCTTTCTGGATTTGTGGTAGGTGGCACAACCTACATACACATTTAGGCTGCAGACATCCATGCTAATATGCAACATACCTCACTCTATTTCCCCTTGCCAATCAATCCATGCCTCACTATCCGATTTTGGCAGATACATGTAGTCACTTGTCGGTTACCCGTATTCTAGTTTTAAAAGTTTACACATTTTTCTCTATTTTTTAGATATATAAATACAGACTAAATCTTGGCCTGTTGGTTAATCTGTTTGATGCTTCAGTTGAATGGGTATATACTACCATTCTGATGATAAAATTTCCTTTTGCGAATCTCTTCCCAGTCAGCTGAGCGTCATGACCCATGGGTCACTTGTTTCAATTTTGCTTGACCATGCCCAACGAAGTGGGCCGCTATGTGTTACAGCAGAGTTGTTGTAAACGTATTATTTGGTGACATATACCAAGATTTTATAACAAGTTATATATCACACCAAAACTAATCAGCAATATTTAATTTGTAAATAACAAATAATCGTTAATAATACATTTACACACGGCTCCCATGCATGCGAGACTGCTGCTAAGAACGGCCTTCGAAAGTTGCAATATTATAGCCCACTCGCCGGCCCAAAAATGATGTCTGTCAGGAAGATATTCAGGAAACCCTTCTAGTATAAACCGCACAATGCTTTCAGGAAATCAACCTGATTCCTGATTTTGAATTTCTTGATTAAACCGGGGTTTTAAGTGGAGATTTTATGGTAGTCTCTAGTATTTTTAAAGTATCAGTGAACCTTTGCATAGCACTAAACTTGAAGCTCTGTCATGTCATAAACAGTTTCTCATTATGTTGAAGGAAATTGATAATTAATGTTAAAAATGACACATTTCTGTGTGTGTGGTAATGTCAGTGTTTGTTTGTAGAGAGGAGTGCATTGAAGCCTTAAATGATGCCATAGATTCCCGTGAGGAAGGAATCATGGTCAAGGAACCAGAGTCTGTGTACAAACCTAACGTCCGTAAAGGTGGCTGGTACAAAATCAAACCAGAATATGTAGATGGACTGATGGACCAGCTGGACGTCCTGGTCATCGGAGGGTACTTTGGTAAAGGTCACAGGGCAGGGGTCATGTCACATTTCCTATGTGGTGTTGCTGTCCCACCGGAAGATGAGGAGCACCCGACAGTCTTTCATTCATTTTGCAGGGTGAGTATTCCCTGCACAATATGTATTTTTGTCCTCAGCTAAGTGACTGTCCATCATCTGTCCGTCCCATATACACTCATAATTTTGCAAAGCGAGACATTTAATCTTTATTAAGAACTTAAAAGCTACATGTGGACTGACTATTCTCAGTGTGATCTTGTTTCTTGAAATAGCACAGCTGAAACCTAAGGTTTAACTTAAATCTGTAATTACTCTCCAGACCTGCCATATATCATAATCACCGGGTTGGATTCTATAAATATTGGTTTTATGTTTTTCAGTACATTGCCTATGTTCAAGATGGTGATTTAGTTAACATTGCATCATTTATGGAACTTGTTTACAAGGACATATTGTTGATATTTCTGTTTCAGCATGCAGACAGTTTTGTCTCATTTTAAGTTTATACTTAAAAATAAGCATCTTGTTAAAATATTATATCTGATATATTTTTGTAATTTTGCTCTTTCAAGAAATGACATATATCTGTATTTTATTCATAGAAATTGAATAGACACTAGTAAGGAATCCAGCTTGACAAAAGGTATAAATTTATGCTGAGACAAACCATACTTTCTGCATTGTAAAATCATTATCTGTAATCACATATTAGCTCAGCTGACTTTAAAAGTCATCTGAGCTATAGTGGTGGTCCTTTGTCCATCAGCCATCTGTTTGTCCATTTACAAGGCACGTTTTGAAATCATTAGATCTACAAGTCCAAATTCTACATACAGTTAGATATTCCAAGTTCTTCTATCAAATTGAAAACTGGGTCACTGTAACTTCATACCTTCAAGAAATAAAGAAAAAAACTCTGTTTTCCAGTCAAGACCTATTGTTTTACTTCAAACTTCCCGCTATGAAAACCACTGGAGTTATTGTATTTATGTTTGACATAACCATTCTTATATATATTTCCTATGTACATGAGAGAAATTAGGTCAATATTGCGTAAATTGTTGAAATTATGGGCTCACACATAATATACTTTCTCAAAAATAAGGAAATATATTTACTCATTTAACATTAAAATTGTTGAAGCTAGAGACCTTTTAGAGACTAAAAGATATAACTTTATTTAATCAAGTATTTATATACCAGTAATCATATAAGAATTTTGTAATTCTTTTCAGTTTTTAGCATAATTGTAAAATCAGTACCTTAAATTTGGCCCAACATTGACCATGGCACATTTGTTTTCCTATAAGCACTGTTGATTTAATTGTTCACAGTATGTATTACCGTAATAAGAATTTAATCTTTAAAAAAATCTGAAATTTGAATATAAAAGCTAAAAAATTGTGCTAGAATTTGAATTTTTAGCGAACCTGTGAGCTTATGCGATGGTGTGGCGTCGGCCGTCGTCTGTCGTCCATCGTCTGTACGTTAACCCATACTATCTTGAAAATGGCAAGAGGTAGCATCACGAGATTTTATGTAAAAATTAGTCATCTAAAAAACTATATCGGATTTTGCTTTTTTTTTGGCTAACTGCATTTTCTTAGATTTTATAGGGAAAAAGCTAAAAAAGCTTTAAAAATCTTCTTCTCAGAAATTGTTCAGCCAAATTGTCCAATATTTCACAGAAATGATTCCTGGAATAATCTTTCTCAATTTTGTTCGAATGGTTTAAGTTCGGTGATTTTTGGCCGAGTTAGAGGAAGTTGAACTTAGTCATCTCTCCATAAAAGCATACTAAAATTACAATCTCAGAAACGGCTAGAGCTATCATTACCAAATTTTATGCCAATGTTGTTCACATGAGACATGTCTGAAATTGAGGTATTTGTGGCGCCACCTGCATTGGCCTTTTTTGTACGGGGGTCATCAGTGCCGGTATCATACTGACGGCTACAAAAAACTTCTTCTCTGAAACCATATGGCCAAATTGTTTAATATCAAACAGAAATGATCCTAGGGTATTGCTTTCTGAAGTTTGTTCAAATGGTCTCAGTTCAGTGACTTTTGGCTGAGTTATGGGAAGCTGAATTTAGTCATATGCTGTAACAGCCCATTTTAGCTCAGTGGCTACAAAGATCTTCTCCTCAAAAACCACTGGGCCAAATTGTTAAATCTCACACATTAATTATCCTTAGATGTTGATAATTCAAGTTTGTTCAAATGGTTTTGGTTCAGTGACTTTTGGCTGAGTTATGGGAAGCTTAACTCAGCCATTTTGCTGTATTTTCCCATATGAGTTATAAACCTGTAAAAATTTTTTTGACTGACCCTACTGAGACCAATTTGTTTAATATTTTACAAGAATAATCCCCTGAATAATTCTTATAATAATTGTCTTTTATGGTTCCAAAGAATGAATTTTGGCTGAATTATAAAGATTGAATTGAGTCATTTTACCATATATGTTAGCTGTGTGAAGCAGATACATCTAAACTGGCACCAGTTTATCAGCATTTATTACATCATGCCTCTAGACATTTCAGGTTATCTATGGTTAATATTGACAAGAATGTTTTTTAAAAGCTTTTAAAAAATGTAGATTTATGATTTTTAGCTCAGCTGACTATAAGTCATCTGAACTATAGTCGTGGTCCTTTGTCCGTCGTCCGTCTGTCCGTCCGTCCGTCCGTTAACAGGGCACATTTTAAAACCGTTGGAGCTACGAATCCAAAATTCTGCATACCAATAGACGTCCCCAAAATCTCCTACCATACCAAAAATTGGGTCATTAGGACTTCGTTCCTTTGAGATATTAAGGAAAAACCTCCGTTTTCCATAAAAAAGCCATTGTTACACTTCAAAGCTGCCTAATATCAAAACCACTGATCTTTTTTTGATCATATTTAGTATTCATATTTTTCCATACATTTTCTGTGCACATACCAAAAATTAGGTTAGTATTGGGTATTATTTTGAAGTTATGGGCCCAAATATAATGCAGTTTCTTAAAAATCAGGAAATATATTTGCTCACTTAACATGAGAATTGCTGAAGCTGGAGACTTTTTTTCAGGAATATAACTTTATTTATTCAAGTTTCAATTGTTTACCCAAAATTAGATCTGAATTTTGCAAATTTTTCAAGTTATTAGCATAAATAAAAAATCAGTACCTTAAATTTTGTCCGATTTTGGCAATGGCACGTTTTTTCCCTGTAAGCACTGTTGATTTAATTTTCACAGCATATATACATAAGGATTTAATCTTTTAAAATCTGAAATTTCAAAGGAATTGTTTGAAAAGAGTAGCTTTTATTCAAGTTTTCATACACCATGTCAAGTGTTGTTTACATCTGGCCCACCTAGTAATACAGTCTTCACTTGCATTATGTAACCCACCCCAGGCAGCTTGCCTTAGCTTAGCTTGGCCACTACTAGCAGGCTTCCCTTCTGCCCTGCACTCCCACCCCCCAGCTGGTGCATAAACTAGATGACTGTTATAATTTTCTGTATTTTATTTTATTTTTGGATATGCTACATTTTAGATTTTGTATTGTACCATTAGGGTTACAATGAATAAAGTGCACATTTAATTGTGTCCACAAAGTGATGTATTGCTATGAAAGTGTGGATGTTCATCAGAGTGCTCATTAAAGATTTTAATTTGTTTGACTTTGTCTGGGTCAGGCTGGGTCAGGCAGTAATTATCAGAGAGCCTCTCTTTCTCTCTCTCTTTTTCTCTCTCTCTCTCTGGCAGTCCAGCTCTCTCTTTCTCTCTCTCTCTCTCTCTCTTTCTCTCTCTCTCTCTCTCTCTCTCTCTCCTCTGCTTTTTTCTCTTTCTCTCTCCATCTCCATCTCTCTCTCTCTCTCTCTCTCTCTCTCTCTCTCTCACCCTTATTTCCTCCCTTCCTCCCTCCGTCCCATTCTGTTGACAGGTACTATAAACTAGATACATTAGCTATAAATGTTGATGCAATTTAGAAATGTGAATCAACTGAAATATTCACAATCACATGTATGTTATACTGTAAATTTATAGTAACATTCGTAAACCTGGAATGTAATGAAAAAAAGGAATAAATGCAAATATTGTTAATTTTTTATTGGCTCAGTAGAATGGGGAAAAAATGATTTGCTTTGTTTCTCCATCTTTCTGCCTGTTTTAAATATTTAATGTTCATGAATAAACTTTTTCTTTATAAGCACTGTTGAATTAAATTTCATATCCTGTATGTACATGCAAGGGTGTTGTAACTCTCACCATCCCCTTCTTCATCCCACTGAGGCTTTGCTCCTTGGCACTGTGAACAATAGTTCTATGGCTATAGCATAAAATTTAATAATTAAAGAAAATATCTACAGAGTGACAGAGGCGTTGTAACTCTAATCATAACACAACACCCCCACCCCCCCCCATCAAGTCATTGCACCTGTGGAGTGGGGACGCTATGGCAACTGTATACATATCATAAAATTGATAAAAAAGGTTTACCTGTCAACAGCTTATCAAAAATGTAACCAATGGAAAGGCATGGTCAGATCTCAAATATTATTTGCAACATTTTCTTCAATCATATAAACCAATCATGGCCGAAATTACCTCTTCCTCTCAAACTTTATCTACATTTCATTATATTTTTGATATTTTAACCTTCTAGGTGGTTCAGTACTGTTGACCATTTGTCCATAGGTACCTATGTACATGCCAGAAATTATGTCAATATTGTGTAATATGTAGACGTGAGGGTCATCAAAATAATGTACCTTGTCAAGACCGATCTTGTCAAGATATCATGTCATACAGTCACAAATTCATAAATCCCCTCATCAGCATAGTTAATCATTACCTTGTATCTGTCAAATTGAAAGCTTGCAGTTTTCCATACACTATAGATCCTTCAACAAATAGCCTCATCATCATTATACTACTGCTTAGTATACTGTCATTGCATTAATATTTGCTCAAACAAATTGTTTTTTTCGACCCCTCCGTAATAAATAAAAAAAAACCACTATATTTTACTCCATATTAATCCATCACTCAGATTATTTCATATATCATTTACTCACATATTACATTATATTAAATACTAAAATGACAGTCCCAGAAACGGCCAGAGCTATCATCACCACATTTTTGCTAGTGTTGGTCACATGAGTCATATATGAAATTCAGCTATTGGTGGCGCCATCTGAAATGACCTTTTTTTGTACGGGGGTCATTGGTCATCTGTACATTAATCCATAATTTCTGAGGAATGGCAGGAGCTACCATTCCCAGATTTTATGCAATAATCTGTCACATATCAAATTTTGTGAGATTAAGCTTATTTTTTTGCTATCTGCATTTACTTAGATTTTATAGGGAAAAACCTTCTTGTAGACGGTCCAGCCAAATTGTTCAATATTTTACATAAATGATCCCAGAGGCAAGCCCTCTCAAGTTTGTTCAAATGGTTTGCATTTGATGAATTTTAGTGGAGTTACACAAATTTGAACAGTCATTTGACCAAGTAAGCATACTGACATAGTACTATCAGAAATGACAGAAGCTAGGTATTGGTATTGTGCAAATGTTGGTCACATGACTCATATTTGAAATTGCAGATTTTGTGGTGCCACCTACATTGACCTGTTTTTTTATGGGCAAAAAACCTCCTAATATTTGCCTCTTTCAGCTTAATGATGAAACTGTCAAGTTGAATTGTCTAATTTTTCAAAAGAATTATCCTAGGACATGGTTCTTTCAATCATATCAGAATATACTGAGTTTGTTGATTTTTGGTTGAGTTGTGGAAAGCTTAAGTTGGTCTTATGGCCATTATTATATCTTTTTCAAACTGAGGACTGCAGTAGTGTTCTTCTACAAAATTATTATTTCAATTATATTTTCTGTAACATTGCACAAAAATTATTCTTAGGTGGCCTTTGTTCAAGTTTACTAGAATGATTTTTGGCAGAACTATTGGACCTTTAACAATGAAAGTACTGCATCTTTTATTATTCCAGATATTTTGATAAAAAGTTTATGAATATGTCGGCTTGAAAAAAAAATGTTAGCCAAAGTCTTTCAGTGTGTGTAAACAGATATACCAACAAACCAAGATTGAATCCATATTTTTAAATAACTTGAGAAACTGCCAACTGTTTCAGATTTGGGAACAGATCAAGAGTTCATTCAGTGCAGCCAGATATAGGTCAAGAGTTCAATCAGTGCAGCCAAGCACATGGCATGTGATCACCTCATGGGTGACATGTGAACACCTCATGGGCACCATGTGATCACTTCATGGGTGTCAAGCCCCTCAGGGCAGGGCCCCTGCATGAGCTTATGCAATGGTGTGTCTACTATTTCAGATTTGGCAACAGGCTAGAGGTCAGTCTGGATCTATTTATAGCTTTGGCAGACTGCCAACTGTATCAGATCAGACAACAGGTCAAGAGTTCACTCAGTGCAGGAGCTGCATTCTTTTTATAGCTTTGGCAGACTGCCAACTGTGTCAGATTATGCAACAGGTCAAGAGTTCACTCAGTGCAGCCAGGTACAGGTCAAAAGTTCACTCAGTCTAGCCAGGTGCAGGTCATGAGTTCACTCAGTGCAGTAGCCTGAGCAAGCAATTTGTCACAGTTCACTCGGGGCAACAGCCTTTCTCACCTAAGCCTGGTCAGCCCCATGCATCAGACTCAAGGTAAGTTTGATGTATTGGCCTAATATTTTGACCTGTCTATGTGTCTTTGATGGCTCTCTTGCTCACAAGACAGGTGTTGCCACCTACCATGACTTTTGCACAGTGTGTGTCCCTGCGTTTTTCTCAGGAGGGGTTTGATATATCAGTCTGAAATTGGGCATATGTATATATCTCTGATAGCTTCATTGTATACAAGACTGGTGGTGCCAGCTACAATTTTTTTTATTGTTCTGTGCACCCATGCCAGAATTTCAGCAGAGTTTGTGTAATTGTTTCTTATTCAAATTGTTTAATACTTGCATTGTTCATATACATGAAAAGTAATGGTCCAGCATTGAAGCATTATACCTGGTGTATTTCCCAATGCACAGGTTCGCATTAGGCCTGTAGGCCTTGTTATTTGAAGGCCCTATTGTATTCACTTGCTCCAGGCAGTCCACTTCTGGTCAATTATGGCTGGCCTGGAAAACCTTTTTAGTAATGCAACACTGGTTGAACACCCCTGCTGTCATAGAGTGATTCTCATATCACCTATCCACATCCCTTTACCCCTACCCCATCCACCCAAACACAGCAATATTCACCAAGTTTATTGCAATAATTGTTATTGTTTGAACTGTATTTTCTTGACTGTAAAGCTGCTTTTACTCCAACGTGTAAAACTTTTCTTTGATATAGTAATTCAAGGAGTAATCAAGAGGTAATGTAGCATGTTTAAAGAAATTAATTAAGGTCCCGCTTGACAAGCTGTGCCCTATAGTGATCACCGTGTTAGTTGGTCCTTCCATCCATCCGTCCTTCCGTCAGTAACACTTTTGCGATAACTCAACAACAACATACTGCAGCTTTCCCAAATTCATAGGGGTGATTGATACCTATGAGGGCTTCAGACCTATCGAAATACAAACATGTCGGAATTCCAATATGGCCGCCAAAGCCCAATTCCTGATTTTCTTTTGCTGGCGATATCTCACACACAACATACTGCAGCTTTCCCAAATTCACAGGGATGATTGGTACTTATGAGGCCTCGAGACCTATTGGATTACAGACTTTTTGGAATTGCAATATGGCCGCCACAGCCCAATCCCTGATTTTCTTTCACTTGAGATAACTCAACAACAACCTGCTGCAGCTTTCCCAATTTCACAGGGATCATTTGGTGACTAAGAGGGCTTCAGACCTATTGAATTACAGACTTGCTCAAAATCAAATATGGCTAACAGAATACATTCGGTAGTTTCTATTGCACACATTGTTTCAGACATATCTTCTTTAATATTGTTTGATCCAGTAGGATTTTTTCCCTCATGCATATGGATAAAAACCTGTTTCTGTTTGTCATATTTTTCAAATTTAACTTAATTTTTCACCCATATATTTACTAGTCCAGCACTAGCAGAAAAGCGGGGCCCTCTGAGGACCATTGTCCGACCACATCTAGTTTCCTTTTGAATAATTTAAAAAATTAAAATATAATTAAACCCATCAATATGCATAATGTGATAATATATGAGCAAAATTATTGATAAAGAATGGTGCTGTTTAGAATTGTGAGTAAAGTTTTATTTTCAGATATTTATTATTTTGCAAATTTATAAAATATATATATATATATATATATATATTTGTGGAAAAATATGTATAATGTGATTTTGTGTGAGCAAAATAAGGGATAAATGATCGTGCAATTTAAAATTGTGAATCAACTTTTATATTCAGATATATATGTTATTTTGCAAATTTATAAAATTTAAAAACTTGAAAAAGATTTGACATAATAAAAAATAAGGATCTAATGCAAAGATTTGTTCATTATTATTCTGCCTCAGCAGAATGGAAAATAAAGTGATATGTTTGTCCTTCTCTCTGTTTATTTTTAGCAAACCTGTGAGCTTATGCGATGGCGCAGTGTTGGCTGTTGTCCGTCTACTGTCCGCCTTCGTCCATACGTTAATCCATGCTGTCTCAAAAATCTTTGAAGCTAGCTGCACCAAATTTAATGAAATAATCAGTCACATGTCAAACTTTATCATATTGAACTTATTTTTTTGCTGTTTGCATCAATTGACTTATAGGGAAAAAGCTAAAAACACTTTAAAAATCCTCTTCTCTGAAACTGTCCAGCCAGATTATTCAGTATTTCAAGGAAATAATCTTTGAATCATTCTCTTTCAAGTTTGTTCAAATGGTTCAAGTTTGGTGTTTTTTGGCTTTGTTACAGCTGCATATCTTCAAAAAAGCATACAAAAAGTACAATCTCAGATATAGCTATCTTCACCAAATTTTATACAAATGTTGGTCACATGATGTTTGATATTATGGTATGCTGGCGCCACCTGCATCCACCTTTTTTGTACATTCTCTCTCAAGTTTGTTTAAATGGTTTGGGTTCAATGAATTTTGGCCGAATTACAAGAATTTGAGCTTAGTCATTTGGCCAAGTAAGCATATCAACAAAACAGTCTCAGGAACGACAGGAGCTAGCATCACCAAATTTTGTGCAAATGTTGGTCATATTACTCATATTTGAAATTAAGGTTTTTGTGGCGCCACCTACATCAACATGTTTTTTACAGGAAAAAACTATGTAATTTAAGCCTCTTTCAGCTTAAACATGTTTTTGATGACACTGTCAAGCTGAATGGTAAAATGATTCACAAGAATTATCCTAGGGTGGGCCTTTTAATTGTATCCACCAAAACAGAGGTGCGGATACTATGTTTTCAGTCGGATGCCACCGCATAGGTTTCCAGAGAACTCCTCCATTAACACTGGGTGGAATTTTTTTTTAATTCGGGATTATGATAGGGTCACATGTGAACTGCAGTGCCCTCATTTTTGGTTGACCTCTGACCTTTCCTCTCTGCCCAACATCCATTTGTGCGTCTTTTTCCACACTTAAACCCACTAACTCAGGAACCATTTGACAGATCAGGCTAAAAAATTTTGCACAAATGTAGCCCTCCGACTCCAGGATAGCTTTATAACATTCTCTAAAAATGGTGGCGCCACCTGCAACCAATTTTGCACAGCTTCAATCTGTTCATCTGCATCTGCCTTTGGATAAAATCACTCATATCTCTGCATTTGTTGGACTTATCCACTTGAAATTTTGCATGTGTATACATCCTGGTTAGCTTTCTTGATTTTACGACAGTGGCGCCAACTGCATTCACATTAACACATTCGCTGCCAATGACGTGTATACCTGTCATTTATTATGATTCCCCCAGTGCCAAGCACGTGAAAACACGTCATTTATTTATAAGCCATTTTCAGCAGGAATTCTCATAAATTTATCAATAAATGTTTTGCAGATGAGTAGTAGACCATTTATTAAATAGTCTTGCAGTATGAAAATGAAATTTTTGTTATTCAACAGTGCGCTGCATTATTCGAAAGCAGGAAAGATGTGTAGATGGTGACAAAATCCACGGCTCCGGTCATTTGCTGTGAAATAACTTTACGACCCGCTTCAGTTTGAAGTTGATTCCTTGTAAGAATACTACTTTGAATCAAATGAAAAGGAGGATCGTAAAAATATGAAGCTGGTTGTATATTAGAACATGTTTTGGCCACTTATTTACGACTAGTTGGGAGGCCGAAGTGTGATAGATCGCACTTTAGGTGTGAACTCAAGATAGCGAGGTGTGAGGTCGTTCAGGTTTATTGCCCCACGAGGACAGGGTATTGCGCAATCAACAACAAAGGACGTGTGTCACATGATTGACACAGATCGGCAGTGTAATCAGAACGCGGCTGCAAATGATTCTTTCGGCTTATTTCTTGTTCCTTATATATAGATATATGCATATATAAGTAACTTCACAAACAAGTGCTCGTAAATTGCAAAAACTATAATAATCTCCATGTTTTGTGTGACTGTTACAATGACGAGGTCAGTTGCACGAACGTCAAGGCTCAAGCATGTCGGTATATATAAACGATCTATCAGTATGTTTGAAAATTACATGTGAAATGTAAAATTATATTATTTTATATAATTATATTGATCGGTAGAATCGCTGTGTTCTTTATGAAAGTGTAAAATTTATGTTTGAGCACTAAAACTACATGTTTGTAAAAAAAAAACCCACAGATTCGAACTCATGTGGTTACACGTATATCACGTCCGCACCACCTGTTGTAACCACAGTGCCATTCCGGATCTGACCATACCTTATGTGTTTATAGTGATATAACATAAATGTGTAAATCGCGCATGCCCGAAAATACAGTACCGGTGTAAAATTTATATTGATTAGACATAGGTTTACATTTGTCAGTGCCTCTCAGTCATTTGACTCTTCCCATTTCAGCTTCGCGCCTACATACACATTTTCATTTAGTTCATCATTTACAATGAATATAGATCTTTATTTGAATCAGTTGTTAGCTTAAAGCTGGTGTCAACTTAGACGCCATGAGACCACCTCATTGGAGCCATGCTTTGACTAGGCCTACTATCGCGGTCATTCGGCTCAGTGCCCAACTTCACACCTCCCCCGAGTTTTATTGCCCCTGTGTTATCCGAAATCACACTTTCTTATCACGTAATTAGCACCTAGTCTTGGTACCACTGCAGCTCTCGGGGCTGCTTGGGTCCCTGTGTATTGCCCTGGCACTGGGGGTGAACATAGGCCTTGGCAGTGAATGTGTTAAGGCTGCAGACATCCAAGCTCGTATCTTGGGAACCATTTGACCCATTAGGCCAAAATTTTGCATGTGTGTAGATCGCACATAGCTCTTGATTATACCAAAAACTTGTGGCGCCTCCTGCAACCATTTTTGCACAGCGTCTGTCTGTTTGTCTGCCATGGGATAAAATCCCTCATATCTCTGCAGTGGTTTGACATACCTACCGAAAGTTTTGCAGGTTTTTACATCTTGGATAGCTTTCTGGATTTTATTGCAGGTGGCGCCACCTACATTGATGTTTACGCTGCAGACATTCAGGCTTATATCTGAGGACTGGTTTGACGTATCTCCCTGAAAGTTTGCATGTGTATAGATCTCACATAGCTCTTAATCATACACAAGATTGGTGGCCCCACCTACCACCATTTTTGCACAGTGTCCCTCTGTATTAAATCACTCATATACAAGTAGTGGTTTGACTATATGCCTAAAATTTTGCATATGTATACAACTTTGACAGCTTTCTGGATTTTGTGGTAGGTTGCGCAACTTACATACACTTTTCGGCTGCAGACATCAATGCTAATATGCAACACACCTCTCTCTATTTCCCCTTGCCACTCAATTCATGCCTCACTTCACCCATCCCACTCAGATTTCTGTGGATACATGTTGTCCCTTGTGAACTACCCGTATTCTAGTTGTATAAGAATAGATTGGGTTCATTGATTTTTGGTAGAGTCATAGAAAGCTGAAGTTGGTCTTGTTGCTAATAATTAGTAAGCCTATCAAAAACTGAGGGCAGCAATATATTTCCGAAGGGATAACATAACACAGGTTAGTCCTTATACTTGGAGAAAGTTTTATATCCTTAAACACTTATATATTATAGATTATTAGTGTACTAGTGTTTATACCCTTAGTTTCAAAACAATGACTGTTTATGGTATTAAGGAAGCGTCACGGTGAGGTACATCGAAAGAGAAACATCGGAACACGCTGTATACCTGTTATAAAAAAGGTGATCAAAACAGAATAATAAATTCATAATCTAGAACTTCAGAAATGTCAAAATGTCTTGTAAAACCATCAGCAGTGAAGAGTTTGATTAAAAGTCTGTGAAATTTCTTCAGGATGTTTTATTAATATCATAATTAATTGCTTCTTAACCAAAAACTTGTAAGAAATATATATGATTATATCTATCAGTGACTTTTTCAGTCTGTTTGTAAATACAAAACAGTTTTTTTAATTAAATATGTCAAATATTAAGCGAGCTATAAGAATTTTTACACCCCTTCCCCCATAACAAGGCTACCTGTCCGCTGTTGTTGTGTGTAATGATGGGGTTGTCTCTCTCTCAGTTCCATAAAAGGGTAGTGTATCTTAAAATAATCAATTTTAACAACTTAATTCATTAATTGGACATATTTGGGGATCTAAAAAATACCTATATCATAAAATTCAAGAAGGGGTGCACAGTGATCCTTCCTAGATTATGGCCTAAATATGATTATTTTTGTAAAATTTTTATTTGTAAAAAATGACTCAAGGAAAGGTTTCCATTATTTTTAAAACTAATAAACACCTTCAGGTTCAGCAAATAATTCAGAGAATCAAGGAAGCAACACCGTGAAAATCAATGCATCTTGAGAGGAACAAATAACACCACATCCGTCTTATAAACAAGGGATACCATAAAATAGAATTAACAATGAGTCATTCATTGCAGGTGTATATGGTCAAATATTCATCATTTTATCCTCAGAATTTGTAGGAATGTCAGGAACGAATGTATTAATGCAGAAGAAATTTAGAAATGCAACAACATCTCGAAAATAAACTACTTTAGGGAAAATTGAAATAAAAAGCTGTTAAATTCAATTTTCTTTTTGGATATTTTATAAGTATAGCGACTAACTGCTTCATCAACAAAAAAACAAAATACATTAATATAATAATTGTTGTCAGTGACTTTTCCCCACTATTTGCAAACATAATGCAGTTTATTTGAAGTGAATATGTCAAATATTAAGTGAGCTATAAGCATTTACATACCCCTACCCCCTTATCAAGGCTACCTGTCCGCCGGTGCCGTGCGTAAAGACGCTGTTGTCTTTAAATGGCCTAAAAGGGTAGTGTATCCCAAAATAATCAATGTTAACATCTTAATTCATTAATTTGACATACTTAGGGATCGAAAAATACCTGTGTTATAAAATCCCAGAGGGGGTGCACGGTGACCCCTCCTAGCCCATGGACTAATATAATAGTCTTCTTCTGCAAAAAATTTGTTTAAACTTCTATAACATTGCAAAGGTTTGCATTAGGCCTAGAGTCCTTGTTACCTTTAAGGTCAACTTCCGCTGAGCATTGGGTCCCTTGTTTATCAATTACCTGTCCGATATGTCGGTTGTATGTTGTTTGTCACTGCAATACATGCAGAATGAAGTCTTTCTGGTCTGTCTGTTGTTTGTTGTTTGTCCATGCACTACAGAATGAAGTCTGTCTGGTCTGTCTGTTGGGTGTTGTTTGTCTCTGCACTACAGAATGAAGTCTGTCTGGTCTGTCTGTTGCATGTTGTTTGTCTCTGCACTTCAGAATGAAGTTTGTCAGGTCTGTCTGTTGCATGTTGTTTATTCCTACACTACAGAACAAAGTCTGTCTGAACTGTCTGTTTTATGTTGTTTGTCCCTGTACTACAGAATGAAATCTGTCTGACTTTCTGTTGGGTGTTGTTTGTCACTGCACTACAGAATGAAGTCTGTCTGGTCTGTCTGTTGGGTCACTTGGGTGTTGTTTGTCCCCACAGGCCTACACTACAGAATAAAGTGTCCCTGATCTGTCGCTTGCATGTTGTTTGTCCCTGCACTACAGAATGAGTATCTCTGATCTGTCTGTTGTGTGTTGTTCCTTCCTACACTACAGAATAAAGTCTGTCTGGTATGTCTGTTGGGTGTTGTTTGTCTCTGTACTAGAGAATGAAGTCTGTCTGGTATAGCTGTCGTATGCTGTTTGTTCCTGCAGTTAAGACTGAAGTCTCTCTGATCTGTCTGTTGCATGTTGTTTTTCCCTGCACCACAGAATGACTACCTCTGGTCTGTCTGTTGCATGTTGTTTGTCACATCATTACAGAATGAAATCTCTCTGATCTGTCTGTTGCATGTTGTTTGCCACTGCATTACAGAATGAAGTCTGTCTGATCTGTCTGTTTTAGGTTGGTTCTGGCTACACAAGGAAGGAGTTGTACGAGTTCAATGGTAAACTACAAGAACACTGGCAACCATTTAACAAAAAGAAGTTTCCAATGGATAAGATTGTACTTGCTCCGGGGCTGAAACAGAAACCAGATGCTTGGATAGATCCCAGTAAATCATGCATACTGGAGGTATTGATTAATCATAGAATTATCAAAAAAACATTCTTTTATTTCAATATACACTTATCATAGAGAACACTTCTTTGTAAATGCTGCCTTCAGGAGGCTTTACCATATATTGCTAAAAAGATCTCTTCACCATAACATTTGTAAGCACAATAAAAGTGTGGCTGTTTTATGTCTATGGTTAACTTGCAGGTTAAAATCACAAGTTTAAGGGTTAAATAAAAAATAAACTGTATTAGTTATTTTTTTAAATTATAACTCAACACCAGGTGCTTTAAAACTATCAATTTGACGTAAATATTAATATTATTGCAAACAAAAAATCATATCTGTGAATTTCTTGCTGATTCAATACATGATAGTCTTGCATGTGAAATAAATTTTTTTATTGTGGGCTTTAATGTTATACAAATCATGTCAGATCCTCATATCTTTGAAAAACAGTTATATAAAGTGATAGCACCAAAAGAAAACCAAAATTACACATTGTTCTTAAGAACAAATTTATCCTAAGAGTTGGTTGATGTTCATGTTGGTTTAAAATTTGTGACATTCAACTTAAAAATTCAATAAAAGTCAGTACTGACAATATGATACAATAAATACAGGACTGGTCCTTTTTGCAAAATATAATATATATGGATATGTCAGATCTATTTTAACTCTGTTTTGATGAATCCTTTGGTTTGACCTCAGAAAAACAACACATTCATGGAAGAGTACAATTACTGACAAACCTGGCAAGTCACACTATCATTTCACATAATGCAGTAGCAAATTGCCTGTTGCAGATATCTGTTTTCGATATTGGGATAGATAAATCTGATTATGACCTTTTAATTGGCCTAATCACCTGAAAAGCATGTTGAATTAACACAAAAATAGCGTCTTCCCTTTGAAATAAATAGGTATGTGCCAAAATTTTGCCCTGAAACCACTGGCTTACGCCTGTACATGTTTGTTAAAAATGAGGACCAGGTAATTGCAGGAGTCAACATAAGTACAGCACATGGTACTCCATGTATTGCTTGGGCCACAACTCCTGTTAATCAGGAGATATCCCCACTAACTTGGCCCAAAAAATGTACACACTGGCTCAAATATCACATTTTGCAGTTTCTCCGGGACCTAATACACATTCTCACACTATGAGTGTCATTTCAGCTAAGGCGCCTGGACCTAATGTACAGATTTGTAGCAGCAGGTTCTAAAATGAGTTTAAATTCAGCTCTTAGGCCGTAATGTCCACCCAGCAGAGAAATATAAGAGGACATGAACGTCCATGTAAACTTATGTGAGGACTAGTTTGGACTAGTCTTTGTTATTGTAAACAGACACATGTGGACTGTGTTTACTCGCATGCAGAACCATTACAAGGTATAAAAAAGCTTCAGGTTAGGTACTGAGACTGTGTGCTGGGATGGTTTTACTGGGAAACTTTGGTATAAAGTAAAACTGAACTGATAGTATGAAAGAATAAGCATTACATTGCTGATTATGTTCCTTTAAAATATTGCCATGAACTACGTACAGGCATTGGGTATTACAGTTTGTGTAATAGTTCTAGTAATAGAAATTTACAGCTTTTCAGAGTAATAGTAAGAGACAAACATGAGCTGTCATAGTTATAGTAATAGAAAGCCAAGTAATAGATGACAGTGCATTATTAATTACTTCTCACTCTAGCTGTAATAGATGACAGTGTATGATATTATACTTTTCACTCTAGCTCATTAAGAGTACAAGCAGATGATGATGAACTGACTTTGTGCTGGTCAAAAGTGATGTGCCTATAATTGTTAGGGCCAGCTGTTACTGTGGTTTGCTTCATATCTGAGGGGTTGAAATTTGCAATTTCAGCAGGACATACAAAATAAAACTTAATGATCATACCTCTGTGTGGCTGGTGACTTTACCCACATGCTGATATCAGGACACACAAAAGAAAACTTAATGATCGTACCTGTGTGTGGCTGGTGACTTTACCCACATGCTGATATCATGACATACAAAGGAAGACTTAATGATCATACCTCTGTGTGGCTGGTGACTTCACCCACATGCTGATATCATGACATACAAAGGAAGACTTAATGATCATACCTCTGTGTGGATTGTGACTTTACCCACATGCTGATATCATGACATACAAAGGAAGACTTAATGATCATACCTCTGTGTGGCTGGTGACTTCACCCACATGCTGATATCATGACATACAAAGGAAGACTTAATGATCATACCTCTGTGTGGCTGGTGACTTACCCACATGCTGATATCATGACATACAAAGGAAGACTTAATGATCATACTGCTGTGTGGCTGGTTACTTTACCCACATGCTGATATTAGGACATACAAAGGAAGACTAAAATGATCATACCTCTGTGTGGCTGGTGACTTCACCCACATGCTGATATCATGACATACAAAGGAAGACTTAATGATCATACCTCTGTGTGGCTGGTGACTTCACCCACATGCTGATATCATGACATACAAAGGAAGACTTAATGATCATACCTCTGTGTGGCTGGTGACTTACCCACATGCTGATATCATGACATACAAAGGAAGACTTAATGATCATACTGCTGTGTGGCTGGTTACTTTACCCACATGCTGATATCATGACATACAAAGGAAGACTTAATGATCATACCTCTGTGTGGATTGTGACTTTACCCACATGCTGATATCATGACATACAAAGGAAGACTTAATGATCATACCTCTGTGTGGCTGGTGACTTCACCCACATGCTGATATCATGACATACAAAGGAAGACTTAATGATCATACCTCTGTGTGGCTGGTGACTTACCCACAAGCTGATATCATGACATACAAAGGAAGACTTAATGATCATACTGCTGTGTGGCTGGTTACTTTACCCACATGCTGATATTAGGACATACAAAGGAAGACTAAAATGATCATACCTCTGTGTGGCTGGTGACTTTACCCAACTGCTGATATTAGGACATACTAAGGAAGACTTAATGATGATACCTCTGTCACACAGTGTCTGGTGACTTTACTCACATGCTGATATCAGGATATACCAAGGAAGACTTAATGATCATACTGCTGTGTGGCTGGTGACTATTATCTGACCTAGATGGAAACTCTTATCAGCAACCAACTCAGGGACAGGAAATGCAAATTAGTGGTGAGCTGTGGAGAACTTACTTCTGTACTATATGGACAGACATGGGCTTGTGCAGAGATTCATCAGAAGCTTGTTTATTCTGACTTAGGCATGTACACCTTGAGACCATGAACACTTAACCTACATAAATGTAACAGTAGCATAAACCCGTACATCACAATTATAAAGCAAATCAGAGTATTGGCATACCAGCTTTTCTCAATCAAAATACTGTGTATTAATAAGAAATATATCCATGGAGTTTTTCTGCTCTTTGAGGTAAAGTTGATATATAATTAATTTAAACTTTTCTTGTTTTGTACCTCAACCAGATAAAGGCAGCAGAGATTATAGAGAGTGACCAGTTTAAGACTGGCTACACCCTGCGATTCCCACGCGTGGAGACGATCCGAGATGACAAGCCGTGGCATCAGTGTATGACCGTCAGGGAGCTTGATGAGCTAAGACAGGTCATTTTAATGATGGATATTGACATACATCGTGGTCAATTCATGGAAACATATACCATAAAATATTTTGCAGAAGTGGGGACTTGTACTAGGAAATCAAATTCTATAATGCAGAATTTACTGGCAAAGTCAGGGTGGGACTTTCAATATGTACTTGTCTCTTCAAAGTCAACTTTCCTTGTACATGGAACGACGTCATTTGAGCAGTAATTGGTGATTTCTTTCACCAGTGCTTTGCCAAAAGTTTTTTTTCCTAATAATTGACACCTTTAACCATCTTTTAGGAAAACGTGCCCTATATTGGTGAATTGATCAGATTTTCATTTGATCAACATGAAATGCAAATTATAAACTTGATAACTATGTTCTACCTGTATGCTGCCAATATATGATCTGCTTTGTGTTTTACCTGTGTCTCATTCATGATGATCATATTCCCCATTAACAATATTGGAGCATGCATGCATCAGTCCTGTCAAAGTCAACTGAGCTAAAGTGATGGTCCTTTGTCCATCAGCTGTCGGTCCATCTGTCTGTCAGGCCGTCTTAACGTCTGTTTATCGGTCTGTTAAACTGGTACATTTTTAAACCGTTGGACCTAAGAATCCAAAATTGGCATACAGTTAGATTTCCCGAAAATCTCTTACCATACCGAAAATTGGGTCAACACGACTTCATTCCTTCGAGATATTAAGGAAAACCCTCAATTTTCTATTAAAACCCATTGTCACACTTCAAGACTGCCCAATATCAAAACAACTTCTCTGTTTTTGAAAATATTTAATATAAATATTCTTCTATATATTTCTTATGAAATTAGGTCAGTATTTTATTTCTTGAAGTTTTCGGCCCCAACATAATGCACTTAAAAAATAGGAAATATATATACTCAATTTAAATGAGAAATGTTGAAACTAGAGACTTTTTTCAGGGATATTACTTAATTTTATCAAGATTCAGTTGTACACCAAAAATTAGTTCTTATTAGCTATTAGCATAAATGTAAAATCAGTACCTTAAATTGTCCCCAGATTAGGGCCATGGCATGTTTTTAACCTGGTAGCACTGTTGATTTAATGTTTTAATCATTGCACACATTTGGATTTCAGCTTCTGAATTATGAAATTTGAAAGGAATTGGCCAAAACACTGTAGCTTTTATTATATTAATGAAAAACTTCATTTTTCCATTTAAAACCCATTGTTACACTTCAAGACTGCCTAATATCAAAACCACTGATCTGACTTTAATCATAAATAATATACATATTTTTCATTCTCTATGCACATGCCAGAATGATGTCAGTATTGCGTAATTGTTTTAAGTTATGGGCCCAAGAATAATGCACTTTGTAAAAAATCAAGAAATATATTTACTCCCTTAAAAAGGGCATTGCTGAAGCTAGAGATTTTTTTGTCAGGGATGTAACATTATTTAATCAAGTTTCAATTGAATACCCAAAATTAGTTCTGAATTTTTCAAATTTTATAAGTTATTAGCATAAATATAAAATTAGTACCTTAAATTTTGCCCAACTGTGACCATGGCACGTTTGTTTCCCGTGAGCACTGTTGATATAATTTTCATATCATGCACACATAAGGATTTCAGCTTTTTAGTTTAGAAAGCTGAAAGAAATTGGCCAAATATTGTAGCTTTTATTAATGTTTTTTATGAGACCCTGTCAGATTTTGGCTGTCTCCAGCCCCTCTTGAGTCACCACTTTGTTGACCTTGTTGACCTTTCATCAAATTATGCACGCTTGAGGCGAGAATGCAGGCAGCTTATGGCCAGCCACACTTGATCCAGGTGTCCAACCCAACTCATCTAGTAGTTTTAACCAACAACATAACAATAAACAATAAATTAATAAATTTTTATTTGTTTTTAACAACAAATTAAAGAAAAATAGAAAAGGAATTTGTTAGTTTATAATAACAGGAAATTAACTTGCAGTTACTGATGATATAAGAATCTTGTATCGATGGATAGAATGTCACGTATTCAAAATAACACCATGCAGTCAGCTATGGTATTTTTCAGTTCAATTTTAATGATAAAGAAGTAAATCATATTATTCATTACTAATCATTAGGGATTATATGAAGGAAATTAATGATAGACAAAGATGCAGTTGATAATATTAATCTAGATTCCTACTGTGTCTAGTGTGTACATTGATGTGAAATTAATCCAAAATGAATTTTTTACAGTTATTTTTTAATATAAATAAAGGCCATAAAACCAGGTACTTATGATCATTATTTAAATGTGTGAATTTTGTATATTCTGGATTCTCAACATCTTTGTTTGGTGAAAACTGAATAAATACCAGACATGGTGCAAATACTTTGTAATTGTATTTAAATACGAATATGATTATGTACTCTATTATAAAATTTCTTGCACAAAGAATGGGAATTCAGGTAAAAATGAAAGTATATGAATACTCGTGCAAATACTTTCAAAATGTATTCATGAATGCATTCATGAATATATTCTGTAATATTATTTTAATAATCATATCAGTTATATTACATTTTAAAAAAATCATATGATTCTCTTATTATTTTTAATTAAAATTATATTTGGGACAATATTTGTAATTTTTTTAATAAATAGTTAAACTCTTATATTATATGTTCTGCTTATAAGTTATATGGCCAAGTCAAAATCTGTGTGACAGTAGTACTCCATTTGTTAATAAAATAAATGAAATCAATCCTCTTCCCTGTCTCCAAAGGTACTATCAAAATCATACATAAGCTAAACAACAACAACTCATAATACAGCTTATATTTATTACCACACAAAACCAGCATGTGCCTCATTTCTAAATAATATTTTTTTATCATATATAACAGCTGAGTGTCGTGACCCATAGGTCCCTTGTTTTCTCTATTTTTACTACTTTCAAAGAAGCTGTCATCTGTCAACAGTGCACAAATCGTAACCGCTGGACCTGGAATCTTCAAACTTGACATCCTGAGAGGTCCATGAAATATCTCCTTTGAAACCTGAAATTAATAATCATATTCTCTGAGCTGTGGAGCTCATAGGTAGCCTCCAGAATAATCAAAGATTTGATACAAAAAGCTCAAGCAACTGAATAACTATTGCCTTGATCACCATGACTTTTTGCATGAATATTGATCATGGAGTGTTCCATCAGTATCTGCAAACTGGTGGCACCACCTATACTTTTTCTAATTTTTACAATTTTTTCCACTATTTTTTATATTTCAAAGAAGCTGTCATTGTCTACAGGGCACAAATCTTCACAGCTGGACCTGCAATCTTCTAACTTTACATCCAGGTAGATTCATGAAAATCTCTGTGGAAACATGAAATTAGGTCTCTGTTACCCATATTCCTCGGAGCAACGGGGCTCTTAAATACCCGTCAGAATAATTTATAATTTGATACTAAAGCTGCACTATCTGGACAACTGATGTATTGATCACCATGATTTTTGCATTGGTATTCATCATGAAGTGTTTCATTCATTCCTGCAAACTGGTGGTGCCACATGGATTTTGTCAAATTTTTACGCTTTTTTGCTCTATTTTTGAGACCTTCAAAGAAGTGCTCTTCTATTAACAAGGCACCAATTTGAATTTTCCAACTCGAATCTGTTAACTTGACATGTAGAGAGAACACAGAAAAATCTCTTTGGAAACCTGATATTAAGTCTCGTTTACTCATATTCTCTGAGCTATAGGGCTCAGAAGTACCCCCTAGAATAATTAAAAATTTGATACAAAAGCTACACTATCTTGACAACTAATGCATTGAGCACCATGATTCTTTGCATGAATATTGATCATGGAGTGTTCCATCAGTTGCTGCAAACTGATGGTGCCACATGTATTTTTCTAATTTTCACGAAGTTTTTAGCTCAGCTGACTATAAGTTATCTGAGCTATAGTCGTGGTCCATTGTCTGTCGTCCGTCCGTCTGTCTTGCCGTACGTCCATTTGTCTGTCTGGATGTCCGTCCGTAAGACTGGCACGTTTCGACACCATTGGACCAATGAATCTGAAATTTGCCATACAGTGAGATGTCCCAAAAATCTCCTACCATGCCGAAAATTGGGTCAAAAGGACTTCGTTCCTTTGAGATATTAAGGAAAAACCTCAATTTTATATTAGAAATCTATTTTCACACTTCAGGACTGCCTAATATCAAAACCACTCATCTGGTTTTCTTCATATTTACCATAAATATTCCTCTATATAGTTCCTATTTACATGCCAGAAATTAAGTCAGTATTATTTAATTTAAAAAAGTTATGGGCCCAAACATAATGGACTTTGTAAAAAAATCAGGAAAGATATTGGTCACTCAAGACCAAAAGTGTTAAAGGTAGGGACTTTTTTTCAGTAATACAACTTTAATTGATCAAAATTTAATTGTATACCAAAATTTAGATCAAAATCTGTTAAATTTTTTAAAATATTGGCAAAAATATAAAATTGGTACCTTAAATTTTGCCCAAGTTTGACCATGGCACGTTTTTTTCCTGTAAGTACTGTGGATTTAATTTTTCACAGCATGTTTTTGTTAGCATTTTGTCTGTTAACACCAAAAATTTGAAACCAGTTGATCAAAAACTGTAGATTTTATTCAAGTTTTCAAGCACCATGTCACATCAAGTTTACATCAAGCTAGTGTTTTGCAGTTTGCTAGAGCTCAGCTCCCAGCTTCAGCTCAAAGTTCCTTAAATTTAGCATACAGTTAGATGTCTCCAAAATCCCCTACCATGCCAAGAATTTTATCACTAGGACTTAATTCCTTCGAAATATTAATGAAAAACTTCATTTTTCCATTAAAAACCCATTGTTACACTGTAAGACTGCCTTATATCAAAATCACTGATCTGACTTTGATCATATATAATATACATATTTTTCTATACATTCGCTATGCACATGCCAGAAATGATGTCAGTATTGCGTAATCGTTTTAAGTTATGGGCCCAAACATAATGCACTTTTTAAAAAATCAAGAAATATATTTACTCCCTTAACAAGAGGATTGATGAAGCTAGAGATTTTTTGTCACGGATGTATCATTATTTAATCAAGATTCAATTGAATACCAAAAATTAGTTCTGAATTTTTCAAATTTTATAAGTTATTAGTATAAATATAAAATTAGTACCTTAAATTTTGCCCAACTTTGACCATGGCACGTTTGTTTCCTGAGTGCACTGTTGATATAATTTTCATATCATGCACACATAAGGATTTCATCTTTGTAGTTTAGAAAGCTGAAAGAAATTGGCCAAATATTGTAGCTTTTATTGATGTTTATATGAGACCATGTCAGACCCAGGCTTAATCCAGCCCCTCTTGAGTCACCTGTATGTTGACCTTGTTGACCTTTCATCAGATTATGCATGCTTGAGCGAAGCATACACTGGGGCAGCCAGGCAGCTAATGCCCAGCCACAGTTTATCCAGGTGTCCAACCCAACTCATCTAGTAGTTGTTTTGAAAAACAACATAACAATAAACAATAAATTAATAATTTTGTATTGTTTTTTTATAACAAATTAAAGAAAAATTAATAGAAAAGGAATTTGTTAGTTGATGAGTAGCAGAAAATTAACTTGCAGTTACTGATGATGTAAGAATCTTGTATGGATGTAGAATGTCAATGTCAATGTTATTCCAAATAACACCATGCAGTCACCTATGGTATTTTTCAGTGAAATTTTAATGATAAAAAAATAAATTATATTATTCATTACTAATCATTAGGGATCATATGAAGGAAATAAATGATAGACAAAGATGCAGTTGATAATATTAATCTAGATTCCTACTATGTCTAGTGTGTAGATTGATATGAAAGTAGTCCAAAATGAATATATTACATTTATTTTTTAATATAAATAAAAGCCATAAAACCAGGTACTTATGATCATTATTTAAATTTGTGAATTTTGTATATTCTGGATTCTCAACATCTTTGTTTGGCTAAAACTGAATAAATACTAGACATGGTGCAAATGCTTTGTAAATGTATTTGAATACGAATATGAATATGTACTGCATTAAAAATTTATTGCATAAGAATGGGAATTCAGGTAAAAATGAAAGTATTTCAATACCAGTGCAGATACTTTCAAGATGTATTCATGAACGCATTCATGAATATATTCTATAATATTATTTCAATAATCATTTCAGTTATATTTTATTTTAAAAAATCATATGATTTTCTTATTATTTTTTTAATAAAAATTATATTGGCACAATAATGTTATTAAATTTTAATAAATAGTTAAACTTTTATAATATGTGCTGCTTATAAGTTATATTGCCAAGTCAAAATCTGTGCGACAATAGCACTCCATTTGTTAATAAAATAAATGAAATCAATCCTCTTCCCTGTCTCCAAAGATACTATCAAAATCATACATGAGCTAAACACCAACAACTCATAATAAAGCTTATATTTATTACCACCAAAAAAAAGGATGTGCCTCTTTCCCAAATCATATTTATTATCATATATAACAGCTGAGCGCCGTGACCCATGGGTCCCTTGTTCTCTATTTTTGATACCTTCAAAGAAGCTGTCATCTGTTAACAGGGTATAAATCGTAACTGCTAGACCTGGAATCTGCTTACTTGACATCAAGGGAGGTCCATGAAATATCTCCTTGGAAACCTGAAATTAGGTCTCTGTTACCCATATCCTCTAAGCTATGGGTCTTGAAAGTATCCCCCAGAATAATAAAAAATTTGATACAAAAGCTTCAGTATCTTTATAATTACTATCTTGATCACCATGATTCTTTGCTTGAATATTGATCACGGAGTGTTCCATCAGTTTCTGCAAACTGGTGGCGCCATGTATATATTTTTCTTATTTTTATGAATTTTTTTTTCTCTATTTCTGATACCTTCAAAGAAGCTGTCATCTGTTAACAGGGCACAAGTCATAACTGCTGGACCTTGAATCTTCTAACTTGACATCAAAGGAGGCCCATGAAAAGTCTCTATGGAAATCTGAAATAAAGTCTCTGTTACCCATATCATCCGAGCTATGGGGGTCGTAAATACCCCCAAGTATAATTAAAAATGTGATACAAAAACTTTGCGTTAGTTTCCAGAGAACTCCTCTGAGATCCTTGGACCAATCTTTCGAAACCCATCAGAGTTGTTCCTTCACCTATGTTGTTGTGCCTAACAAAGACAGGTGGCCCCACCAGCAGTCCTTTCTGTGCAGTTTGCATCTGGGTCTCTTTTAGGTAACAGGCCTTATCTCAGGAGTCGCTCAATGTATTGTGCTGAAAGTTTGCATGTACATAGATCTTGGATCTCTCTATCTCATAATTGCGATTGGTGGTGCCACCTACAATACTTTTTGTGTAGTGTCCATCTGTGCATTTGCCATCTGTTCATCTTAGTGGTTCTTCAATGTATTTGGTTAAAATTGAGCATGTTCATAGATCCTCAACACCTACATCTTGTAAACAAGATGGGTAGCGCCGTGTGCAGTCATTTTTGCGTGGCGTCCATCGGTATGTTTGCTTTTGGTGAAAATAGCTCATAGCTCAGGAATGGTTCAAGATATTGGTCTGAAATTTGGCATGTCCATCCATCTTGGAAAGTTTTCTCGTAAACCAGACAGGTGGCACCACATAATTTCCCGGGTTTGTAGAATAAATAAATGCCCTTTTCTCAGGAGTGATTTGCTGTATTGGCCTGAATTTGTGCATACCCATAGATTTTGGACTCCTCCATCTTGTACTCAAGACTGGTGGTGCCATCTGCATGCCTACATGTGCTTTGGGTGAAAATTGCCCATATCTTAGGAGTGGTTCAAGATATTGGTCTGAAATTTGGCATGTCAATCCTTCTTGGAGAGTTTTCTTATAAACCAGACATTTCTAAGGGCTCTTCACAAAATTCATGATTTTTTGGCACTTTGGCAGTCATTTTGCTCATTGTTCAACATTCCTTGAATTCAGTTGAGGGTCATGGCCCATGGGCCACTAGTTCATATTTCTCATTTGCAAACCTGTGAGCTTATGCAATGGTGTGGCATCCATTGTCTGTCGTCTGAACATCGTATCAAAATTTGCAGGAGCCCTCATCACTGAAATTTATGCACAAATTTAGTCATCTGAAAAACGCTCTGGTTTTGCTAATTTTTTTGCTACCTGCATTTACTTAGATTTTTTTAAAGAAAAAAGTGGGAAAAAAAACTTAAAAAATCTTCTTCTCTGAAACTGTCCAGCCAAATTGTTCAATATTTCACAGGAATAATCCCTGAAACAATCTCTCTCAAATTTGTTCCAGTGGTTTCAGTTTTGTGAATTTTGGCTGACTTTCAGGAAGCTGAACTTCAAATTTTATGCAAATGTTGGTCACATGGCTCGTATATGAGTTTGAGGTATTGGTGGCACCACCTGCATTAACTGTTTCTGAAAGAGGGTCATCAGTCACTATTACATCACCCCTAAATTTTCAGGAGTAGCAGGAGCAAGCATCCCCAAAATTTATGCAAAAATCTGTCAAATATCAAATGTTGTGGGATTGGGTATTTTGTGTCGCCATCTGCATTAACTTAAATTTCACATAGAAAAAGCTAAAAAACTTTTGAAAATCTTTTTCCAGAAATCATTCAGTCAAATGGTTCAATTTTCACAAAATGATACCCGAGATAAGCTCTCTCAAATTTGTTCAAAATGTTTTGGTTTGATGAATTTTGGCTGAGTTACAGGAATTTGAACTTAGCCATTTGACCAATTAAGCATACTGGCATAACAATCTCAGAATTGATAGGAGATAGCATTACCAGGTTTTGTGAAAATGTTGGTCACATGACTCATATTTGAAATTGCACTTTTTGTGGCGCCTTACATCAATCTGCTTTTTACTGACAAAAAAACTCATAAATTAAACCTCTTTCAGTTTAAAATTGTTTATGATGAAACTCTTAAGCTGAATGGTTTAATTATTCACAAGAATTATCCTAGGGTGGGTCTTTTTAATTGTATAAGAATAGATTTGGTTATTTTTTTTTGGTAGAGTCATAGAAAGCTGCATGAAATTGGTCTTGTGGCTATTAGTAAGCCTATTTTAAACTGAGGGCTGCAATAGTCTTCTTCTGCAAAACTGTTGTTTCAAATTCTGTAACATTGCACAAAAATGATTCATAGGAGGCCTTTGTTCAAGTTTACTAAAATGATTGTTGGGCAGAATTATAGGACCTATAACAATGAAAGGACTACGTCTTTTATTATTCTAAACATTTTGGTAAAATGGATATGTCAGCTTGAAATAAAGCATTTTAGCCTTTCAGTATGTGTAAACAGATTTACCAACCAGCCCAGATTGTGTCTGTATCTATAAATAGCTTGGCAGGCTGCTAACTATTTCAGATTTGGCAACAGGCCAAAGGTTAGTCTGGATCTATTTATAGTTATGTCAGACTGCCAACTGTGGCAGTCATAAAACCAAGTACATGTGATCTATATTTAAATTTGTGAAATCTATATATCCTGAATTCTCAACAATTTTGTTTGACTGAAACTGAATATAAACTCATGATATAAAATTTTAATGATAAAATGACAATGGTGTATACTTGCAGCATCAGGCCAAGTCAAAACTTGTGTGAAAATAGCTCACAATTTCCAAATGTAAATAATATAAATGACATCAGTCCTCTTCCCTATATCCCAGGATTTTATCCAAATCTTACATAACTTGAGTTAAACACCATCATCTCATAACACAGCTGATATTACCACACAAAACTAGCATTTGTCTACCCCCACTTCCAAAGCATATTTTGAGATCATATATAACAGCTGAGCACCATGACCCATGGATCCCTTGTTAGTTATCTTTGGGTCACATTCTGAAATTTGGGTAAAACATTTTCAGAATGTTGAATTTCTACTTTTTGGTTAGTAGAGGTAAATTTCAGTTCATCAGTTTATATTTCAGAAAAACAAATTTTCATGAAAATAAGACACAGAAATTGGAGGTTCTACTGTACAAGTACAGGTGGTTCAGATGCGGCTCAAGTCTGCAGGCCACATATATTATGAACTTTTCTTGACCCAAAACTTAAACAATTGCGACTTTTGCAAGAATTTTATGGTACATTACTTGTAAGAAGATAGATTGTCCATTATGTCAGTAATTATTACTTGACCCATATCAGCGGATTTTTACTTGTTGATAATTTCATGTATAAGGTGCAGTTGAAGTTGCATTTTGTTTAAAACATGTCCATATCGTTTCAAATGCTCTGTTTAGCAGAAATTTTTGCATTATTTGAATAGATATCTTACTTTTATATACATGTAGTCGGAATGTTAAAGCATAAACACATTTTGATACCTAAACCAGGCATGTGTCAATTTAATGTGAATGTATCAGTGTTATATTGACTCAGTTAGTTTGTGAAATATACATGCATATCAAAGCTTTTTATACGTGACAAATGAAACATGAATGACACAAGATCATCTGTCCATGCAATGCCATAAATTGTGAAAGAGGATGTTGAAGGTTAAGGAAATACTGTAGTCTCTTGTAGTAAAGGACAGTTTTGTTTGTGACAGAAATCAGAAGGCAAGTTGTCAGGGCGGCTCATGAATATGGATGAGGATGAGGAACCTGTAAAAAAGAAAAGAAAAATCATAACTCGTCACGTGAAACCTACAGTTGCTGCTCAGTTTCGAGGAGTGGATTCCACAACAGTCACAAAGGTCAGAGCCCCTGTAATTCTCTGTATCTGCCATACTTGTACGAACTGATAAGCTGTATAATAACAGTATGGTCAGAGCCCCTGTAATTCTCTGTATCTGCCATACTTGTACGAACTGATAAGCTGTATAATAACAGTATGGTCAGAGCCCCTGTAATTCTCTGTATCTGCCATACTTGTATGAACTGATAAGTTGTATAAACACAGTATGGTCAGAGCCCCTGTAATTCTCTGTATCTGCCATACTTGTATGAACTGATAAGCTGTATAATAACAGTATGGTCAGAGCCCCTGTAATTCTCTGTATCTGCCATACTTGTTTGAAATGATAAGCTGTATAATAACAGTATGGTCAGAGCCCCTGTAATTCTCTGTTTCTGCCATACTTGTATGAACTGGTAAGCTGTATAATAAAAGTATGGTCAGAGCTCCTGTAATTCTCTGTATCTGCCATACTTGTATGAACTGATAAGCTGTATAATAACAGTATGGTCAAGCTCCTGTAATTCTCTGTATCTGCCATACTTGTTTGAAATGATAAGCTGTATAATAATAGTATGGTCAGAGCCCCTGTAATTCTCTGTATCTGCCATACTTGTATGAACTGATAAGCTGTATAATAACAGTATGGTCAAGCTCCTGTAATTCTCTGTATCTGCCATACTTGTTTGAAATGATAAGCTGTATAATAACAGTATGGTCAGAGCCCTTGTGATTCTCCACATTCTAGTTTTATATAAAAAAAATTGATTGGTTCTCCACCTGCATTTCTGCATGTCAGATTTTATTTATTATTCAAGTATCATATAAGATGTTTTGGTTGAACTGCCTGTACTCTCTCTGCTTACGCTTTGTCAGCTGTCGGTCGATCTGATCAGTCGCTGCTTGGAATGAATCTGCTCTTTCTTCACATTCACATTCAAGGGGATCAGGCAGACATTCTGTGCGCAGCGGCTTCAGCCCCTTCCATAACCAACCTATTTTACCATGGAATGATGTTTTGATGTTGTAATCCAATTTGATATGAACAAGGTAGAGTGGAGGGCCCTATTTATATAGGTATGTAATGGCAAAGCTGTGAAACTAATGCCCCTTTAGCAGCCAGGTCCCGGCAGTGATTATCAGTTATTTGAGCAAAACATGAGCATCATTTTGTATTCATCACCAGCTCATTCCAAGTAAAAACACCCTCATAAGAGGTAGCTACAAAACAGAGGCCAAGTTTCTAGTGCAGACTTACACAGTTTCTTGAACAAAGAATTGTTTCTCACAGTGACACCTGCACTCACAGGTGAGCTCTGGGCAAGGGCCTACTGGTAATTAACTCTGACCAGAGCGGGGAAACCCCCGTTAATTAGTTTACCAAAACATTCTTGGGACGTGAGCATGGTTAATGAGGAGATACAAGCTGGTAACTTTTTGGTAACTATTTTGGTGTTTTATTAAGATATTTATATATGCCCCATTGTGAAAATGGAACCCCGTGATACTATGAAAAATTGCTTGAGCACCCAAATTGAGCCCCGTAAATATAAAGCCAACCACAGTAAATCATCTGTGTAATAAGAATATGACATAACAAGCTTGATAAGTGATACCACCCAAGTACAGATCTACTTGATTTCACCATTTAATTTTACCTTGTCCTTATGACCGGGATTGTTCTGGGGATCTGACCACATGGCTACATCATAGCCAAAACAGTTATTAATACTGGACAGACACAAGTGTCCATTTATTTAAAGTTCAGATGTAATAACTGGTGTTTTCTCATCCTCTGTACTGATCAACATACTTGAAGAAAAGGTTCATTCAGTATAAACAAGGCCTACAGGCCTTATGCGAACCTGTGCTATGGGATATACATCAGGTATAATGCTTCCATGCTGGACTGTTACTTTGAAGTACACATTTGATATGTAAATGTACAATGCAAGTATTAAACATTTTCAACCCAAGTATCAGCACCAATTACACAAACGTCATTCCTGAAATACTGGCATAGATGCACACAACACAAAATGATTGTAGGTGGCACCAGTAGTCTTGTATACAAGAAAGCCATAAAAAATGTATGGACATGCAAAATTTCATTCAGATACTTCAAACCCCTCTTGGGCTATTAATCTGACAGTCAAACCCCTGATTTCGAGTGAAGGGTGCATTTGAGTCGGCATAAAATATTTTGCATTTTCATGACCTTTAGATCCTGCTCTATAATGTTAGAGAGGGTGTCACCCTGACACCTTTGAGCATTTTGCATAAAACCCATTTATATGCAAATTAGCTGTCCCCATTATTGGAACTTTTAGTTTAGCTCATATCTCTCTTGAATCTTGCCCTTTCTTAGAGATTAAGGTTATGAAAATAAAAGTAAAAGAGTATGATCTATGAGTAAAAATAAAAGAATTTATAAAATATTATTTATAAAACATATATTTATAAAAATAAAAGAACCTTCTGTACCTTAGTGTTTCTCATTTAATGAGAGTCAATACGCTTTTACTGATATGGCTTCCAGTGGGAATATAATTATAATTAATTCCATTTGAACACTCCAAAATAGTTCAGTATTGAAACAGCAACATGATTATGATGTAAACGTTAATGTTTATGTCAGCATGCTGTTTCATGCATTGTTTTATATATTAAATGTATACCTGTTGTTTTAAAGCTAGATGTAGTTTGGACAAAATAAACGATTTTTCACATTGTCTTCAACATTTAAAACCATTTTGTGTGTGAAGTGGGTAATTTATAGAATTTTGATTTAAGACCATTATTGTATCCGTCAAAACACTGCCACCATGTTCTTTTCGAGAATAGAACTCTCAGACCACTGGACAGATTTTTCCAAAACTTGACTCCATTATCAGGACACGTGAACTAGTGCCAAAATTTCTTCCATTACCTCTTACTTTTCTTCTCTGCAGTGCATCGTTGTTCGTGTTGGTTTTGACACATTAACCCAAATATATTTGGACTCTTTTTACCAATTGGGCTGAAATTGCATGTAGCTCTTGGATAGCTTTTTAACATACATAAAAAATTTTGGCGCCACCTGCAACCATGTTTGCACAGCATCCATCTGTTCATCTGCCTAGGGTAAATATCCCTCATATCTTTGCAGTGGTTGGACTTATCCACTAGAAATTTTGCAAGTGTATACATCCTGGATAGCTTTCTTGATTGTATGACAGGTGGGGCCACCTACATTCATATTCATGCTGCAGACATCTAGGCTAATATCTCAGGACTGGTTTGATGTATCCTCCTGAAATTTTGCATGCATATAGATCTCACATAGCTCTTTGTCATAGGCAAAACTGGTGGCGCCACCTGCAAGCATTTTTGCACAGCATCTATCTGTTTGTCTGCCGTGGGATTTAATCACTCATATCTCAGCAGTGGTTTGACATATCTGCCTAAAAGTTTGCATATTTATACATCTTGGTTAGCTTTCAGGATTTTGTGGCAGGTGGTGCCACCTACATACACATTTTGGCTGCAGACATCCTTGGTAATATCTCAGGACTGGTTTCACCTATTAGCCTGAAATTTTGCATGAGTATAGATCTAACATAGCTCATCTGTCATCTGCCTAGGGTAAAAATCATTCATATCTCAGCAGTAGTTTGACTTATCAACCTGAAAATTTGCATATGTATACATCATAATTGGCTTTCTCTTTAAAATATCAGGTGGTGCCATCTACAATTATTTTCACATGGCAGACATCCATGCTAATATGCAACGCATCTCACTCTATTTCCCCTTGCAACTCAATCCAATCTCAAGTCACCCTTCCACCTCTGATTTTGACGGATACACATAGTAGCTTTATGACTACCCTTATTCTAGTTTAATTAGCATATATGGCACAGACCTCTTAATGATTCAGATTTAATGTTATTTTGTGCAGCTGCAGAATAATCTGAACTTTTATTCATTTTTAGCTCAGCTGACTATATGTCATCTGAGCTATAGTTGAGGTCCATTGTCCGTCGTCTGTCCGTCTAGCATGCCGTCCGTCCGTCCATAGATGTGGCACGTTTTGAAACCTTAAGACCTAGGAATCCAAAATTTGGCATAATGTTAGATGTCCCCAAGATCTCTTACTAAGCCGAAAACTGGGTCTTTGCGACTTTGTTTCTTTGAGAATTAAGGAAAAACTTCAAATTTTTTTATTAAAAACCTATTTTCACACTTCAAGACTGCCTAATATCAAAACCCCTCATCTGTTTTTCCTCATACTTACCATAAATATTCCTCTATATGGTTCTTATGAACATGCCAGAAATTAAGTCTGTTAATTATAATTTCTTTAAGTTTTGGGCCCGAACATAATGGACTTTGTAAAAAATCAGGAAAAATATTTACTCACTTAATATGAAAAATTTGAAACTAGAGTCTATTTTCCCAAGTATATAACAACGTTTAATTAAGATTCAATTGTTTACCCAATATTAGATCTGAATTTTGTAAATTTTTAAGTTATAAGCATAAAAATAAAATCGTACATTAAATTTTGCTCAACTTTGACCATGGCAGGTTTTATTCCTGTAAGTACCATTGATTTAATTTTTACAGCATGTAAACATAAGTATTTAATTTTTTTAAATCTGAAAGTTGAAAATAAAAGCTTGAAAATTAGGCTATTTGTTGATTTTTCTCTTGAGACTCTATTTTAGTCATTTGCTTTGGTTACAGATTACAGATGCAGGGTCCCACTCTAGGTCACTGGAAGTCAGCTATGCCACGGTTTCTGATTTGTTACAGTCACTGGGGGAGATCCCTGCTGTGACAGGTGTACAATTATTCTCATATCACCCCCAACCCACAAACCCAACCCACTAAGTGTTATGCAGTAATTGTTATTGTTTTCACTGTTTTCTCCTTAATTGTATCGCCAGACATAGTCTGGAGATACTATGGTTTAGGCACAGTTGCGCCGCCGCCGCCGCCAAGATTTCTTTTGGACACAATAACTCAAAAAATATTTCAAGGATCTTTTTCAAACTTGACACATTTATAGATATAGGTGAGAAGACGAAGCCTATTAAAAATGGGGTCATGACCTCAACTGGGAGAGTGACCTTGACCTTGAATAGATCCATTTTGGGGGAAAATCACATAAATTCTTAAATATCTCAAGAAATCTTTCATGGATTTATCCAAAAATCAAGTTGGACAAAGATCTTGGATAGTGATGTCATGTACCGGAAACTGGTGGTGCCACCTAGTATCCTTTTCTTGTTTTTGTGCCATTTAATACCCCCATCATTGCCACTTGACAGTACTTTTAGCATCACAAGTCAAAAACTGATTGACAGATTTCTTTAATATTATGCATGTACATGGGTATGGGTTATGGGATGATGTATATTAAAATTGGGGTCATGACCTTTCCTTTGAGAGTGGCTTTGACCTTGAATATTACCATATATGGTGAAAATCACATAAAATCATGAATATCTTAAAAAGGGATGCATGGATTGGTCCAAAAATCAAGTTGACGGAAGATCTTGGATAGTTTTGTCTTTTGCAGAAGATAGGTGGCGCCACCTGTTGTCCTTTTCTTGTTTTTTGCGCCTTTGAATACCCCATCATTGCCACTTGACAGTATATACTGTGAGCATTATAAGTCAAACAGTAATGGACAGATTTCTTTCATGTTATGCATGTATATAGATATGGTTTATGGAATGAGGTATATTTAATTTTAAATTTAATTTTAAAATTTAATTTAAATTATTTTTTTTTAATTTAATTTTTTTTTCAAATGTTGGATATTTTGGAATGCAGTTTATCGATTTGGGGTCATTTGTCTGGCGATACTATGGCACCAGCGGTGCCAAGAAATGTCTAGTTGTAATGCTGTTTCCACTCCACTTTACTAAAACTTTCCTTGAAAAAGTATTTCAAGGAGTAATCTAGAAGATGCCATATTGTGTTAATGTAGCATTTTTAAGAAATCAATTTTCTTTTAAATATAATTAAAGCCATCAGTATGCATAAATTTATTAAAATGAATCAAATAATTGTGAAATCTGAATGAAATATTTTTTTTAGATATTTATTTTTTTGCAAATTTAAAAGATATATTTCTGTGGTAAATAGATATACATTTGTATGCATGATGTGGTATATATCTGACCAAATTGAGATTTATGATGATGCAATTAAGAATTATGAATCAACTTTATATTCAGATACATATGTTGTATTGGAAATGTATAGAAATATAAACTTAGAATAAAAAAAAATTGATGTGATAAAAAAAGGAAGATCTGATACAAACATTTGTTCATTATTTTCCTGCCTCAGCAGAATTGGAAATCAGGCTTTGTTTACCCAGTATGTATATGCAGAAGTGTAGTTAATCCCATCATCTATGTAACTCCCATCATTCCACCACACCCCCACCAAGTCCTTGCATCTGTGGATTGGGGACATTAGTTATATTTCAGCTGTATCCATTTTATAAATTAAAAAACATAGATTTAATAATATATATATTTTTTAAAAATTGATCCATTGAACAAATTACTCAACTGTCAACAATTCATCAAAAAGCCAACCAATGATCATGTTAATAATATACATCTTATGTTATAGGAAATGCATGGTTTGGTCACAAAACATTATTTCCAACAATTCCTTGCTCATCAATAAAAAACAATCATGTCAACCAGGCATTGCCTATATTACCTTTTCCTCTTAGACTTTATCTCCATTTAATATAATTTTAGATTTTTACCTTCAAGATCAACTTCAGCTGAGCACAGTGACCCATGGGTCCCTTGTTTTAATTTTGTTTGTGGTACTGTCAAAGTGATGGCATTGTTTGAATGCAAATTATATTGAGCATGATCACTCAGCATAAGCATCTCACTGATGTAAATTGGGGCTAAACCATGCAAAGCTTTGAATGTAAGAATTAGTATTTTGTATTCGCATCTGTATTGGACTGGTAACCAGTGCAGCATCTTAAGCACAGGTGAAATTTGATCAAATTTAGATACTTTGCAAATCAAATGAGCTGCAGTGTTTTGGACTCGTTGCAATTTCTTTAATTAACATTAAGGTAAATTAATGTACAAAGCTTTACAATTTTCCAATTGACTAGTCACAACAGCACATGTATCAATGTCTTTGCCGAATCATCTGTTATTTACTTCCTGATCTGCTTGATATTATAAAGACTATGAAAAGCATTGCTACATGGGATATAGATTTGTTTGTTCATACCCATATTTAAGTCCAGCCAAAAACCTAAATTTCATGCCATCACAGAACTTCTGACTATATCCTCTCCAATCCTAATAGAATCTAAATTAACTTTAGCCAGTCTGTCTGGTGCCTATCACTAATACATGTGTTTTCCGTAGTAAATTTTCAGTTTATTCTGCAGCATCCAGTGATGTACATCTCTAACATAGTTTTCCATGGCCAGTACACAATTTCTTCTTTTTGAGGATGGAAACTCAGGTAGAGCTGAGGTATCCATGTACCTGAGGAAGATGGCCTTTGACTATTTCCATTAACTGCAGACAGTACACAGAAAACAATACAGGCCAACAGCAGAATCCCAGGGGAACCCCACACCTAAGTTCAAATATGCCAGAGAGAGTTCCATTTACTTTAATTCTTTGGGTCTGATCACACATATATGATTTAAACCAATGTATTACTGTGCCACTAAGTCCTTTTGCATAGTTTCCAATAACAATTGAGCATCGATAGTATTGAATGCTGCCGAAAGATCGAGCAGCATGAGGATAACCAGCTCCTGCAACCATGCAGACAGATATAACTGAACAAATTTTAACAAGAGCCTTTTTCGGTGCTGTGCGTGATACAGTTTGCTGACTGATGGTCAGGTAATGGACAGTTAGGTGACATGTGGTCATTTAGTCTTAACACTGACACATTCTCTGTTAGTTTACTGCACAGCTGCAGTCCGCAAACTGGTCGAAAATTTGAGAGTTCACAAATGCCTTGCTTTTAAGGCGAAGGCGTCACAATAGCTTGCTTCCAAATCTCGGGGAACACATCACAGCTTAGGGGGCTTTATCAGATGTGATATAATCCCTGTGAAAAAATCAGAGTACTTTTTTACAGTGGAAGTAGGTATTGGATCAGAGAATCATTGTTTATCTGGCAACTGTGCAATTAGTGTTTGAACTTCCTCAAGTGTACATAGCTGAAATTCTGGCAGCATTCCATTGCTGGATGGACTCTCTGAGCATTCATGTACATCTAGATGCAAATGGTCTAAATACTGTATTATTTTTTGTGATTTTGTTCTGAAAAGAAGAACTTATCACATTTGCTATATCAGCAACATCTCCCCTTCGACTGATATAACGTAGTTTGCTTTCTCTTATAAAGAGACTTTGTCAAACTGAACAAGTTTCTTGAATCATTGCCACATTTTTCAATTACATCAATATAGTAATCATGTTTCGCTGCATGTATTGCTCTACACTACAGTACTGTTTCTTTAACTGCTGATAACATTTTTATCCTCTTCTGGCCCAGTGAGTCTCCTTTTTTGTTCAGCTGATCTGGTTTCCTTTTTTAAACATTTCAAGTGGCTGTTGTACCATTTCAACAAATTTTGTGTCCTAATAACTTTCCTTTTTGCAGGCACATTTTATCACAATTACTATAATATCATTATACAGTAGCCAATTAATTTGCATTATGTATATCCAAGAAATTTGCCTCTTCAAAATGCACTGGATAACTCATCACCTAGATTTGCTGTCCAAATTTTTTAAAGGTCTAAAGGTGATGGTTTTCTTTCCCTTTAGTGGTTTTGGCATGTCTAAATTGAACAAAATATTTAAATGATCACTAATCAAATAGTCCAACTGAACATTACTCATAGCGGAGGTGTCAAAATTTCGCGTGACTAATAAATACTAAGTATGTCCATGTATATACGTAGGAAAATCTAATATGTTGTGACAAACTCATGCTATCTAACTAATCTAGGAAGTTTTGCCCATCTATATCAAAAGGATTGATTATATGTATGTTAAAATCTCCCAAAATTAGGAGCCGATTACTAATTTTCAGTAAATGTTGGAAGTGCTCTGAAAAAATCACCCAGATATTCACCCACTGTGACTGTATGCTTCTTCGAGTAACAGAGAACAACCAATGAATGACATGCTTGTCATACGTCAGCAACCACTCAGAATATTCATATGATTTCCCATCTTCTGCTTTTAGTAAATTGACTTAACATTATTTTTCGTGATAATACCAGTCCCACCTCCATTTACATGGTCTCTCCTTGGAAAATCATCCAAGGTATAGCCATCTGGTTCACATTCATTTCATTTTGCTTCATCATACGATTTAAACCAAGTCTTAGTCATTACCATTAAATCCAGGTCGTGAGACAAAATTACTTGCATATATCTAAACCTTTATTTCTGGCGGGTTGAACATTGCCGTGCAAAGTTTGAATTTAGACTGATCAAGATGAACGTCTGTTGGCACTAAATTTTGCATACAAACCCCGTCTTGTCTAGGCTTGCTTTCAGTGTTCAGTCTCTTAACATGCCAGCCGGCTCTATAGTCTCTCTATAATGGTGTTTTACCCATCGTTTATTTATTTTTAGTGTCTTGAGATATGCAAGAATGTTTCCACTGACATCACATCAAGAAGGCCAATTTCTTAACCTACACGGTTCATGTGCACTATAAGAATGTTTACTTGCCATGGTCCGATGGTTGTCAACCCCAACAAAAGACACTACAATCCAACTATTGGGTCCCTTATTGGTCAATCATGTGTAGGCCTATACATTTCTCACAAACAGAACTGTCACTGTCAATAAAGTAATAAATTCCATATCACTGACCTCCAAGCATCTCTTGGTAAAATTTGATGATCTAGTTCAAACTATAAAACTACTAAAATCAGCAGTTTCACAAAGACAGTCAACCTGCAGCCACACGTGGCACAACCTTGACCAAGACAGTTTCACCCTGAAATTGTGCATATTTATACATATTGGATTGCTTTTTATTATACAAGACTGGTGGCACCACCTACAATAATTTTTGCAGTTTTATATCCCTGCTTATTTCTTGTTTTGATATATCAGCCTGAAATTGAGCATATGTATACATCTCAGATAGCTATGTCGTATACAAAACTGGTGGCACCACCAATCATTTTTGTGTTGTGTAGAGTCTAGGGCCCTGCGCTGGGCAGGTTTTGACCTGCAGCCCACTGGGGCCCGCAGCCTGCGGTCCCCCGCGGGCCCCTGCATGGGAATCTTTGCGGTGCGGGGGCTACATCTGAGAAAATGTGGGGCGGGGCGGGCCAAAATGAGGTCGGTGCAGGGTGGGCTGCGGGTTGATGATCTGGCAGTTCAGTAAAACATGAATATAAAATTATACTTTTAAAAAAAAACTATCATTTGAAGAAATTAGTATTTTGTATAAAATGTTTTCAGTGTCGCAAAAATAGTAATATGAAAAGATAAATTTGAAAAATAAATTAATTTATTCCTGTTAACCCCTTTCACTGACTGACAGTTGTAACAACACTATGCAAATGTGTCTTTTCTAGGTATAACGTCAATTTGTTATACAAAATAGATGATGCATCCTTAATCTGAAATTTAGACTTTACACAGTTATCCTTGCAATGGGAGCTGGTCTTTATTTACTTTGTATAAAATTACCTGGCATGATGTTGTATATGGACTGTAACCCTGTACTTGTGTCATGTCTCACATATTATATAATATGGCTGGGAGTGATCTTGTAATAGACAGTGTATGGCTACAGCTGGCTCTGTAGGTGACTCAATTGACCTGGGACTGCACAAAGCCTAAGGTTGACTCCCTTATCTAAATTTAACTCCCTGTGCTGTCTAATTGTAACTTACATTGACCAATGGCTGGTCAAATCCCTCTTTGGTCACAGCATAATGTGTTGATGATTGCTATAAGAAACAAGGCTCTGGCCATGTCTAGAACTCAATGAACATCCTGAACCTAAAGCCACATCGATCAGAAAACCCCTTTACTCCCTTAACCTGATTTGTCTCAGTTTCAGCTAATTAGCAGATTATGACTGAAAAAAAATTTAACCAGCAACACCTCTCGGTAGTTTGATGGCTTGTGATTAGCCAATATTATTCTAAAGGGTAACTTTGGGTACACATACTTGGAAGAAGTCTAATTTTTTTCTTTACTTTTTTATATATTTAAGTTGAAACAGACACAATAAACCAAAGGTTTGTTTATTTCCCTTGTCAAATATGAAAACATATTTAAGGTGTGTCAAATTATTATGTTTATATTAAATCCTTCTAACCAATCAAACATGTCTTTAAAAATATTTCATGAATTATGGTTTGAATTATTGCAAAAACGTATTCAAATTAATTTTCATTCAAATCATCAAACATTTCATATATATTAATAATAAGCGTGTCTTATAAATGTGCTGTAAAATGTCTTAATATGTAAACCTTTGGATCCGATAACTATTTTTAATTATTTTGCGGGCGGAAACTTGAAAAATGCAGATTTTGTGGGGTGGGTGCGGGCTGAAAGAATCATAGTAACTGCGGGGTGGGGCGGGCTGAATTTATTTCTTTGATTGCGGGGTGGGCTGTGGGCTGACAGGGCATGATGCGAGGCGGGTGCGGGTTCAATTTTTCAGCCCGCGCAGGGCCCTAGTGTAGACCCATGCCAGTATTTCAGCAGTGATGTTTTTTTGTAATTGGTTCTTGTTCAAAATGTTTTGTACTTGCTTTATTCATATACATGTCACACATATACTTGAAAAGTTGAAAAGTAATGCCAGCATTGATGCATTGTACCTGGTGTATATCCCGTTGCATAGGTTCGTATTAGGCCTGTAGGCCTTGTTATTGAAAACAATGTAACAACTCTGTCACGATGGATGTTACTCTCCCAGAATTTGAAGATAATCAGTACAAAACTCTTGTTTGGAATGACAAATTGGTTTCAAACTTCGACTGTTATATGACCCACCAACAATGTAATACTCCTGATGATTTTGGGGTCAAAGGTCGAGGTCCCACAGGACCCACTCGTTTATAAAGATTGTGGATGCATTTTCAGCCAGTTTTTAGCTCAGCTGACTATAAGTCATCTGAGCTATAGTGTTACAACGGGGAATTAGGGGAGTTCTTCCCTGGCCATAACACAGTCACACGGCGCGTCAGGTGAATAACTGAGACAGTCCAAGTTGGATATTGTGCTGTTTTATTTCCAGTTGTCTTGGTTTACATGTTGATGATGGCGTGGGTCTGTCTGCCAGTTCCCAGCCCAACACAGGATTTTGTATCAGTATTACTACGTCACAAACCTTTACATCATCTTACACTTTTTCTATTGGATATTGGATATGTGTCATTATGACGTACCTGAATGTTTAGATAACCATATATGGCTTCGGCTTTCGCCTACGCACAAACTTTTTCCTTGTTTTACCTAAAACTCATGTAATATCATTATATTCCTGATATTAATATATTCAGGGTACATATTTGTCTCCTGATCAATTCTGTGTGACCCAGCTACTTACTGACTCACTTTTGGTAAGTTTTCCTGTCCTAAATTACTGCCTCATGCGCAGGCCGGTATTCACCGTACCTTTGACTTTTATGTCATTTTACACTGTCATCCAGATCTAAACCTGGCTTCTGCTGATGCCTATAATAACAGAATCTATTTTGGCTTACTTGATTAAGTTTACATTCACATGGCTATAACAATTATACCAGTCTATAGTAATCACTGGTTGTCTGCATTCAGAATTTATGTCCATTAAAATACTCATTTATCAGCTTCTTTTCTAAACCTATATGCTAACCGACATATGGAGATCGGAATCCAAACACCTGTCTTACAATGGTAGACAATGCGTTGGTACACCAATTTAGGCTATTATCATTTCTCTCTGTCGATCCATCTGTCTTTCCATCTGCTGAACTGGTAACTGATCTTATGTGTACCAAAATATTGCGTTAAAATCAGTAATTATTTATAATAGATATTAACACCTCTTACCACATAACATATCCCTGGGGCTCAAAATTTGAACTCCGGGTCAAATACACAGTAAGATGAACAACACACCGGGGACAATGAGTACAACATTAGAACAATGTAAGCAAGAATAATAGGATAAATCGGTGAATATATGTATAATAACAATAATGATCATAACGATAGACATATATAAAATACAAGAAGTATCAATAGTATAACATGAAAAATCGCATCAAAGTACTGGCTGCAGCGGCAGTACAATCCATAAACATCAAGATAGTATCAGGAAACATGGATAATACAATATACTAGTAGCTATCTCTAGTATGCTAGTTTGTTTTTTTTTTTTATATATTTTTTGTGTGTGTTGGAGTACATCTTATCGTAACACAGCAAGAAGGTAAAATAGTTGTCCCTTAATTGTTTGATAATATTCAATAAGTTTCATGAAGGTACAATCACAGGGAAATACATATATAGATATATATATTTAAATATACATATGAAAAGACCAATATACATAATATGATAAGAATATAATGCAGGATAAATATACATCAATGAGATCTACACATGGTATATAGTGATGATTAACTACACATAAGATATAATGATAAGGTATAATAAGTATACAGATATATGCATGGCTTATTTGCAAAGAGGCAAAAAGCCTTTTTCTTTAATGATTTTAAAGCTTTTGTACATTTTTTTTTCATTGTTTTTTTTTTTTTTTTCAATATGCACATAATAAGGAACAATAAGAATAAGCATATGTACAATCGTAACAACAAGATTAATGCTACCTATGTCATGTATTATCAAGAAATATCATAAAAGACAGTATCATATAACAGAGATATATATACATATACATATAGCGACAATTTTCTAAATAGACGCCACAATAGTAAATAACCTCAACGTGATATTGCACCATCTAATGTTACATTATCAGATAGTGGATACAACGTAGCATGCGTTGTATTATCCGTCATGGACATCGTGGACAACGATGCCATGAACGGAGGTACAGCAGGAAACATTGCTGTTTTGAGTGCCTGACCCGGAACTTTTAATGGATTTGTAGCGACTTTATTGTCTACGTCCGTTTCATAGGAAGTGGGGTCCTCCCGTGTAGGACACGAGTTAACCAAATACACTACGCCGTGATGTTTCATCGTAAGAATCGTAATAGGAAGTCCGTGACGCAACATGCATTTTAATTTCCATGATTGCCAAAACGATATATAAACGTGCTGAGGTATGGGGACTGTGTCATTGTTAATCATACGAGTGGAAACAACAGGGTTGCCATCCCAGCTAATAATCAATTGATAGCACAGGTAAGTGGAATCTAATTCTTACCGTGTGATGCCCATTTTCTGTAAGGGGACAAGGAATGGATGAATAAGAATAAGGAATGACATATGAGAATAGTAAATCTCTCAACAAGTGTGTATTGATCTTAACCTTAAGGATTTAAGATGGTAATTCTATTGCTAGCTATTTATGTGCAAGACCAACACATCTGCAGAGTGATGATATAATATATGAAAATGAAACGGATGATATCCTCGTCATCTCACTATTAGGGTCTATATACGGGTGAGTACAGTCAGTGTATTTAACGTTTGTTTTTACGTTTGCATACCTGACCAGTCATTGTTCGTTTAATGTGAAATTCACGGATAAGTGCGGGCGAAATATCCTCAGCATATTCCCAGGAAGATTTCCGTGATTTGTCTACCCATTTCACGAAATACACACGCTTTCCTTGGTGTTTTGAACACTTCATAAGCCTATTAACGGCAGCGTATGCATCATGGGAAGTTTGAGATCGACCTGGACTGTCTGGATCCAAGATAGCATGATCTCTAGGGGATGTATCACGCTGGGATGAATCTGCACGGGTCGAGGGTGGATCATCGGTGGGATGATCGGGGGGATCGCGACGATTTGTCGGACGATCCTGGGGATCAAAATATTTTTTTAACCTATTACTATGCACGAAAGCGGGTAAAGCTTTGTTAGTACGGCAATCAATAAGTTTATACGTATTATTAGAATTGGCTATTGCAATGTAGTATGGGCCTAAGTATTTGGGGAGTAATTTTGGCGTAAGACCTGGGGTTTTGGCCATACGTTTTAACAGAACACGATCAACGACCTGAAAATCATGCTTTTATATCATGTCGCTGTTTAATTTTATCCTTGGTCTCAGAAGTAATATCAGCTACTATTTCCCTAATTTGTTTCAGGCGTGTAGTTAATAAATCAAGGTATGCCTGATCGGGAGTGGACAGTTTAGGTGCAGGTAACAACTGCACATCAATTGGAAGTATTGGTTTCTTACCAAACAAAATTTGATATGGGCTAAAGCCATCAAGTTGTGCCTGAGGTCTGAAACGAAAAGCCATTAATAAGCTTGGAATTAAATCAGCCCAATTAGATTGATCCGCTTCTATATATGTCCGAAGTGATTGGACTAAGGTGCGGTTATAAACTTCAACCTGACCATTCGAGGCTGGGTGGTAAGCACTTGTTTCTACTTTTGTAATTTGAAAAAGTTTACATAATTGTTTAATCAAATGGGACATAAAGTTAGCACCTCTATCCGAAACGAGGCTGTGCGGAGGTCCAAACCTGGTAATAAAGGTATTATAAATAGCCTTGGCGATAGACTGTGCATTCTGTTCTCGTAATGGAACAGCCTCTACCCATTTTGAAAAACTGTCAACCATGACAAGAACATATTTATATCCTTTTGGAGTTGTTTTCAGGGGGCCACAGACGTCTACATGGACTCGAGAGAACACAGAGGAAAGTGGGTAATTAATAAGTGGTGCATCCCTTGCATGGAAATGTCGTTTTGCAACCTGACAAGCGTCACAAGATCGTATGTATTGTGTAACATCAGCATACATAGAATGCCAGTAGTACTTCTGACGTAAGGCTTCGTAGGTAGAATTAATACCAAAATGACAACCAGCAGCCAAAGAATCATGATAAGATCTTAAAATATCATCACGCAAGATATGGGGAATGACTAACTGAATATATGGTGCATTTTTTTGTTTACTGCTGGAGCGAGGATAATAACGATGGTATAGAATATTATTATCCAGAAAATAATTTTGACTTTCTAAAATAACGTTTCTGGCTAAACGTTGATTATCAGGTAAGTCAGTTTTATTCCTAAGGTATTTTATGATAGGTATTAAATCCTCATCTTGACCCTGTAATTCCTGTATCGGGGTAATCTCAGGAAGAAGATGTTCCAATAACTGTTGTGGAGTCGCGTCCGTGTAATTTTGCGAGGCTTGAGCCAACTCTTGTAATTGATTAATTTCAGGAGTTATGATCTGAGAGCTATAAGTAAAGCGATGTTCAACTAAATCAGATGTCTGATCCGGAATAGTCTGCGTAGAAAGTAAACTAAGACTAGACACATCACGGGTGTCCTCCCGAGATATGGGTTGTAAACTAATATCATAATTTCTTCTTGAAAGATGCGTCTGCATTAACGTTTGATTTTCCAGGCTTATATACTATTGTATATTTATATGGCTGTAATTTCATAGCCCAGCGAGCGAGCCTTGCTGATGAATTTTTACAGGAGTCCAAATAAGTCAGAGCCCTATGATCTGTCACGATTGTGAATGGCCTGTCGTTTGCAAGATACACATTGTAATGTTTAATACCTTCTATAATAGCCAAACACTCTTTATCTGTTATGCCCCATCTGGTTTCGTTATTTCTCAAATTTCGGCCACCATAGGCAATAACACACTCCGTGCCATGGTCGTCTTTTTGACCCAAAATATAACCAATAGCATAATCGGATGCATCAGTATATAAAATGAATTCCTTGTCAAAATCAGGATACACCAAAACAATAGGTTCCGTAGTCAGAGCCTGTTTCAGTTTAGTAAAAGCATTTTGGCACGCAGTATCCCAGTTGAATGGTATATCTTTATGCAATAATCTGGTCAATGGGTAAGCAATTTTTGAATAATCTTTAACAAATTTTCTGTAGTAATTACATAATCCTAAGAAACTGCGCATTTGTTTAGGGTTCTTAGGTTGGGGAAAGGTGGCAACAGCTTGTGTCTTCGCTGTGTCCATTTCAACACCACTAGTTGTGATATAGTGACCTAAAAAATTGACCTTAGGAGTGGCAAAATGACATTTGGATGGTTTCAGTTTTAAGTTAGCTTGTCGTAGTCTAGTAAAAACTTGAGACAAATGAGTGAGATGTTCAGAAAAATTAAGACTATAAACAAGTATATCATCAACATATACTACAGCATTTTTAAAGTTTAAACCCTTTAAAATAGTTCCAACTGTAAAAGAGAACGATGATGGTGCATTACAAAGACCGAAGGGCATAACATTCCAGGTATATGTACCTGAATGCGTGACAAATCCAGTTTTGTCAATAGAGTCAGGGTGCATTGGAATCTGCCAAAATCCAGAGGCCATATCTAGAACAGAGAATATGTGCGCTTTTGCTTGTCCAATACTATCAAAAACATCCTCAATTCGAGGTAAAGGATGACTTACTGGCTTAGTTATAGCATTTAATTTTCTATAATCCACAGCAAATCTATATTGTCCATTTTTCTTAGGGACTAATAAAACAGGAGCTTGCCATAAGGATGTAGATTCTTGGATGATGCCCGTATCGAGCATTTCCTGAACTTGCCTATCTATTTCAGCCTTTTTAGTGGGGCTTACTCTGTATGGGGCCAGTCGAATGGGAGTTTCATCACCAGTATCGATTGAATGAGAGAATACATTTGTACGTCCTAATTCAGTAATATTAGTAGCAAAAATGTCCCGATTTGAGCCTAAAAATGCCAGTAATTTATATCTTTCCTGTTCATTTAATTCTGTTCCTTCTAAGTTGAAGTTTAAGGATTGGGCTATTTTATAATATTCCTTCTCGTTATCCTCATTGGTATTACAAGCACTAACCTGATTAATGTCCATACTTACTTGGCGATCGATAATGGTGAATGCGTCAGATGTGGGTGAAAGTAAACGGAATGAGGCAATTGGATAACCCTGTGAGAGTTTAATTGGTTTGGTATAAGGATTCATAACACGCATGACAGTTTTTGAATTGGTTAAGGTATTGATGCTATACGCCCCAGCTAATCGTTTCGACTTTCTTAATAAGCTAAGAGGAATGACCTGTCCAATGGTATCCGAGAAGTATGGATCCGGAGTATAAACAGGTAATATTGTTTCTGTGAGCGGTTGACAGGTAGTATTAATCGCAACTCTGAGATACGAGTGATTAGAGGGCCGTCCCTTACTACACAGTGGAATGTGATATTTACTATTCATTAAGGAGAGAACATTATGAGAAAAATCAATTTGGGCTTGGTACTTCTGTAAATAATCCGTACCTAATATTATGGGTACACTACTAGATGTTAAGACCAGAAAGGAATGTGTGGTACTGAATTCCCCCAATTTAAGAGTTAAATCAACCTGACCCATAACTTTAACATGGATATTTCCGATCCCTTTTACATATGAAATGTTTACTGGATTAACCGGAATAGTACCCCTGTTGTTTAGATTTTGTATCGTATGCCAATCAATACAAGAGACTTGAGCTCCCGTGTCTAATAAACATTGGACTTCGAGGGAATTAACTGTAGCTGTAACCAAATTATTATATCTGTTATTTTGAAGATTGACTAAAATATGGGGACATTTGATATCGGGGTCTCTAAGGACCTGGTTCAGAGGACGGTTATGTCTACTGATTGATGGAGAATTTTGTTTTAAAGCGCTACGGTCCAGTTCAGGATCAGGCGTTATATCCTATTTAAACATTACTCTATCAAACCGTACAGTTTTAGGAGTAGTTTTAGCGTTGCGACATACACGGGCCAAATGGCCTATTTCACCACAAAAATTACAGCTAACATTTTTAGCTCAGCTGACTATAAGTCATCTGAGCTATAGTCGTGGTCCATTGTCCGTCGTCCGTCCGTCTGTCCGTCCGTCTGTCCGTCCGTCCGTAGATGTGGCACGTTTTGAAACCGTAAGACCTAGGAATCCAAAATTCAGCATAATGTTAGATGTCCCCAAGATCTCCTACCAAGCCGAAAACTGGGTCTTTGCGACTTCGTTCCTTTGAGAAATTAAGGAAAAACCTCAATTTTTTATTTAAATCCTATTTTCACACTTCAGGACTGCCTAATATCAAAACCACTCATCTGTTTTTCCTCATATTTACCATAATTATTCCTCTATATAGTTCCTATGTACATGACAGAAATTAAGTCTGTAAAGTATAAATTCTTTAAGTTATGGGCCCAAACATAATGGACTTTGTAAAAAATCAGAAAAAATAATAACTCACATAACATGAAAAATTTTGAAACTAGAGTCTATTTTCTCAAGTATATAACTATGTTTAATTAAGATTCAGTTGTTTACCCAAAAATAGATCTGAATTTTGTAAATTTTTTAAGTTATTAGCATAAAAAAAAAATCAGTACCTTAAATTTTGCCCAACTTTGACCATGGCACGTTTTTTTCCTGTAAGCACCATTGATTTAATTTTCACAGCATGTAAACATAAATATCTAGTTTGTCTAAATCTGAAATTTGAAAATAAAAGCTTGAAAATTAAGCTAGTTATTGATTTTTTTTTCTGTAGTCACTTGCCGTGATTGCAGATGCAGGGTCCCACTCCAGGTCACTGGAAGTCAGCTATGCCAGGGTTTCTGATTTGTTACAGTCACTGGGGGAGATCCCCTGCATTGACAGGTGTACAGTTATTCTCATATCATCACCCCCCCCCCCCCCTCCCCCCCGCAAACCCAACCCACCAAGTGTTATGCAGTAATTGTTACTGTTTTCACTGTATCTCCTTAATTGTAATGCTGTTTCCACACCGATATGCAAAAACTTTCATTGAAAAAATAATTCAAGGTGTAATCCAGAAGATGCAATGTTGTGTAATGTGGCATTTTTAAAGAAATCAATTTTCTTTTAAATGATTTTAACAAATATAAATGAACCCATCAGTATGCTTAAATTATTAGAAAATATGAAGCACATTATGGATAAATAAAGACACAATTAAAAATTGTGAAATCCAAATCAAGTATTATTTTTAGATATTTATTGTTTTGCAGATTTAAAAGATCTATTTTTGTGGTAAAAAATAAATAAACATTTGTATGCATGATGAGATTTATGATGATGCAATTGAGAATTATGAATCAACTTTTATATTCAGATATATATGTTATATTGGAAATGTATAGAAAATAAACTTAAAGTAGAAAATAATTGATGTGATAAAAAAATGAGGATTTAATACAAACATTTGTTCATTATTTTCCTGCCTCAGCATAATTTGAGATCAGGCTTTGTTTGCCCTGTTTTATGTTGTTAATTAGCTATATTTCAACTGTATACATTTCATAAAAAATACATATATATTTAATAATATATATTATACAAAAAAAATAGATGCAATTGAACAAATGTGTAAACTACTGAAATGTCAACAGTTAATTGAAAAACCAACTAATGATCATGGTAATAGTACAGATCATTTGTTCACAAACTGCTCACATGCTTTAGTTTCAACATTAGGAAACACATGGTCAGGTCACAAAATATTTTTTGCAACAATTTCTTGCTCATCAATACAAACCAATCATATAAACCAACCATGGCCTTTATTACCTCTTCCTCTTACACTTTATCTCCATTAGATATTATTTTAGATTTTTACCTTCAAGGTAAACGTCAGCTGAGCATAGTGACCCATAGGTCCCTTGTTAAATCTACATAGATAAGCCCAATGAGGACACGGCGAAGGTGGCTGACTGTTACCTGGCGATGATCGTCTGGGTTATCTGTAACCTTGAGTGGAGCGTTGTTGTTGTGGTCCCGGAGATCGCCAGCGGGGAGGGGGTGCAGGTGATGCGGAACGCATTCCTGTGCGCTCACGTGATGGTGTGCGAGGTCGTCTCAGCGGAGTTTCGGTGGCGGTCGACGGGGCCCGCTGCCAAACAGCGTTGCTGATCTCTTCACACAGCTCCGTCATATTAAGTTGTGGTGGAATCGGCGAGTTGGTAATGGGATGAAATTCAACAGCCTTACGAGCTAGTTCTGTCAAATCCTCAAGAATTTGTGGGTCTTTTAAGTCTATGTATTGTTGGATTCCTCTGGGAAACCCAATTTTAACGGCGTCCATGATATCTTGTTCAGATTTACCGAGCTGCGCTCCCATATTACGGAGGTGGTCAATGTAATGATCAACAGTTTCAGTGGACTGAAAAACTCTTGTATTAAAAGTTCTTAAAATATCGAGTCTCTGACCCTTACGCTCGAAACGTTGTGTAAAAGCTTCTGCTAGTTTTGTAAAGTCTTTACGCGTGTCTAAAGGTAGAGAACGATACCAAGACGAGGCAACACTACCTGGAGCTAGTTTTAAGGAGAATATTTCAGCTCTCCGATCGCTTCTAAGACCTTCTACGGACGGTTTCGTCCAGCCTAGTAGTACAGCCGTGGTGTTAAAACGGTCGAGCCAGTCAATTGCATCTGTGTCACCATCTCCATAAAACATGGGAATAACTGAACAGTCTATTTTACCTGACGGTGTAGAATCTGATGATGTCTTCTGTCCTGTTGGTGCCATATTGATTATGTCGTGACGAGGTAGATCGTTGTACCGAAACCGGATCTCCACCAATGTGTTACAACGGGGAATTAGGGGAGTTCTTCCCTGGCCATAACACAGTCACACGGCGCGTCAGGTGAATAACTGAGACAGTCCAAGTTGGATATTGTGCTGTTTTATTTCCAGTTGTCTTGGTTTACATGTTGATGATGGCGTGGGTCTGTCTGCCAGTTCCCAGCCCAACACAGGATTTTGTATCAGTATTACTACGTCACAAACCTTTACATCATCTTACACTTTTTCTATTGGATATTGGATATGTGTCATTATGACGTACCTGAATGTTTAGATAACCATATATGGCTTCGGCTTTCGCCTACGCACAAACTTTTTCCTTGTTTTACCTAAAACTCATGTAATATCATTATATTCCTGATATTAATATATTCAGGGTACATATTTGTCTCCTGATCAATTCTGTGTGACCCAGCTACTTACTGACTCACTTTTGGTACAGTTTTCCTGTCCTAAATTACTGCCTCATGCGCAGGCCGGTATTCACCGTACCTTTGACTTTTATGTCATTTTACACTGTCATCCAGATCTAAACCTGGCTTCTGCTGATGCCTATAATAACAGAATCTATTTTGGCTTACTTGATTAAGTTTACATTCACATGGCTATAACAATTATACCAGTCTATAGTAATCACTGGTTGTCTGCATTCAGAATTTATGTCCATTAAAATACTCATTTATCAGCTTCTTTTCTAAACCTATATGCTAACCAACATATGGAGATCGGAATCCAAACACCTGTCTTACAATGGTAGACAATGCGTTGGTACACCAATTTAGGCTATTATCATTTCTCTCTGTCGATCCATCTGTCTTTCCATCTGCTGAACTGGTAACTGATCTTATGTGTACCAAAATATTGCGTTAAAATCAGTAATTATTTATAATAGATATTAACACATCTTACCACATAACAATAGTCATGATATTTGTGCATATGATATTATTTTAATTATTACCTTAAAGGTCAACTGCAGCTGAGCACAGTGACCCATGGGGCCCTTGTTTAAGTTCTGCTTACAATGCATTCCGAACAGCTCTATTTGATAAAGCATCTTGCAATTATACATTGATAAAAGAGTTCATTTGGTTTATTTAATGAATGGTGATTGTAATGAATGGCAGAATACTTATAGTCCACTCTCGGAACAAGGGAAAAGATTTTCTTTTCTCTTGATATGTTAGAAAAAAACACAGCCTGTATATTAATTATAATTACTGTTAAAGTCAACCACTTTGATTTACTGCCCATATACTTAAGGTGACATATAAGCTCAAGGCTTATGCACAGTGTATGTATCTGCTTATTTCTCAAGAAGGATTCCATTTATCAGGCTGATAGTGTGCATATTTATATATTTTGGATAGCTTCATTGTATACAAGACTGGTGGTGCCACTTACAATAATTTTTGCACAGTGTATGTCCCTGCTTATATTCAGGAGGGATTTGATATATCAGCCTGGAATTGGGCATATGTATCTCAGATAGCTTTGTCGTATGTAAGACAGGTTGCGCCAACTACAATAATTTTTGCAGTGTATGCTCCTGCTTATTCCTCAGTAGTAATTTGACATATCAGCCTGAAATTGTACACGTCGATACATCTCGGATAGTTTTGTTGTATACAAGACTTATGGCGCTACCTACAATTATGTGCATCTGTGCACATAACCGAAGAGTTTTTTGAAGTATCTGCCTGAAATGTTGCATGTCCATGCATCTTTGATGACTTTCTTGTACATAAGACTGATGGTGACACCTACAATTATTTTTGTGTTGTGTGCACCCATGCCAGTAATTCGGCAGTGACATTTTTGTATTTGGTGCATGAACTCAGGTTCAAAATGTTCAGTGCTTGCATTGTTCATATACATTTTACACTTGAACGTGAAAAGTAATGGGCCCAGTGTGAAAAAAATCATACCTAATGTATACCCAAATGCACAGGTTCGCATTAGGCCTGTAGGCCTTGTTTGAGATAGCACAGGTTAACGTATGGTGGACACAAGATGGGGGATGCCGGATGGACAAGGCTTCACCATTACATAAGTTCACAACTTCACTAAAAACAATGAATGTTCCTAATTCAGGATCATTTTAGTTTAATAAGTTACTGTGGTGTATTTACCAAGGTTGTAAATTGTACTGACACAATTACTGTCCTAATTTTATGGTTTTATAAAACTGCAGGTGTCTGAGATGTTGGCAGGCAAGGAGATTTGTGTCCTCAGTACCCCTGCAGCACACTCCAAAGCTTCACTGGAAAAGAAGGTTTTAGGATATGGAGGGAGCATTGTTCAAAACCCAGGTTCCTTTGTTTACTCACATTGTTACAAACTCGTACTGTGTTTATAAATTCATTAAATGATCATAAAAAAATATACTATGCAAAGTAATGGATTCAGCTTTTGAAATGAAAAAGTGCATTCAACTCATTTAGGAGAAAAATTCTTTTTGTTGTATGGAACCATCTTTTCAAGTGTTCCATTTCATAAGGTGTTATGTATTGTAGGAGATGAAACGTTCTGTGTCCTGGCTGAAAAGATCACAGTCAAGGTGAAGAATGTCATAAGTAAAGGTCAGCATGATGTTGTCAAGGTCAGCTGGTTTTTAAGCTGTATTGACCAGCAGCAATTCATCCCATGGTGAGTAGAATTAACCCCAGCCTGGCAACAATGTCAGTAACATGACCCGCCCACTATTATTACATGGTGAGTAGAATTAACCCCAGCCTGGCAGCAATGTCAGTAACATGACCCGCCCACTATTAATACATGGTGAGTAGAATTAACCCCAGCCTGGCAACAATGTCAGTAACATGACCCGCCCACTATTATTACATGGTGAGTAGAATTAACCCCAGCCTGGCAACAATGTCAGTAACATGACCCGCCCACTATTATTACATGGTGAGTAGAATTAACCCCAACCTGGCAACAATGTCAGTAACATGACCCGCCCACTATTATTACATGGTGAGTAGAATTCACCCCAGCCTGGCAACAATGTCAGTAACATGACCCACCCACTATTATTACATGGTGATTAGAATAGGACAATTTCGGCTAAGCTGCGGGACAGCTGCCATGCACAGGGGTGGGCCCAAACACAGCCCTGCTTGACCAGGGCACTGCTGTGTTTATGTACTGTGTATATAGGTCAGCACACACATTGTCTGTTGCAGCATATAATTATGGATACAATATTCAGTATTAAGTCTGTAAAGGAAAGGAGCTTCAAACATTTGAGAGAGGGGGGAATAATAATTGCACAGAGTAGGATAGCATGTCAAAAATATGTGAAGATGTAGATGGAAAACTTATCCTTAACAAGAAACACCCTTACTACACCCAAGTACAAGCACAGATAGCATGCACAGGAATTTACAACTGTTCTTTGGTGGGATTCATAAATAAAGGAAAACATGTTAATGTAACCTTTAATGAAGTGTTCAGGAATTAAATACTGTACAAGTTGGTTAACTTTTATGAAATTCATTTGCTCAAAACCTTTACTGTTGACATTGAAAAATGTAATAACTCACCCAGTTCATAATGCATTGTCTCATATTCAATGCATATTTCAATTTATGCTAAGCACTCTGCAAAACGCACAGCCATACCACAAGAGTGAGTTTTTTATTTATCAAATATCTCATTTTTATTGGGATTATCCCTGACAATATCTTAAGTTTTGATTCGTCTTATGGCACGCTGAACATGTATGCATACACAGGCAATGTTCCTCAAGTTTTGGTGGCTTTTATCCCAGTGTTTTCCCCAAGACTGAAAACAGGCATATTGAGCGTGGCTCTCCTGGGCAGTAGCAAGTGCCTAATGTTGAATTCTCAAACTGCCATTATTTCATCCCTAGGGTTTAAACACTACAGGGACCCGTACTGTTTCACAATGGCAGCATCATAGATGAACCCAGGATAAAGTTTTGAAACAAAGATGAAGCTTAGCATAATCCAAACAAGCATTTGGAATGTATTTGTTTATAATTGGAAAAAGTATTTGGTCATTGGTCCAAATGGCTTTTCTACTCTAAATTCTGTGTAGATAATGATGAACCTTGTTTGTTAGGTAAAAATGACACAGGTAGGTAAGCCTTTACATTAAGGTGTTTGAACACTTAGGCAAGAAAGTTCAATCAGGTGATGAAAACCATGCAACATGAGCTTGGGATAATCAAAAATGGAAAATGAAATGTTCACCATCAGAGCCTCTTCTGATATGGACAAGTGTCACCAGAAATTCCAAAAAGAGAGATTTTTATTTGTTCTTTTGCATACCTTTAGTAGACCCTCCCCATTGTATTATAACAGTTGGTAAAACAACAACAAAGGACAGCATGCAACGGACACACACACACTACAGGGCTGCTTCATGTATGTATATGGGGACATACTGGCCAGTAGCTCAGCCCAGCACAGTGTTTGGGCCCACCCCAGCATCTGGCACCCTGCCAGCAGCTTATCTGAAGTGTCCCTATTAACCCCAGCCTGGCAACAATGTCTGTAACATAACCCACCCACTATTATTACATGGTGAGTAGAATTAACCCCAGCCTGGCAACAATGTCAGTAACATGACCTGCCCACTATTATTACATGGTGAGTAGAATTAACCCCAGCCTGGCAACAATGTCAGTAACATGACCCGCCCACGATTATTACATGGTGAGTAGAATTAACCCTAGCCTGGCAACAATGTCAGTAACATGACCCGCCCACTATTATTACATGGTGAGTAGAATTAACCCTAGCCTGGCAACAATGTCAGTAACATGACCCGCCCACTATTATTACATGGTGAGTAGAATTAACCCCAGCCTGGCAACAATGTCAGTAACAGGACCCGCCCACTATTATTACATGGTGAGTAGAATTAACCCCAGCCTGGCAACAATGTCAGTAACATGACCTGCCCACTATTATTACATGGTGAGTACTGTAAATCCTTGTTTTATCGCCACAGCCTTAAAGACAAACTCAAAATCGAAAATCTCATCTTTCTTTTCTGAACTCGGGCTGCGGCCTTAAAATAGATGGTTTATCTGAAATGGACTGAAAAGCCTGGTCTGGCCAGACATGGTACACTTGTGGGCGATAAAAGGAGATATAGCGGGCCTCAGAGGAATACTCTTTGTAGTAACAGAATTATTGTGTCAGTTTTATGGTGTTAATGTTCATATACAATGTATAAGTTATTTGCATACAAATTGCCACATTAAAATGTCAGTTTTGAACAATATCAGCACTTATGACGAGATTAAAATGAATGAGTTTATTTAGGATGAGACTTGTAGCAATTTCTGTTGGGCAGACTCAGTATCATCGTTCAACTGTTTATTAACTGAGCCCGAATGCCTCATTTTCTATGGAAATGTTTATGAAAAATGGTATAAGAAAATTAATATAGTTGATTTAGAAAACACTTTAGGGTGGGAAATCTGCTTGTGGATGTGAATGGTAGAACATTTTACCACGATGAGTGGAATATGGCAAATAAACATATTTGATAGGCCTCCTATGAAGTGCAGTATTCTTGTTTGCTACTAAGTTTTAATTAGATTTGGGAAAACTGCTCTACTGATCTGTCAAACCACTATGATAAAAATCATCCAAAAAATCAAATCATTTTTGCACTGGTTACAGTGGTATAATTTTTTGTCACATAGTTCGTTGACACATTTGCTGAATGTCACTTCTTGCTGGTGCATCTGAAAACATTGCTGGTCAACCGAATTAAATATCAAAATAACTTATCTTGTCAAGAGAAAATCAATATGGTACCACCATGGTGATACATTAATAGTCCAATCACTATAAGCTGAGTGCCATGACCCATGGGTCCCTTGTTAAACAGCTTGTGGACGCATTTTAAGCCAAACTGTTTGACCAAAAGCTTTCACCGTTTGCATATGGCTCACCTTCCCATAGAAGAAGGACCCTATTGATTTTGGGGTCATTAGGTCATAGGTGAGGGTCATAGGACCCACTTCTTTAAAAAGAATGTGGATGCATTTTGAGTCTTTCATTTCAAACCTTCATCTTTAACTTATAACTCACTTGCTAATACTATGGAAGTGGTTAAGTTGGCTGTCTAAATTTCCGGTCTTTTTTTGTTTTACACCATTAGCGCAGTTAGAATTTTCATGCAAATTTTTAGGTGTAGGTAAATTGTTTTGTATCAAATTAAAATATTTATAAAAGACAGGTATGCAGCATAACTTACTCCCACCTAAAAACTTTCGATTGATTGTGTACAAAGTGTAAACAATACATAATTAACCGGGACTAATCACATTTGATGATGCAGTGGCACTGCACCCAAGCACACATGTTGATGGACATCTGAATATGTTGCAGAATAGCTGAAAAACAAGAACTGCAATTACTGTCTAGAAACAGCCAGCGATGTGTTAACAACAAACAGAGCTGACAAACAGAATTGCAGCTCGGTCTCATCTCCATGGGTCTCATCTCTCAAAGGCATTGGGAGGGGGTTTCTATAGGTCTTGAAAGGCTACTTGTTTCACAGTTGTTGCTGCAAATCACTGTCATTTGGAAGGGATTTTAGCCAAGATGTCACTTGCTATGAACTCTTATGACAAAATGACAACTCTAATATCCTGGTTGAAAAAGCCTCAGCTCAAGCCACCGAGAACTCTGCAGTCCTCTGTATGATCCCATCAAAATATTGCGGGTTCTTAATTTAGCCCAAATGGAGCTCCCGCTTAAAGCGCAAAAATTAAAACATCCCTAACAAACCACTTCCACAGTATATCATGCAGAGGAATCAAGTATTCTAACTGTGTGAGATTACATTCTTGGACAAACATACAAACACATTAGAGTGAGATCACATTGTGAAACAAACATACAAACACATTAGAGTGAGATCACATTCTGAGTGAGATCACATTGTGAGACAAACATGTAATTACATTAGAGTGAGATTATATTGTGAAACAAACAAATAAACACATTACAGTGAGATCACATCATGGGACAAACATTAAAACACATTAGAGTGAGATCACATTATGAAACAAACATACAAACTTATTAGAGTGAGATTACTTGTGAGACATACAAACAAACACATGAATGTGAGATTACATTGTGAGACAAACATACAAACACGTCAGAGTGAGATCATATTGTGAGACAAACATACAAACACATTAGAGTGAGATCACTTTGTGAGACAAACATACAAACACATTTAAGTGAGATCACATGGTGAAACAAACATATAAACACATAAGAGTCAGATCACATTGCAAGAAAAACATATAAACACATTAGAGTGAGATTACATTGTGAGACAAACATGTAAATACATTAGAGTGAGATTACATTGCAAGACAAACATATAAATACTTAAGAGTGAGATCACATTGTGAGACAAACATAAATACTTGAGAGTGAGATCACTTTGTGAGACAAACATATAAACACTTTAGAGGAGTCATGTAGTGTAAATGTGTCAGGTCACTTTGTGATTCGATAAATCATCGTCCCCAGGGTACCAGGAGACATGATCCACAAAAAGCCAGATACAGCTGACAAGTTTGCTGAACAGTATGATCGCTATGGTGACAGTTTCTATGAATCCACGGATGCTCAGCAGTTGAGGAAAGTGCTAGACAAAGTGGATTATGAGGTGAGTTTGCCTCCTCATGTCAGAAATATAAACCTTTTTAAATAATAATAACAGTGTTATGGGTATTTTATCATTAGCTTGCTGTAGCAGATTACAAAGTTAGCAAAACATTTCCTTTGATCTAAACTCTTTCAGAGTCTGTAACATTTTCATTACCTTTTGGTGGGAAAGGTACAGAATATTTATTATGATTACTGTATAATGTATACTCACTAGTCTAAATGGTATATGTTTACTGTATAATGTGTGCCTCACTAGTCTAAATGGTATATGTGTACTGTATAATGTGTGCCTCGCTAGTCTAAATGGTATATGTGTACTGTATAATGTGTGCCTCACTAGTCTAAATGGTATATGTGTACTGTATAATGTGTGCTTAACTACTCTAAATGGTATATGTTTACTGTATAAGGTGTGCCTCAATAGTCTAAATGGTATATGTTTCCTGAATAATGTGTGCCTCACTAGTCTAAATGGTATATGTTCACTGTATAATCTGTGCTTCACTAGTCTAAATGGTGTATGTGTACTGTATAATGTGTGCCTCACTAGTCTAAATGGTATATGTGTACTGTATAATGTGTGCCTCACTAGTCTAATAGTATATGTGTACTGTTTAATGTGTGCCTGACTAGTCTAAATGGTATATGTTTACTGTATAATGTGTGCCTGACTAGTCTAAATGGTATATGTTTACTGTATAATGTGTGCCTGACTAGTCTAAATGGTATATGTATACTGTATAATGTGTGCCTTACTAGTCTAAATGGTATATGTGTACTGTATAATGTGAACTGACTGACTGAACTGACTTTGATCATATATAATATAAATCCTTCTATACATTCCCTATGCACATGCCAGAATTGATGTCAGTATTACATAAAAGGGCCTACTCTTCATCCACTTTGTAAAAATCAGGACAGATAACTAGAATATGGGTAGTCGACAAGCGACTACGTGTATCCGCCTAAATCAGAGTGGAACGGGTGAAGTGAGGCATGGATTGAGTGGCAAGGGAAAATTGAGTGTTGCATATTAGCATGGATGTCTGCAGCCAAATTGTGTATGTAGGTTGCCCCCCATACCACAAAATCCAGAAAGCCGTCCAAGTTGTATACATATGCAAAATTTAAGGCAGATAAGTCAAACCACTACATTTATATGAGTGATTTTAGCCCGTGGCAGAAAAACAGATGGACGCTGACCAAAAATGGTTGCAGGTGGCCCCACCAGTTTTGCCTATGATGAAGAGCTATGTGAGAACTATACACATGCAAAACTTTGGCCCAATCGGTCAAACAGTTCCCGAGATATGAGCTTGGATGTCTGCAGTGTAAACGTGAATGTAGGTGGCGCCACCTGTCATAAAATCAGAAAAGCTATCCAGGATGTTTACGCATGCCGAATTTCAGGTGAATTAGTCTAGTCACTGCAGAGATATGAGGGATTTTAACCCAAGGCAGACAAACAGATGGACACTGTGCAAACATGGTTGCAGGTGGCGCCACCATTTTTTGTGTACGTTATAAAGCTCTCCAAGGGCTATATTTGTGCAAAAAAATTTTCCTGATCGGTCAAACGGTTCCCGAGATATGAGCTTGGATGTCTGCAGCGTAAATGTGAATGTAGGTGGCGCCACCTGTCATAAAATCAGAAAAGCTATCCAGGATGTGTACGCATGCCGAATTTCAGGTGAATTAGTCAAGTCACTGCAGAGATATGAGTGATTTTAACCCAAGGCAGACGAACAGATGGACACTGTGCAAACATGGTTGCAGGTGGTGCCACCATTTTTTGTGTATGTTATAAAGCTCTCCAAGGGCTACATTTGTGCAAAAAAAATTTCCTGATCGGTCAAACAGTTACTGAGATATGAGCTTGGATGTCTGCAACGTAGGCGTAAATGTAGGTGGTGCCACCTGTCATAAAATCAGAAAAGCTATCCAGGATGTGTACGCATGCCGAATTTCAGGTGAATTAGTCAAGTCACTGCAGAGATATGAGTGATTTTAACCCAAGGCAGACGAACAGATGGACACTGTGCAAACATGGTTGCAGGTGGCGCCAACATTTTTTGTGTATGTTATAAAGCTCTCCAAGGGCTACATTTGTGCAAAAAAATTTTCCTGATCGGTCAAACGGTTCCCGAGATATGTGGGTTTATGTGTGGAAACAGACGCACAAACGGACGCAGAGCGCAGAGGAAAGGTCAGAGGTCAAAACAAAATCGGGGCGCAGCAGTTCACATGTGACCCGAACATAGTCCCTGGTTTCGTAAAATTCCGCCCAGTGGTTACGGAGGAGTTCTCCGGACACCTACGCGGCGGCAGCGGCGGCGTGCAGCTGAAAACATAGTATCGGCAAAACTCTGTTTTGGCGGATACAATTACCAACTTAACATGATAATTGTTGAAGCTAGAGACTTTTTCAGGAATATAACTTTATTTAATCAAGATTCAATTGTATACCCAAGATTAGATCTTTAATTTTGTAAATATTTAGCTCATATGACTGAGCTATAGCAATCACCCTTTGTCTGGCTTCCATCCGGTTGCTGGCCGTCTGGCCATTTGTCTGTTAACAGGGCACAAATTGTAACTGTAAGACCTAGAAACTTCTACTTGTACATCCAAAGATGTCCTAGGCAAATCTCCTTGGAAACCTGAAATTAGGTCATGGTGATCTATATTTTGTGACCTATAGATTTTGAGCACCCAAACATTCTAAGGAGCACAAATAGTTTCCATTAAGCCTAGAACCTCTTACTTGACATTTAGGGAGGTCCTAGACATATACCCTGAATATCAGATGGGGACATATCGTATCTGTTAGTGTTAGGCCTAGAATCTTCTTACACAATATCCTGGGAGTTTTTAGGCAAATCTCCTTGAAAACCTGAAATTAGGTCATGGTGACCTATATTGTGAGACCAATGGGCCAAAAACATGATTTTGAACACTCAGACAGTCAGATTGGGCAAAAATTGTACCTATAAAGACTTAAATCCTCCAACGTGACATTTAGGGAGGTCCTAAGCAAATGTCCTTGGAACCTTAAATTAGGTCATGGTGACCTATATTTTGTGCCCTACAGGCCGAAAACATGATTTTAAGAACCCATACAGTCAGATGGGGCACAAATTGTATCCATTAGGCCCAGAATCCTCCAACGTGATATTAGGGAGGTCCAAGGGAAATGTCCTTGGAAACCTGAAATTGGGTCACTGTGACCTTTATTCTGCAACCTATAGGAAAAAGATGTCATTTGAACACCTTGAATGTCAGATGAGGACAAATCATATCTGTTAGGCCTAGAATCTTCTAATGTAACATTCTGAGAAATCTTTGGCAAATGTCCTTGGAAACCTGAATTTAGGTCACAGTGACTTTCATTTATGTGACAAATAGGAAAAGATGTCATATAAGCACCCAGACAGTCAGATTGTATCCATTAGACCTAGAATCTTCTAACATAATATTCAGGGAGGTCCTAGGCAAATGTCCTTGTAAACCTGAAATTAGGTCATGGTGACCTATATTCTGTGACCTATGGGCTGAAAATGATTTTGAGCACCCAGACAGTCAGATGTGGCACAAATTGTATCTATTAGGCCTAGAATCTTCTAATATAAAATTCAGGGAGGTCCTAGGCACATCTCTTTGGAAACCTGAAATTAGGTCATAGTGACCTATATTCTGTGACATATGGGCCAAAAAGTGGTTTTCAGCATCCAGAAAGATGGGGCACAAATTGTATCCATTAGGCCTAGAATATTCTGAAATAACATTTGGGGAGGTCCAGGGCAAATGTCCTTGGAACCATGAAATTAGGTCACTGTGACCTATATTCTGAAACCTGCAGGGAAAAAGGTGTCATAGGAGCACCCTGAATGTCAGATGGGCACAAAATAAATGCATTAGGCCTAGAATCTTCTAAAGCAACATCCAGGGAGGTTATAGGCAAATCTCTTTGGAAACAAGAAATTATATCATGGTGCACAGGCTATATTCCATGTGCTATGAGCCAAAAAATATGAATTTTAGCATCCAGACAGACAAGGTACAAATTGTATCTATTTTCCTTTGAACCTTATATTGAAATGTTAAGGGAGGTCTTTGGCAAGTCTTCTTTGATTCCTGAAATTAGTTAACTTAATTCTTATAATACATGTCAAATACAGTCAGATAGGGCACAAATTGCATCCTTAAGCCCTGCAAGCTGTTGGCCAGAAGCATGATTTTGAGCAGTTAGACAGAGCACAAATTGACTCTTCTAACATGACAGTCAAAGAAGTTCTTGGCAATTCTCCTTGGAAGTGTGAAATTGGGTCATGGTGACCAATATCCTGCAAACAATGGACCAAAAACATGATTTTAAGCACTCAGACAGTCAGAGTACAAATTGTATCCATTTTCTTGGAACCCTCTATTGTGAAATCCAGGAGGGTCCTCGGTAGGTCTCCTATGAATCCTGAAAATTTCATTTTCTGGCTATTTTGAACATAGTAACATTAGCCATAGGCTATTCTCACAGACAATATATAACATTATTAAAAAAATGAGCACCCAGTCAAATTTCACTGAGCGTCATGGCCCATCGGCCACTTGTTTAAAGTTATAAATATAAGCATTAATATAAAATCAGTACCTTAAATTTTGCACAACTCTGACCATGGCACTTTTTTTCCTGTAAGTATATTTTATTTAAATTTCACACATAAGAAATGAATCTGTTGAATTCTGAAATTTGAAAATAAAAGCTAAAAAATTAGGCTAGTTATTGAAGTTTTTCAGAGGCTCTATTGTAATTCACTTGCATAATGTCCAGCTGCAGGCAGGCCTCTTCTGGTCACTGGAGATCAGCTGGGTCAGGGTGGCTGATTTGTCACAGGTCACTGGGGGAGAAACCACCTGCTCTGACAGGTGTACAGTTATTCTCATATCAAGCAAACCCCTCTCCCCTCCCTTCCCCATGAAGTGTTCTGCAGTAATTTTTTTGTTTACACTGTATTTCCTCAATTGTAATGCTGTTTACTCCAATTTCCAATACAATTTTTTTCTTGAAATAGTAATTCAAGGAGTAATCCAGAGAATGCAATGTTGTGGTAGTATAGCATTTTTAGCTCAGCTGACTATAAGTCATCTGAGCTATAGTCGTGGTCCATTGTCCGTCGTCCGTCCGTCTGTCCGTCCGTCCGTCCGTCCGTAGATGTGGCACGTTTTGAAACCGTAAGACCTAGGAATCCAAAATTCAGCATAATCTTAGATGTCCCCAAGATCTCCTACCAAGCCGAAAACTGGGTCTTTGCGCCTTCATTCCTTTGAGAAATTGAGGAAAAACCTCAATTTTTTATTAAAAACCTATTTTCACACTTTAGGACTGCCTAATATCAAAACCACTCATCTGTTTTTCCTCATATTTCCTATAAATAATCCTCTATATAATTCCTATGTACATGCCAGAAATTAGGTCTGTATTATTTAATTTAAAAAAGTTATGGGCCCAAACATAATGCATTTTGTAAATAATCAGGAAAGAAATTTTATCACTTAACACAAAACTTGTTAAAGCTAAGCACTTTTTTTCCAGTAATATTACTTTTATTAATCAAAATTAAATTGTATACCCAAAATTAGATCAAAATCTTTAAAATTTTTAAAAATATTAGCAAAAATAAAAAATTGGTACCTTAAATTTTGCCCAACTTTGACCATGGCACGTTTTTTTGCTGTAACTGCTGTGGATTTAATTTTCACAGTATGTTTTTGTTAGCATTTCAACTGTTAACACCAAAAATTTGAAACCAGTTGATCAAAAACTGTAGATTTTATTCAAGTTTTCAAGCACCATGTCACATATTGCTAGTGTTATGCAGTTTGCTAGAGCTCAGCTCCCGAGCTTCAGCTCTAAGTTCCTTAAATTTGGCATACAGTTAGATTTCTCCAAAATCCCCTACCATGCCAAGAATTTGGTCACTAGGACTTAATTCCTTCGAGATATCAATGAAAAACTTCATTTTTCCATTAAAAACCCAATGTTACACTTTAAGACTGCCTAATATCAAAACCACTGATCTGACTTTGATCATATATAATATACATATTTTTCTATACATTCACTATGCACATGCCAGAAATGATGTCAGTATTGTGTATTTTTTTTAAGTTATGGGCCCAAACATAATGCACTTTGTAAAAAATCAAGAAATATATTTACTCCCTTAACAAGGGCATTGCTGAAGCTAGAGATCTTTTTTGTCAGGGATGTAACATTATTTAATCAAGATTCAATTGAATACCCAAAATTAGTTCTGAATTTTTCAAATTTTATAAGTTATAAGTATAAATATAAAATTAGTACCTTAAATTTTGCCCAACTGTGACCATGGCACGTTTGTTTCCCGTGAGCACTGTTGATATAATTTTCATATCATGCACACATAAGGATTTCAACTTTTTAGTTTAGAAAGCTGAAAGAAATTTGCCAAATATTGTAGCTTTTATTAATGTTTTTTATGAGACCCTGTCAGACTTTGGCTCTCTCCAGCCCCTCTTGAGTCACCTGTATGTTGACCTTGTTGACCTTTCATCAAATTATGCACGCTTGAGGGGAGAATCCAGGCAGCTTATGGCCAGCCACAGTTGATCCAGGTGTTCAACCCAACTCATCTAGAAGTTTTAACCAACAACATAACAATAAACAATAAATTAATAAATTTTTATTGGTTTTTAATAACAAATTAAAGAAAAATAGAAAAGGAATTTGTTAGTTTATAATAACAGGAAATTAACTTGCAGTTACTGATGATATAAGAATCTTGTATCGATGGGTAGAATGTCACATATTCCAAATAACACCATGCAGTCACCTATGGCATTTTTCAGTTCATTTTTAATGACAAAGAAGTAAATCATATTATTCATTACTAATCATTAAGGATTATATGAAGGAAATTAATGATAGACAAAGATGCAGTTGATAATATTAATCTAGATTCCTACTGTGTCTAGTGTGTACATTGATGTGAAATTAGTCCAAAATGAATTTTTTACAGTTATTTTTTAATATAAATAAAAGCCATAAAACCAGGTACTTATGATCATTATTTAAATGTGTGAATTTTGTATATTCTGGATTCTCAACATCATTGTTTGGTGAAAACTGAATAAATACCAGACATGGTGCGAATACTTTGTAATTGTATTTAAATACGAATATGATTATGTACTCCATTATAAAATTTCTTGCATAAAGAATGGGAATGCAGGTAAAAATGAAAGTATATGAATACTCGTGCAAATACTTTCAAAATGTATTCATGAATGCATTCATGAATATATTCTTTAATATTATTTTAATAATCATATCAGTTATATTTCATTTTAAAAAATCATATGATTCTCTTATTATTTTTAATAAAAATTATATTTGGGACAATATTTGTAATTTTTTTAATAAATAGTTAAACTCTTATATTATATGTTCTGCTTATAAGTTATATGGCCAAGTCAAAATCTGTGTGACAGTAGTACTCCATTTGTTAATAAAATAAATGAAATCAATCCTCTTCCCTGTGTCCAAAGGTACTATCAAAATCATACATAAGCTAAACAACAACAACTCATAATACAGCTTATATTTATTACCACACAAAACCAGCATGTGCCTCATTTCTAAATAATATTTTTTTATCATATATAACAGCTGAGCGTCGTGACCCATAGGTCCCTTGATTAAAGAAATCAATTTTATGTTAGACAGTTTTAGCAAATTAAAATATATCTAAACCCATCAGTATGCATAAATTGATAATATATAAGCCAAATTATGTATAAATAAAAGCACAATTTAAAATTGTGAATTCTGAATCAAGTATTATTTCCAGATATATATTGTTATGCAAATTAAAAGATATATTTTTTATGGCAAAAAATAAATACATTTATATCCATAATGTGTTGTTATCTAACAAAATTGAGATATATGATAATGCAATTATAATGATAAATAAAATTTTATATTCATACATATATGTTATACTTGGAATTTATAAAAATTACAAACTAGAAAAAAACAATGTAATAAAAATGAGGATCTAATGCAAACATTTCTTCATTATTTTTTGCCTCAGCAGAATGGGAGATAAAGTGATCAGTTTTTTTTGTCTACCAGTATGTCTATCAAGTTTTAAATATTCAGTCATTTGTAATGAACTGTTTTTATCCTGTAAGCACTGTTGAATTTAGTGATTATCCTGTATTTATATACAGAGATGTTGTAACTCCCACCATTCCGTCTCCCAACATCCCTCCCTCCCCAAACACACCATCAACTCATTGCTCGTTATATTATTCAATGATATATTATAAAAAATAGATTCAATTAAACAAATGTGTAAACTGCTGAACTGTCAACAGTTTATCAAAAAGCCAACCAATGATCATGGTAATAGTACAAATCATTTGTTCATGAACTGCTTACTTTCTTCAGTTTCAACATAAGGAAACACATGTTCAGATCATAGAATATTATTTGCAACAATTTCTTACTCATCAGTACAAACCAATCATATCCACCATGGCCCATATTACCTCTTCCTCTCAAACTTTATCTCAATTTGATATTATTTTAAATTTCTACAAGGTCAGCTTCAGCTGAGTAAAGTGACTTATGGGTCCCTTGTTTCTGCAAATTTAACACACCAGTTCTTTCTGCCAAAATCTCAGAGGAGTTTGAAAAGGGGTGACCTCGACCTTGATCTTCATGATCAAATCTGCTGTAATAAAGATTCATTGTTTTGAGATAGGGCATATTTTTACCCCTATTTTTTGGGATGGCCCATAGGGGGAGACATATATCTGTTTTTGCCATTCTAGTTATAGTAAGCCGCCACCTGGCATGCGTTTTATCAAATATAGTCCCTCCCTGCTGCAGAGCTTGACAGTAGTATCAGCAGAGCTGCCAAAAGGATTGTACTGTTAAACACTTCTTTATCTATTTGTTTGACAGGCTTTGAATGTAGGAAAGAGTAAATATATAAAATCAGTAAAATTGTAATAACAATTAAAATATTCATGCTATTGAGATAAGCTGTAAATGAGAGAGAAGCTTATTGGACTCATTTAGTGTGATATGCATTAACAAGAATATACAAGTTATCATGCCAAATCTTACATGATGAGCTTATTTTGGCGCCATCTGCATTGAGCTGCATTTTACGTGGAAAATCTTCAAAAACATTCTTCGCTGAAATTGTCAAGCAAAATAGTTTTTTATTTCACAGAAATCATTCCAGGAACAATCTCTCTCAAGTTTATTTGAATATTTCCAGTTCAGAGTTACAGGAAGCTGAACTTTGTGGTTTGGCCAAATAAGCATACTAAAATTACAATCTCAGAAACAGCCAGAGTTATCATCACCAAATTATATGTAGATGTTGGTCACATGACTTTTTATTGAAATTGAGGTTTCTGGAGACACCGCCTGCAGTGATCTTTTCTTTGTGGGGTCATCACTCTTCTCAGTCACAGGAGGAACTAGCATCATCATATGTCAAACAAAAATCAGTCGCACGTCAAATGTTGTGGGATTGAGCCACCTGCATTGACTTACATTTTTGGGAAAGCTGGAAAACCTTTGAAATCTTTTCTGAAATCATGCAGCCAAATTTTTTAATATATCAAAGAAATTATACAAAAGATGATCTTTCTCAAGTTTGTTCAAATGGTTGCAGTGATCATTTGTGTGATGTCTTCCAGGAAGCAGTGGATACAGACTTTATTGCAGAAACTGAAATGGAACACATGCCTGATGACTCACCGTATGGCATTTTCCGAATATGCAGGTAAGTTGTAAATATCCCCATTTCATTAAAATACACATTGAAAATCTATATATCAATTATTGTATGTATTCTTCAGTACATGTACTGGGTGACCTCAAGGACTGATGTCAGTGACCTTGCTGGATTAACATGTACCTGGTTCACATAAAGGGATCAGCTGTTACATAAAACATGTATTATATTGACTTGACCGGTACCAGTGTCCATGCATGGCATTGATAATTGACATGAATGGTACCGGTGTTCATACAAGGCATTGATAATTGTCATAACTGGTTCTGGTGTCCATGCATGGCATTGATCATTGACATGACTGGTACCGGTGTCCATGCATGGCAATAATAATTGACATGACTGGTACCGGTGTCCATGCATGGCATTGATAATTGTCATAACTGGTACTGGTGTCCATGCATGGCATTGATAATTTGACATGACTGGTACCGGTGTCCATGCATGGCATTGATAATTGACTTGACTGGTACCGGTGTCCATGCATGGCATTGAAAATTGACTTGACTGGTACCGGTGTCCATGCATAGCATTGATCATTGACATGACTGATACCAGTGTCCATGCATGGCATTGATCATTTCCTTGACTGGTACCGGGGTCCATGCCTGGCATTGATCATTGACATGACTGGTACCGGTGTCCATGCATGGCATTGATAATTGACTTGACTGGCACTGGTGTCCATGCATGGGATTGATAATTTACATGACTGGTACCGGTGATCATGCATGGCATTGATAATTGACTTTACTGGTACCGGTTTCCATGCATGGCATTGATAATTGACTTGACTGGTACTGGTGTCCATGCATGGCATTGATCATTTACTTGACTGGTACCGGTGTCCATGCATGGCATTGATAATTGACTTGACTGGTACCTGTGTCCATGCATGGCATTGATAACTGACTTGACTGGTACCCGTGTCCATGCATGGCATTGATAACTGACTTGACTGGTACCGGTGTCCATGCATGGCATTGATCATTTACTTGACTGGTACCGGTGTTCATGCATGGCATTGATAATTGACATGACTGGTACTGGTGTCCATACATGGCATTGATAATTGACTTGACTGGTACCGGTGTCCATGCATGGCATTGATCATTTACTTGACTGGTACCAGTGTCCATGCATGGCATTGATAACTGACATGACTGGTACCAGTGTCCATGCATGGCATTGATAATTCACATGACTGGTACTGGTGTCCATACATGGCATTGATCATTGACTTGACTGGTACCAGTGTCCATGCATGGCATTGATAATCGACATGACTGGTACTGGTGTCCATACATGACATTGATAATCGACATGACTGGTACTGGTGTCCATACATGGCATTGATAATTGACTTGACTGGTACCGGTGTCCATGCATGGCATTGATCATTTACTTGACTGGTACCGGTGTCCATGCATGGCATTGATCATTGACATGACTGGTACCGGTGTCCATGCATGGCATTGATAACTGACTTGACTGGTACTGGTATCCATGCATGGCATTGATAACTTACTTGACTGGTACCAGTGTCCATGCATGGCATTGATCATTGACATGACTGGTACTGGTGTCCATGCATGGCATTGATAACTGACTTGACTGGTACCCACATCCATGCATGGCATTGATAACTGACTTGACTGGTACCAGTGTCCATGCATGGCATTGATAATTGACATGACTGGTACAGGTGTCCATGCATGGCATTGATAATTGCATGGTTATAAATATATCAAGTTAATACTTGTGTTGTACAATTACCGGTACAGTCTCCCTGAACACTCAGTCAGTTTTAGCGAACCTGTGGGCTTATGCAATGATGTGGCTTCATCTGTCGTACCGTTGTCTGTACATTGACCCATACTATCTCAAAAACGGCAGGAGCTAGCATCACCAAATTTTATTATGGCCCCGCCACAAAGTGGCTGGGGCATATAGTTTTACCCATGTCCTTCATTCTGTCCTTCTGAAAAGTTGTACAACCTTTCTTCGCAATGCTTGCAGATATTGGCCTAATTTTTGGTGTGTGGGTGCATAATGACCACTTACAGATCGAGTTTGTGTTTTGTCCCAGTTGACCTACTTTTGACCATATGACAGCTCCTGAAACATTGATAAATTCATGAAAATTGGAATTTTCATGATAAATGCACATGTGCAGACTTTTTTTCACAATGCCTGCTGATATTAGCCTGATTTTTTGTGTGTAGGCAGATTATGACCAGTTAAAGATCAAGTTTGCGTTTCGTCCCAGTTGACCTACTTTTGACCGTATGACTGCTCCTGAACATAGAAAAATTTATGAAAAAATAGAAATTTTCCAGACAGTATGCACATGTAAGGAATTTTTTTCGCAGTGCCCTCAAATATTGACCTAGTTTTTGGTGTGTGGCAACAAAATGACCACTTACAGGTTGAGTTCGTGTTTGTCCCAGATGACCTACTTTTGACAGTATGACGGCTCCTGCACATAGAAAATTTCATGAAAAATTGAAATTTTCATGATAAATGCACGAGTATGGCATTTTTTTCGCAAAGCTTGCAGATATTGGCCTAATTTTGGTGTGTATAGGTGCATAATGACCACCTAAGATTGAGTTTGTGTTTTGTCCTGGTTGACCTACTTTTGACTGTATGATGTGTCCTTCACACAGAAAATTTCATGAAAAATTGAAATTTTCATGATAAATGCACGTTTTTTTTTTCGCAATGCTTGCAGATATTAACCTGATTTTTTATGTGTGGGCAGATTATGATCAGTTACAGATCGAGTATGCATTTCATCCCGGTTGACATACTTTTGACCGTATGATGACTCCTGAACATAGAAAATTCATGAAAAATAGAAATTTTTATGATAATTGCACATGTACAGACTTTTTTTCACAATGCCTGCAGATACTAACCTGATTTTTTATGTGTGGGCAGATTATGACCAGTTACAGATCAAGTTTTCGTTTCATTCCGGTTGACTTACTTTTGACCATATGATGGCTCCTGAACATAGAAAATTCATGAAAAATAGAAATTTTCATGATAATTGCACATGTACGGTCTTCTTTATGCAATGCTTGAGGATAATGGCCTAATATTTGGTGTATGGGTGCATAATGACCACTTACAGATCAAGTTCTCATTTTGTCCTGGTTATCCTACTATTGACTGTATAACAGCTCCTGAACATAGAAAATTTTACAAACTTTAACAAATATTTCTAATTTGTTCCAGGCAGGGGCATTTGTGTTGTTCCGACACATCTAGTTTTGCTTTCTTTTTTGCTTTCTGCATTCACTTAGTTTTATAGGATAAAGCTAAAAAAACCTTCTTCTCCAAAAAATGTCCAGCCAAATTGTTTAATATTTCACAGAAAACAGTCTCTCTCAATTTAGAATGAATGCTTCCAGTTCGGTGAATTTTAGCCATGTTATAAGAAGCTGAACTTGGTCATTTGGCCAAAAAAGGATACTTAACTCACAATATCAGAAATGGCTGAAGCTATCATCACTAAATTTTATGCAAATGTTGGTCACATGACTCATATATGAAATTGAGGTAATGGTTGTGTCATTTGCATCAAAGTTTTTTGTACAAGGGTCATTGGTCATCAGTACATTAACCCATAATTTCTCAGGAATGGCTTACAACTTACAATATCAGAAACAGCTGGAGCTATCATCCTCAAATTTATCCAAAAATCTGTCTGATATCAAATGTTGTTTATTGAGCTTTTTGTGGTGCCACCTGCATTAACTTACATTTTATTGGGGAAAAGCCAAAAAACCTTTGAAAATCTTCTTCTCTGAAATTTTTCAGCCAAATTGTTCAATATTTCACAGAATTGGTGCCAGAGACGAGCTCTCTCAAGTTTATTCAAATGGTTTGGGTTTGATCAATTTTGGCCGAGTTACAGGAATTTTAACTCAGTCATTTGACCAAGGTAGCATACTAACATGAAAATCTCAGGTTAGAAGACTGGACCTAGCAACACCAATTTTTGTGAAAATGTTGGTCACATGACTCGTTTGAAATTGCAGATATTGTGGCACCAGCTACATCGACCTGTTTTTAACAGGCAAAACCTCATACTTTTAGCCTCTTTCAGCTTAAATATGTTTTATGATGAAACTGTAAAGCTGAATCATTTAATTTTTCACAAGAATTATCCTAGGGTAGGATTCTTTCAATTGTCACAGTATAAGAAAAGATTGGGTTCATTGATTTTTGATAGGGTCATAGAAAGCTGAAGTTGGGTCTTGTGGCTTTTGGTAAGCCTATTTCAATCTGAGGGCGGCAATAGTCTTCTTTTGCAAAACTGTTGTTTTAACTTCTGTAATATTGCACAAAAATTATTCTTGGGAGGCCTTTGTTCAAGTTTACTTAATGATTTTTTACTCAGCTGACTATAAGTCATCTGAGCTATAGTCGTGGTCCTTTGTCGGTCGTCTGTCCGTCCGGCCATCCAGCCCTTAACACAGCACGTTTTGAAATTGTTGGACCTATGAATCCAAGATTTTGCATACTGTTAGATGTCCCCAAAATCTCCTACCATACCGAATATTGGGTCACTAGGACTTTGTTCCTTTGAGATATTAAGGAAAAACCACCGTTTCCCAAAAAAAGCCATTATTACACTTCAAGGCTGCCTAATATCAAAACCACTTATCTGTTTTTGATCATATTTAGTATTCTTATTCTTCCATACATTTTCTATGAACATACCAAAACTTAGGTCAGTATGTTGTATTGTCTTATTGACCCAAATATAATGCAATTTTTAAAAAACTGGAAATATATTTACCCACTTAACATAAGAATTGCTGAAGCTGGAGACTTTTTTTAGCGAACCTGTGAGCTTGTGCGATGGTGTGGCGGCGTCCGTCGCCCGTCGTCTGTACGTTAACCCATACTATCTTGAAAAAGGCAAGAGTAAGCATCACGAAATTTTATGCAAAAAAATTAGTCATCTAAAAAACTATCAGATTTTGCTTATTTTTTGGCTACATTTTCTTAGATTTTATTGGGAAAAAGCTAAAAAAGCTTTAAAAATCTTCTTCTCCGAAATTGTTCAGCCAAGTTGTCCAATATTTCACAGAAATGATTCCTTGGAACAATCTTTCTCAAGTTATTCGAATTGCTTAAGTTCGGTGATTTTTGGCCGTGTTACAGGAAGTTGAACTTAGTCATCTGTCCAAAAAAGCATAGTAAAATTACAATCTCAGAAATGGCTGGAGCTATCATCACCAAATTTTATGCCAATGTTGGTCACATGTGTCATATCTGAAATTGAGGTATTGATGGCGCCACCTGCATCAGCCTTTTTGGACGGGGGTTATCAGTGCCCGTATCATACTGACGGCTACAAAAATCTTCTTCTCTGAAACCATAAGGCCAAATTGTTTAATATCGCACAGAAATATTCCTAGGGTAGTGCTTTCTGAAATTTGTTCAAATGGTCTCAGTTCAGTGACTTTTGGCTGAGTTTAGTCATATGCCATAACATCCAATTTTAGCTAAGTGGCTACAAAGATCTTCTTCTCAAAAACCACTGGGCCAAATTCTTAAATCTCACACATTAATTATCCTTAGATGTTGATAATTCACGTTTGTTCAAATGGTTTTGGTTGAGTGATTTTTGGCTGAGTTATGAGAAGCTTAACTTAGCCATTTTGCTGTATTTTCCCATATGAGTTATAAACCTGTAAAATGTTTTTTGACTGAGGCCACTGAGGCAAATTTGTTTAATATTTTACAAGAATAATCCCCTGAATAATTCTTATAATAATTGTCTTTTATGGTTCCAAAGAATGAATTTTGGCTAAATAATAAAGATTGAATTGAGCCATTTTACCATATATGTTTGCTGTGTGAAGCAGGTACATCTAGCCTGGCACCAGTATATCAGCATCCGTTACATCATGCCTCTAGACATTTTGATTTCTGGTTATCTATGGTTAATATTGACAAGAATGTTTTTTAAAAGCTTTTAAAAAATGTAGATTTATGATTTTAGATATTCCTCATGCCAGGCAATGTTTACAATCACAGGTATACAGCTCTCTGTGGGCATATAAAGAAGGCTGTACATGGATTATAAATAATAGGTATCCATACTCATCTTAATTCAAGATTTTGCCATCAGTGAGATGTATCTGTATTATAATTTTGCATTCAATATGCATCTGTAGTAATTTTTAGCGAACCTGTGAGCTAATGCGATGGTGTGGCGGCATCTGCCGTCTGTACGTTAATTAACCCATACTATTTCAAAAATGACTGGAGCTAGCATCATGAAATTTAATGTATAAAAATTAGCCACCTGAAAAACTCTGCATTTTTATGCCCCCGTCACAGAGTGGCCAGGACATATAGTTTTACCCATGTCCGTCATTCCGAAATCAAACAGTTGTACAGACTTTTTTTTGCAATGCCTGCAGATATTGGCCTGATTTTTGGTGTGTAAGCAGATAATGACCAGTTACAGATCGAGTTCGCGTTTCATCCCGATTGACCTACTTTTGACTGTTTTACAGCTCCTTAACTTTGAAAATTTCATGAAAAATAGAAATTTTCATGACAAATACACATGTACGGACTTTTTTTCGTAATGCCTGCAGATATTGGCCTGATTTTTGGTGTGTGGGCAGATATTGACCAGTTACAGATCGATTTCGCGTTTCGTCCCAGTTGACGTACTTTTGACCGTTTAACGGCTCTTGAACATAGAAAATTTCATGAAAAATATAAATGTTCATGACAAGTACACATGTACGGACTTTATTTCGCAATGCCTGCAGATATTGGTCTGATTTTTGGTGTGTGGGCAGATAATGACCAGTTACAGATCTAGTTCGCGTTTTTCCCGGTTGACCTACTTTTGACCGTTTTACGGCTCCTAAACTTAGAAAATTTCATGAAAAATAGAAATTTTCATAACAAATACACATGTACAGACTTTTTTTCGCAATGCCTGCAGATATTGGCCTGATTTTGGATGTGTGGGCAGATAATGACTAGTTACAGATCGAGTTCGCGTTTCATCCCAGTTGACCTATTTTTAGCTCAGCTGACTGAAAGTCATCTGAGCTATAGCGATCACTCTTTGTCCGTCGTCCGTCTGTCCGTCTGTCCATCCGTTAACCAGGCACAAATCGTAACCGCTGGACCTAGAACCTTGTAACTTGGGATTCTGAGAGGTCCATAAAAAATCTCCTTGGAAACCAGAAATTAGGTCTCTGTTACCCATATCCTTCGAGCTATGTGGCCCCAAAGTACCCCCCAGAAAAGTCAAAAATTTCATACAAAAACTTCAATATCTCATTAACTACTTGACTGATGGTCATGATTTTTGGCATACATATTGATCATGAGATGTTACATCACTTCCTGCAGACTGGTGGCGCCACCTGTATTTTTCGATTTTTTACGAATTTTTTTCTCTATTTTTGAGACCTTTAAAAATGTGAACATCTGTTAACAAGGCACAAATCATAAAGACTGGACTTAGAATCTTAATTCTTGACACACTGAGAGGTCCATGAAAAATCTCCTTGGAAACCAGAAATTAGGTCTCTGTTACCCATATCCTTTGAGCTATGGGGCCCCAAAGTACCCCCCAGAATAGTAAAAAATTTCATACAAAAACTTCAATATCTCAATAACTACATCACTGATGGTCTTCATTTTTGGCATACATATTGATCATGAGATGTTCGATCACTTCCTGCAGACTGGTGGCGCCACCTGTACTGTTTGATTTTTTACGATTTTTTCCTCTATTTTTGAGACCTTTAAGGATGTAGTTATCTGTCAACAGGGTACAAATCGTAACGACTGGACCTAGAATCTTTGTTCTTGACACACAGGGAGACCCATGATAAGTCTCCATGGAAACCTGAAATTTGGTCTCTGTTACCCATATCCTTTGAGCTATGGCACTCCAAAGTACAGCTCAGAATAATGGAAAATTTGATACAAAAGCTAAAGTATCTGAACAACTAATGCAACACTGATGGTCATGATTTTCGGCATACATATTGATCATGAGCTGTTCCATCAGTTTCTGCAGACTGGGTGTGCCACCTCTATTTTTTTTTCAAATTTTTACGAATTTTTTTCTTTTTTTTGAGATTTTAAAGATGTGGTTATCTGTCAACAGGGTAACAACTGGACCTAGAATCTTCATTCTTGTCATGCAAGGAGGCCCATGAAAGGTGCCAGTGGAAACTTGAAATTAGGTCTCTGTTACCCATATCCTTCAAGCTATAGGACTCCGAAGTATCCCTCAGAATAATGGACAATTTGATACAAAAACTGAAGTATCTGAACAACTAATGCAGAGATCACCATGATTTTTTGCATGGATATTGACCATTAAGTGTTTTTATTAGTTTCTGCAGACTGGTGGAGCCACCTGTATTTTTGTATCCGCCAATACGAAGTTTTGCGAATACTATGTTTTTGACCGAGTTCCTCCGCCGCGGCAGCGTTCGTTTCCAGAGAGCTCCTCGGAGACTAATGGACCGATTTTTCCCAAACTTACACCTATTATTGGGTCACATGTGAACTGGTGCCTAACCAATTTGCATTGACCTCTGACCTTTCCTCTCTATCCAGTGTCCATTTGTTGGTCTGTTTCCACTCATAAACCCTCATATCTCGGGAACCGTTTGACCGATCAGGAAATAAAATTGATATAAATGTAGCCCTTGGATTGCTTTATAACATACACAAAAAATGGTGGCGCCACCTGTTACCATGTTTGCACAGTGTCCATCTGTTAATCTGCCTTGGGTTAAAATCACTCATATCTCTGCAGTGAATTGACTAATTCACCTGAAATTCGTCATGTGTATACATCCAGGATAGCTTTCTTGATTTTATGACAGGTGGCGCCACCTACGTTCACGTTCACGCTGATGACATCCAAGCTTATATCTAGGGAACTGTTTGACCGATCAGGAAATAAAATTTATACAAATGTAGCCCTTTGATAGCTCTGTAACATACACAAAAAATGGTGGCGCCACCTGTAACAATGTTTGCACAGCGTCTGTCTGTTAGTCTGCCGTGGCCTAAAATTACTCATTTCTCTGTAGTGGTTAGACATAACTGCCTAAAATTTTGCAGGTTTATACATCGTGGACAGCTTTCTTGATTTTATGACAGGTGGCGCCACCTACATTCTAGTTAACGCTGCACACATCCAAGCTCATATCTCAGGAACCATTTGACCGATTGGGCCAAAATTGTGCATGTGTTTAGATCTCACATAGGTCTTTATCATACACAAAACTGGAGGGGTTACCTGCAAAGATTTTTGCACAGTGTTTGTCTGTTTGTCTGCCATGGGCAAAAATCGCTCATATACATGTAGTGGTTTGACTTTTCTGCCTAAAATTTTGCAGGTGTATACAACTTGGACAGCTTTCTGGATTTGTGGTAGGTGGCACAACCTACATACACATTTAGGCTGCAGACATCCATGCTAATATGCAACATACCTCACTCTATTTCCCCTTGCCACTCAATCCATGCCTCACTATCCGATTTTGGCAGATACATGTAGTCACTTGTCGGTTATCCGTATTCTAGTTTTAAAAGTTTACACATTTTTCTCTATTTTTGAGATATATAAATACAGACTAAATCTTGGCCTGTTGGTTAATCTGTTTGATGCTTCAGTTGAATGGGTATATACTACCATTCTGATGATAAAATTTCCTTTTGCGAATCTCTTCCCAGTCAGCTGAGCGTCATGACCCATGGGTCACTTGTTGACCATATGACAGAGATCCTGAACATAGAAAATTTCATGAAAGACAGAAATTTTTATGAAAAATGCACATGTATGGACTTTTTTTCACAATGCCTTTAGATACTGGTCTGATTTTTGGTGTGTTGCTTGATAATGACCCGTTACAGATCAAGTTTGCATTTTGCCCTTGTTAACCTACTTTTGACCATACGACACCTCCTGAACTTAAAAAAATTTTACAAAATTTAACAAATGTTTCTAATTTGCCCCAGGCAGGGGCATTCGTGTCGTTCCGACACATCTAGTCTTAGATTTTGTAGAGAAAAAGGTAAAAAACCTTTAAAAATCTTCTCCTCTGAAATGGTAAAGCCAAATTGTGCAGTATTTCACAGAAATAATCTTTTATACCATCTCTCTCAAGTTTGTTTGAATGGTTCAAGTTCGGTGAATGCTCACCAAATTTTATGCCAGTGTTGGTTACATGAGTCATATATGAAATTCAGGTATTGGTGGCACCACCTGCATTGACCTTTTTTTGCAGGAGCTACCATCTCCAGATTTTATGCAATAATCTTTCACATATCAAATGTTGTGGAATTCAGCTTATTTTTTTGTTATATGCGTTTACTTAGATTTTATAGGGAAAAAGCTGAAAAACCTTTAAAAGTCTTCTTCTTGTAAACAGTCCAGCCAAATTGTTCAATATTTTGCAAAAATGATCTCAGGGGCAAGCCCTCTCAAGTTTGTTCAAATGGTTTGCATTTGATGAATTTTAGTGGAGTTACATGAATTTTGAACAGTCATTTGGCCAAGTAAGCATACTGAAATAGTAATCTCAGAAATGACAGAAGCTAGCATTACCAAGTATTGTGCAAATATTGGTCTCATGACTCATATTTTAAGTTGCAGATTTTGTGGGCCACCTACATTGACAGGTTTTTTTGGCAAAAACCTCATAATTTTAGCCAGTTTCAGCTTAAAATGTTTATGATGAAAATGTCAAGTTGAATTGTTCAATTTTTCAAAAGAATTATCCTAGGACATGGTTCTTTCAATCATATCAGAAAAGCTTTTTTTTGGTCTTATGGCCATTATTATGTCTATTTCAAACCGAGGACTGCAAAACTGTTCTTCTACAAAATTATTGTTTCAATTATAACTTCTGTAACATTGCACAAAAATTATTCTTAGGTGGCCTTTGTTCAAGTTTACTTGAATGATTTTTGGCAGAATTATTGGACCTTTAACAATGAAAGAACTGCATATTTTTATTATTCTAGATATTTTGATAAAAAGTTTATGAATATGTCAGCTTGAAAAAAAAGCATTTTAGCCAAAGTCTTTCAGTATGTGTAAACAGATTCACCAACACTCCAAGATTGTGTCTGTATCTTTAAATAGGTTGAGAAACTGCCAACTGTTTCAGATTTGCAACAGATCAAGAGTTCATTCAGTGCAGCCAGATTTAGGTCAAGAGTTCAATCAGTGCAGCCAAGCACAAGCCATGTGATCACCTCATGGGTGACATGTGATCACCTCATGGGCAACATGTGAACACTTCATGGGCACAATGTGATCACCTCATGGGTGTCATGCCCCTCAGGGCAAAGCCCCTGCATGAGCTTATGCAATGGTGTGGCTACTATTTCAGACTTGCCAACAGGCTAGAGGTCAGTCACGATCTATTTATAGCTTTGACAGACTGCCAACTGTATCAGATTAGGCAACAGGTCAAGAGTTCACTCAGTAAGCCAGGTATGGGTCAGGAGTTTACTCAATGCAGTAGCTGCATTCTATTTATACTGTTAGCAGACTGCCCACTGCATCAGATTTGGCACCAGAGTTCAGCCTTGATCTATTTATAGTTTTGGCAGACTGTCAACTGTGTCAGATTATGCAACAGGTCAAGAGCTCACTCAGTCTAGCCAGGTGCAGGTCATGAGTTCACTCAGTGCAGTAGCCTGAGCCAGGAAATTTGTCACAGTTCACTCGGGGCAACTGCCTTTCTCACCTAAGCCTGGTCAGCCCCATGCATCAGACTCAAGGTAATTTTGATGTATTGGCCTGATATTTTGACCTGTCTATGTGTCTTTGATGGCTTTTTGTTCACAAGACAGGTGTCGCCACCTACAGTGATTTTTGCACAGTGTATGTGCCTGCTTATTTCTAAAGAGGAATTTGATATATCAGCCAGAAATTGAGCATATATATACATATCGAATAGCTTTGTTGTATACAAGACTGATGGTGCCACTTACAAAAATTTTTGCACAGTGTGTGTCCCTACTTATTTTCAGGAGGGGTTTGATATATCAGTCTGAAATTGGGCTTATGTATATATCTGTGATAGCTTTGTTGTATACAAGACTGGTGGTGCCAGCTACAGTCATTTTTGTGTTGTGTGCACCCATGCCAGAATTTCAGCTGTGATGTTTGTGTAATTGTTTCTTATTCAAAATGTTTAGTACTTGCATTGTTCATATACATGAGAAGTAATGGTCCAGCATTGAAGCATTATACCTGGTGTATTTCCAAATGCACAGGTTCACATTAGGTCTGTAGGCCTTGTTTTCAGGAATATAACTTTATTTAATAAAGATTCAATTGTTTACCCAAAATTAGTTCTGAATTTTGCAAATTTTTGAAGTTATAAGCATAAATAACAAGGGACCTATGGGTCACGACGCTCAGCTGTTATATATGATAAAAAAAATATTATTTAGAAATGAGGCACATGCTGGTTTTGTGTGGTTATAAGTATAAGCTGTATTATGAGTTGTTGTTGTTTAGCTTATGTATGATTTTGATAGTACCTTTGGAGACAGGGAAGAGGATTGATTTCATTTATTTTATTAACAAATGGAGTACTATTGTCACACAGATTTTGACTTGGCCATATAACTTATAGGCAGAACATATAATATAAGAGTTTAACTATTTATAAAAAAAATTACAAATATTGTCCCAAATATAATTTTTATTAAAAATAAGAGAATCATATGATTTTTTTTAAATGAAATATAACTGATATGATTATTAAAATTATATTAAAGAATATATTCATGAATGCATTCATGAATACATTTTGAAATTATTTGCACGAGTATTCATATACTTTCATTTTTACCTGAATTCCCATTCTTTATGCAAGAAATTTTAAAATGGAGCACATAATCATATTCTTATTTAAATACAATTACAAAGTATTCGCAACATGTCTGGATTTATTCAGTTTTCACCAAACAATGATGATGAGAATCCAGAATATACAAAATTCACACATTTAAATAATGATCATAAGTACCTGGTTTTATGGCTTTTATTTATATTAAAAAATAACTGTAAAAAATTCATTTTGGACTAATTTCACATCAATGTACACATTAGACACAGTAGGAATCTAGATTAATATTATCAACTGCATCTTTGTCTATCATAAATTTCCTTCATATGACCCCTAATGATTAGTAATGAATAATATGATTTACTTCTTTATCATTAAAATTGAACTGGAAAATGCCATAGGTGACTGCATGGTGTTATTTGGAATATGTGACATTCTACCCATCGATACAAGATTCTTATATCATCAGTAACTGCAAGTTAATCTCCTGTTATTATAAACTAACAAATTCCTTTTCTATTTTTCTTTAATTTGTTATTAAAAACCAATAAAAATTTATTAATTTATTGTTTATTGTTATGTTGTTGGTTTAAACTACTAGATGAGTTGGGTTGGACACCTGGATCAACTGTGGCTGGCCATAAGCTGCCTGGATTCCTGTATGCCTCTCCTCAAGCGTGCATAATTTGATGAAAGGTCAACAAGGTCAAAATACAGGTGACTCAAGAGGGGCTGGAGAGAGCCAAAGTCTGACAGGGTCTCATAAAAAACATTAATAAAAGCTACAATTTTTGGCCAATTTCTTTCAGCTTTCTAAACTAAAAAGCTGAAATCCTTATGTGTGCATGATATGAAAATTATATCAACAGTGCTCACAGGAAACAAACGTGCCATGGTCACAGTTGGGCAAACTTTAAGGTACTAATTTTATATTTATACTAATAACTTATAAAATTTGAAAAATTCAGAACTAATTTTGGGTATTCAATTGAATCTTGATTAAATAATGTTACAACCCTGACAAAAAAATCTCTAGCTTCAGCAATGCCTTTGTTAAGGGAGTAAATATATTTCTTGATTTTTTACAAAGTGCATTATGTTTGGGCCCATAACTTAAAACAATTACGCAATACTGACATCATTCTGGCATGTGCATAGAGAATGAAAAATATGTATATTATTTATGATTAAAGTCAGATCAGTGGTTTTGATATTAGGCAGTCTTGAAGTGTAACAATGGGTTTTTAATGGAAAAATGAAGTTTTTCATTAATACCTCAAAGGTATTAAGTCCTAGTGACCAAATTCTTGGCAAGGTAGGGGATTTTGGAGACATCTAACTGTATGCCGAATTTAAGGAACTTAGAGCTGAAGCTGGGGAGCTGAGCTCTTGCAAACTGCATAACACTAGCTTGATGTAAACAATATGTTACATGGTGCTTGAAAACTTGATTAAAATCTACAGTTTTTGATCAACTGGTTTCAAAGTTTTGGTGTTAACAGTTGAAATGCTAACAAAAACATGCTGTGAAAATTAAACCCACAGTACTTACAGGAAAAAAACGTGCCATGGTCAAAGTTGGGCAAAATTTAAGGTACCAATTTTTTATTTTTATTAATATTTTAAAAAATTTAAAAGATTTTCATCTAATTTTGGGTATACAATTTAATTTTGATTAATTAAAGTTATATTACTGGAAAAAAAGTCCATAGCTTTAACAATTTTTGTGTTAAGTGATCAAATATCTTTCCTGATTTTTTACAAAAAGCATTATGTTTTGGCCCATAATTTTTTTAAATTGAATAATACAGACATAATTTCTGGCATGTACATAGGAACTATATAGAGGAATATTTATGGTAAATATGAGGAAAAACAGATGAGTGGTTTTGATATAAGGCAGTCCTGAAGTGTGAAAATAGGTTTTTAATAAAAAATTGAGGTTTTTCCTTAATTTCTCAAAGGAACGAAGTTGCAAAGACCCAGTTTTCGGCTTGGTAGGAGATCTTGGGGACATCTAACATTATTCTGAATTTTGGATTCCTAGGTCTTACGGTTTCAAAACGTGCCACATCTACGGACGGACGGACGGACGGACAGACGGACAGACGGACGGACGACGGACAATGGACCACGACTATAGCTCAGATGACTTATAGTCAGCTGAGCTAAAAAATCAATACCTTAAATTTTGTCCAACTTTGGCAATGGCACGTTTTTTCCCTGTAAGCACTGTTGATTTAATTTTCACAGCATATATACATAAGAATTTAATCTTTTAAAATCTGAAATTTCAAAGGAATTGATTGAAAAGAGTAGTTTTTATTCAAGTTTTTCTACACCATGTCAAGTGTTGTTTACATCTAGCGCACCTAGTAGTACAGCCTTTACTTGTGTTATGTAACCCACCCCAGGAAGCTTGCCTTGGCTCAGCTTTGCCACTACTAGCAGGCTTCCCCTCTGCCCTGCAATGGACCAGATACATGTTTTTGAGCACCCAGACAGACAGGGTACAAATTGTATCTATTTTCCTCGGAACCCTCTATTGTGAAATCCAGGGAGGTCCTGGGCAGGCCTACTATGAATCCTGAAATTTTTATTTTCTGTCCATTTTTTCAACACTAACTTTAGCCATAGGCTATTCTCACAGACAATATATAACATTAGTAAAAAAACGTGAGCATCCAGTCAAAATTAGCTGAGCGTCATGGCCCATGGGCTGCTAGTTCATGTCAATACAGTGCTGTTGAGATATAGAAAATGTTAAAAATTAAACACGTTCATGGTTTCTGAGTAGCAATATTATGAAATAATCGGTGTTATTATATGTATTTTAACAGTTGTGCTTGTATAGTGTTTCTGCAATACAATTCTGAAGTAATCAATGTGTTAAATGTATCTCTAAAAAAAAAAATAAAAAAAACATCTACATTCTTTGAGGCAACTACCAGTATAAACTGACTTTATCTGCAGGCTGTATCTGGATAGTAACTTGATACTAGGGGATACAAATACCCACATAAAAGGAGGAAGCCTGGAGCTAGTGGCACTTGAGTCAAGACTCCATGGAGCAACACTTACAGAAAAACTGGACCACAGAGTCACTCATGTGGTGATGGACCACAGGTAAGACATCACAAAAAAAAAACATGTTGCTTTTGCTCCCTTGTCATCTTCTTGTGCTACACTGTGAAAGAGCATTTAAAGACACTTAAACTAACTTAAGGAAATCCAATAAACAATAAAATTATGATATTTTGGTTCAATTTATTGTATAAATTATAAAATAAACATTTTTTCATTGAATGTGTGTATAACATGCTAAGTATTTCTCCACTTTAAATATCAGCTAGAAGTACTATGTTTTGCAGTTGTAAAAGCAGATTAAAGTCCCCCCCCCCCCCCAAAAAAAAAAAAAAAATTAATGAATAAATAAAAAAAAAACATGGTACTTCTATAGTTATGGGGTCCTAGATTTCTGAAGATCTGAAAACATAATAATGGTCAAGGTAAGCAGTTTTCAAATTTACTGGAGACCTTGTTGTATAGAGCTTGAGGAGAAAATATGCAGTACTTAATAAGAAGTTACTGGGTTAACAAATTGGTCACAAGTTTTTAAACTCATCTGAGATCTTGACAGAAACAATTTGCATATAAAAAATATGCTATGCTTCAACATTTATCATATTAACATGAAATCTTAGAAATTTTATTTACGCTTACATGACCTTGAAGATATGGATTGGTTCAATGGTTAAAGTGTTCACAAAGTTAAAATCTGTTTTGGCTGATTTGACCTTTAAGATCAAGGTCGAGGTAATCAGTTTTCCAACTTATTAGAGAACTTAGTTGAAACATATTGACGAAAGAGTATGCAGTGCTTCAAAGTTGTCTTTTTCACAAGAAATGCAAGAAACAAATAGCTACAGTTTTGCAAATTTGACATTGAACATCCAGGCCAAGGTCACCAGTTTTTAACTCGGCTGACTATAAGTCATATGAGCTATAGACATGGTCCTTTGTCCGTCCGTCTTGGCGTCCGTCCATTAACAGGGCAAGATTTGAAACCATAAGACCTTAGACCTACAAATCCAAAATTTGGCATACAGTTAGATGTCCCCAAAATATCCTACCATTCTGAAAATTGGGTCACTTGGGCTTTGTTCCTTTGAGATATTAAGAAAAAACCTGAATTTTCCATTAAAAATCCATTTTACACTTAAAGACTGCTTAATAACAAAACCACTGATTTGTTTTTTATCAGATTTAGTATACATATTCCTCTATACATTTGCTGTGTTTATAATAGAAATTAGGTTCATATTGCATAATTTCTTGAAGTAATGGGCGCGAACATAATGCACTTTGTAAAAAATCAGGAAATATATTTACTCATTATATATGAGAATTGCTGAAGGTAGAGACTTTTTTTAGTGATATAACTTTCATTTAACCAAGATTCAATTGTATACTGAAAATTAGATCAGAATTTAACAATTTTTTTAAGTTATTAGCATAAATATAAAATGAGTACCTTAAATTTTCCCCAAATTTGACCATTGCTTCTTTTTTTCTTCTTTTTACCTGTAACTGCTGTTGGTTTCATTTTCACAGCATGTTTACATAAGCATTTCATCTGTTAAAATCTGAAATTTGAAACCAATTGATTAAAAAATGTAGATTTTATTCAAGTTTATAGACACTATGTCAAGTATTATTTACATCAGGCCAACCTTGTTAAACAGTGGCGTGTAGTGGGTGATGTTATGTAATCACTCCTGCAGCAATCCAGGCAGCTTAGCATAGCTAGGCTTCAAGGTGGTCCAGCATAGCTTGGCTTCCTCACTGCACCCCTCCCCACCACCTCCCACACACACACTCAGACAGGATGCATAAACTAGATGAATATGTTATAATTATTCCTATTTAATTCATTATTATTCTTTACTTTTGCTACATTATGGATATTTATTGTATCACAAGGGTCATTATGATTAAAGTACATATTTAATTGTGCCCACAAAGTGATGTATTTGTATGAAAGTGTTTGGAGCATTCCAATAATATCCCATGCCATGAATACCATTGGTACACTCAGTCAGGAATTTGGGCAAACTTTCCTGGAATTAAATTTTAGCTCATTTTTCCATATCTTTAAATTGTTTTTAGAATTATTAATTACATTTTCACATTTTTTGTTTATCAAGTATATTCTTTGATAGAACTCTTAGGCCCATAACCTGTTTTCCCTTATTGCATAACTAAATTTATTTAAGTTTGAGCTATATGTAACAGAGTACAATATATATATTAGATTATTTGTTGTGCATTCATATATTTGGTATTTGATTATCACCAAGTAGCAAGGCCATTTCCTCTTAGCTTTTAAAATGCTATTATGTAAAAAAAATAAGTACATTTTGCACTTGCTAAAATTTTACAAAGATCAGCTGAGCTCCGTGACCCATGGGTTCCTTTGTTGAAATACTGTGAGAACTTGGTTGAAAATGTCAAAAATGAGGTAAACATATGCAATATTTCAAAATTGTTAGGGTCACAACTTGTTTTATTTTGGGTTATTTGACTTTGATGAATAAGTCAAGGTTACTCATTATGCAGGGATTCATACCAGTGAATGAAATGTCAAACCTGCATTTACTCATTGCAAATGTTTTGTGTAGAGATGTACAAGTAATTACATTTTGTATCAGTGGAATATTGTTCCTTTGGTTTCAGGGACCTGAGCCGATTATCACTGTTACAGGATGTTAATCGACAAAGGACAAAGAAGTTCCACATTGTGACAGACTCCTGGGTAATAGAGAGCATACAGGACTCATTCTTAAAGAAGGAAAGACTCTTCTACCCGAAACTTAGCTGTTAAAACCTGGTTAGAACTGCCGAGGCAAACAAGATGAAATACTCCACAGAACACAGAGAGTTTGCCTCAGTCCTAACAGCAGGTTTCTTCACCTCAGGTGTATAAAAATAAAATACTACATCCAGAAGGCTTGAAAATATAATTTATTTCTTACAACTGTCTGTGAGTCTTAGGTTATCTTCATCCTTATTCAGTAAAACACAGGCCGTGGGATATGAAGCCTGACTGTCATTGTGTGATGAACAAGCATCAGCCACTCCTATTTTTCCTTGGTTCATCAAGGGTGGTGTTGATAACACTGTTGTGTCAGTCAAACAGTATTCACACATTTACAGTAACACATGATAAATGATACCTTCAAACAGAGAGTTCAGTGCCTTATCATGTGAAGCTGATTGTTGATTAGCCATAAATCAAGGAGTCAACACTCCTGGCATTCTTACTGTTCAGGTAGTATACTGTGGAAGTGGTTACCAGGTAATTTGCCATGTCTGAATTTTTGTGCTTTTTGTCGTCACCCAAGCCGTCCATCCATCAGTCAGGTGTATGTTAACATTTACCTTGTGAGCAGGATATCTCGAAAAGGAATTACCGTAGGAATTTTATTTCTTCAGTGCTGATGTATATTAACAAAATCTCGGTCAAGTTTGAAGATGGGTGACCTTGACTTATTTTTCGACATTTTAGAGTTAATAATGGAAAAAACAGCATGTGTTAACATTTACCTTGTGAGCAGGGTATCTCAAAAAGGAATTACCGTAGGAATTTTTTTATTTCTTTGCTGATGTATATTAACAAAACCTTGGTCAAGTTTGAAGATGGGTCACCTTGACTTATTTTTCTACGTTTTAGAGCGAATTATAGAAAAAAACTTAGAAGCTTATTTCTCAGGAACCACTATGTGAATTTTTATAAAACATGCTATGATTATTTGCACTAAGTCTGTAACTGCTGCACAATGTTTGGGGGTGCCACCTCCAATTTCTGATTTCAAAAGAATTTTTATAAGAATTTTGGCCTTGAGAGCGGAACTCTAAAAGTATTCAACACAGGAATTTCATTTCTTTGGTGCTGATACATATCAACAAAATCTCGGACAAGTTCGAAGATGGATGACCTTGACCTACTTCTCAAGGTCACAGAGTTTATAATAGAAAAATTTTAGGAGCTAATTTCTCAGGAACCACTGGAGGGATTGTTTTGGAATGTGGAATAGTCATTGGCCTTGATAATCTTGTAAGTGCAAATTTACTTCATATCTCTGTAGTTCCAATTCACAACTTGACAAGAAACACATGTACAGATATACATCCATGTGAGAACAAATATTACATGAATATTTGTTACTGTTACCACCCATAAACACTGCTCTTTTGGCTGAGGGCTTTTGTCAGCTTTTGCTGATATTATAGTTTCATTTTACAGCATCTGCCCAGTTTGAATTTCCGTGCAAACAGTGTATATAGGTAATTCATTTTGTATCAAATTATTTTTATATTTAAATGCTTTCATAAAAGACAGGTTGGTAGTGCGAACTTGCTAAGGGCGACTGAGTATTGTGACCACAAAGTGTAAACTGTTGAATACACAATTAACCAGGATTAATCATGTTTGATGGTGCAATGGGATTACACCCAGCCATGCTGTTTGATATCTCAGTAAGTTGCAGAATTACTCAACAACATCAACTGTGATTTTGAACTGGAAGCAGCCAGCTATGTGTGAACAACAAACAAAGCTGACAACAAAACGTCTTCAAAGGCTACTTGTTTTACACTCTATCTTGGTTGAGCATGAAGGAGCCTCAAACCAAGCAAACCCGCACAGAGGGATTACCAGACCCATGAGACTGTGCATGTGTCAGGCAAGAACACTGCAGTCTTCGTAGTGGCAAACAATAGCATCGAAATAATGTGTATTCTTAATTAAGTGCAAAATTTAAAACCCTGCTAACAAAACCACTTACACAGTATCTGATACAGCAAGTAAATTATTAGAGGTTTACTTAAGTCCAACTTGCATGTGCAGGTACTGTAAATGCCCTTTTTACACTGGCAGCTTATAAATATGAATTGTGAAATTTACAAATTTTAAGTGTGAATCATATTTACTTTCCCTGTCCAGATTCAGTTCTGCACAATAACTAAAAGTTTAATTGTGTCTTCCTAAAATGTTGTTGTATCCATACAATAACCTTTAGTGATTCTGTAAATACAGACAACCATCATGTGAAGCAGTATCCACCATCCATTGTCTATTACCAAACATCTCAACAGCGGCTGCTGCTATCATCATGAAACATTGCAGACTTATTGGTGGTAAATATGCAAAATAAGCTTTAAAAACAAGTTGTCTGATATTTATGCAGCTGAAATGGTCTTTTCTGCTTTTTCCAAGATGAATCATATAAAAGTAATATCTTGATTTCAATATCCTATTCAGTCATTCCCGGCCTTCCCACAGATGTGGTTTCTACTCAGAATGAATCTCATCTTGATAGACACTATGGGATGGACAGGACTACTTATTTGACATATTAGAGCAGACTACATTTATACCTATGCCATATGTGTATCAGAAGCCAGTGGGGGTCAGGTACTCTTTTTGAGTTGGATTCTGTGCGGTGCGAGTAATTCCTCTTAGGAATGGTATTAAAATGAGTTTAAATTCAGTGAATTTTTTGTCAATATGGGATCAAGATAGCATCATTACGGAACTTTCCAAACTTAGACAATTTGATAATTATATATAGAATGGCTGCATCCTTCAGCACCAGATTTGACACAGACATTTTGCGTAGGAGTTCTTTGTGATTTAAGTTTGAGGTGGTGCTACCTATGTTGATCTTCTTTCTGTGTTCGTTTCTTCAGAAAAGATAAGTTATAAAGCATCAGTATTTAGGAATAAAATAAGTCTACCATATACTTCAAGAGGATGCTTTTAAAAAGCCAATCTCACAAATAATAGACCCCTGTTGTAAAAAGTACAATATATGTTATGTCCTATTAAGGGGCCTGCAGGAGGCGATTCCTTACAATTGGAATGATTTGATTAAAAGCGATAAACAAGTATCAGAAAATATATACATCTGTAAGGAAATGGAGATACCTATAGGGACTTGTAATATAAATATTGAGATGATTGGTTTTAAAAATGTGTATGGTAAATTACAAACTTCAAAGGTCGAAGAACCTATCAATAAAATGAGACTTTGACAAGCAAATATACCAAACCTGAGCTGGAAGGATACCGTACATTATATATATAAAACCCCCGTACAAAAATGGCCTTTGCAGGTAGCGCCACCAATACCTCAATTTCAGATATGACTCGTGACCAACATTGGCATAAAATTTGGTGATGATAACTCCAGCAATTTCTGAGATTGTAATTTTAGTATGCTTTTTTGGACAGATGACTAAGTTCAACTTCCTGTAACTCGGCCAAAAATCACCAAATTTAAACCATTCGAACAAAATTGAGAGAGATTGTTGCAGGAATCATTTCTGTGAAATATTGGACAATTTGGCTGAACAATTTCGGAGAGGAAGATTTTTAAAGCTTTTTTTGCTTTTCCCCTATAAAATCTAAGAAAATGCAATTAGCCAAAAAATAAGCAAAATCCGATAGAGTTTTTTGAATAACTGATTATTTGCAACAAGTGACCCATGGGTCATGACGCTCAGCTGACTGGGAAGAGATTCGCAAAAGGAAATTTTATCACCAGAATGGTAGTATATACCCATTCAACTGAAGCATCAAACAGATTAACCAACAGGCCAAGATTTAGTCTGTATTTATATATCTCAAAAATAGAGAAAAATGTGTAAACTTTTAAAACTAGAATACGGGTAACCGACAAGTGACTACATGTATCTGCCAAAATCGGATAGTGAGGCATGGATTGAGTGGCAAGGGGAAATAGAGTGAGGTATGTTGCATATTAGCATGGATGTCTGCAGCCTAAATGTGTATGTAGGTTGTGCCACCTACCACAAATCCAGAAAGCTGTCCAAGTTGTATACACCTGCAAAATTTTAGGCAGAAAAGTCAAACCACTACATGTATATGAGCGATTTTTGCCCATGGCAGACAAACAGACAAACACTGTGCAAAAATCTTTGCAGGTAACCCCTCCAGTTTTGTGTATGATAAAGACCTATGTGAGATCTAAACACATGCACAATTTTGGCCCAATCAGTCAAATGGTTCCTGAGATATGAGCTTGGATGTGTGCAGCGTTAACTAGAATGTAGGTGGCGCCACCTGTCATAAAATCAAGAAAGCTGTCCACGATGTATAAACCAGCAAAATTTTAGGCAGTTATGTCGAACCAATACAGAGAAATGAGTAATTTTAGGCCACGGCAGACTAACAGACAGACGCTGTGCAAACATTGTTACAGGTGGCGCCACCAATTTTTGTGTATGTTACAGAGCTATCAAAGGGCTACATTTGTATAAATTTTATTTCCTGATCGGTCAAACGGTTCCCGAGATATAAGCTTGGATGTCATCAGCGTGAACGTGAACGTAGGTGGCGCCACCTGTCATAAAATCAAGAAAGCTATCCTGGATGTATACACATGACGAATTTCAGGTGAATTAGTCAATTCACTGCAGAGATATGAGTGATTTTAACCCAAGGCAGATGAACAGATGGACACTGTGCAAACATGGTTACAGGTGGCGCCACCATTTTTTGTGTATGTTATAAAGCAATCCAAGGGCTACATTTGTATCAATTTTATTTCCTGATCGGTCAAACGGTTCCCGAGATATGAGGGTTTATGAGTGGAAACAGACCCACAAATGGACACTGGATAGAGAGGAAAGGTCAGAGGTCAATGCAAATTGGTTAGGCACCAGTTCACATGTGACCCGATAATAGGTGTAAGTTTGGGAAAAATCGGTCCATTAGTCTCCGAGGAGCTCTCTGGAAACGAACGCCGCCGCGGCGGAGGAACTCGGTCAAAAACATAGTATCCGCAAAACTTCGTTTTGGCGGATACAAAAATACAGGTGGCACACCCAGTCTGCAGAAACTGATGGAACAGCTCATGATCAATATGTATGCCGAAAATCATGACCATCAGTGTTGTAGTTATTGAAATACTGCAGTTTTTGTATCAAATTTTCCATTATTCTGGGGGGGGGGAGGGTATTTTGGACCCATACAGCTTAAAGAATATGGGTAACAGAGACCTAATTTCAAGTTTCCATGGAGACTTTTCATGGGTCTCCCTGTGTGTCAAGAATAAAGATTCTTGGTCCAGTTTTTATGATTTGTGCCCTGTTAACAGATGTTCATATCTTTAAAGGTCTCAAAAATACAGAAAAATTTCGTAAAAAAAAACGAACAAATACAGGTGGTGCCACCAGTCTGCAGAAACTTATGAAACACTCCATGATCAATATCCATGCAAACAATTATGGTTATCTCTGCATTAGTTGTTCAGATACTTTAGCTTTTGTATCAAATTTTCCATTATTCTGATCTGTACTTTGGAGTGCCATAGCTCAAAGGATATGGGTAACAGAGACCAAATTTCAGGTTTCCATGGAGACTTATCATGGGTCTCCCTGTGTGTCAAGAACGAAGATTCTAGGTCCAGTCGTTACGATTTGTACCCTGTTGACAGATAACTACATCCTTAAAGGTCTCAAAAATGGAGAAAACAATTCGTGAACATTGAAAAATACAGGTGGCGCCACCAGTCTGCACAAACTGATGAAACATCTCATGATCAATATGTATGTCGAAAATCATGACCATCAGTGATGTAGTTAATAAGATATTGAAGTTTTTGTATGAAATTTTTGACTATTCTGGGGGGTAATTTTGGGCCCCATAGCTCGAAGGATATGGGTAACAGAGACCTAATTTCTGGTTTCCATGGAGACTTTTCATAGGTCTCTCAGTGTGTCGAAAATGAAGATTCTAGGTCCAGTCGTTACGATTTGTGCCACGCTAACAGATGACAGCATCCTCAAAGGTCTCAAAAATAGAGGAAAAAATCGTAAAAAATCAAACAGTACAGGTGGCGCCACCAGTCTGCAGGAACTGATCGAACATCTCATGATCAATATATATGCCAAAAATGAAGACCATCAGTGATGTAGTTATTGAGATATTGAAGTTTTTGTATGAAATTTTTTACTATTCTGGGGGGTACTTTGGGGCCCCATAGCTCATAGGATATGGGTAACAGAGACCTAATTTCTGGTTTCCATGGAGATTTTTCATGGACCTCTCAATGTGTCAAGAATTAAGATTCTAAGTCCAGTCTTTATGATTTGTGCCTTGTTAACAGATGTTCACATTTTTAAAGGTCTCAAAAATAGAGAAAAAAATTCGTAAAAAATAAAAAAATACAGGTGGCGCCACCAGTCTGCAGGAAGTGATGTAACATCTCATGATCAATATGTATGCCAAAAATCATGACCATCAGTCAAGTAGTTAATGAGATATTGAAGTTTTTGTATGAAATTTTTGACTTTTCTGGGGGGTACTTTGGGGCCACATAGCTCGAAGGATATGGGTAACAGAGACCTAATTTCTGGTTTCCAAGGAGATTTTTTATGGACCTCTCAGAATCCCAAGTTACAAGGTTCTAGGTCCAGCGGTTACGATTTGTGCCTGGTTAACGGACGGACGACGGACAAAGAGTGATCGCTATAGCTCAGATGACTTTCAGTCAGCTGAGCTAAAAAAATTGGTGATGCTAGCTCCTGCCATTTTCGAGATAGCTATGGTTAATGTACAGATGATGCACGACGTACCACGCACGATGACTAATTTCTTGCATACTCATGCTTACTCTTGCCGTTTTCAAGATAGTATAGGTTAACGTACAGACGACGGACGCCAGATGACGCCACACCATCGCATAAACTCACAGGTTCGCTAAAAATTGAGGTTTTACCTTAATATCTCGAGGGAATAGAGTCCTACTGACCCAATTTTTGCCATGGTAGGAGATTTTGAGGACATCTAACTGTATGCTGAATTTCAGATTCTAAGGTCCAATGGTGTCAAAACGTGCCAGTCTTACGGACGGACATCCGGACGGACGGCCGGCTTGACAGACGGACTGACAACGGACCATGATTACAGCTCAGATGACTTATAGTCAGCTGAGCTAAAAAACTCTCCAAGATGGATGTACATGCCAAATTTCAGACCAATTCATTTAAACCACTCCGAAGATATGAGCAATTTTCACCTAAAGCACCCATACGAATGGACCCCATACAAATTCATTTGCATATGGAGCAACCAGTCTTGAATGCATGATGGAGGTATCCAAGATCTATGGATATGCACAATTTTAGGCCAATACTGCAAATCATTCCTGAGAAAAGGGCATTTATTTATTTTACAAAAACAAAGGTAGGTGGCACCACCTGTCTGGTTTACGAGCAACTTTCCAAGATGGATAAACATGCCAAATCTCAGAGATTTCAAATTTCAAGGTCCCTAGTTGAGATAACTTTGAATTAAACAGACTTGCATTGACTTGTTTAAAATAATACAATGAACTTGCCATGAAAACACAACACCAAGCTGTTATAGTAGTCAGACTGCAGCACATAGGCCTCTTCCAATCCTGGCACTGTGCCAAAGCTATTTATAGAGCTGACATCGTCTTGGCCAACATCAAGGCACTGGTCAATCTTGGCAATCTGCCAATGGTAAACCAAGTGCTGCCTTCTGTACACAAAAGTGGTCCCTGCTAAATAACTTTGAAATAAATTTTCCCGAAACAAAATGCTTTTCAGCCAACTTTTTATTTAAAACAAGGGACCTATGGGTCACGACGCTCAGCTGTTATATATGATAAAAAAATATTTTTTAGAAATGAGGCACATGCTGGTTTTGTGCGGTAATAAATATAAGCTGTATTATGAGTTGTTGTTGTTTAGCTTATGTATGATTTTGATAGTACCTTTGGCGACAGGGAAGAGGATTGATTTCATTTATTTTATTAACAAATGGAGTACTATTGTCACACAGATTTTGACATGGCCATATAACTTATAAGCAGAATATATAATTTAAGGGTTTAACTATTAATTAAAAAAAATTACAAATATTGTCCCAAATATAATTTTTATTCAAAATAATAAGAGAATCATATGATTTCTTAAAATGAAATATAACTGAAATGATTATTAAAATAATATTAAAGAATATATTCATGAATGCATTCATGAATACATTTTGAAAGTATTTTCACTGGTATTCATATACTTTCATTTTTACCTGAATTCCCATTCTTTATGCAAGAAATTTTATAATGGAGTACATAATCATATTTGTATTTAAATACAATTACAAAGTATTCGCACCATGTCTGGTATTTATTAAGTTTTCACCAAACAATGATGTTGAGAACCCAGAATATACAAAATTCACACATTTAAATAATGATCATAAGTACCTTGTTTTATGGCTTTTATTTATATTAAAAAATAACTGTAATATATTCATTTTGGACTAATTTCACATCAATGTACACACTTGACACAGTAGGAATCTAGATTAATATTATCAACTGTTTCTTTGTCTATCATTAATTTCCATCATATGATCCCTTATGATTAGTAATGAATGATATGATTTACTTCTTTATCATTAAAACTGAACTGAAAAATACCATAGGTGAATGCACGGTGTGATTTGGAATACATGACATTCTATCCATCGCTACAAGATTCTTATATCATCAGTAACTGCAAGTTAATTTCCTGTTATTATAAACTAACAAATTCCTTTTCTAATTTTCTTTAATTTTTTATTAAAAACCAATAAAAATTTATTAATTTATTGTTTATTGTTATGTAGTTGGTTAAAACTTCTAGATGAGTTTGGTTGGACACCTGGATCAACTGTGGCTGGCCATAAGCTGCCTGGATTCCTGTGTATGCCTCGCCTCAAGCATGCATAATTTGCTGAAAGTTCAACAAGGTCAACATACAGGTGACTCGAGAGGGGCTGGAGAGAGCCAAAGTCTGACAGGGTCTCATAAAAACATTAATGAAAGCTACAATTTTTGGCCAATTTCTTTCAGCTTTCTAAACTTAAAAGCTGAAATCCTTATGTGTGCATGATATGAAAATTATATCAACAGTGCTGACAGGAAACAAACGTGCCATGGTCAAAGTTGGGCAAAATTTAAGTTACTAATTTTACATTTATAATAATAACTTATAAAATTTGAAAATTCAGAACTAATTTTTGTTATTCAATTGAATCTTGATTAAATAATGTTACATCCCTGACAAAAAATCTCTAGCTTCAGCAATCCTCTTGTTAAGGGAGTAAATATATTTCTTGATTTTTTAAAAAGTGCATTATGTTTGGGCCCATAACTTAATTTCAGATTCGTAGGTCCAATGGTGTCGAAACGTGCCAGTCTTACAGACGGACGGACGGACGACAGACAATGGACCAAGACTATAGCTCAGATGACTTATAGTCAGCTGAGCTAAAAACGGTAAGGTATGTAGCGCCACCCGTCCGGTTGACCAGAAAACTCTCCAAGATGAATTTACATGCCAAATTTCAGACCAACACATTAAACGACTCCTCAGAAGAGACTTTCAGTCAGCTGTGCTCAAAACCAAAGAGAAAAAGAAACATGATAAATCTGCAATTCAAGTACTGAGATCACATTTGCAGTCAGCAGACAGAAAAACAAAGACATTTCAACAAAGTTAATGATTTATTGTTTAAAGAATAGCTTTAGAGTGTTGTTGTACATGCACTCAGCCAGCTCAATTGGGTCTTCTCCTCTAGCTCCAGCCATCACTTCCAGGACCTGCCTGAAAGTACACAAATGTTCCACCTGTCAAAAGATTCACAACAGGACATGAATGGTCCACCTGTCAGGAGATTCATTACAGTACATGAATGGTCCACCTGTCAGGAGATTCATAACAGTACATGAATGGTCCAATTGTCAGGAGATTCATGACAGTACATGAATGGTCCACCCATCAGGAGATTCACTTCAGTACATGAATGGTCCACCTGTCAGGAGATTCATGACAGTACATGAATGGTCCACCCATCAGGAGATTCACGACAGTACATGAATGATCCACCTGTCAGGAGATTCATGACAGTACATGAATGGTCCACCTGTCAGGAGATTCACGACAGTACATGAATGATCCACCTGTCAGGAGATTCATGACAGTACATGAATGGTCCACCTGTCAGGAGATTAACGACAGTACATGAATGGTCCACCTGTCAGGAGATTCATGACAGTACATGAATGGTCCAACCATCAGGAGATTCACTTCAGTACATGAATGGTCCACCTGTCAGGAGATTCATGTCAGTACATGAATGGTCCACCTGTCAGGAGATTCATTACAGTACACAAATGGTCCAATTGTCAGGAGATTCATTACAGTACACGAATGGTCCACCTGTCAGGAGATTCATTACAGTACATGAATGGTCCACCTGTCAGGAGATTCACGACAGTACATGAATGGTCCACCTGTCAGGAGATTCATGACAGTTCATGAATGGTCCACCTGTCAGGAGATTCATGACATATCGTCATCTGTAAAAAGAACAAGGCCTACAGGCCTAATGCGAACCTGTGCAAAGTTTAGGGGTATGAATGAAGGTTTTAATTTTTAAAATTTAATATTGATCCTCTTAAGTCCTGCATATCTACCTTAGTCATTATGATTTCAGCAAAATGGACGTTTAGGACCTGCAAGTTTCAGACTTGGACATTTTAAAACTAGAATATGGGTAGTCGACAAGCGACTATGTGTATCCGCAGAAATCAGAGTGGCACGGGTGAAGTGAGGCATGGTTTAAGTGGCAAGGGGAATAGAGTGAGGTGTGTTGAATATTAGCATGGATGTCTGCAGCGTAAACGTAAATGCAGGTGGTGCCACCTGTCATAAAATCGAGAAAATTGTCCAGGATGTATGAACCTGCAAAATTTCAGGTGAATAAGTCAAACCACTGCTGAGATATGAGTGATTTTATCCCAAGGCAGATGAACAGAGGCACGCTGTGCAAAAATGGTTGCAGGTGCTGCCACCATCTTTAGTGTATGTTATAAAGCTTTCCAAGGGCTACATTTGTGCAAAATCTTTAGCCTTATCGGTCAAACCGTTGCCGAGATATGTGGGTTTATGCGTGGAAACAGACGCACAAATGGACGCTGGGTAGAGAAGAAAGGTCAGAGGTCAACCAAAAAAGAGGGCTACCCGATATGTATAAACATGCCAAATTTTAGGCTGACGTATCAAATTCCTCTGTAGAAATAAGCAGGCGCACACACTGCAAAAGTAAATGTAGCTGGCACCACCTGTCTTGTAAATGAGAATACTATCAAAGATGCATAGGCAGGTCAAATATCAGTCCAATACATCAAACTTCCCCACAGTTTGATGCACTGGGCTGACAAGGCTCAGGTGAGTAAGGCAGTTGCCCTGAGTGACCTGTGACAAAGTGCTGCCTCAAGCTACTGCACTGAGTGAACTCTTGACCTGCACCTGGCTGCACTGAGTGAACTCTTGACCTGCTGCATAATCTGACATAGCTGGCAGTCTGCCAAAGCTATAAATAGATTCAGGCTGAACTTTGGTGCCAAATATGATGCTGTAAGCAGTCTGCCAAAGCTATAAATAGAATGCAGCTACTGCACTGATTGAACTCTTGACCTATACCTTGCTGCACTTCTTCCAATCCTGGCACTGTGCCAAAACTATTTATAGAGCTGACATCTTGGCTAATGGCCAACATCAAGGCACTGGCAATCTGCCAATGGTAAACCAAGTGCTGCCATCTGTACATTAAAGTGGTCCCTACTTGAAATAACTTTGAAATTTATTTTCCCAATACAAAATGCTTTTCAGCTGACTTTTTATAAAAAAAATCAGGAATATATGTAAAATTATTATGGATGCATACTGAATGCAAAATTAAAATACAGATATATCTAATTGATGGCAAATTCTTGAATTAAGTTGAGTAGGGATACCAAAAATTTATAATCCACGTACATTTGTCTTTATATAGCCACAGAGAGCTGAATACCCATGATTGTAACATTGTCTGGTATGATAAATAACTTTAATCATAAATCTAAATTTTTTAAAAGCTTTTAAAAAAACTTTCTTGTCAATATTAACCAAAGATAACCTGAAATCTAAATGCCTAGTGGCATGATGTAATAGATAAACTGGTGCTAGGCTTGATGTAACAGCATCACACAGCTGCTAACATGTATGGTAAAATGACTCAATTCAATCTCCATAATTCAGCCAAAAATCATTCATGTGGAACCATTTATGACAATTATTATAAGAATTATTGTAGGGATTATTCTTGTAAAATATTTAACAAACTGGCTTCAGTGGCATCAGTTGAAAAACGTTTCGCAGGTTTATAACTCGTATAGGAAGATACAGCAAATTGGCTAAGTTCAGCTTCCCATAAATCAGCCAAAAAGCACTGAACCAAAACCATTTGAACAAAGTTGAATTATCAATATCTGAGGATAATTAATTTGTGAGATTTAAGAATTTGGCCCAGTGGTTTTTGAGAAGATCTTTGTATCCACTGAGCTAAAATGGGCTGTTATGGCATATGACTAAATTTAGCTTCCCATAACTTAGCCAAAAGTCAATGAAAAGAGACCATTTAAACAAACTTCAGAAAGCACTACCCTATGATCATTTCTGTGCAATATTAAACACTTTTGGCCAATGGGTTTCAGAGAGGAAGTTTTTTGTAGCTCTCAGTGTGATACAGGCACCGATGACCCTGTACAAAAAAGGCCAATGCAGGTGGCGCCACCAATACCTCAATTTCAGATATGACCTATGTGACCAACATTGGCATAAAATTTGGTGATGATAGCTACAGCAGTTTTTGAGATATAAATTTTAATATGCTTTTTTGCACAGTTAACAAAGTTCAACCTCCTGTAACTTGGCCAAAAATCTCCGAACTGGAACCATTCAAACAAACTTGAGAAAGATTGTTCCAGGGATCATTTCTGTACAATATTAGACAATATGGCTGGGCAGTTTCGGAGAAGAAGATTTTTAAAGCTTTTTTAGCTTTTTCCCTATAAAATCTAAGAAAATGCAGTTAGAAAAAAAATAAACAAAATCCGATATAGTTTTTGGAATAACTGATTATTTGCAAAAAAAATTGGTGATGCTAGCTCCTGCCATTTTCGAGATAGCTATGGTTAATGTACAGATGACGCACGACGTACCACGCACGACGCCGCACCATCGCATAAGCTCACAGGTTCGCTAAAAATATTTCCTGAAGTTCCTGCAGATCTGCAAAGATTTAAAACATATGAAGAATTTTAAGATGTTTACATGATTTGGTAAACTCATGTTTAAGCAAAGGTAGTGCTGCTGTGAACATTACAATAATAGGCTTAAGCAACATTTATGTTCACCAATACCACAAGCTACCTGATCAATGCTGGTTCATTCCTGCCTTTCACACACATGCCAGTCTCCCATTTCTCTTTCTTTTTTGTGGGAAATGTGGTCTTAATGAACTTAGATCCTGCATGAGTTGGCCTTATTTCACACCAAGGAGCATCTGAAAAACACAGTGTAGAAACAGCTGAAAAAATCTGAAAAATAAAAATTCATAACAAGGCCTACAGGCCTAATGCAAACCTGTGCAATGGGATATACATCAGGTATAATGCTTCCATGCTGGACCGTTACTTTTCATGTACATGTGTGAAATGTATATGTACAATGCAAGAACTGATCATTTTGAACCCAGGTACATGCACCAATTACACAAATGTCAATGCTGAAATACTGGCAATAGTTGCAAACAACAAAAAAATTATTGTAGGTAGCATCACCAGTCTTTTGTGAGAGAAAGCCATCAAAGATGCATGGATGAAATGCAAAATTTCAGGCAGATACCTCAATCCAATATTCGGCTATGTGCACAGAGGCTTGAAACAATTGAAGGTGGTGCCAAAAGTCTTGTATGCAACAAACCATTAGAGACATATCACTATGTATAATTTCAGGCTGATAATGAGATGTCAAATCTCTCCTTAGGAAAATGCAGGAGCTTCACTGCAAAAATCACTGTAGATGGTGCCACCTGTCAAGCATACAACAATGCTATCTGAGATGATATGCCCAATTTCAGGCTAATATATCAAATCCCTCCTGAAAATTTAGCAGGGACATACACTGTGCAAAAATTATTGTAGGTGGTGCCACCAGTCTTGTCTACAACAAAGCTATCTGATATGTATAAATATGCACAATTTCAGGCTGATATATATAAAATCCCTCCTGAGAAATAAGCTGGTACATACACTGTGCAAAAATTACTGTAAGGGGGCAACACCAGTCTTAATTGTGTACGAAAAAGTCATTGAAGATGCAAAATGTGAGGCAAAACAGACCAGGCTTAGGTGAGAAAGGCTAATAAAAGATGTAGTCATTTCATTTGTTATGGGTACAATAATTCTGCCGACAGCCATTTAAGTAAATCTGAACAAAGGCCTCCTAATAATTATTTTTGTGCAATATTACAGAAGTTGAAACAACAGTTTTGCATAAGAAGACTATTGCAGTCCTCATTTTGAAATAGATTTACTTTTTACTATTCACCTGCCTTTTCTGTAGAAGTTCTGTGATTTCTGGTGTAATCTGCATACATATTCATGAACTGTGGGCAATTCATTTTAAGAAAAGTTTTTATTTCACTTTGTGATGGATGTCTGAGCTTGTATGAATTTTGACAAACAGACCAAGGGCACTGCAAAGTGGAACATCCTCTCGCACGGGAGCATAGGGTGTGTTACACAGTGTGAAAATCAGGAGGGCAGTTCTGTGACCTTGACCTTTGTCTGAGTGACCTCAAAATCGAAAAGGGTCTTCATCTGTCAGTGGGTGAGTCATATGTGAAAGATTTTGGCCAAACAGTCTTGCTTATAATGGGTCCATAAGCCTTTTCAAGAATTGGATCCTGTGGCCTTGACCTTTTACCTAAAAAATTAATAGGGTCTTCATCTGTGGTTGGGTGAGCCATAAGTAAAAGATGATAGGTTTTGGTCAACGGGTTTGGCTTATAATGGTCCACAAGCTTTACAAAGAAGTAGGTCCTCCGTCCTTGACCTATGACCCCATGACCTCAAAATCAATAGGGTTCTTCATCTGTTGTTAACAGTTGGGTGGGTGAGCCATATGTTAAGGATAAAATGTTTTGGTCAAAGGGCTTAGCTTAGATGGGTGGAAGGACCCACAAATGGAGGCTTTACTCTATCCCCTCCGAAGCTGCAAGGGAATAATAAAACATGAAACCTAAGATGGTTTGTTGGATATATGCAGAAGTTGAAAGTCACTAGCTGCAAAACAACCTTTGCAAAACTCTGCTTCATCTGACTTGACACCAGATGTCCTTGTTAAATGTGTTAGGATTGCTTTTACTGTACCCCCACATGTTATAAACACATGGATATAAAAACAAAGCAAACAACAGGAGTGAGGTGGGATGGGAGTTTTCTGGCTTAAATTTATAAAGAGTTCAAGGGATTATCTTTAGTTATCAGATATCAAACTCTTTAAAAATATAAAGAAATCAATCATTAAACTTTATAACTATCCAGCAGGCATTCATTTATGCTCAGGTTTTCTAAATTGCAAAAAATCTGAACAAGATACCATTGGGAGCCATCCATCTGATCAGTAAAATGTATTGCTGTGTAAGTCTACATGGAAAATTTGATGAACACAAAATAAAACAAGTGACCCAGATGTTATTATGCTCAGCAGAGTAGGAAGACATTCACAAAAGGAATTTTATCATCTGAATGCCAAATTTTGTAGGTGGTATCCCAATTCAACTGAAGCATATGTCAAGTAGGAAGATTCTATGTGCAATGGTATCAATTTGTGCCCTGTGGTGAATGCATGAGTTCTTCAGAAACTTGAGGTTTTGTATCAAAATTTAATTATTCTGGGGGGTACTTCTCAGCCCCATAGCTCAGAGGATAATGGTAACAGAGACCTAATTTCAGGTTTCCAAGGAGATATTTCATATACCTCTAAGACTGCACAGGGTTTATGATCCTATCCCTTACGGTTATAAATTGTGCCCTGCGAACGTCCGGATTGCCAGACGGAAGGACGATGGGCAATGACCCATCGCTATAGCTGAGGATGACTGAAAGCTAAAGCTGAGCTAAAAATCTTAAGTTTTCATACACTAGAGAGTATAGACTAATATTAATTTTCAGAATATAATAACTGGTCTGTGGGCAGCAGTTTGTAATTTTAAGGTAAAACTACAAATTTATCAAAAGTACCACAATATATTTACATGTGGTTTTATGTGTAAATCTGTTTAACATTCAATGTTTATATGGTCATAAGAATGACAGAACCAGGAGGGTGGCATGGCTGCTGGTTTGCCAGTAAAAATCAACTGACACAAAAGGTACGCAGAAAAATTGATTGGCCAAACTAATCACATGGTAAGGGGATCTCAGTGAAAATACATCTTAATTGAAGCATTTGAAAATCAGAGGGTTTGCTAGGGGCTTCTCTGGCATAGACCCAGGTATTGGCTGTAACATAGGTTACAAATCGATCACAGCACCCCTACAAACACTCATATACCTGAGATAGTCTATATTACCTGTCTCAGTTAGAAGTCTATCACTGAGATATGTAAGTCTGTATTACCTATCTCAGTAAGATGTCTATCACTGAGATATGTAAGTCTGTATTACCTGTCTCAGTGAGATGTCTATCACTGAGATATGTAAGTCTGTATTACCTGTCTCAGTGAGATGTCTATCACTGAGATATGTAAGTCTGTATTACCTGTCTCAGTTAGAAGTCTATCACTGAGATATGTAAGTCTGTATTACCTGTCTCAGTTAGAAGTCTATCACTTAGATATGTAAGTCTGTATTACCTGTCTAAGTAAGATGTCTATCACTGAGATATGTTAGTCTGTATTACCTGTCTCAGTAAGATGTCTATCTCTGAGATATGTTAGTCTGTATTACCTGTCTCAGTAAGATGTCTATCTCTGTATTACCTGTCTCAGTAAGAAGTCTATCACTGAGATATGTAAGTCTGTATTACTTGTCTCAGTTAGAAGTCTATCACTGAGATATGTTAGTCTGTATTACCTGTCTCAGTTAGATGTCTATCACTGAGATATGTAAGTCTGTATTACCTGTCTCAGTTAGATGTCTATCACTGAGATATGTAAGTCTGTATTACCTGTCTCAGTGAGATGTCTATCACTGAGATATGTAAGTCTGTATTACCTATCTCAGTTAGATGTCTATCACTGAGATATGCAAGTCTGAATTACCTGTCTCAATAAGAAGTCTATCACTGGGTATGCACTTCAGGACTTCCAGATTTTCAGCTGTTTTCAGAGAGCTACAAAAAAAATTTCAATTTGTGAAAACTTAGAAGGCTTCAGTGTTGCAATTTATAAACTAGAATATGGGTAGTGGACAAGCGACGTGTATCCACCAAAATCAGAGTGGGACGGGTGAAGTGAGGCAATGATTGAGTGGCTAGGGGAAATAGAGTGAGGTGTGTTGCATATTAGCATGGATGTCTGCAGCTGAAATGTGTAGGTAGGTTGCGCCAACTACCACAAAATCTAGAAAGCTGTCCAAGTTGTAAACATATGCAAAATTATAGGCAGATAAGTCAAACCACTACTTGTATACGAGTGATTTTATCCCACAGCAGAAAAAACAGAAGGACGCTGTGCAAAATGGTGGCAGGTGGCGCCACCAATTTTGTGTATGATTAAGAGCTATGTGAGATCTATATATATGCAAAATTTTAGGAGGGTGTGTCAAACCAGTCCTGAGATATAAGCCTGAATGTCTGCAGCTTAAACATAAATGTAGGTGGTGCCACCTGCCATAAAATCGAGAAAGCTATCCAAGATGTATTAACATGCAAAATTTTAGGCAGATATGTCAAACCACTGCCAAGATACAAGTGATTTTATCCCACTGCATACAAACAGACGGACACTGTGCAAAAATGGTTGCAGAAGGCCCCACCAGTTTTGTGTTTGACAAAGAGCTATGTGAGATCTATACACATGCAAAATTTTGGCCCAATCGGTCAAACGGTCCACGAGATATGTGCTTGGATGTCTGCAGCGTAAAGGTGAATGTAGGTGGCGCCACCTGTCATAAAATCAAGAAAGCTGTCCAGGATGTATCCACATGCAAAATTCCAGGTGAATAAGTCCAAACCATGCAGAGATATGAGTGATTTTATCCCAAGGCAGATGAACAGATGGACACTGTGCAAAAATGGTTGCAGGTGGCACCACCATTTTTAGTGTATGTTATAAAGCTATCAAAGGGCTACATTTGTGCAAATTTTTAGCTTGATCGGTCAAGGGTTCCTGTGGGTTTATGTGTGGAAACAGATGCACAAATGGAGGCTGGGCAGAGAGGAAAGGTTAGAGGTCAACCAAAAATGAGGGCGCAGCAGGTCACATGTGACCCAATCATAATTCCTAATTTAAAAAAAATTCTGCCCAGTGGTTACGGAAGAGTTATCTGGAAACCTAAGCGGCGGCGGCGTTCCACTGAAAACATAGTATCCGCAAAACTGTTATGGCGGATACAATTATATTCAGAATACACTTCACAAACAAGGGACCTATGGGTCACGACGCTCAGCTGTTATTTATGATAAAAAAATATTATTTAGAAATGAGGCACATGCTGGTTTTGTGTGGTAATATATATAAGCTGTATTATGAGTTGTTGTTGTTTAGCTTATGTATGATTTTGATAGTACCTTTGGAGACAGGGAAGAGGATTGATTTCCTTTATTTTATTAACAATTGGAGTACTATTGTCACACAGATTTTGACTTGGCCATATAACTTATAAGCAGAACATATAATATAAGAGTTTAACTATTTATTAAAAAAAATATTGTCCCAATATAATTTTTATTAAAAATAATAAATGAATCATATGATTTTTTAAAATGAAATATAACTGATATGATTATTAAAATAATATTAAAGAATATATTCATGAATGCATTCATGAATACATTTTGAAAGTATTTGCACGAGTATTCATATACTTTCATTTTTACCTGTATTCCCATTCTTTATGCAAGAAATTTTATAATGGAGTACATAATCATATTCGTATTTAAATACAATTACAAAGTATTTGCACCATGTCTGGTATTTATTCAATTTTCACCAAACAATGATGTTGAGAATCCAGAATATACAAAATTCACACATTTAAATAATGATCATAAGTACCTGGTTTTATGGCTTTTATTTATATTAAAAAATAACTGTAAAAAATTCATTTTGGACTAATTTCACATCAATGTACACACTAGACACAGTAGGAATCTAGATTAATATTATCAACTGCATCTTTGTCTATCATTAATTTCCTTCATATGATCCCTAATGATTAGTAATGAATAATATGATTTACTTCTTTATCATTAAAATTGAACTGAAAAATGCCATAGGTGACTGCATGGTGTTATTTGGAATATGTGACATTCTACCCATCGATACAAGATTCTTATATCATCAGTAACTGCAAGTTAATTTCCTGTTATTATAAACTAACAAATTCCTTTTCTATTTTTCTTTAATTTGTTATTAAAAACCAATAAAATTTTATTAATTTGTTGTTTATTGTTATGTTGTTGGTTAAAACTACTAGATGAGTTGGGTTGGACACCTGGATCAACTGTGGCTGGCCATAAGCTGCCTGGATTCTCGCCTCAAGCGTGCATAATTTGATGAAAGGTCAACAAGGTCAACATACAGGTGACTCAAGAGGGGCTGGAGAGAGCCAAAGTCTGACAGGGTCTCATAAAAAACATTAATAAAAGCTACAATTTTTGGCCTTTCTTTCAGCTTTCTAAACTAAAAAGCTGAAATCCTTATGTGTGCATGATATGAAAATTATATCAACAGTGCTCACGGGAAACAAACATGCCATGGTCACAGTTGGGCAAAATTTAAGGTACTAATTTTATATTTATACTAATAACTTATAAAATTTGAAAAATTCAGAACTAATTTTGGGTATTCAATTGAATCTTGATTAAATAATGTTACATCCCTGACAAAAAATCTCTAGCAATGCCCTTGTTAAGGGAGTAAATATATTTCTTGATTTTTTACCAAGTGCATTATGTTTGGGCCCATAACTTAAAACAATTACGCAATACTGACATCATTCTGGGATGTGCATAGAGAATGAAAAATATGTATATTGTTTATGATTAAAGTCAGATCAGTGGTTTTGATATTAGGCAGTCTTGAAGTGTAACAATGGGTTTTTAATGGAAAAATGAAGTTTTTCATTAATATCTTGAAGGTATTAAGTCCTAGTGACCAAATTCTTGGCATGGCAGGGGATTTTGGAGACATCTAACTGTATGCTGAATTTAAGGAACTTAGAGCTGAAGCTGGGGAGCTGAGCTTTTGCAAACTGCATAACACTAGCTTGATGTAAACAATATGTTACAAGGTGCTTGAAAACTTGATTAAAATCTACAGTTTTTGATCAACTGGGTTCAAATTTTTGGTGTTAACAGTTGAAATGCTGACAAAAACATGCTGTGAAAATTAAATCCACAGTACTTACAGGAAAAAAACGTGCCATGCTCAAAGTTGGGCAAAATTTAAGGTACCAATTTTTTATTTTTATTAATATTTTAAAAAATTTAAAAGATTTTCATCTAATTTTGGGTATACAATTTAATTTTGATTAAATAAAGTTATATTACTGGAAAAAAGGTCCACAGCTTTAACATTTTTTGTGTTAAGTGATCAAATATCTTTCCTTATTTTTTTCAAAATGCATTATGTTTGGGCCCAGAACTTTTTTAAATTAAATAATACAGACATAATTTCTGGCATGTACATAGGAACTATATAGAGGAATATTTATGGTAAATATGAGGAAAAACAGATGAGTGGTTTTGATATTAGGCAGTCCTAAAGTGTGAAAATAGGTTTTTAATAAAAAATTGAGGTTTTTCCTTAATTTCTCAAAGGAACGAAGTTGCAAAGACCCAGTTTTCGGCTTGGTAGGAGATCTTGGGGACATCTAACATTATGCCGAATTTTGGATTCCTAGGTCTTACGGTTTCAAAACGTGCCACATCTACGGACGGACGGACGGACGGACAGACGGACGGACGGACGACGGACAATGGACCACGACTATAGCTCAGATGACTTATAGTCAGCTGAGCTAAAAATTACTGCTCACTGTATCTTTTAAACAAATGGCAAATGGGCCATGAAGCTTAGCTAAATTTGACATACAGGTAACTCATGTATTATTAATGAGGTTATGATCTGGTGAAAAATATTTGTGAAGGAACCATGAAGAATGGGTAGAATGACTTCCGGGGTGCTAAAAATCATGCTTTTTGCCCATAGTCCAAAGCGACTTATGTAAAGGTTGCCAGGAAGGTTTTACCAGGAACTCCCTGGCTAGAAAGTTCAACATCCAGCTGATGTGTCCATCTGACTTAAAGGGCACTAAGAACATGTTATTTCACAGCTCGCAGAATTTGGTGATGATAGTGCCAGCATTTTCTGAAATAGTAATTTTAGAATGCTTTTTGACCAAATGACTAAGTTCAGATTCCTGTAACTTGGCCAAATATTACCAAACTGGAACTATTCAAACAAACTTGAGAGAGATTATACTGGGATTATTCTGTGAAATACTGAACGATTTGGCTGGACAGATTTGGAGAAGAAGATTTATAAAAAGCTTTTTAACCTTTTTTTAATGTAAAATACATATCAATGCAGATGACGCCAAAATAAGCTCAATCTGATTACATTTGACAGGTGACTGATTCATCCATAAAATTTGACAGTGCTAGCTCCTACGTTTTGTGAGACTGGCTTTGGGCCATGTACAGACAGTGGCAGGAGCCATCCCATATGCTCACAAGTTCGCTTCAGATAGCAAAAAAATAAAGTCAATCGGCGTGTTTTTAGATGACTTAATTTTTTGCAAAAAATTTAGTGATGCTAGCTCCTCCCGTTTTGAAGATATTTAAAATTATTCCCATTGAAATGGCACATGTTGTAATCATTTCTCCAGTACGATGATTATTTTGATGTACGTTTATCAAGAAATAATTTTATGAATAGGATGTTATTGGAACCATGAAAGTGGCTGAGGATAAACTTAAATTGCACATGTTGCACTGCATTAAGCTTCAGGACCATACAGAAGAGTTATCCTTGAACAAGTGAGAGATGTGCATTTCCTCACCAGCCATTGATGCCAATGTATAATCCTAGATCTACAAAAGTGGAGACATCCTCTCTACTGCCATCGAAGGAGTGAACCTAAAACAAACAGTAAGACCACAGTGAATCAAATGATCTACTATTGTAAGTCTTAAAGTTGTCACCTCCATGTTTGTAGAATTACAGTGCAGGTTAAAGTCTGTCATGTATTAAGTATAAAATCACATCCTGCAATTAATCAAGCTCCTGTGATCCAATTAACAATCCAGTTTACAGACTGAGGGTAGATATCAGGGGTTAAAGATAAATAATATAATAGGCAATGTATAATTTTTATAATAAATAAAGCTTTTAAACCTCACACAGAATTCATATTATACCATGTGTTTTTTTGTGAACTACTACATAAGGACAAGACCCAATAAACAAGAACAAAAGGTGGACCACATAATTCAGGTTAGTATACACAAATACCCATCAACAACCATAAATATAACCTGAAACCTAAAAGCTTAAAAACAATATAACATTTATCATCATACAATTAACTTCATAATCTTTGGGTATATAGTGACATCTGCAGGCCATGGAGACAAGGGAAAAATACAATTACCACCACTTACCACTCCACTGCTAAAGTCATCAAAATGTTTTCGGACCAAGTCTGCAAAATCTTCTGCTGCATTCCGACAGTGCAAGAACATGGGTAGTCCAGTGGATTTAGCTATCTCAAACTGACGCTCAAAGTACCTGAAAAAGAACAAGAGTTGTACTGGGTCATTATCTACCTAAAACTGACGCTCTTAATACCTGAAAAAGAACTAGAGTTGTACTGAGGCATTAACTACTGAAAACTGAAGCTCAAAGTACCTGAAAAAGAACAAGAGTTGTACTGCCGGGTCATTATCTACCTCAAACTGATGCTCAAAGTACCTGAAAAAGAACAAGAGTTGTACTGAGGCATTAGCTACTGAAAACTGATGCTCAAAATTCCTGAAAAAGAACAAGAGTTGTACTGAGGCAAAAACTACTGAAAACTGAAGCTCAAAGTACCTGAAAAAGAACAAGAGTTGTACTGAGGCATTAGCTACTGAAAACTGAAGCTCAAAGTACCTGAAAAAGAACAAGAGTTGTACTGAGGCATTAACTACTGAAAACTGAAGCTCAAAGTACCTGAAAAAGAACAAGAGTTGTACTAAGGCATTAGCTACTGAAAACTGAAGCTCAAAGTACCTGAAAAAGAACAAGAGTTGTACTTAGGCATTAACTACTGAAAACTGAAGCTCAAAGTACCTGAAAAAGAACAAGAGTTGTACTGAGGCATTAACTACTGAAAACTGAAGCTCAAAGTACCTGAAAAAGAACAAGAGTTGTACTGAGGCATTAGCTACTGAAAACTGATGCTCAAAGTACCTGAAAAAGAACAAGAGTTGTACTGAGGCATTTACTACTGAAAACTGAAGCTCAAAGTACCTATTAAAGAATGAGAGTTGTACTGGGTCATTAGCTACCTAAAACTGATGCACAAAGTACCTGAAAAAGAACAAGAGTTGTACTGAGGCATTAGCTACCTGAAACTGATGCTCAAAGTACCTGAAAAGGAACAAGAGTTGTATTGAGGCATTAGCTACCTAACACTGATGCTCAAAGTACCTAATAAAGAATGAGAGTTGTACTGAGGCATTAGCTACTGAAAACTGATGCTCAAAGTACCTGAAAAAGAACAAGAGTTGTACTAAGGCATTAGCTACCTCAAACTGATGCTCAAAGTACCTGAAAAAGAACAAGAGTTGTACTGAGGCATTAGCTACTGAAAACTGATGCTCAAAGTACCTAAAAAGAACAAGAGTTGTACTGAGGCATTAGATACATAAAATTGATGCTCAAAGTACCTATTAAAGAATGAGAGTTGTACTGGGTCATTAGCTACCTAAAACCGATGCTCAAAGTACCTGAAAAAAAACAAGAGTTGTACTGAGGCATTAGCTACCTGAAACTGATGCTCAAAGTACCTGAAAAGGAACAAGATTTGTACTGAGGCATTAGCTACCTTAAACTGATGCTCAAAGTACCTAATAAAGAATGAGAGTTGTACTGAGGCAATAGCTACCTAAAACTGATGCTCAAAGTACCTAATAAAGAATGAGAGTTGTGTTGGGTCATTAGCTACCTAAAACTGATGCTCAAAGTACCTGAAAAGAACAAGAGTTGTACTGAGGCATTAGCTACCTAAAACTGATGCTCAAAGTACCTGAAAAAGAACAAGAGTTGTACTGGGGCATTAGCTACCTCGAACTGTTGCTCAAAGTACCTGAAAAAGGACAAGAGTTGTACTCGGTCATTATCTACCTCAAACTGACGCTCAAAGTACCTGGATAAGTTTACCTGAAACCCCTGAATTCCACACAAAAATTTCTGAACATTATCCTTTTTTTAAATTACAAATTTGCAAATAGACCTTAAATTAAACAAGGCCTACAAGCATAATGTGAACCTGTGCAATGGAATATACATCAGGTATAATGCTTCAATGCTGCACCTATACTCTTTTCAAGTACAGTTGGTCCTGCTTAATTGTTTATCGTATAATTGTATATCTCATTTAATTATATAAAATACTAAAAACCAAAACCTTTTCCTTTGTCTTCTCAATAAAATTCTCTGTTTATTTGAATATCTGATAAATGTAAATATAGGGTAATTGTATAGTAAAATCCATCCATCATGCATGACAATCCCGGATATTCATGTGCGACAACACTCTCACGGACTACTGACCGCCTGGTGTGCTAATTAGCCTTTGATATTGCTCGCCCGACAGCTTTGAAGGGTTACCTCATGGACCACTGATCACTCTTTCTTCTAAATAGCCTTTGATATGATTCGAGCCACCGGCTGAAATGGTTTCCCTCCTTGATTACATGCTGAACTAGATATTTCTTGGCACCGCATAGTATCCCCAGACAATTAACCCCCCCTCCCCCCAGCCTCGAAGAATAGGATCCCATCTTGAATTCAGATGCAGAGACTGACACTTTGCAAGCCACCATGGTTTCTTATAAGTATGAGCATATTTAAGGTAAAGGTCACTCTCATAGGAGAGGTCATGATCCAAATTGAAATATATCTCATTCCGTTACCCATATCTATATACATGATATGAAAAAAATCTGTCAATTAGTTTTCAATTTATCATGCTCACAGTGCTGTGAAGCAGCAATGGCAGTGGTGGGTTTTACAAGGTGCTAAAGCAAGAAAACGTCACAAGGTGGCGCCACCTGTATTCTGCAGAAGAGAAAAAAAATCCAAGATTTAAAAAAAAAAATTTTAAATTAAAACTAGACGTATCCCCAGACATAGTACGCTCCCCCCCTTTAAGAATAGGCCCCCATTTTTAGCAACATATACTGACACTTGGTAAAAAATTATTTTTTTCTCCATCTATCAATCCACAATCTTTTTGAAGATGTTGGTCCTGTGACCTTGACCTTTTGGCACATCACATTATACACATTTATATATAAATCAATAGTCTAGATTTATTGATGGGCCATATATGTCAGGTTTGAAATCCATATATTAATCCAAGCTTGAATTATCATCTCGGGAACTAATTTTTGGACAGATGGCTCCTGTGACCTTCACCTTTGACCTTGTGACCTCACAACTGACAGACGTCTTCCTCTCTAGGCAGGTGAACTATACGTGCAAGATGAAAGATCTGAGATGAAATGTTTGGCTGAAAATGCATCCACATCTTTTTAAAGATGTGTCCTGTGACCTTTGACCTCATGACCCCAAAATCAATTCGGGTCTTGTTTTTCCAATGGGACATATACAAGTCAAGTTTGAAATCCATACATCAATAAAAGCAGGAATTATCATCCAGAAACTAATTTTTGGACAGATGGCTCCTGTGACCTTCACCTTTGACCTTGTGACCTCAAAATTGATAGGGGTCTTCCACCTTGGCAGGTGAACTATATGTGCAAGATGAAAGATCTGAGATGAAATGTTAATCTGAAAATGCATCCAAAATCTTTTTAAAGATGTGTCCTGTGACCTTTGACCTCATGACCACAAAATCAATTCAGGTCTTGCTTTTCCAATGGGTCATATACAAGTCAAGTTTGAAATCCATACATCAATAAAAGCAGGAATTATCATCCAGAAACTAATTTTTGGACAGATGGCTCCTGTGACCTTCACCTTTAACCTTGTGACCTCAAAATTGATAGGGGTCTTCCTCTTTTGGCAGATGAACTATATGTGCAAGATGAAAGGCCTGAGATGAAATGTTTGGCTGAAAATGCATCCACAATCTTTTTAAAGAAGTGTCCTGTGACCTTGACCTTTGACCTCATGTCCCTAGAAGCTATAGGGTTCTTACTTTAGTGGTGGGCCATATATAAGTCACGTTTGAAATCCATATGGCTATCAACACTGGAGATATCATAAAATGTGTGTGATTTTCACCAAATATGGACACATTAAAGGTCAAGGCCACTCTCATGGTAAAGATCATGACCCAAATGTAAATAGACCTTATCCTATAACCCATCTCTCTACATGTGCATAATATGAAAGAAATCTGTCCATTAGTTTTTGACTTATAATGCTTACAGTACTGTCAAGTGGCAATTATGGGGGTATTAAAAGGCTTAAAAACAAGAAAAGGATAATAGGTGGCGCCACCAGTTTCCGGTATATCATAAGGCTATCCAAGACCTTTGGTCACCTTGATTTTTGGGCCAGTCCATGCAAGCTTACTTGAGATATTTAAGAATTTGTGTTATTTTCAGCAAAAATGGACCTATTCAAGGTCAAGGTCACTCTCCTAGCATAGGTCATGACCCCATTTTAAATAGGCTTCGTCCCCTTACCTATATCTATACAAATGTAAAGTTTGAAAAAGATCAGTGAAATATTTTTTGAGTTATCCCGCTCACAAGGTTTTTCTGCGGCGGCGGTACTTTTGAAAAAAGTGCTAAAGTCCTCATACTTGTACTCAAGTACTTTTAAAGTACTCAGTACTCATACTCAAGTACTTAAAGTACTCACTCAAGGAACCAACTCTGCTCTCTGGTACTTACTGCCTGAGCCAGCCTGACCCAGACACTCACAGAAGCAGTAGCTAGGCAAGGACTGAAGGTGTTATGTAACAGCCTGGCACACTGTTAACCTCTGACTTGATGTAAACAATCAAGACATGGTGCTTAAAATATGGGTCACTGTGCTCAGCTGTAGTTGACCTTGAAGTTAAAAATCTAAAATAATATCGGACAGATATAAAGTCTAAGTGGAAAAGGCAATAATGGCCATGGCTGGTTGACATGATTGGTTTGTATTGATGAGTAAGAAATTTTGCAAATAATATTTTGTGACAAAACCATGCATTTTCTAATGTCACAATTGAAGCATGTGAGCAGTTTGTGAACATAAGATGTATATTATTTCCATGAACATTGGCTGGCTTTTTCATAAATTGTTGACAGTTCAGTAGTTTACTCATTTGTTCAATTGGATCTATTTTTATATAATATATATTATTAAATATATGTATTTTTTTATTTTACAAAATGTATACAGTTGAAATATAACTGATGTCCCCAGTCCGCAGATGCAAGGACTTGTGGTGGTGGTGGGGGGGGGGGGGGGGGGGGGGGCTAGAATAATGGGAGTTACAACATATCTGTATTAATATAGTGTATATACATATAGGATTTTCACTTAATTCAACAATGCATACAGGATAAACTAGTTCATTCACAATTACATAATATTTAAAAAAGGACTGTTAGGCAATCAAAGCTGATAATATATGACTTTTCAATTATTTCTTAATTTCTTTTATAATATCAAATTTTTTTTAAGTTTAACATTTGCAATAATACACAAATGAATATATAATTTACTTTCAAATTTCAGACTTAAATAGCTTATTTCCAAACACATACAGCTAATGAAAGTTATTTAAACAGTGCTTATAGGAAAAATTTCATAATTAATATATATTTAATGATAACGGAAAGATGAATGACAGAGCTGATCACATTATGTACCATTCTCCTAAGGCAAGAATATGTTTCAATAAGATCTTAATTTTTTCTAATCCTATAATTTTTTAAATTAAATAAACTTTACAGATTTGCAATAAAAACTAATGTCCCAGTGCACAGGAATCAATAATGAACAAATGTTTGTATTAGATCCTCATTTTTTTATCACATCAATTTTTTTTATTCTAAGTTTAAATTTCTATACATTTCCAATATTACATATATTTCTGAATATAAAAGTTGATTCATAATTCTAAATTGCATCATCATAAATCTCAATCTTGTCAGATAACACCACATCATGCATACAAATGTATATTTATTTTTACCTCAAAAATATATCCTTTAAATTTGCAAAACAATATATATCTAAAAATAATACTTGATTCGGATTTCACAATTCTGAGGGGGGGGGGGGGGGATTGGGGTGGTGATATGAGAATAACTGTACACCTGTCACAGCAGGGGATCTTCCCTAGTGACTGTATCAAATCAGAAACCCTGGCATAGCTCACTTCCAGTGACCTGTAGTGGGACCCTGCATCTGGACAAAGCAACTGACTATAATAGAGCCTCTGGAAAGAAATCAATAAATTGCCTAATTTTCAAGGTACTGATTTTATTTTTATGCTAATAACTTAAAAATTTACAAAATTCAGATCTACTATTGGGTAAACAGTTGAATCTTAATTAAACAAAGTTATATACTTGGGAAAATAGTCTCTAGTTTCAATATTTTTAATGTTAAATGAGTAAATATTTTCTGGAATTTTTACAAAGTCCATTATGTTCCGGCCCATAATTTAAAGAAATTATACTTAACAGACTTAATTTCTGGCAGGTATATAGGAAATATATAGGACATTCCTTCTGGTAAATATTAAGAAAAACAGATAGGTGGTTTTGATATTAGGTATACCTCAAGTGTGATAATAGGTTTTCAATGGAAATTTGAGGTTTTTCCTAAATATCTTGAAGGAACTAAGTCATATTGACCCAATTTTCGGTATGATAGGAGATTTTGGGGACATCTAACAGTATGCCCAATTTTGGATTTGTAGGTCTAATAGTTTCAAAATGTGCCAGTCTAATGGACGGACAGACTGACAGACAGATGGACAATGGAAAACAACTATGAGACTATAAGAAAAATCCAACAAAGTTTTTTAGATGACTAATTTTTCACAAAATTTGCTAGCTCCAGCCTTTTTTGAGGTAGTAAGGGGTAACGTACATATGAAGGACGACACTGCGCCATCGCATAAGCTAACAGGTTTGCTATGTGAATTTGAACAATGTTCTCATTGTATGTACATATTTGTATATTGGTATATGTAGTGATACTGATTGCGTATACTTACTTGAGTTGGATATCTTTTGGACAGAAGTGAAGTCTGTCATAATCTGCGTGAGAGAGAAACAGTTAACTTACTCCAAGCCTAATAAATTTCATTAACAATGGACCTGTGGGTCAGGGTGCACAGCTGAAACTGATTATGAGATTATTTTTTATTAAAATCTAACATATTGAAATACAGCAACAGTTCATTTTTTATATCATTATTTGAGAAATGAACACAATACTCATATTTGGACTTGCCTGTGTACTTTTACTGGCTATATCAAACATGCAGGAGCCTCTCATGATAACACATTTGTAGTAGTACTGGTATCTAAACTAAGTGACTGTAATATGCATGTAAATATTAACAACCAAATTTGTGGAATAAATGTCCCCTGCTTTGGGCTCTTGTTGTTTTACATGCTTGATAATGCACGGACAGACAAGAGTGACAGACAGACAGACAGACAGAATGCCAGACACTCCAAAACCGATCCCAAACAAGTTGACCATGAGAGCAATCACTAACCAACATTTGAATGAAATCAGATGATATTTAGGTAAATTATCGCCTGGAAATAAACACCAGATGGAGAGACAGACAGAGTGACAGACAGACAGACAGAAGCCAGACACTCCAAAACCAATCCCAACCAAGGTATTCATGAGAGCAATCACTGACCCAAATTTGAATGAAATTGGATAATATTTAGGAAAGTTATTGCACAGAAACAAAAAAACCTGACGGACTGACAGAGAGACAGAGAGCCAGACAAACCCAAATTAATGTCCCCAGCATCCGCGGAGCATGGCAAAAAAAAAAGAAGAAAGTGGAGATAATAATACATATTTAATTTATTAACTTAAATAAGAGGGTGTAAAATAAATTTAAAATTTTCCATTTTCAAATTAGAATAAACCAAATTTGATAAGTATGTTAAATAAAGTAAACATTGCTCAAATGAAATTGAGGCATGAATCCATTTAATCATGCAATAAGGAAAACTAGGACATGATCCTTAGCATGTTTTATTAACATTATCCAATTTATGAAATCCTGAACTATTTTTGGGTGTTTACCATTAATTATGAATTACCACAGGGACTGTAATTAGGCTTTACAATTTTGTACTGCATTTTTGTGGTATTCCATATTAAAAAAATTATGTCTTTAATTCAATACAGAAACCATTCTTGATTGAAAAATAACTGTAACAGTGTCTGTTTTAAACTCATTTGTAGAGAACATATCTGATGAGATTTTTGGATAGAAGCAAAACATAAACCTTAACATATGAAGACAAATGATTGTTTTTGTTATGTGTGTATGTGTGCAAGGGGGGGGGGGGAGCTCAAAAAGTCATAACCCTGCACTCTCTCCCTTCGCAGTGGACCAAGCCAGTCAGTCAGTTCCTTAGTCCAAAAGTCTAATAAACATGAGAGGATTAAGGCCAAAATAAAAAGAGAATGGTTCTCAGGGACTTTTATTCAGAAATCAATGTGGGTGGGCGTTTTTTTATTTTTATTTTTTTAGTATGTTTTGATAAAAAATGTCAAATGATAATGGAAAAGCATGATAATAACAGATTTATTTTGCTAAACAAGCTAAAGCACTACATAACAAAGGAAATTGTATGATTCTATCTACTTGGAAGAAATATGCAAGTGGCTGCAGCTCAAAATTGGTAAGTTTCTGTGGAAAACCAAAATAAAAATTTATGATGCAGGGGGTTAAAATTGATGCTGGCGGTGCCTGAGAACCATACCTTTAATTTTTTTTGGCCTAGAGATTATATAATTTCATGTGTGATTGTAACTGAAATGTGAAACAGGTTCCATCTTACTAACACACACTGTGTCATGATGTATTACCTTGAGATTTCGCTTAAGTGGCCATCCCACCAGCTGAATTATGTAACAGTTAACCTGTACTGGGGTCACATGGAAGTTGTCTCTGGCTCAGACCACCCCATGACAAATCAGTCAGACCTCAGGCCAGCACAGGCACTCAGGAGGTTGAGGGGGCAGCTACATAATCTCAGGATTGCCTGACAGTGACATGTTTTTTTTATCAAATGCTTTCAAATTTCAGATGATAAAAGATTATAACATAATCATTATGTTGGCATGATGTGAAAATAAGTCAACAGTGTGTACAGGAAAAAATGTACCATTGTCAAAGTTGGGCAAATTTAAGGTAATGATTTTAAATTTATGCTGATAACTTAAAAAAAACCCCAAAGTTTTGACCTAATTCCTGGTATCAAAATAAATCTCAATTAAATACAGTTACATATTACACTGAAAAAGGCTCTCTAGCTTCCCCATTTACCATTTTTTCGTGGAATTTATGTCCTCTGCTTACACCTCGTTTTCCCCTTTTGCTTTCTCAATATGCTTCAGTTTTTATTTTCCCCTGGAGATGTCTCCACATGTCATAGTGCCTCTGTGTTAGTTTTCATTGTCCCCGGAAGATGTCTCCACATGTCATCATTTTTTTTGTGAATTGGGAAAGAGGAAAATTTTGTTTTGGAGCTGGTGATAATAATTTTTCAGAGAGATATTCCAAAACCCAACCAAGGTATGCATGAGAGCAATCGCTGACCAAAATTTGAATAAAAAGGTTAATATCAAGAAAATTATCACATGGAGAAGATAACCTGACGGACAGACGGACAGATCAAACAACTCAAATTAATGACCTCCTTTCTGCCGAAGGGGGGGGGGGGCCAAAAAAAGCGTAAATATCTTTCTTGATATTTTGACAATAAACATTATTTTCAGGCCCCAACTTGTACAGATTATGCAATATTGACCTAATTTCTGACATGTACAAAGAAAATATATCAAGGAATATTTTTGCTGAATTTGCACAAAAACAGCCAACAGGCAGTCCTAGAATGTAACAATAGGTTTTCGATGGAAAAGTTTTTTCCTTACTTCCTCAAAGGAATGCATTCACAGTGACCCAGTTTTGAGTTTGACAGGAAAATTAACTTTGGGACTTCTAACTATATGTCAAATTTTGGATCCATAAGTCAAGTGGTTTCAAAATGTACCCTGTTAACAGATGGCCAGACAGACAGAGAACCAACACTATAGCTTAGATAACTTATGGTGAGCTGAGCTAAAAATTCAAACCTACAAAGATTAATGCCACTATTTTAGCAATAAGCAGCTACACAAAAACAGCATGTAAACCAGAAAGTCAGTCAGAGTGCCCTTACCTTTGAAACTATGATGTAGAAATCAACGTGTTCTTCCCCTATTGTTAGGCGAGTCATAAGTGAAAGAAGGAAGGTTTGGCAAGAAAATCTGGCTTTTTCAAGAAGTGGGTTGTGTGCCCTTGACCTTTAACCTTGTAGCCTCTTTAACCTTGTGTTTTCTTCTCCTATTGACATAGAAGCCATATGTAAAGATGACAGAATTGGGATGAAAACTTGAGCTTACAATGTGTTCACAAGCTATGCAAAGAAGTGAGTGCAGTGACCTTGACCTTAGATCTTGGGACCTTTGAATTGACAGGGTTCTTGTCCTATTGGTAGGAGAGTCATATGTGAAAGGTGAAAGGTTTTGGTCAAATGGTTTAGCTTTAAATGTGTCCACAAGTGACCCAGGGGTCATGAAGTCCAGCTGACTGATGAGTTGCTAATATATGTGTGGACATGATAAGATTATGGTCATTTGATCATTTCAAAAATTGATGTAATAATGTGATAGAATAGAAAAACAAGGGACCCAAGGGTCACTGTGCTCAGCTGAAGTTGACCTTGTGGGTAAAAATCTAAATTAATATCAAATGGTGATAAAGTGTAGGAGGAAGAGGTAATATAGGCCATGGTTGGTATATATGACTGGTTTGTACTGATGAACAAGAAATTGTTGCAAATAATATTTTGTGACTTGACCATGTGTTTCCTTATGTTGAAACCGAAGCATGTGAGCAGTTTGTAAACAAATGACCTGTTATATTACCATGATAATTTGTAGTCTTTTCGATTAACTGTTGACATTTCAGTAGTTTACACATTTGTTAAATTTAATCTATTTTTTATAATATATATTATTAAATATATGTATTTTTTATTTTATTAAATATATATAGCTGAAATATAACTAATGTCCTCAGTCAACAGTTCGAAGGACTTGGTGGTGGTGGTGGTGGGGGGGGGGGGGGGGGGTGGGCGGTCGGGGTGTGGAATGATGGGAGTTACAACATATCTGTATTATTATTGTGTATATACATAGGATTTTCACTAAATTCAACAATGCTAACAGGATAAAAAAGTTAATTTATAGTTACATAATATTTAAAAAAGGAAAGACAGACTGGTAGACAAACAAAGCTGATAATATATGAAGTTTCAATTATTTTTTTATTTATTATATCAATTTTTTTTATGTTTAACATCTGCAATATTATAATACACATCTGAATATATAAGTTGCTTTCAAATTTCAGACTTTGATAGCTTAAATCCATACAAATACAGCATATGAAAGTTATTTCAACAATGCTTAAAGGAAAAATGTCATAATTAATATATATATTTAATGATAATTGAGTGATGACGAGAGCTGACCTTTTTATGTTCCATTCTCCTGAGGCAAGAATATGTTTCAATTAGATCTTAATTTTTTTAATCCAATTATTTTTTAAATTAAATAAATTGTACACATTTGCAATAAACTAATGATCCAGTGAACAAGTGCAAAGGAATCAATGACAGCCTGGGGAGGGGGAAGGGGATTGTGGGATTAACAACATTTCTGCATATACATGTATACAGAGCAAACAAAACCTTATCTCCAATTCTGCTGAGGCAGGAAAATAACTAACAAATGTTTGTATTAGATCCTCATTTTTGGGAATTGGGGTGGTGATATGAGAATAACTGTATGCCTGTCACAGCAGGGGATCTCCCCAAGTGACTGTAACAAATCAGAATCCCTGGCATAGCTGACTTCCAGTGACCAGGAGTGGGCTGCCAGCATCTGGACAAAGCAAATGACTGCAATAGAGCCTCAAGAAAGAAAATCAATAACTAGCCAAATTTTCAAGCTTTAATTTTCAAGCTTGAGTTTCAAAATTTTTCTTGTTAATTGGGAAAATTATTTTCCTAATTTTTTACAAAGTCCATTATGTTCAGGCCCATAACTTAAAGAAATTTCACTTAACAGACTTAATTTCTTGCAGGTATATAGGAAATATATAGGAAATTACTTCTGGTAAATATTAAGAAAAACAGATGTATGGTTTTGATATTACCGTATTTATTCCAGTTTGGCGATCCCTCTTATTTCTCGACCCCAAAAAATATTTTGAAAGCATAATTTCTAAAATGACTCTAATTTCTCGACTGCCGACGATGTTTTCTGTCGACGATGTTAAGGTGAAATGCCTCCGTCTCTCACGGGCACCGCAGTATCTGACTAGATTCTTATTACACTGGGCATCCACATCAAACTTGCTTCCAATAAAATTTATGAAGATACAAAGATGCGTTTTTCATAATATATAAACATGATAAAGCGTTCAAGAACCAAATGGGTGTCCGTGACGAAGCAAACTCGTGTACCATTCCTGGTACGCACGTGCCTCGTGTGCAATTCACGTGGCATCTTCAGCTATAATATTTATAAAATACTGCAAAGCACGCGTGGTGGAGCAACTGTAATATAGGTGGAACCGTCATCTTAGTTAAGTTTAAACGACCCCGGTTAGTTTTTGGATGGGTGACCGCGCGTACCAAACGGGGCCCGATCGAGGGCACTCGAGCTAGGACCATTTCCGGTCGTGTATATTTTAACGCGCCTTTACTTTCCTATATTTATTCCGTATTATGCAAATAAAAGTTATCTGATAATAGGCAGTTATTTTTTATAAAGTCTTCTTCGAACTTGATGCAGCTGCTTGTCCCTTTTCGGCCCGCCGATATCGCCGCCTGGCGGGTTAACTTGAAACAACTGGTGGTTACATGAGTTGCCGTCTATGTCAAGTGATCGTACCTATACGCGAAGTAGTGATCATTTTGTAAAGTGATTGAGCTCAGTTTGATTAATCATTTGCGGACTGCGTATAATTCATGTGACGGTTGGAAGCCCGTTTGAAGATAATACTGTTAAGCTAACAAAACTAACTTATATACGACCAAATTATCACTCAATTCATATGACCGCTCGAGTGTCAGAGCGGCTCTGCGTCTCTACGGAAGGTTATCAAACCGCATGCCTCTAATATCTCGACCACCGCAAATTCTGCATGAAGATTATTTGCAAATATCCTCCATTATCTCGACCTCTGAGAAAATTAATTATTTTTAAGTGGTCGCCAAATTAGAATAAATACGGGTAGGCAGTCCTGAAGTGTGATAACAGGTTTTAATGGAAATTTGAGGTTTTTCCTTAATATCTCAAAGGAAAGAAGTCATACTGACCCAATTTTAAGTATGGTAGGAGATTTTGGGGACATCTAACTGTATGCTGAATTTTTATTCATAGGTCTAACATTTTCAAAACGTGCCAGTCTGAAGGTTGGATGGACAGACGGACGAAGAAAATTGACCACAACTATAGCCCAGATGACTTATAGTCAGCTGAGCTAAAAATACAGATGGCACCACCAGTATTCAGCAACTGGTAAAAGCACGGATTATATATAAGCACACCAGGTTGCAGGACACTAGAACAAAGAACATTAAAAGGTGATGTGATTGCTGTCAATTGACAGTCTCGAAAATAGAGGTACTAATTTGCAAAAAAAGTACTAAAAATACAGGTGGCACCACCATTATTCAGCAACCAATGAAACCAGTAATGATCAAAAAGCAAAGTTTCAAGACGTTTGATGAAAGTACAGCTGTGAAACTGACATCATTGACGGTCTCAGATATGCACAAAAACTAGATATTTCTTGGCACTGCAAGTGCCATAGTATCCCCAGACAATAACCCCCCCCCCCCCCCTTTTAGAATAGGCCACCCCTCTTCAGCAGCATATACTGACACTTGGCAAGTGACTATGGTTTCTTCCATCAATCAACTTGAGAAACAATATTTTTACCAAATATGGGGGCCAATACGATAAATCACTCTTGAGAAAGGGGGATTAATTTATACTATAAAAATGGTGAGGTAGGTGGTGCTACCTGTCTGGTTGACGAGGAAACTCTCCAAGATGGATGTACATGCCAAACTGGAGACCAACACATTGAACAACTCCTGAGATTTGAGCAATTTCCATCTTAAGCAAACGTACGGATGGACACCACACAAAAACGGTTGAAGATTGCGCCACCAGTCTTGAATACAAGATGGAGGTATCAAAGATCATGGACATGCACAATATGAGCCAAATCTGTCCATTTGTTTTTTACTTATAATGCTCACGGTACTGTCATGTGACAATAATTGAGTATTAAACAGCATGAAAACAAAAAAGTACAGGTGATGCCACCTGTCTTCCGCAGAAGACAACAATATCCAAGATCTTTGATCAACTTGATTTCTGGACCAATCCATGCATCACTTATTGAGATAATTATGATTGTGTGATTTTCACCATATATGGAAATATTCAAGGTCAAGGCCACTCTCATAAGAAAGGTCATGACCCTAATTTTAACATGCATCATCCCATAACCCATATTTGTGTATATGCACAATATAAAAGAAATCTGTCCATTAGTTTTTGATTTATAATGCTCACAGTACTGTCAAGAGGCAATGACGATTATTAAACGGCACAAAAGCAAGAAAAGGATAATAGGTGGCACCACCAGTTTCTGGTAAATGACAACACTATCTAAGAGTTTCAGTCACCTTAATTTTTTTGGATCAATCCATGCAAGATTTCTTGAGATAATAAAGAATTTGGGCGATTTTCCCTTCAAACTTGCCTTATTCATGGTAAAGGTCACTCTCCTAGTAAAGGTCATGACCCCATTTATAAAAGGCTTTGTCCTTTCACTCATATCTATGCACATGTCAAATTTCCTAAAGATCCGTGAAATAATTTTCATGTTATCTAGCCTGAAAGAAATCTCTGTGGCAAACGGCAGGGGTGGCACGACCATGCCTTTAACATAGTATCCCAACTTTGTCTGGGGATACAATAAATATATACACCTGGAAAAAAAGTCTCTAGCTTCAACACTCATCATGTTAAGTGAGTAAATATCTTTCCTGTTTTTTTACAAAGTGGATTATATTTGGGCCCATAACTTCTACAAATTATATAATTTTGACTTAATTTCTGGCATGTACATAGAAACTGAATAGGGGAATACTTATGCTAAATATGAAGAAAGTCAGATAAGTGGTTTTGATATTAGGTAGTCCTAAAGTGTGGTAATAGGTTTGCAATGGAAAATTGAGGTTTTTCTTTTATTTCTCAAAGGAACAAAGTCCCAGTGACCAAGTTTTCGGTTTAGTGGGAGATCTTGGGGACATCTAATAGTATGCCAGGATTTGTAAGTCCAAGGGTTTAAAAATGTGCCAGTCTATCGGTTGGATTGACAGACGGACAGATGGCATGACAGACGGACAAAAAACAATGGACCAAGACTATAGCTCAGTTGACTTATAGTCAGCTGAGCTAAAAATGTGTAAAAATTAAAAAAAAGGCCTACAGGCCTCATGTGAACCTGTGCAGTGGGATACACACCAGGTATAATGCCTTAGTGCTTGATCATTATTTTTAAAATAATGAAAAATTTAATAATAAGTACAACAGATCCATACATGGAAGAAATTAACCAAAATTAATATTTATTTGCAATCATTCCATATGGTCCAGAGTGCTATAAAAAAGTGTTAACTTTTCTTCGGGAAGTAATGCTATTTGTTTTCATTTTACTTGTTTACTCTGTTTTAAGTCTGTAGAGATATAAAATGTAGGTTAGTTGCTTTTGTTTAGTGTTAGTAAATAAAATTATTCAAGGAACCAAATTTATTTACTGATTCACGCAGAATATAAAACGATTCAGTGGAGAGGCCCCTTACATTTTTTTTAATTAATCAGGGTGCTTTTCTTTGTGTGTGTGTGGGTGGGGGGTCACTTTCATTTTGTTAATAAATCCCAGGCTTCCTTTGTATGCATGCTATATATACCTTGTCGATTATCAACTTAACAGGAACCCATATAGCTTCCTAATATTGTGAAAGACCAGGTATAGATGCAGAATCACAGTAGTCATCGATACAGCTTCCACTGCTGATCTAACACCTGTCAAAGTATTTAACAAGCTGATGCGTATGCACTCCAATTGGCTGCACGTAATAATATATATAAAACTATTAAACCCCTTATTATGTCCCTGTAAATATTTTCAATAGGTTTTGTCTCTATTATGATAGAATTGTTGTTGATAGTACACAGAGCATGAGAAGCACATGCTGCAGTGTGGGTAACCTCTTGTACAGTAGGTTGCTTTCCTGGAGCCTGAGGTTATGGGGATGCCTGTAAAGACCTCCTTATGATTTTTAATTCAGTTTAGCATGTGGATAAAGTATATATATGATATTATATAAGTAGCATTAAATGGAGAAAACTGTGCATTCCTCTGTTACAGTCCATTCTTTAGTAAACTGCTTCAATAAGTATAGCCTTGGATTTAAATCAAAATAAAGTGTTTATCACATTCGTAAAACTGAATGGTTATTATAATGAAGAAAAAAGGAGGGGGGCGGAAACCTTTTGTACCGCCTCGAAATATTGCTCTCTGAGGCCCTGCTAAATCTCATTCAGTGCGTTTACATAATATACAAAAAAAACAAAGAAATATATTCTGTCTGCTCAAACCACACTGAGTTTTAATTAATCTTAATAATAATTTGACCAAATAGACACATTTCCAATCATCAGTGACTGTCATTCCTTGTGCAAAGTAGGCCTAACTCTATGCATAGGCAAAAACCAGTAGAAACTGTGGCTTTGTAATTTGGAACAATTTAACATCCAACGGGGGGTGGGGTTGTGTATATAGATCATAGTGCGACTGTTGACTGTCTTGGCCAAGGGGGGGGGGGGTCCCCTCAGATTATTTGCAATTGTGAGCCCCACTATGATAAAATCCTATGCACAACCTTGTAACAAATCAGCTGGACACTACACCTCTCCCCATCTTTAAAGGGAGTAAAGAAACTGCCACCAAGTCCTTAAGTTATATGTAGGAGACCACAGCATCGTGCATGCAACATTAAATGATCTGAAATGAGTCAAGTGTGTGAATGTTATCCAGAAGTCTAAAAAGAACTTTAAACCTTCCTCTAATTCATCACAAAGTCTGCGTACTTCAGGGGTTGATTGATTTGTCTTTGGCTGCGTGCTAGGTGGTTAAATGCTCACATCTGCTGGTGTACTGTTAACATCTGGTGTTGGTTCAGCATTTGCTGTTACAAGCTCAGTAGGATCTATACCAACAGGCTCATCATCATAATATGGGTCTTGCAGCTCTGTGGTTTATGAAATCTCAGGAATTTGTATGAACTGAGACACAGAATGATTAACTGTGCTGCCATCTGGTCTTTCGGTTGTGACCAGATTCCCCTTTCGGAGTGTGACCTGCAGAGGTACTGGATTGAATGGAGTTGTGACTTTGTTCTGTTTCTCTTGGCGAACCAGCACCTTATCGCCCTCTTTAACAGAACTGTCCTTAATTCCTCTGTGCTCTGATTTCATCTTGTTTTTCATTTGTGTATTGCATTCACATGTATCACATTTAGCTGGCATTACAAATTTGATTTGCTCTGGAAGCTGTGTTTTCATAGAGCCAGCATAAGTGATATTTCAGTCTTGGAGTGCGGTGCAGCAAGGTACTGCCTCAAGAAATGGTGTTATTCATCCTGCCTTCACCCCTTTCAATGGGGACAGTACAAATGGCCTTGTTAGATGTTTTCATAAAGCGTTCTGCGTCCCTGTTCACCTATGGCCATAAGGGCATGAGTCAATCATGAAGGATCCCAATTTCTCTGCGAATTTCTTGTATATTCCCTGTTGAACGGAGGGCCGTTGTCAGTACTCACTTGGTACGGAATACTCTGTCTTGTAGATACAGCATTCATTTGGGAAATTGTAGCTTTGGCTTTCATAGTGTGTACCATCTTGACTTCAGTCAACCTGCTAAAATTGTCCATAACGAGTAACAGTAGTTGGCCAATGGGGTACGGTCCCAGAAAATCAATTGAAAGTTCTTTCCCCGGGGTTTCAGGTAATGGTGACATTTGCACAGGTTCTGGCTTTTCAGGGTCATTTTAAGCTTCCTGACATGGCATACACATTTTTACTGCTTTCTCTACCCATTTCGTCTATGCCTGGAAACCACACCTTTTCTCAAATTAGACGTTTGGTCTTAACAATCCCCTGATGACTGCCGTGTGTGAGCTGTACTGCTTTTCAGGGATTACCAAACAACTGCTTCGCAGCAAAGTTCCATTTTGCACTGCTACTTCACTCGAAACATTTTTGAAGCTGTCTAAATTTCTATCAGAGCTCCAGTTTCCTGTGTATATGGCTCAAATGACATAGCGATAGGGACTGTGTTCTGACACAGGTAGTGAACATACTGTTCAGCCAGGTTCTCGTCTGATCTGGTTAGATAGTCCGCAGGATTGTTTTCATCTCTTCCTGGGTTGTAGACTAGTGTACACGAATAAGGCATCAGACGTAAGCGCCACCTTTCAATTGTGGCTGTCACTGGTCTGTTGCTGCAGAATACTCCTAGGAGTGGCTTATGGTTGGTCAACACTTTAAAGTCAGCTCCAAAATATACATGTAGTTGTGGAAATGCTCGGCACCCAACACAACACTCAGCATTTCTTTTTCAGTCTAGGAGTATCTCAACTCCACATGTTTTAGAGCCCTACTTGTATAGCACCCAATTTGTTTGTCCTGCGACAGAAATGCCGAAAGTCCCCTTGAGCTGGCATCAATCAGTATCTCTATAGACCTCCTTGGGTGGAAGTTTGCTAGGTTACAATGATGGCTGAGCTCATGTTTGAGTTTATCAAGGCTCTGCTGTTGGGATTCTCCCCATTGACACTTTACGTCTTTTTATGTTAGACATCTCAATGGAGCGGTGATGCTCGCGTAATTGGGGATAAACTTGGCAATATACTGTCCCATGCCAAGTAGCAACCTTACCTTACAGACATTTGTGGTTGGAGATGCGTCTTGCACAGCCTCCACTTTCGGGATCTGCTTGGATTCCATTGGCACCAAAGATATGCCCAAAGAAGTGGACATCTGTTTTACTGAATCAACATTTTAGTTTATTGAGACGCATATTCCTCTCCTGTATTCCCTTGAGCACATTTGATAAGTTGTCGTCATGTTCTTGTCGAGTCTTACCAAACACTATAATGTCGTCCAACGTTCATGCATCCAGGGATGTCTTGGGTGATTTCTGTAATCTTTTGAAAGATTTCAGCCCCACAGTTTATACTAAACATAAGTTGTATTGTTAGAGGCCTCTGTGAGTGGAGATTGTAGTGACTGAATGGCTCCCTGGTGAGAGTTTAAACTGGTGGCATCCTGATGATAAATCAAGTTTACTAAACGTGGTTGAACCACTCAGTATGTTAATCAGTTCATCAACTGTGAGCATGACATGTTTAGTACACTTTATTAGCCTCACACATGTCGATACACAGTCTCACAGAGTTGTTTTGTTTAGGGACTACCACAACTGAGTAACCCATTGAGTTTGGCCTTCTGCTTTATTGATGACATCAAGCTCAAGTAGCCTGTCAAGCTCTTTTTCAATGTCTTTCCACACATGGAATTATATTCTTCTGTGTGGTTGGCTCCTCAGTGCAACTGATTCATCCATGTGAAAAGTTATTGTCTTTCCAGTCTATTAAGAGTGGCAACTTGTTGCAGTAACCTGAGCAACTGCAAGGTTTCCCAGCTCAGTAGTGAACCTCTTGCATCTTTGACTACATAGAAGATGGTCTTACACTCCGCGGTATCAGAAACGGCTGTTGCATCAAATTTGCCACATACAGGTTATGGTTTTTGGGAGTTATACAGGTACACCCAAAAGTCTGTTTTATCATGATGTGGCATGTTCTGCATTTGTTCAAACATGGCACTGTCCAGTACATTAATCCTTGCACCTGAGTCTGCCATCATTTCAACTGTATTGCTACATATTTGTAATTTGAACTCTGGAGGTGTTTTGTCTGTTGCATTGTCACGAACTGAATAGAGCAGTACCTTATTTGAAACTGTTGTGTCCTCTGTGGTTACAGTGATTACTTATTGTTGTGTTTGTTGCATTTGTTGCTGATTACGAGGCCTTGACAGACATACTCTGGCAAATTCTGCAGTTTGATGTGTTTTTTGTCTCCTTTTTTTTTGTCTCTTATGGCTTGACAGTTGTGTATATTTTGATTGTCTGTTCTGAAACCTAGGCTTCCTAGTGTCATTGTTATGTATTACTGACACAGTATTTGTGTTTAACTGTTGCTCTATGTCCTTTGCTTGTGTCTCAGACATCTAGTTTGCTTTTTCAAAGTCAATTAGCAATTGCAGCATCTGATCATGGTCACTAAGAGCTTTGCCTCTGAGTCTGTTTGATACACGGTGCTGTACAATCTATGTTTTTATTTCACAATCTTGACACAAGTTGCTTTAGTCGCGTGAAGTATGCCATAATTCCTTGACCTCTCTCTTGTTTGGCTTGTTGAAATGTGTTGAAACTCAAGGTTTATCTTTGGCAAGAAATAGTCATTTGAGGTAGATAAAGCTTTGCCAAGATAAGTCTCAGGGGGGTCAGCATGGAGGTTCAGCTCTGTGTCTGGCAAAGTGTCAATGATGTCATGGACAGACAGACCTGCATAGTGCAATAGAAGACCTCTTTGCCATTTGTATACACTGATATCTATGGCCATTAACAGATTTTGGAAAGGGAGAGACATGTTTTGTCTAACTTTCACCAACACCTTCAGCATGAATGTCAAAAGCCAGGAAATCTGGGAGCGCCGACATGTTTTGGGGCTTACTGACAGAGTGAGGGATTGGTTAAATCAGTGTTATTGTAAATCCTGTTTTTACAGCCACACGTCTATTTATAGCCACAAGGTCTCTTAAAAGAGCTCCAGCTAAGGTCCAAATACCCAAAACCCCCCTAAAGGCCACACCCCGACTCTGTCTCTGGCCTGAGGGTAGCGATAATCAGCTGCACATAGCAAAATCATGACAAAGCTTCTCTTATGAACACTAGAATAAAAGTATTAACTAGAATACTGGTAGTCAACAAGTGACTACATGTATCCGCCAAAATCAGAGTGGGACGGGTGAAGTGAGGCAATGATTGAGTGGCAATGTGAGGTACCTTAAGTTGCTGGACATATATAATCAAGTTGGAAGCCAATCTGTTAACCAAACAGGAGTTATCATCTGCAAAAAAATCTGTGGATAGATTGCCAATGACCTTGACCTTTAACCTTGTGACCCTTCAATCTATTGCATTCTTCCAAAATGGGCTAATGAGCTATACAAGGGAAATGGAAGGTTTTGGATAAAAAGTTTGGCTTAAAAGCATCCGTAACATTTTCAGGATAGAAGTGGGTCCTGTGACCTTAAACTTTTGAATTTGTGACCCCAGAATCAATAGGATTCTTACTTTATTGGTGCACCATGCATAAGTAGTTTGTAATCAATATGTCAATCCAAACTAGAGTATCATTCAGAAAACAAGTGGCCCATGGGCCATGACACTCAGCTGAATTCAAGGAATGTTGAACAATGAGCAAAATGACTGCCAGAGTGCAAACAAATCATGAATTTTGTGAAAAGTCCTTAGAAATGGGTTTCAGTGGGCTTTTGGACAGATGACAACTTCATTTGAAAGTCTCATAAATAGAAAAAAAATGCGGAAAAATTTGAAAAAAATACAGGTAGTGCCACCCGTCTGCAGGAACTGATGAAACACTCCATGATCAATATATATACAAAGAATCATGGCTATCAAGGCATTAGTTATTCAGATACTGGAGCTTTTGTTTGTATCAAATTTTTAATTATTCTTGGAGGTATTTATGAGCCCTATAGCTCGGAGAATATGGGTAAAAGAAACCTAATTTCAGGTTTCCAAGGAGATTTTTCATTAGTCTCCCTGGATGTCAAGTAAGAAGATTCTAGGTACAGCAGTTACAGTTTGTGGCATGTGAACAGATGACCACTTCATTTGAAGGTCTCATAAATAGAGAAAAAATGCCTAAAAAATTGAAAAAAATACAGGTGGCACCACCAGTTTGCAGGAACTGATGGAACACTCCATGATCAATATGCCTGCGAAGAATCATGGAGATTAATGCATTGGTTATTCAGATACTGGAGTTTTGTATCAAATTTTTAATTATTCTGAGGGGTACTTACTATGAAGGATATGGGTAACAGAGACCTAATTTCATGTTTTCACAGAGACGTTTCATGAACCTCCCTTGATGTCAAGTTAGAAGAATCTAGGTCCAGCGGTTACGATTTGTGCCCTGTTAATAGATGACAGCTTCTTTGAAGGTCTCAAAAATAAAGAAAAAATTTCATAAAATTAAAAAAAAATACAGATGGCGCCACCAGTATGCAGGAACTGATGGAACATCCCATGATCAATATTCACACAACGAATCATGGTGATCAATGCAGTAGTTATTCAGAGACTTGAGCTTTTGTATCAAATTTTGCATTATTCTGGGGGGGTACTTCGGAGCCCCATAGCTCCAAGGATATGGGTAACAGAGACCTAATTTCTGGTTTTCAAGAAAATTTTTCATGGACCTCCCTGGATATTAGGGTTTGAAGATTCCAGGTCCAGCGGTTATGATTTGTGCCCTGTTAACAGATGACAGTTTCATTGAGGTCTGAAAAAAAGAGAAAAAAATTTGTAAAAATTCGAAAAAATACAGGTGGCGCATCCAGTTTGCAGGAACTGATGGAACATCCCATGATCAATATTCATGCAAAGAATCATGGTGATCAATGCAGTAGTTATTCAGAGACTTGAGCTTTTGTATAAAATTTTGCATTATTCTGGGGGGTACTTCGGAGCCCCATAGCTCCAAGGATATGGGTAACATAGACCTAATTTCAGGTTTTGAAGGAGATTTTTCATGGACCTCCCTGGATATTAAGTTTGAAGATTCCAGGTCCAGTGGTTATGATTTGTGCCCTGTTAACAGATGACAGTTTCATTGAGGTCTGAAAAAAAAAGAGAAAAAAATTTGTAAAAATTTGAAAAAAAATACAGGTGGCACCATCAGTCTGCAGGAAATGATGGAACATCCCATGATCAATATTCATGCAAAGAATCATGGTGATCAATGCAGTGGTTATTCAGATACTTGAGCTTTTGTATAAAATTTTGCATTATTCTGGGGGGTACTTCGGAGCCCCATAGCTCCAAGGATATGGGTAACATAGACCTAATTTCAGGTTTTGAAGGAGATTTTTCATGGACCTCCCGGGATATCAAGTTTGAAGATTCAAGGTCCAGTGGTTACGATTTGTGCCCTGTTAACAGATGACAGTTTAATTGAGGTTTGAAAAAAAAAGAGAAAAAAATTTGCAAATATTTGAAAAAATACAGGTGGCGCCACCAGTCTGCAGGAAGTGATGGAACATCCCATGATCAATATTCATTCAAAGAATCTTGGTGATCAATGCAGTGGTTATTCAGATACTTGAGCTTTTGTATAAAATTTTGCATTATTCTGGGGGATACTTCAGAGCCCCATAGCTCTGAGGTTTTGGGTAACAGGGACCTAATTTTCAGTTTCCAATAAGACTTTTCATTGGCCTCTCTGCATGTCAAGGAAGAAGATTCTAGGTCCAGCCGTTAAGATTTGTGCCCTGTTATCAGATGACCGCATCTTTTAAGGTATCAAAATTAGAGAAAGAAAATTGTAAAATATAGAAAAAATACAGGTGGCGCCACCAGTCTGCAGCAACCGATAAAACACTCCATGATCAATATCCATGCAAAGAATCATGGTGATCAATGCATTAGTTGTTCAGATATTTGAGTTTTTGTACCAAATTTTCATTATTCTGGGGGGGTATTTCAGAGCCCCATAGCTTGAAGAATCTGGGTAACAGAGACCTAATTCCAGGTTTCCAAGGAGACTTTTCATGGGCCTCCCCACATGTCAGGAAAGAAGATTCTAGGTCCAGTTGTTACGATTTGTGCCCTGTTAACAGATGACTGCATCTTTTAAGGTCTCAAAAATAGAGAAAAATTGAAAAAAAAAACAGTTGGCGCCACCAGTCTGCAGAAACTCATGAAACATCTCATGATTAATATGTATGCCAAAAATCATGACCATCAGTGATGTAGATAATGAGATATTGAAGTTTTTGTATGAAATTTTTCACTATTCTGGGGGGTACTTTGGGGCCCCATAGCTCGAAGGATATGGGTAACAGAGACCTAATTTCTGGTTTCTATGGAGACTTTTCATAGGTCTCTCAGAATATCAAGAATGAAGATTCTAGGTCCAGTCTTTAGGATTTGTGCCCTGTTAGCAGATGTCCACATTTTTAAAGGTCTCAAAAATAGAGAAAAAAATTGCTAAAAAATCGAAAAATAAGGTGGCGCCACCAGTCTGCAGAAACTGATGAAACATCTCATGATTAATATGTATGCCAAAAATCATGACCATCAGTGATGTAGTTAATGAGATATTGAAGTTTTTGTATGAAATTTTTCACTATTATGGGGGGTATTTTGGGGCCCCATAGCTCGAAGGATATGGGTAATAGAGACCTAATTTCTGGTTTCCAAGGAGACTTTTCATAGATCATTCAGAATGTCAAGAATGAAGATTCTAGGTCCAGTCTTAACAATTTGTGCCCTGTTAACATATGTCCAAATTTTTAAAGGTCTCAAAAATAGAGAAAAAAATTCGTAAAAAATAAAAAAATACAGGTGGCGCCACCAGTCTGCAGGAACTGATGGAACATCTCATGGTCAATATGTATGCCAAATATCATGACCATCAGCGATGTAGTTAATGAGATATTGAAGTTTTTGTATGAAATTTTTTATTATTCTTGGGGGTACTTCAGAGACCCATAGCTCGGAGAATTTGGGTAACAGAGACTTAATTTCAGGTTTCCTAGGAGATTTTTCATGGAGCTCCCTGGATGTCAAGGTAGAAGGTTCCAGGTCTAGCGGTTATGATTTGTGCCCTGTTAACGGACGGCCGGACGACGGACGAAGAGTGATCGCTATAGCTCAGATGACTTTCAGTCAGCTCAGCTAAAAATTGTTGACAGACTGACAGGTGAATAGAGGGAAAATAGGATGGGGACTGCAAATACTTTTAGGCACCTGCTAACTTAAGTTGATTCTCATTATAATCAAGAAATCCATGCAGCAATCCATGCAGTTATAAAAATAGGTAATCTAAGTAACTGTTTACAATAACAGTACACAGTACTTTTGTGACATACCTAAACATTCATCTTCAGCCACCAGTTTATTCATGTGACATACCTAAACCACACTCACCTACAGCCACCACTTTATTCATGTGACATACCTAAACCACACTCACCTACAGCCACCACATTATTCATGTGACATACCTAAACCACACTCACCTACAGCCACCACTTTGTTCATGTGACATACCTAAACCACACTCACCTACAGCCACCACTTTGTTCATGTGACATACCTAAACCACACTCACCTACAGCCACCACTTTGTTCATGTGACATACCTAAACCACACTCACCTACAGCCACCACTTTGTTCATGTGACATACCTAAACCACACTCACCTACAGCCACCACTTTATTCATGTGACGTACCTAAACCACACTCACCTACAGCCACCACTTTATTCATGTGACATACCTAAACCACACTCACCTACAGCCACCACTTTGTTCATGTGACATACCTAAACCACACTCACCTACAGCCACCACTTTATTCATGTGACGTACCTAAACCACACTCACCTACAGCCACCACTTTATTCATGTGACATACCTAAACCACACTCACCTACAGCCACCACTTTGTTCATGTGACATACCTAAACCACACTCACCTACAGCCACCACTTTATTCATGTGACATACCTAAACCACACTCACCTACAGCCACCACTTTGTTCATGTGACATACCTAAACCACACTCACCTACAGCCACCACTTTGTTCATGTGACATACCTAAACCACACTCACCTACAGCCACCACTTTGTTCATGTGACATACCTAAACCACACTCACCTACAGCCACCACTTTGTTCATGTGACATACCTAAACCACACTCACCTACAGCCACCACTTTGTTCATGTGACATACCTAAACCACACTCACCTACAGCCACCACTTTGTTCATGTGACATACCTAAACCACACTCACCTACAGCCACCACTTTGTTCATGTGACATACCTAAACCACACTCACCTACAGCCACCACTTTGTTCATGTGACATACCTAAACCACACTCACCTACAGCCACCACTTTGTTCATGTGACATACCTAAACCACACTCACCTACAGCCACCACTTTGTTCATGTGACATACCTAAACCACACTCACCTACAGCCACCACTTTGTTCATCTGACATACCTAAACCACACTCGCCTACAGCCACCACTTTGTTCTTGTTCCTGAGGATGAGAGATGTCAGGTCATCCAAGTACTTGTCAGGGTCACCAGAGTCCTCAAACTCCATACATCTAGTGGGATGGCATCCAACAGTACTGTATAATTGCTCTGTAAATAACCATCTCATGGTAAATATTAAATGTCTTTAAACAGATAGCACTAAATGTATAGGCTTAAATATCCAAAGGCTAACATGGAAAAATTCCTTATTGTGTATTTATTATCCTATTGTACTTCAGGTGATTGTTTGGTCAATTTGTCAAGATTAGTCAACACAAAAGATGCAACCAATTACTCTGCTGAATTAATAATTATGCAACATTTCAATTATATAATTAATCAGTCCTGACATTTAGTAGTAGAAATGACACTCTTTTATGATGACATTTTTCATACTGGTCCACACTGCTGTCTGGCTCTCAACCATGCTCAACAGTCTGTCTCTCTTCATAAGGAAGCTTGTACTCAACTTACCATTTGAGTCTGCTAATTTCAAAGCCTTTTCACTGTCTTCTAAGTTCCCCCCAGTTATGATAATCTGAAAATATAACAGGCAACCCACACATCAGGACACACAGATGATGTGCAAAACCTTTGACAAAATTACCTGATATTAATAATGAAGTCTGACCTTTAGACATGACTTAAAGATCAGCCTGACTTTGTTTCACACTTCGTGCTGTGACACAGACATAGGGTGATCAGCCTGACTTTGTTTCACACTTCGTGCTGTGACACAGACATAAGAGTGATCAGCCTGACTTTGTTTTACACTTCGTGCTGTGACACAGACATAAGAGTGATCAGCCTGACTTTGTTTCACACTTAGTGCTGTGACACAGACATAAGAGTGATCAGCCTGACTTTGTTTCACACTTAGTGCTGTGACACAGACATAAGAGTGATCAGCCTGACTTTGTTTCACACCTAGTGCTGTGACACAGACATAAGAGTGATCAGCTGGACTTTGTTTCACACTTAGTGCTGTGACACAGACATGAGAGTGCTGTAACAGAGACATAGAAATCAGCTGGACTTTGTTTAAAACTTAAAGCACTGTGACACAGACACAGAGTGATCAGCCTGACTTTGTTTCACACTTAGTGCTGTGACACAGACATAGAGTGATCAGCTTGACTTTGTTTCACACTTAGTGCTGTAACACAGACATAGAGATCAGCTGGACTTTGTTTCACACTTAAAGCACTGTGACACAGACACAGATAGAGTGATCAGCTTGACTTTGTTTCACACTTAGAGCACTGTGACACAGACATAAAGTGATCAGCTCGATTTGTTTCACATTTAGCACTGTGACTCAGATGTAATGTGATCAGCTTTCAGGTTTCCAAGGAGATCTGCCTAGGACCTCACTTGATATACGGTTAGAAGATTCTAGGTCTAACAGTTACATTTGTGCCCTGTTTACCAACTTGAGCTGTATCTGATGGTCTCAAGAACAGAGAAAAACTGCTTAAAATTTTGAAAAAAAATACAGGTGGTGTCACTAGTCTTCAGGAATTTTTTTCTCACAGTGACCAGTTTTGGGTTTGGTAGGAGAACTTCAAGACATCTAAATGTATGCTGAATATCAGATTCAGAGATCTAACAGTTTCAAAACGTGTCAGTCTGATGGACAGACAGATGAAAAATGAATGATCATAACTATAGCTCAGATGACTTATTGTCAGCTGAGCTAAAAATATTTGAGTAAAATTATAGGGTAATTTCAGTGATCAATGGAATAATGAATATATGAAACAGTTTTGTCCTTTTTATTAAATTATCTGGTGATTTGAATCTATATAGACAAACCTTGTCCAATCCTTTATCAAAGGCTCGCTGCAAGACTTGATCAAAGTCATCTTGGTGTTTCTGTGATCCGTGATAAACACCCCTGAACATAGGATCTATGAAAGAGATGGTGTTCAAAAGTTTGTTATAATCCAAAATATCATAAATGTCATGATACATACAGAATTCATTCAAGAGTCAAAACACCTACTGGTAGACATACACTCAGCCATAAACATTTTCTAGAAGAAATACACTCAGCCACAAACACTTATTGGTAGACATACACTCAGGAACATCTGACAGAATCTTGCCATTGTTATTGGCTCTGGTGATTTGCTTTTACTTGTGACAGTCTTTTGGTTGCCTACTGGTGGTTTTCTATACTTGTGACAGCCTTTAGGCAACCTACTAATTGTTTGCTTGTATTTATGAGTCTTTAAACCTCTTTCACACATACACATTTTAGCCACTACGATCACCACATACAAAAACTTAGTGGACGTACAAAGGATATACGAAGGACGTATATAGAACACAGGTGGGCGCTACCATTTCTTGACTGCATTCTCGGCGTCTGTTGTACGTCCATACTACGTTCTTGGTGCGCTCTTACTACATTCTCAGCGCGTCCTAGGCGTTTTGCATACGTTCCCTTTACATCCAGGAAGTCCCAAGTATGTTGTACGTTTTCAGCACGTTCTAACTACGTCTTCTCGACGTTCTCAGTGCACCTTATTTTTAAATAAATCTTATGTTGTATTTAAATAAATAGTTGTAAAAAAGTAAAGTCAAAATATCGAAACTTAACCAAATAAATCCTAAATGTGGTCTAATTCAACATTTCCATATTTTCTTTTTACCAAGTAAGTATTCTTATCCTGTACCAACTGTTGAACTATTGTATGGAGAAATAAATCTGTAATTTTTATATTTAATATTTACTTTTTCTGACTACATTTTCAGACTATAGGACAAGGCATATAATTAAGTAATAAAAAGGCAAATGCACAATCAACTTTTAATGATGATATATCACAAAAATTATTTACATTTTACACATCTTCTAATTTTTGCATACATAACAATTTAACAAAACCACATTTCAACATAGCAACAATTATTATTGTTAAGTGTCTCTTGTTATGAACTGAAATGTAGCTCTAAAAATGCAATTGTTCTGGAATAGCACTTGCAGCCTGCCATGGCCAAGCTCCTACAGGGTGGGAGTAATACCTTGATAAGTAATCCTGCATTTTTGGTTGCACTCTTACCACAGCCTGGTTTAATGTTCACATTTAAGTTTTGTCCTTAACGCCAGAAACCAGGTATTCCCTGCAGGTCCTCACTGCGTAAGAGAGCATTTTGCACAGCAGGATAGCTTCTCCGTTTTTAAAATTGTCTTGGCAAACACAAGCCAGAGTTACGGTTTTCAAATTCTTTGGAGGCATTATCAGAGTAGTCAACAAACAGGTAAATGGCTGCACTATTATTCCAAAGGCGTTCTCAACCACTGTCCTGGCTCTAAAAAGCATGTAGTTAAATATCCACTCTTGATCTGTGAGATCCCGTTGACTGTAGGGCTTCATAAGCTAGGTCCTCAAGGGGTAAGCATCATCTTCGATAATAAAAAATAATAGGGTAGAGCCTCGTTATCTCCTGGAAGTGGTGTTGGTGGAGGGAAAACAACAGTATCATCCTCTGTCGTAGTCTTGAGTTCGCAGGTCCCGAATATCTGACTGTTCAAACATAATCCATTAGCACCGACATCAATCCAAAAGAATTTGTTGTCCGCATCAACAAGGGCCATCAAAACAATGGAACTGAAGCCCTTATAGTTGTAAATTTTGTTGATCCACCTCTCGAAGGACAACTTATTGCCGTCTATAGCTCCAAGGCAGTGGTGAAAATTCAATCTTCTGGAGAAAAGTTCAGCAATGTTTAGCCAACCCTGGATGGTGGTAGGTATGGCGAGGACTTCAGCATATTTCAAAATAATTGCTTCACACACCTCCGGTATGAACAGAGCAAGGGTGTTGTGCCCCACTCGGAAGTTGTAAATCAAGGACTTGTGTGTGCAGCCATAAGCATAGAGCCTGAGGGTTCAGGCTAGCTTCAAAACATCCGGGGTTTATATATACCCTGTACTCGAGTCATACAAAAGACAAAAAAAAATTACTGAGCGTCCTACTATCACGAAACACGTAGTAGACACGTAAATCGATCATAAAGTTGACGTGATACAGTGTAAAATGATCGCAGTAAGCGCAATAACAATGTAAGAATATCGTACAGGGGTCGTTGAGGACGTCCTAAAAGCGTACGTTTTTTGTTCGCGATCCAGTCGTAAGTCGAATGTACTGGATGTAATGACAAAGTACAATGGACGAACAATGCAAGTACACCGGCGGCGACCATTTCCAACCTCCACGACCACCCACGTTCTCCGAGAACGTGACAACATGCGGCTGGACGTACGATCAAATGTGAATGTGTGAAAGGGGCTCTAGGCAGCCACTGTGATGATGCAGAGAAGCTATCCAAGGCAGGCAGTAAGCAGGAACAAACCTGCCATCTTATGTCTGACAGTGAAGCAAAGGCCTCTTTCAGGAACGGTATCAGGGCAGCATGGCACAAATGCCTGGATATGGGAACAGCAGAGGACAGTGTCCACCGGCTGGACAGAGCAGCACAAGTCACCACCTTTAGATTAAGAACAGGACACTGTCAGCTCCTCTCTCACCTCCACTCAAACTAAAAAAACTCAAAAACACAAACTCAGTAAAAAACAGACATACGGATGGAGTGACAGTGGGTATACCATAATACGCCTTGTAATATACAGGCTTATAAAAACCTCTTCAGATCTCACAATTTTACTGTTATCAATATATAAATATCAATATTTTTCTATATTTGACAGAAAACTTGTAAAGTGTTGCTGAACATTAAGAAATATACTTACATCTCTTTGAAGAGGATAAGGTATATACTAATAGAAATGTACTGTATCCATATAAAAGACATATATGCATTTACTCACCTGTAAGATTCGCTCCAATGTCTATGGCAATGAAGATTCCCAAGGAGGTGCACAGGAAGAGAATTATGAAAAAAGAGAAAAGAAGCACAATGAAAAAACACAGGATACATTGACAGGTTCATTTAGTAATACACTAAATTACTGTACCAAATAGATTTCATCATGACAATCATTTTAATTTATTCATTTCATTATGCCAAAGGAATATTCTGAATACAAGAACATTAAAATGAAATCCTTGATATAACTGATGAATCATTCCATGATCAATGTTCATGCACAGAATCATGGTGATCAATGCAATAGTTGTTCATCTACTTGAGCTTTTGTATCAAATTTTCCAATATTCGGGGGGGGGGGGGGGGGTAACTTCAGTGCCCTATAACTTGGAGGTTATGGGTAACAGAGACCTAATTTCAGGTTTCCAAGGAGATTTTTCATGGACCTGCTTGGATGTCAATTGAGAAGATTCCAGGTCCAGTGGAGATGATGTTTCAAGATGGACAGAAAGACAGATGGACAACAGACAAAGAGTGATCGCTATGGTACAGATGACTTTCAGTCAGCTGAGCTAAAAATTATATACCTGAAAAAAGTCTGACTTCAACAAATATCAAGTGAAGTGAGTAAATATCTTACCTGATTTATATTTAGGCCAATAACTTTTATAAATTAAGTAATACTGACTTAATTTCTGACATGTACATAGAAACTATATATAGGGGAATATTTATGGTAAATATGAAGAAAAACAGATGAGTTATTTTTATATTAGGCAGTCCTGAAGTGTGATAATACGTCTGCCAAATTGAGATTTTTCCTTAAATTTCTCATAGGAACAGAGTTGCAGTGACCCTGTGTTTGGTTTGGCAGGAGATCTTTGGGACATCTAACAGTATGCAAAATTTTGGATTTGTAAATCTAATGGTTTTCAAAACTTGCAAGTCTAACAGAGGATGGACCAGGACACCAGCTGAGATAACTTATAGTCAGCTGGCTTAAAAAAGCAATCGAGGAGTCTCACAACCAAACATGCTAGACATATTTGCCCACGCAATTAGCAGTTTCAAACTTCTACTGCTAGGCAGCAAGCACGTTGGGAAGGATCACTTTGGTATTAGAATGACTATTTATCTTAATTAATTCAAGTTTTCTCATCACGATGTTGTATTTAATGAAGGCCATTATAGTTACTGACATGAAATGACCAGTAATAAATCGTTTTTTTTTTGCAAAAAATAGTAAAGAATTTGGACCCTTGTCCATGACGCCACTTCATGTCAGAGATCCAATGTCGGCATGAACAAGCTTTGATTCACTAATCAAAAGCAGCCAATTTCTGTAAAATTCTTGGATAAAGTATATATAATCGCATTCTAGAAGTGTTTTTCTTCACACTAGTATATATTGATAGGCTGACCAGTGAAGAATAGATAATTTATTTATATGCTGTATATCACCTGTCATGGGTTTTTCAATCGTTAATTGTGCAGGGTACCAGTCTAGTCCTGCCTTGGATTAGTTTTTGAAGAGTTCTCAAGGTCACTTGGTCCTATTTGTGTACATGCCCTAGGGTAGTGAATTTGGCCTGCTCAGGTTGGCTCTAGCCGTTATGGCATTAGATCTTAAAAGAAACCTATTGTTTTATTTTTATGCTTTTTTTGTTTAGCATAATCTCACACGAACTAATGGTATTAGTCAATTATATTTAAAGCTGTGGCCAATCAAAGACATATTGTCCAAATGGTTATTTGGGACTGCTTGGAGGGGTAATTTTGGCTTCACTGCATTCAGATTGTAATGGTGAGAAAATGAGACACACAAGCCCTGATTTTCTTGGCCTTGTTTGACAAGAAACAACCAATGCTCAAGTAAAAACAAAGGACCCATGGGTCACGGCGCTCAGCTAATCATGATTGGACTATGAATGTTTCTCCACTGTGATACTATATCGAGTCGATAAAGCTTATGAATATCATGGACATGTTGGGCTATTATAAAGGAATGTAATGTAATATGTGAGTAAATGATAAATGAAATTACCTGTCTGATGGATTAATAGAGTCAAATATAGTGGTTTATTTTTTATTTATTTAGGAGGGGTTGAAAATTGTGATATATTTGAGCAAATATGAATGCAATGACAGCAGTAATAAGCAGTAGTAGAATGATGATAAGGCTATTTGTTGAAGGATCTAAAGTGTATGGTAGTCTGCAAGCTTTCAATTTGACAGATATGATGTTATGATTAACTATGCTGATGAAGTGATTTATGAATTTGTGACTGTATGACTCAATATCTCTTTAGTCTTGACAAGGTACATGATTGTGATGCCCACTATGTCTACATATTACACAATACTGACATAATTTCTGGCATGTACATAGGTACCTATGGACGAATAGTTATACAAAATATTAAAGTATGAATATATCTGATTCATCTTGTTCTTGCTTACTGAGGCTGACTTTGGGATGGGGTTCAGAGAAGGGAAAAGTGAGGGCAGCACGAAGGTGGATGTAGAAATATTCTATTGTAATGTTTTTCATTTATATAAGAATATGAAAAGCTAAGAGGAAAGGGGCCCTCCTACTTGGTTATAGTAGAGTTCTAAATATATGATTGCAAAATAATACTCTGACAAGACTTTCATGAAGAAAAACAGCAAAAGTTTTGAGATACTGTGATGCATATGAAAATTTACAGATGTACTGGCAAGTTGACAGAATGGACTAATACCTTTATTTCACTTTCAAGGGAATAATGCATTTAAGTTTATATATAATCCTATTTTTTTTAAGCATATCCACTTTTTCCATTCAGAAGTTTTTATCTGAATCATTTTTTTATTTACAGGTTTTATAAATTTTTAATAAAAAAAAACTGAAAATATAAGTTAAAATATTAGAATTGTTGCAAAAGTTGCAATCATTATATATACAGAGTAAAAAACTGAAACTATAAGTTAAAATATTAGAATTGTTGCAAAAGTTGCAATCATCATATATCCAGAGTGTAGCTCATATTGGGTCATATTATGCATACACATAGATTTTATTATTTTTAAATCATAAATGTTTAAACTGAATTTAAAAGAAAATAATGCCACAACATGGCATCTACAAGAATATTCCTTGAATCACTATTAAAAAGTTTTGCACATTGGAGTTTTCAGTACATGCTTAATTTTATTCACCAAAATAAAATAAAAGATTCAGTAAATTTGATAAAATAAGACATTACAAATAAAGTATACACACTGTTGGTTGAATGAGGGACAAACAATATCATTGTGCTAATTACTATTCCAGTTTTAATTTATTACTGGAATTAATAGTCAATTTCACACCTGGTGAAGTTTTTACTCCTCTGAAGTAAGGAATTACTTATCTCATGAACATCCACACTTTTATAGCAATACACCACTGTGTGGCCACAATTAAATGTACACTTTAATCACTGTAACCCTGGTGGTACAATACAAAATCTAAAATGTAGCATAGCCTAGAATAAGAATGAATCAAATACAGAAAATAATAACATTCATCTAGTTTATGCACCATCTGGGGGGGGGGGGGGGAGTGCAGGGCAGAGGGGAAGCCTGCTGGTAGTGGCCAAGCTGACCCAAGGCAAGCTGCCTGGGGTGGGTTACATAATGCAAGTGAAGGCTGTACTACTAGGTGGGCTAGATGTAAACAACACTTGACATGGTGTATGAAAACATGAATAAAAGCTATTCTTTCCAATCAATTTCTTTGAAATTTCATATTTTAAAAGATTAAATCCTTATCTATATATGCTGTGAAAATTAAATTAACAGTGCCAAAGTTGGACAAAATTTAAGGTATTGATTTTTTATTTATGCTAATAACTTGAAAAATTTCCAAAATTCAGATCTAATTTTGGGTAAACAATTGAATCTTGATTAAATAAAGTTATATTCCTGAAAAAGTCTGTAGGTTCAGCAATTCTCATGTTAGGTGAGTAAATATATTTCTTGATTTTTTAAAAAATTGCATTATGTTTTGGCCCATAACTTCAAAATAATACCCAATACTGACCTAATTTTTGGTATGTTCATAGAAAACGTATGAAAGAATGTGAATACTAAATACAATCAAAAACAGATCAGTGGTTTTGATTATAGGCAGCCTTGAAGTGTACCAATGGCCTTTTTTATGGAAAACAGAGTTTTTTTTCCTTAGTATCTCGAAGGAACGAAGTCCTAATGACCCAATTTTTGGTATGGTAGGAGATTTTGGGGACATCTAAAATTATGCCAACAGCCTGGGGAGCATAGAGATGTGCACTGAATGACCTACAGTCATCAAAGGGGACTGCTTGACAATGCAAGGGAATACAACAAGAGCCTCCAAAAATATTCAATAACTAGCCTAATTTTGCAGCTTTTTAAGATTAAATCCTTATGTATACATGCTGTGAAAATTAAATCCACAGTACCTACAGGAAAAAAACGTGCTGTAGCCAAAGTTGGGCAAAATTTAAGGTACCAATTTTATATTTTTGCCAATATTTAAAAAAATTTAACAGATTTTGATCTAATTTTTGGTATACAATTAAATTTTGATTAATTAAAGTTGTATTACTGGAAAGAAGTCCCTACCTTTAACACTTTTGGTCTTAAGTGACCAAATATCTTCCTGATTTTTTTACAAAGTCCATTATGTTTGGGCCCATAACTTTTTCAAATTATATAATACTGACTTAATATCCGGCATGTACATAGAAACTTTATAGAGGAATATTTATGGTAAATATGAAGAAAACGAGATGAGTGGTTTTGATATTAGGCAGTCCTGAAGTTTGAAAATAGATTTCTAAAAAATTGAGGTTTTTCCTTAATATCTCGAAGGAACGAAGTCCTATTGACCCAATTTTCAGCATGGTAGGAGATTTTGGGGATATCTAACTGTATGCCGAATTTCAGATTCGTAGGTCCAACGGTGTCGAAACGTGCCAGTCTTACGGATGGACATCCAGACGGATGGACGACGGACAATGGACCACGACTATAGCTCAGATGACTTATAGTCAGCTGAGCTAAAAAAGACTTAATATCAGAATTTATTTTGAAAATTATTTAAAAGAGGCCCAACTTCAGGTGTTTTGTAGATGTTATATAGGAAAAATAAATACAGCCAAGTGTCCTCAGAACAAACATGACAGCTGGTGTTATACTTGCTCGCTCATGAGCAAGTCAATGAGTGATGCCATTTGTCCTAATCTCCTATTAGTTCCCGGCAGGTCATGCCATATTCATGAGATGTCCAGGTTAGAGTAAGCTATTACATGGTCCAGTCAGGGTCAGCCCATTTTTTGGCATTCACATCAAGAGTATGCAGGCATTAAATATTGCAGGGCAGCAGAAAATTTCAGGGAAAAAATATTTCAGGGTACATACAACATTTATAGCCAGGGTTGGCATATTTTTGTTTATGCTGGAGAGGACTGAAAGTTGTATATGTGTTTCTGGGAAATGGCTTGAGTGGTGGGGACCTCTAATTGCCAGTTTTAGAAGCTGTCCCTTTCTGTCATATACCATGAAAATGAATATACCATTTTCCTGAAACAAAATAAAAGTGCAGGAGGTGAGCTTGATTTTTATGTTTCACATGATGCCAACACTCAATAGAAAAACTTATCCAGTCCCCTTCAAACATGTGCACCTTATATGATAATATATAGGACCTTGAAATACATCCCTCTAACATGTAGATGCATTTCAGGAAAGGCAGCAGTCTCTTTACAATTGGGGAGAAAAAACACAACAGACAGCAAGTTAAACCAAAACTTTTAAACAAACTTATTTTAAGTGTCAAGAATTTATCCCCATAACTTTTTCAAAATCCAAGAATTTAAATCATGAGTACCTCTATTATTGCCAAAAATAATCACCTGGCTCAACATTGCCCCCTCCCCCCCCCCCCCCCCACACTTATATACACACATAGCCCCCACCCCTTTCAAATAAAACCATCATTTGAATAAATAAAACAAATGCAAGTAGAATGGGTGAAACTTTAATATAATGCAATTTCAGATGACTTGGTTGTATTCACTCCTGTGCAGCAGAAATGGACATTTTCACCCGGTGTGGGCCGATACATTTGGCACTCTACAGGGGACCAGGGGTATTGGTCACCAACTTTATTTTGTACTTGAACAAGTAAAAACTTTCTAAAAATATTTTAAAAAAGAATTTGGGTCAGGTTTGGGCAGGTGTATATGATAGACAAACACATGCAGCCTCCATGACTATCAGTCGATTCGTCACCACTGTTATTTTGTCACAAATTTAATTGCGGTACCACATGGTCAATTCGTCACCAATGTTTTGTATGATAAAATGTTAATCTACTACAATTAAAATTAAAATAACAATGATACCAATCGTGGAAAGCTTGTTTAATTGGCCCAGAATACACGATGCAAGGAGTGAATTACACGTAAAATAAGAACAAACACTGCACAGCATGGCCACCATATTATTCATGACTAGTATTTACGTCAACGCTCACCGTAAATGATTCCCTCACGGCAGCCTGTTTGAATATGTTCTTTATTTCACACACAGGGGTGTTATTCAAGCATTAGTTAATTAAAATCTACGTCCACATGCAGTTGCCTTAAAGAGAAACAAGGGACCTATGGGTCACGGCGCTCAGCTGATCATGATTGAACTATAAATGTATCACCATTGTGATACTATATTTAGTCGACAAACCTTATGAATATCATGGACCTATTAGGCTATTATAAAGGAATATAATGTAATATGTGAGTAAATCATGTATGAATTTACCTGACTGATGGATTAATATGGAGTAAATATTGTGGTTTATTTTTTATTTATTTGGGAGCTGTTGAAAATAGCAATATATTTGAGCAAATATGAATGCAATGACAGTACACTAAGCAGTGGTAGAATGATGATAAGGCTATTTGTTGAAGGATCTATAGTGTATGGAAGTCCGCAAGATTTCAATTTGACATATATAATGTTATTATTAACTATGCTGAAGAGTGGATTTATGAATTGTGACTGTATGACATGATATCTCTTAGGTCTTGACAAGGTACATTATATTGAAGCCCACCACATCTACATATTACACAATATTGACATAATTTCTAACACGTACATAGGCAACAAACAGTTATACAATATATAAAAATATGAATATATCTGATTCAACTTGTTCTCGTTTACTGAGGCTGACATTGGGATGGGGTTCGGAGAAGGAAACAGTGTGGGCAGCAAGGAGGGTTGGATGTAGAGAGAAAAGGAGATAGAGAGAGAGGGAGGGAGCATTCAACAGTACTTAAACACCTGGAAGGTTTAAATCTAAAATATTATGAAATGTAGATAAAGAATGAGAGAAAGAGGTAATCTAGGCTATGGTTGGTTGATATGATTGAAGAAATTGTTGCAAATAATATTTTAAGATCTGACCTTGTGTTTTCATTGGATACCTTTTTGACGGGCTGTTGACAGTTCAACATTTTACACATTTGTCTAATGAGATCCAATTTTTTTAATTTAAAATTTAATTAAACTGTTTTTTCTATTTTTTGATATGTATACAGTTGCTATAAAATCCCCACTCCACAGGCGGAAGGACTTGATGGAGGGGGGGGGGGTTACGATGGGAGTTACAACGCCTCTGTCTCTCTGTATATATTTTCTTCAAATTATTAAATTTTATGCTATAGCAATAGCACTTTTGTTGACAGTGCGAAGGAGCAAGGACTTAGTGGGGTGGGGGAAGGGGATGGTGGGAGTTACAATACCCTTGCATATATGTACAGGATATGAAATTTAATTAATCAGAGCTTACAGGAAAAAAAAAGTTTATTCATAATTATTAAATATTTAAAACAGGCAAGAAAGCTAGAGAAACAAAGCAAATAATTTTAATTCCCATTCTTCTGAGCCAGGAAATTATGAACAATTTTTACATAAATTCCCTTTTTTATAACATCATTTTTTTCCAGGTTTGAAAATGTAACTATACATTTAGAGTATAACATATATATGTGTATATTTCAGTTGATTCACATTTCTTAATTGCATCAACATATATATCTAATAAATTAGGTTTATAGTACCTGTCAACATAATGGGGTGGAGGGAGGAAGGGAGGCATAGGGGTGAGAGAGAGAGAAAGAGAGAGAGAGAAAGAGAGCTAGAAAGAGAGAAAGGGAAAGAGAGAGAGGAGAAAGGCTCTCTGGTAATTACTGCCTGACCCAGCCTGACCCAGACACTCACAGAAGCAGTAGGCAAGGAGTGAAGGTGTTATGTAACAGCCTGGAACACTGTTAACCAATGACTTGATGTAAACATTCAAGACATGGTGCTATAAATATGGGTCACAGTGCTCAGCTGAAGTTGGCCTTGAAGGTAAAAATCTAAAATAATAATGGAGATCAAGTCTAAGATGAAAAGGTAATATATGCCATGGCTGGTTGACATGATTGGTTTGTATTGATGAGTGAGAAATTGTTGCAAATAATATTTTGTGACCAAACCATGCATTCTCTAATGTCAAAATTGAAGCATGTGAGCAGTTTGTGAACATAAGATGTATATTATTACCATGATCATTGGCTGGCTTTTTGATAGTTTGTTGACAGTTCAGTAGTTCACACATTTGCTCAATTGGATCTATTTTACATAATATATATTATTAAATATATGTATTTTTATTTTATAAAATGTATACAGTTGAAATATAACTGATGTCTCCAGTCCCCAGATGCAAGAACCTGGTGGTGGTGGTTGGGGGGGGGGGGGGGGGCTGGAATGATGGGAGTTACAACATCTCTGTATTAACATAGTGTATATACATATAGGATTTCCACTTAATTCAACAATACTTACAGGATTAAATAGTCCATTCACAATTACAAAATATTTAAAAAAGGACAGACAGACTGTTAGACAAACAAAGCTGATAATATATTTTAATATTTTAAAGTTTTTCATCTGCAATATTACACATCTGAATACATAAGTTGCTTTCAAATTTCAGACTTTAATGGCTTAAATCCATACACATACAGCTTATGAAAGTTATTTCAACAGTGCTTAAAGAAAAACATCATAATTAGTATATATATTTAATGATAATTGAGAGATGATGGACAAACAAGAGCTGATCACTTTATGTTCCATTCTCCTGGGGCAAGAATATGTTTCAATATTAGATCTTAATTTTTTCTAATCCAATTATCTTTCAAATTGAAAAAATTGTACACATTTGCAATAATAACTAATGTCCCAGTGCACAGGTGACGGTGAGGTGCTAAGGATCAATGACAGCCGGGGGGGAGGGGGGAAGAGATGGGATTAACAACACTTTTGCATAAACATTCAGGGCAAAGAAAGCCTGATCTCCAATTCTGCTGAGGCTCGAAAATAATGAACACATGTTTGTATTAGATCCTCATTTTAAGTTTAATTTGTATACATTTCCAATATAACATATATTTCTGAATATAAATGTTGATTCATAATTCTAAATTGCATCATCATAAATCTCAATCTTGTCATGTAACACCACATCATGCATACAAATGTATATTTATATATTCATGGGGGGGGGGGGGGTGTGATATGAGAACAATTGTACACCTGTCACAGCAGGGGATCTCCCCCAGTGACTGAAACAAATCAGGAACCCTGGCATAGCTGACTTCCAGTGACCTGGAGTGGCCTACCTGCATCTGGAACAAAGCAAGTGACTACAATAGACCCTCAAGATAAAATTCAATAACTAGCCTAATTTTCAACCTTTTAGTTTCAAATTTCAGATTTAATCACATTAAATACTTATGTTTACATTCTGAGAAAATTAAATCAACAGTACTCACAGGGAAAAAATGTGCCATGGTCAAAGTTGGGTAAAATTTCAGGTACTGATTTTATGTTTATGCTAATAACTTATAAAATTTACAAAATACAGATCTAATTTTGAGTATACAATTGAATCTTAATTAAACAAAGTTATATACTTAAAAAAATTCTCTAGCTTCAATAATTTTCATGAAACCTGAGTAAATATTTTTCCTGATTTTTTACAAAGTCAATTTTGTTTGGGCACATAACTTAAAACAATTACGCAATACTGACATCATTTCTGGCATGTGCATAGCGAATGTATAGAAAAATATGTATATTATACATGATCAAAGTCAGATCAGTGGTTTTGATGCTAGGCAGTCCTGAAGTGTAACAAAGGGTTTTAAATGAAAAAATGAAGTTTTTCATTAATATCTCGAAGGAATTAAGTTCTGGTGACCAAATTCTTGGCATGGTAGGGGATTTTGGAGACATCTTACTGTATGCCTAATTTAAGGAACTTAGAGCTGAAGCTGGTGAGCTGAGCTCTAGCAAACTGCATAACACTAGGTTGATGTAAACAATATGTGACATGGTGCTTGAAAACTTGAATAAAATCTACAGTTTTTGATCAACTGGTTTCAAATTTTAAATGTTAACAGTTGAAATGCTAACAAAAACATGCTTTGAAAATTAAATCCACAGCAGTTACAGGAAAAAAACGTGCCATGGTCAAAGTTGGGCAAAGTTTAAGGTACCAATTTTTTATTTTTGCTAATATTTCAAAAAATTTAAAAGAATATGATCAAATTTCGGGTATACAATTTAATTTTGATTAATAAAAGTTATATTACTGGAAAAAAAGTGCTTAGCTTTAACAAGTTTTGTGTAAAGTGATCAAATTTTTTCCCTGATTATTTACAAAATGCATTATGTTTGGGCCCATAACTTTTTTAAATTATATAATACAGACCCAATTTCTGGCATGTACATAGGAACCATATAGAGGATTATTTATGGTAAATATGAGGAAAAACAGATGAGTGGTTTTGATATTAGGCAGTCCTGAAGTGTGAAAATAAAATTTTAATAAAAAATTGAGGTTTTTCTTTAATTTCTCAAAGGAACAAAGTCGCAAAGACCCAGTTTTCGGCTTGGTAGGAGATCTTGGGGACATCTAACATTATGCTGAATTTTGGATTCCTAGGTCTTACGGTTTCAAAACGTGCCACATCTACGGACGGACGGACGGACAGACGGACGGACGACGGACAATGGACCACGACTATAGCTCAGATGACTTATAGTCAGCTGAGCTAAAAATTCACTTAAAGACTTTAACTTCTTTAAAATCTGAACCTTTGCAGAGTGAAAATACTTTTTTTGCAGTAATTAACTTTCCGGGAATATTTTCACTCTTCTGTCATTCAACATTCTGAATTGCTGATTTTAAGAACGTGCCAGGCCAAGTCCCGCCTGTCAGATCCTGACAGTCACTTCGTGGAGCCACTATAGAACGCGGGCTTCGCTTCTATTGAGGAACATATAATTAAATTGTCTCCTCTCATTCCCTATTTTAACTCCTACATTTCCCTGTAGATGTCCCTACACTCAACTCTTCTAACATAAACAACTACTAAGCATCAGAAGTCGCCTGAATCGGGAACTGAACCTACAATCTCTAGACTAGGAGCCCTACATGCTACTAAGTGAGCCATGAAGAAGAGATACCAGCAGGAGCAAGTTTTGTTCATTCATATCTGCAATTGAAGAGGCATCTATCGCAAAAATGGGAAACCATTTACTATTTTAACACGAAAATTAAGCTTTAGGTGGGGGCGGAGCACCCCGTTCAGACGGGGAACCCATGGTCCCCGGACCCCTCCTCCTCTAATATAATAAACTCCAGCTATGAGCAAAATTAAATATGGGAATTCTGAGGAAAATGATATGTATCGGCCTTTTCCAGGAAACAATTTATTATGCGACACCCGTTGTACCGGCGGTAGGCTGAAGCCCGGTTTCTATAGTTCTGCCGAAAGGTTTGTATGTAAGATATCAGGCCTACTACCGGTCAGCTATCAGTATTTGGACTCGCCCATTAATGCCACCCCTATTGTAAAGTAGGCTGGCCTACGGCCAGGAATGTCCCGTCCTCCTCACTCTTCCGCGTGCAGCTGAATGATGCAGACGTGGGCCACAGGCCCACGTCTGGTCAGCACTAGGTTTAGTCATTTAGACGTGTTAAGGGGCTAAAGGATAATCGACATAAGGCGAAGTTTAGTAGTCTGCCGCGACCCTTCTAGCTCCCTGTTTATCACGTTTATAACTATCAGACTGGCAGTATAATTCAAAAGGACAGATCTTTCGGTCATTTGGTAATTTAAACCTAAAATTATGTGTTGTTTTCTATTATCTGTGGGGAAAATCCTACATTGGCGAGCGGTTGCCAGCTTGTAAATCTAAAATATTTACGAGCAGTGATTCGAACCGGCATTTTTGGCAATATTTGTTCTTCAAAATTTTAAAAATGAACTGCCACACATAAAGTAGTTAGGTACATAAATGAAGAAGAGTGAAGATGAAGAAGACCACCCAATCCAGAAGTTACAGGTTCCTGGAAATACTACGGTATGTGAATTTTGTGTTTGTGTTAAATGTCATATACTATAGTAAGTATCAAAAAGGCCTTAAGAGGCTGGCTGAATAGATTTGATGTACATATTATGAGAAATTGGCCTCTGTGACCTTTTAAAGAGAATCGCCATAGCATAGGTAAGCGTGGCCGCTGTTAACCGACACGAACATTTATAAAGTAGTAACGGAGACATGCCTGTACCTTACAAGATCGCTTATATTGGCAATAACCATGATTAGCAATGAGGCTAGAAATATTTAATTGCTGTAAATGACATGAGAAATGGCCCTATGTGGCTGGAAATAGGGAACTGCTGTAGTTCAATGGCATGAAAAATTACCTCAGCGCTCGAAAGGTTCAAACATGTGTCGACATAAGGCGAACCGGTATAGTAGTAGCCTGCCGCGATACTTTGAAAGCTTTCCAATAGCGCTCAAACGAGGACTGGACTGGCTGTATAGAAATGGCCCTGAGTTGCTGGAAATAGGGAACTGCTGTAGTTCAATGGCCTGAAAAATGACCTTGGCGCTGGAAGGGTTCAAACACTTGTCGACATAAGGCGAAAGATAAGTAGCCGCCGCGATAGTTTGAGCCTTTCACTACGCGCACCCTTTTAGGACTGGCAGTGTCATTATTGTTAATATGAAAAACTGTGCCTTGGAGCAACCAGTGTGTTAAGAATGACACAAGTGTGGTGTCAATGATTGGCCAGGAGGTAGGCCTATAATGTGAGAAAATGTAATAAAGTATTGTACTTATTGACACAGGTATGTGCCACTATTGATTTGATGTACATGAAATGTAGAAACTGTTTAAAATGTTACTTTGAGTGTATTTGTTAATAGTAAAGGGCCAGGTAAGGCAGCATGAACTCATTGTATAGAGGTGGAGCAGTGTGCTAATTAAGTTTATGTAAAAGATGAGGTTTACAGGTTGTTAGGTCAAGTAAGCGTTGATATGTGTGTGTATATATATATTGTAAGGCTCTATAAATCCTTTTTTTTTCGCTATGCAGAACTTTATAATTGTATGATAAAAAGGGGACAGCCAATCGTTCATTTATTAATTATTCTGATTACGTGCTACATATATATGTATAGATAGAGTAATTAAGTGTAGACTTGAGTTTAAAGTTGATATAAAAAATTAAAAAAAAAAAAAAAACACAAACGGAGTAAAGTATTGTTATATCAATATGTCCAATTATTAATCCATATAACAACCATTAAAATAAATAAATGTTAAAGTAAGCATAAAATACAGTCTAAAAATAATAAAATCATTCTTCATTTTTGTAAATCTTTGTTAGATCTATTAGGCTGGTTTCAAGGGTTTAATATTGTGGCTGAACAAGATCTTACAATTTATAACTTTTAAAAGATTAAAACACTTTAGCTTTAAAATAATACGTAAACATTAAAAAAAAAAAAAAAATTCCAAGGAAACCAATAAGTGTATTTGTGCAGTCCATTCTGAAAAACTATGCACACCCTTTAAAAAGTCATAAATATGAACGTCTAGAAATTTTCTGTCATATACTTGCCGGGGCAGCAATTAGTGACATGTTTCATCTGATAATCAGTTTGCTCCCATATTCCGGGGCCAAGCAGACAAAATTTCATTCACTTAACCCAAAGGGGAAAAGCCTGTTAAAGAATATACTATAAAATAAAAATTTAATAAGGTACATTTCATAGTTATTTAGATGCTTAAGATCATAATTTATTTAACATTTACAATTTGATGTACGAAAAATAAAACCAGTAGTTTCTCATTTTTAAAATGAATTTTCTCAACAGATTAAAAGCAAGCACCGAAATTCCATAACATCAACCTGTGAAAGTAGTAGTTATACTAATCTTGTAGTTTGAGTCTATGAAATATTGATAAATAATAATAAAAATAGAAAAAAAAAATTTTACAAATACCAAAAAATAAAAAATGTACAACTCTAAGGCTCAAGTGGATAACCTATAATTTGATACTAAGTGCAGGTGCAGAATTTGTCGTTTAATGGCCAAGGGCAGTAATCTTTTAGATTTGAGTTGTAATGGGTATTTTTGTGTGGTTAAAGTCAATTCTCTAAACTTTTAATGAAAACTCTTAAGTGGTAAATATTACTAAATAACAAACCAGACATAGGCGTTCCCCTCTGAATAATATATATTAAATTAACGTAACTAGTTCTCTGTGAGATACAGTTTTAATATATTTCTGTTTTGCCTAGAACAATAAAGCCTATAGTTAACAACTGTGGCAACTGAAAGAGGTATTTCTAAAGTAGGTAAATAGCTTTATTGAAATAATCTATCACATGCTCAGTCATGTGCATTCACAGTGAGATAATACAAGTCACAAGTTCAGGCATATTTGTGGAGCCTACACACTGGTATCAGATGATGTAACACGCAACGGCCACCAGCCTTTGTGATCTCCCAAACCCCCATAATCGCCCTTCTTTTATCAGTGCTCCACAATTCACACTATGTAATCCTGTATATATAAAATCTGATATCAACTTAGCAGCTGGCCTTATGTCATGTCTCTGTTTATTAAGCAGTCAGCTGTCAAAACGCTTATCAGGTGCAGTAGCTTTGTATACCTTTCGAGTGTCAGGAAATACTGATAAGTCGAGTAATTCCAGATTAGTTCAATCTGGCTGAGAAGTATGCCTGTTTGGTGACTGTCAAGTGTGTTAAAGGTGGCATTTACGAAACAGGAAACATATTGTAATATTTGGGGATGCCAACACCGTTTAGTAATTTGAACAACATAGTGCATTTAAAATAAACAGCACATTAATATTTCTAGTAGTATACATTTTAAAAATACTGGATATCAATATTAAATGTAAACAAATAAATCTATTAAAAACGGATATGTTTATTTAGGAATTATACACAGTTTAGTAATTTGAACAACATTGGGCATTTAAAACAAACAGCACATTAATATTTCTAGTAGTATACTTTTTAAATTACTGGATATAAATATTAAATGTAAACAATTAAATCTATTAAAAACGGATATGTTAATTTACGAATTGTACCCAATATATATTTGTTAGCTTGTTATTAGCTAGTTCACTCTCTCGCATTAAAGGATTGAATAAATAGTGTGATATTTATAATAAATAGTGTGATATTTCAATCATAATTTGACCAACTGTTCTGTTGGTCTCCTTGCAAACGGATACAGTATTCTTTTATTACAGCTTACGGTTTAAGGCTATTTAGTTTCTTCCTTTTAGTATAACATGACTTGCACAACTTAATTAATTAAAACATTAATTATGAGAACATCGTATTATACTTTGAGTTAAATTGTTATTCATGCAAGTTTGCATCCATTTAGGTACATATATAAGCCCTGGTAATGTATTGTTATGACCTGACCGTATTCTCCATTCAACCTGTATATGATAATTGTTACATTAACCAGAGCAGTATGGCATGTCAAAGTTATTCAGACCTAAAGCTGTAAGCGGTAGTTATAAAAAACAAAAACAAATCACATTGAATTTTAAGTCAGAGTTGTTCATTATTGTTATATGTTGTGATATAATTTGTGTGGAATAGCGCGAGCTAGTCGGCGGCTAATACCAATAATGTACTGAAGAGTAGTTGGATTTAACACAACATTTAACGTGTATTCGTTGTGTTTCAACGTGTCCTGCACAGCAGCCTCAATTCTTTACTCGGGCCCCACTATCTTACCGATAAACTTGAGTACTTGTGAAGCCATAGCGTGAATTCGGCAAGCAACTCGCGTCATCACATCCCGGGCGATAAAGAATCTGCAATACGCAAAATAGCACGGCGATTGAACCAGACTTCGCCCCGACATGCCACAAGAGGGCGCTGCCATTGGACCCCCCCCCCCTTCATTTTATATATTCCAATTACTTATATTCTATGCAGGTGGCTTAATTACCTTGATGGACTTCTGTTTTGTAAGCCAATGTGTGGCAATGCATTACTGATCATCTTTACCAGTGGGGTCAATTTATCTAAATTATCTTCAATGGTCGGGGGAATGACTCGCAGGCGTGGGTGGATAGACCTAAGCAAAGTTGTCACAACATTTTTATAACAGACATACATAAAATGCACATTATCTCATTCACAAACAACAAGACAGCAGGGCCGGTATGACAAGGAGCCACAAGACGCAAACTCCCACCGTATATTTAAAAAAATACAAAAAGTATAGGGCTTATATGAATTTTAAAAATGCGCATGTGTGGTCACCGTGACCGCCACCACCAACTTGGAAATGCCACGCGGGAGACCTGTTACTAGCCACCATGGGTGACTAAAGATAAGATAAGATAAGATAAAATTTATGTGCTTTTAGTTCCAGGAATTTGTTGTTGACTTGCAATTAATTACATTAAGACTAAATAAATAAATACATAAAATAATACATAAAAATACATACAATGACTCGGAACGTTTTTGACTTGGCATGTAAAAATAAGCATGTAAAAATGATAAAACAGATAATTCTGCATGTAAAACAATTCAAAACATTAATTATCTAGAGGGTTGCGAGTTAAAGTGCTTACTGTATGGCACAAGAGATATTTTAAAGCGGGTTGTTCTGCAGAATGTTGCATCTAACTTGGCGTTTAAAAAACTGAACTCTGAATGCAGGGGATGTATTGTGTCGTAACTTCATGACCTTTGATATGAAGGCCATTGATTTGGTTTCAAGGATTTCCTGGTGTGTGGCAAGAGAAGTACTAGTTATTCTACATCTTCTCCTCCTGGTGTTATTTAGCTGTTTCTTTAACTTATCAGATTTATTTGTAAAGCAGCACCCCAGTGCTTAAGTTAGGACACAGGAAATTACTGAATTATAAAACATGGTAATAATGGTTTTGTAAATATTTAGCTTTCTTAGATAATATAGGTAATATAATCTTTTGTTTGCTTTCCTGGACTGACTCAACACATGTTCTTTCCAATTCAGGTTTCTGCAAATAATACATCCCAAGTATTTATAATTTTCTACAATATCGATCTACATCTTCATTTTTTTAGCAACTGGGGTAATTACAGAGTTTGATCTCCTTAAATCAAAGACTACTTCTTTACATTTAATTGAAGGTAGTGTTCCTCACACCAACCAGTCACACACTGAATGGTTTTCCTGGAGAACGATTCATCATTGTTGTGTATAAGCCTAGAATGACTGTGTCGTCTGCATATTTAATAATTTTACAATCTGAAAGGCCCACAGACAAATTATTTGTATATAGGATAAAAAGATCGGCTGACAAAACACAGCCTTGTGGAGCACCAGTATTTATGATTATATCTGAAGAAGTTTCTTTGCTTGTTCTAACATGTTGTCTCCTTTCTGAGAGAAAATCTAGAATCAATAGACAGTAGGAAGGAGGAATGTTATACCCACAGAGCTGATTGATCATAATGTACGGCTGTATTGTGTTTGTTACAGGTGTCTGTTTTATTATGCACATGAGTGTTACATGCGTCTGTTGACATTCTGATTCGTGTTAGGCAGGCCCTGCATGGTTTATTGTGCGCAGGAGTGTTACATGTGTCTGTTAGGCAGACATAGTTCGTTGCCATGGGAGACGTGCGAGTTGGGCTGGCTCGCGTGTGGGGTCTGAAGTGTATAAACACAGCGTTCTTTGTTCTATTTTTGATAAGCTTTTATTCATAAATTCAATACATGAATGCAATATGACATCACAGTTTTTTCATATAACGTTTTCAAACGTATATCCCTCTGTGTTTTATTATTCCTGTTTACCAGATTTATATAAATTTCCGTTTCTAATCTAAATTTTAAGTCTTGGAGATAAGCAGTAAAACAGACTTTTCTATTGTTAAACTTCTCCACATAAATATACCTTTTCCCTACCAAAATACAATAGTTCAGAATATCATGTATCATTCCATCTTCACTTCGTATTCCAAAAAGAAGTAACAGAGCTGTATGTATTTATCAAATATGTCGTTCCACCATGTCTGTAAGGTTTACCAAAAATTTCGTACCGAATGACATTCAAATATAAAATGTTTTATAGAGTCGATATAACTGCAATAATTACATTTAGAAGAGCTTATAATTTTCCATTTAAATAACTTTTTATTACATGGAAAAATCATTGTCAATATTTTATATTGTAATGTCTATGAATATGAAAAGGCAAACTGAATGTAACTGAACATTCGATATCATCATATTTTCTATTCCATTCGTCCACTGATGAAGGGTAAGACACACATTTTGTTTAAGTATCTGATAAAAGTCCCTAACTCTAACTGTTAACAAATTGATGTTCCCTTTACTAGTACAAAGTGTAAATACATCCGTTCCCGTTGTTATTAATGGACTCTCATGTATCTGTTTTACCATGCTACTGGTATAGCATCTACAAAACTAAAATACTTTAAGTATTCTCCTGGCAGTATATGAAATCTCTCCTGAATTCTATCAAATGTTAATATATTTTTACCTTCCATAATATCTTTTACATTTTAACATTTTGTTTAAAAAAAGATTCGTAAAAAACCCTTTTCCGCCTAACATAATTTTACTGTTTACCAGAGAGACTCATTAAGAATTACCGTGTTACAGGATTCTTTTTTTAAATTTCCACAGGATTTCCAGGAACTGTTTGTAGAATCTAGGTAATTTTATCGGTATATCTCTTGGACCATATGAAAATGGGATAAAGTCCCTTTGAGTGTGCCCTTTGAAACATACATCTACCACCGGATGGTACCATCTATTACAAAATATTCTGCATCATGAAAACAAAACTTTGCAGAAAATTCTTTATTTCTACCATGTTCAAGCCTCCTTTGCTTATTTCATTACAAATAGCATATCTTTTGATTTTCTCAGGCTTACCTTTCCACAAAAATGCATAAAGCAAAGATTCGGCCTGTTGAATGACCCACTCGGGCACACAAAGTATATTTACTGCATACAATAACTGAGGTAATGCAAGACTTTTAATTATTGTAATTTTTCCTTTCAGAGACAGATCTCTTTGTCTCCAAATATTGAACAAACAATTCAGTTTATCTAATCTTGAAGAAAAATTCAATTTATCCATCTCTATTTTATTGTTTGTAAACCATACTCCCAAGATTTTAAACGGTCCCTTGTAAACTTTTATACCAAGTAGCGCCTCCCAGGTCTTTCCCAGAAATATTATTTCAAATTTGTCAACATTAAGTTTTAATCCAGCGGCCAATTTAAATCGTTCTAGCAGTCTTAAAACTGATCCTAGTGAATACTGATTTCAACAGCAGTTATAAAGAGCAACGCAGATATTGGGCACCCTTGTCGGGATGCTCCTTTCCAATTTAAAAAATCTGGTTGTACTCCCATTATTTATCACACAACTTTCAATGTTTGTATATAAAATTTTAACCCATCTTCTTAAACGTGGTCTAAAATTAAAATGTTCTAAAGTTTTATTAATAAATCTCCAACTAAGGCTATCAAAAGCCTGTTTAAAATCTGCTATTAGAATGATACTCTTCTGACTTTTTTAATGCAATAATCATAAAGGTCCTCTATTGTTCTAATGTTACAACCTATGTGCCTGTTTTTTAAATAACCGGTCTGAAATTCACTAATTATTATATGTTACACTTTTTGCATATGTGTGGCTAAAACCTTTGTTAACAATTTATAGTCCGTATTGAGCAAGGTGACGGGACGCCAGTGTTTAAGATATCTCAAATCTGTGTCCATTTTTAGTATTAAGTTAATTACCCCTCTTCTTTGTTCTACACTAAGCAGTACATTTTCAAAATAATAAGATTACAATTCTAACAATGAATCTTTCAGATTTAACCAGAAAAATTTATAAAATTCGACGGTAAATTCGTCTGTTCCAGGACTCTTTCCATTTTTCATTAAGCCTAATGCTTGTTTACATTCACTGAGTGTTATATCTACTTCACAAAATGATGATAAATCTTCTCCTGAAGTCAGATCTTCATTATACCCTTTGAAAAAGTAATCTTCATTTATTTCAGATGTATTATCTTTCATATACAATTCTTCATAGAATTCTTTCTGTAGCTCCAGTATATCACTTGGATTTTTAATTAAAGAATCGGCCTTCATAAAGACACGATCGATCTAGCTGTTTGATTTCTCTTTTCTAAATTCAGAAAATATTTCGTATTTCTTTCCCCCAATTCAACACAACTTGTTTTCGATTGTATGATAGCTCCTTTGGTAAAGTAGGCATTAATTTGTTCCATTTTACACAGTAACTGTTTATATCTCACTTCATCTTTCTCATTTTTATCATTACCTAGTTTCTTTTTTTAATACATTTAACTCCCTATTTATCAGATCTTCTTCTAATCTACGTTCCTTCGCTTTTGCAGTAGAGTATTTTATACAAAATGCCCTCGCATCACATTTTAATAATTCCCAAGCCGTGTTTCTATTTATTAATCGCTTATTGTGATCTATACTGGTTTTAATAGTATTTATACATTCATTAACGAAATTATCATCTTTTAATAGATCAGCATTAAATTTCCAAAATCCCTTACCTCTTACTCTTTGTTCATTTAGAAGTACATTAATAGAAATTAAACAATGATCAGTTTTAAGTGTCGGGCATATCTGCGTGTTGAGAATATTAAATTGTAAATGCTCACTTACTAACCAGTAATCTAGACGTGATTGCATTTTTGGTCTGTTTTGCTGATAAGTGTAACCTTTTTCATTGATATTGCGTAACCTCCAGATGTCAACAAGTTTAAAAACATCCATCATGTTTACTATAGCCGGTGCATACCTTGTCCTAGCTTTGTTCAAAACAGGACATCTACCCAAACTAGGATCTATTACATCTACATCCCAACAATACCTTGTCAAAAATGTTAGCTTGTACAAATATAAAACAGAATCCCCAGACTTCTCACCATTCCAATGTTGATGATCGTTACTATCATCAGCTCAATGCCTCCTTGTGGGATTTAGTTATTTATATCTTGTAGTTATGGTAACAATAATACTGTATATTACTAAACATGAGTAATCACTTCAAAATAGCGGTTTTATTTCTCAGATGTGAAACTGTAAACCCATACCACAAGTACCCAGACTGGGAGTGTCACTATTTCATACCGGGCTCTTATCAAGATATCACCAAACACATTCCTACCTCGCCACTTGGATTTTATTTTTGCATTGGCATCATTTAGACTGAGTCCAACACCCCAAAATTTTTCATATTTTTATTACAGGCTAGCAGAATTCTGTCACCAGTTTCTGTGAGTTCTTTTCTCAGGGCAATGTTTTGTTCATACTTTGCTCTGACCGCTGCTTCCATTATTTGTTCGGCCACTGTGTCGTTCTACCGGTCTTTATCCGTTTGCACTCTGTGACCCTTCCTTTTTACTGCTCAACAGGTATATTTGTTTTCATAATCTCACCGGCGACTTCTTAATTTCCGATGACCATAGCTCTCTGATACTGAAAATACTGATTTACTGAAGTGTATTGTCTCCCATTCAGTATAAAGCAACAGGCACTAAAATACTGAAATTTGAATCTTGCCCATAGAATAAAATGGCATTCTCACAGGAACACATCGCTAACTGATGAGGCTGCAGTCCGTCAGGAAGAGTATCTGAGTTGTCCACTGTTTACCTGCGTCCTTCAATAACCAGTTTTCGGCCACCAATGTAGCCTTTATTTTCATTATGCGCGCTTTCTTCATAATCGGGTACAGTTTTACCCGCCTTTGTTCAATTTCCATCGGAAAGTCCTCCACCATAACTATGTCGGTTCCCTTCAGTTTATTTCTCAGCCTCCAACACGATCTCTATCACCAAACCAAACAAACCGAACAATTATATCTCTGCACTTATTCCGGCTTCTCGAAGGATCCCCCAACCTATGACAGCACTGAAATTTAATATCTTCGGCATTGTGTACCCCCAGCTTAGCCACAAACAGATTCTGTACTTTCTTTATACACATAGTACTCGATTCGTTAGAATCTTCAAGTAGTCCAGAATATTTCAGGTTCTTTTCACCTTAAATAAGTGTCGAAATCATGATTTTCAGATTTATTTTCTTCTAACTGTTGCAATATTTTCGAGTTCACCCATTCTTGTGCTTTTACTGTCTCTTTCAATGTTTTCAATTGAGGCTTAGTCTCTTCTAGCTCAGCCTGTGTGTGTTCAAGAGAATCTTGTAAGCTTTAAAATTTTCAAATTCGGCTCTTAACTGACCAACCTCTGCTGTAAGACCAACCATGGAATTATTCATTTTCTCAATCTGGCTTTGTAGCTCTCTCATACTTTTAATCATGTATGTCATATCTATTGCTTGTGTTCCTTGCTCACCTCCATTTTATGTCTATGTTCATGTGCCGTGTGTATCGTCAAACAGGCGCGGTCGCGTGTGTCACAGTTCACTAATCTGCAGTTGAGACCCCTGCACGGTCTTAAAGCCGATTACGTAAGAGCTCAGAATAATAGAAATGTGTCCGGCCACGTATTGGTTTACCTTGTTCACATAACTGAAAATTTCAACTTCCAAAAGCAGATGTTGTTCTTTCCCGTTGCGAATAATTCAAACTCTATTTTATAGAAATAAACATAATACGTCCGCATGCCGATTTGTTAGACTTATGGTAAACAATATTCCAACAGTTGGAAACAATACGCTGCTACTCAGATCACACTCTTCCGGTCCTCATAGGTCACGTGACGGTTTTTCTTTGTTCTAGATGTTTCAGGTCTGATCCTGTAACGTTTGTATTGTTCTTTAGAGTTTTCCATTTCTAGTCTTTTCGGATGAGAAGCTAAATAAGGGGCAGTGTTTAGAGCAGAGAAAGAGAGAGAGAGAAAAAAAAAATTCAGGCGGACACGAATGAGTGTGAGTTAGTTTTGGGGCCTTTTCGATAATTGCAGAACTTATAAATATTCTTCGAATTTTATAACAGATTTTATACAGTCTTCAGTTTGCCTTTGGGATTATTACCAGAACTTCACTTTTGGATTACAACAGATTGATTTCGGGATTGAATTGGACTATTCTCTGCGATTTGCATGAATTGGTCGTCTAGAATATTTATGTTAAAGGACTTGTTGAGCTGTGACAGTGGTGGTTTCCAGAAAAGCCTAGGATCCGGACACTGTGGTACTGTACATTTTCATTGTTTTAATGTGCAATTGTATTGATTTAGTGTATGTTAGGGTTGTTTTAAGAATAAATTATAATTATTTGTTAACAAAAAAACACAGACTTCTTTATTCTTTCCCCTAGACATTTCACGCTGCCTTGTGTTACAAAATCGTTTTTTTTTCTCCGTAACAAAATTTATGCTCGTCCGACCACATGATCTGTTGTTATTAGTAATTTGTTGAAGGCTGAAAAAATAATCAATAAAAAGTCATCTTTCTGGGGTCCCTGTCCAAGTGTTGATAAATATAATGAGTTAATGTGGCAATTGCATCAATTGTGCATCTGTTTGATGAATATGCAAACTGATGTTGATCTAAAATCGGTTTAACAATTAGAGGTAATTTGTTAAGAACTATTCGCTCAAAAGACTTCGCGAGAATAGATGCAAGTGCAACAGGCGTGAGATCGTTCATAACTTAAGGAAAGTTATTTTTGGCGACTGGAATTATTTTTGCGGTCTTCCATAATTTGGTTGTTAACATAAGGATAGAGACAGTTGAAAATGTGATGTAAGATAAAGGACAAACTATTTCTACAGGTTTTAATTAATCTGCCAGTGATTTTGCCGGGTCTGCAGGCTTTCTTTACATTGATCTTAAGGGGTGAACCCACCAAGGCCGACACGCATCTCGACACAGCGCGACGCAGGCCGACATAGAACTCAGGCGACACACACCGACCCTTGGTTGTGTCGGTATGTGTCGCCTAGCGTGTCGTGAAGTGTGTCGTGCAGCCAAAATAACAAACCAATTGACCGACACACCCGCGACACACATTGGGGTTCATGACACGGAGATTATCGCGTGTTGGTCGGAAGTTGACCGTTTTATATTATGTGTTGCAAGTGTTTAGCAATAAAGCTATAGCCACTTTATATTTTATATTTTGAATTTTAAGACATAAACAAGACAAAGGCTCCGATGACAATCGGGCGCGTTTGAGCGATACTCACATGAACCCTGTTTTTCAGGAAATATGAGGGGGGCAATTCACTGAGTTGGGGCAAAAGCCCCGTTCATGATAATGAGGACAGTATAGCCACCAGCCAGAATATAAAAAATTTTCTCAATATCATTTTCAAACACATAATACGGTAAGTATAATTTGAGAATAAAAGTTATTTTTGCTTAGTTTTCATTAATTGTTTGAACATTCACGATATCATAAATTTCTTGTTATGAGATGCGCAATTGAAAGAGAATTGATATAAATATTAAGAATTTAGAAACTGAAAATATGATCTCGAAATCGTTAAGTACAAAAGTACGCGTTTTATTCCCCTAAAAGGAGAAGGGGACACATGAAACTTTGTCCCCGTTATACTTTATCCATTTCCCTAAAATGGGAGGGGGACATGCTGCCCCCCCCCCCCACCACCACCACGAGGCCCATGATTACTGACGTTGCTGACGTCGATGACATCGATACTTTATATTAAATGTTTCTACCAATAAATTAAATATTTATTTATTTTTTGATTTTGTGATCACAGTAGGGCATGTATATGGGTTTATAATTTTAACATTTTACCTTTACTTGAATCAAGTATTAGCGCAACAATTTCACCAGGTGCTTATATAACGGCCAAAGCTCCGTTTGACTAATATTCTTTGAATGATCAATGCCTTGAGGGAGGGGTAAATGTTCAACAACTGAATACTATCATGACATGGAAAAAGCGTATGATTTCCAGGACGAATATAAATTAATGGTGGGAAAGGGGAGTGCAAAGGGCTTTAACAAGATTGTTGTTTTAATTTTCAGTAGACTTTCCAGTAAATGAGGTTAAGGCAACGGGGTCTGGAAAAGTTTGTACTCCACATATAGCGTATTTCAAGCCTTCTATCAAACGACAAACTTGGCTCATCCCGTGGTATGAGATTATATCCACCCTAAAGAGGAAGAGCAGCCCCTGCGGTTTTGCTCAGGTTTGTGTTTTGTTTTAAAATACCTGCTTTAAAGGACCTGATACATAAAATAAAGCTTTTTTATCAGTTTTTTAACTGATTTGGTGTTTGTTATTTATTCAATATCAAGTATAAATGCAGAATATAGTGAATATGCTGTTTATTAAAAAATAAGAAACATTATACATTCAGAATTTTTATGCAGAATTGATATACAAAGAAAAATGGAGCGTATCGTCAATACATATCAGATATCGAATTGAGTGTGCCTAAATAGACAGACCGATACCCAGTCCTAGGCAGGACCGATGCAAGATAACAGAAAACTGTCTCCTGATTGGCTGGAAGTGACCTTGACATTGACCCACTCACTCCACGTAGTGCTGCGTGTCGGTATGTGCTGTGAAAAGTGCGTCGCACGTCCAGTTCCACTGCACGATCCGTGTCGAGTTGTGTCGAGAAGAAACCGATGCAACCCGACACGCGTTTTCATCGCACGACAAATCGAACATGTTCGATCGTGTCGCAAGGCCCGCGATGCAAAGCCGACACGCTTCTTGTGTCGTGTGCTTCTCCACGATGTGTCGTGTGAGCTGGTCCACTGCCACGACACAGGCGGACGTCGCGACACACTGGACGTCATCTGTGTCGTAAAGCGTGTCGAGAGACGTGTCGGGACGCGTGTCGGCTTTGGTGGGTTCACCCCTTTACTTTACACTTTGTTTACATCAGTTAGATCAGTAAGGATGCCATGGTCATCGCATGATTCTAAAATTACTCTCAGACTGTTCGTAATGTCATCTTTTTCTTTTGAGAAGTCACTTTCATCAAAACGTGCATAGAATGTATTTAATTTGTCAGCATAGCCATTTTCAGCTAACAGTGAGTATTCTTTCTTGCTTTTAGTTATACCAGTTAATTCCTTAAGACTCTTCCAAGCATCTTTTGATTGCTGGCTATGGAACAGTTTATCCTCTTTCTTTTTATTGTTGTTTGGCTTTCTTAATGGCAGAATCAGTTTCTTTTTGTAAGGTATACCTGTTATCTAATTTGCTTGTGAAGGCTTGGTGCTCACATATACAATAAGTTTCCGTAGATCACTATTGACCAAAGGTTTATTATTAAGGTAAATCTTAATGGTTTTAGTAAGAACCAGCATGTTTTCAAAAAAGATATATAACTAGACACAATTTCAGTAAGTTTTTCTAATCATATGATTTAATATACCTCACCAGGATTTTGTGCCGGGTTAGTGTTGGAATTCTTTTCGTGCGCATGTGGGAATATAAGCGAGATATGGGGTCAGTTAGCTGTCAATCAAATCTAATGTAACAACATGTAGCCCACAGGCTAAACTGCCGGCATATGAATGTAAGCTCTAACTATAGTGTAATACTCATGCTGTAATTTCCATTAATATTTCGACGATGAGCTGACAGTATTACTATAGTGCTGATTTACCAAATTAGATATTTTGCTGGTCTATATGTAAGAATTACCAGTTTGTTTTGATATTTCTCGCATCATCTCATAACACATTAGCCTTGGCTCAACAGTTTTAATTTGGTGTGGTGTAAGGTTGTTTGATTACCTTTGACCAAGCAAAAAGCTGATCTAGGGACCATTTATGTGACATCTCCTGAGTTGTTTGGTTTACACACTAATTATTTGTTTGCTCATAAGCACACTTGTGTATATATATATATATATATATATATATATATATATATATATATATATATCATCGTATTTCACAGGCACTGAAGCGAATTATGAAGCAATGATACGAACACTTTGTGGCTTGTAAAGATGATTTTTAAATAGTAGAGAATTGTTACAATGAGTGTCTTGAGGCTTGGTAGCTATTCATATTCCTTTTAGAAAAACTTTGGTTTGTAGTTAACACTTAATAGCTAAATCCGCCAGATAGTCAACATGTGTTTCACTGAGTTTTAATTGATACAATGTTATATGGCATTACCAGATGATAAATTAATTTTAATACGCAGCATGTTGTCAGAGTTTAATAGGAAAATTTTGCAGCACAGGTTGTTAGGGGAAGTCGAAAGTTTCTGCGACGTATCTTGAATTTTGTCAATTTGCAAAAAAACTTCAACATATAGCGAAAATCAAGGGGGCTGTTAAAAAAGATTTATTATGTTTTGAAGATTTTATGAGTGACTTTAGTGGTTTTCAAAGTTTATTGATGAGAAACCAGTCTCACAAGTCTTTGCAATACCATGCTCACTGGGGGAAGTATTTCAGGATTGAGATTGTTTTCTATTTGAATTTGCAAATTGACCATCCTAGCATTAGTTAACTGCACATAAATTATAAAGAAGCGGACACATATATACGGACAATCTGTGTACATTTTCTATAATTAAAAAAAAAACCTGCATTAAGCGCGCACACCTTAAATACGCTGACCACATGTCAAACAGAACGACACTCAGTTATCAGTCACGGTCGAATGAACAGTCAAAAAGCCCAAGTAAACCTGTGCACAGAACACTGCCTATCGCCTGCCCTATTTTACGCATGCCCGTGTGCCTTCACTTTAAACGGTTATAAATGTATATATGTTATACATAACTACCTTAAAGATGAACAACACTGAGTGGCCAGGTCAAGTTCGCTCTAACATGCAAGTTCTCTCGCTTTTGTCAGGGCTGCCTGCATCGCAAAATCCAAAGTTGAATGTAAACAGGAGGCCAGTGCTAGCCGGTTATTGATAAACCCCTTAGAATATAATCTGACCAGTTGTTCTTCATCACTGGGCGATCTTGTGGCTACTGGATAGGCCTTACGGGCGACTCGGTAGAAGTAATCATTATAAATTTTAATGTGGACCGGGGGTCTTGTTTAATATATCTAAGGCTCTCCCTCAATTCTTGAAGTTCATTGTCAGGGAGAAATGTCCTTTCCATATAGTCCTTAATGGCAGTTCACTTAGGTCTGACGGCATGTTTAACAGGAATATCGGGTTCTCCAATAGCATCATGCAAGTCAGCATTTTCTATGTAAAAATCGTCTACAAATTCCCTAATCTTACCCACTAAGGTGCCTCTCATAACTTCTATCATGGCGGCATCATCGCCGTCTAAATCTATATACGCTTGTTCCACTGCGCGTAACCAAGCACGAGTTTTAATGAAAGAATTCCCTGTGATAGGCTCGATTGAATTGATCACTCTGGTCAGTATGGTCTGTGACATCACACGCCTGGTCTGGTCAGTATGGTCTGTGACATCACACGCCTGGTCTGGTCAGTATGGTCTGTGACATCACACGCCTGGTCTGGTCAGTATGGTCTGTGACATCACACGCCTGGTCTGGTCAGTATGGTCTGTGACATCACACGCCTGGTCTGGTCAGTATGGTCTGTGACATCACACGCCTGGTCTGGTCAGTATGGTCTGTGACATCACACGCCTGGTCTGGTCAGTATGGTCTGTGACATCACACGCCTGGTCTTTCAGGGAGTTAACTACCTTTTGGAGGAGCTGGCCGGCCATCTTCGCTTCAGGCCGGCTGTGTTCAGTGTATGATGAATGGATGTATTTCAGTTGTACAAAAAACTTTATAAATTCATCTATCAGTGTCTCGGTGGAACATACGGCAGAACCCCATCGACTAATCTGTTTTGAATTTTGAAAATGAAGAGAGAAAAGGTTCGGCCCGCTTGTAACAAAAGAAACTTTGTAAGTTGGTACGCTCGCAAATGTAGGATTTTACCCAGAATAAAAATACAACAGCACTATATTTACAGTTTAAGTCCACCAAAAATGACCGAAAGGTCTCAAATGTAGGATTTTTATCATGCCCAGTTGTGAGTATACTGCCAGTCTTAGGGAAGCGTCTTAGGAAAGAGACGGAAAGTTGCCGGTTACTATAGGTCCACAGTGGCTTAACATATCAAATTAATCCCTACACCAGGAAAGGATTTAAGAAATTTAGATACTTGGAGACCCTTACGTTTGTTAAATGTTGATGTAAAAATACTAAGTAAAATCTTGGTTAAGCGTATAGAGAAGTACCTTCCTGATATAATCAAATCAGACCAGTATTATTTTATTCAGTGACGTTATATAGGGGGCCTGTTAGATTGATATGGAACTTCTTGCATTTTACTAATGTAGCAAATAGGCCAGGATTTTAATTAGCGGCTGATCTTCAATCTGCTTTTGACGGTGTGGATTATGATTTTAAGTTTGCAGCTCTGAATTATTTTGGATTTAATCAATCTTTTCTTTGAAGGATAAAACGTTTGCATCATGATATACAGAGCTCAGTAATCAATAATGGTTACACAACAAGCTATTTTAGGGAGACAACCTAAAGTCAACCTGGCAGACATGGAGTTTCATAATTATTTTGTATAAAGACATTCTGTTCGAAATTGTTCAGTTCGACCAGCAAGGCGAAGTTATACTGAAAGGGACCAGCCCAGAGGTGAAGCCACAAATCATGTTAACAGTGATCACATACATGCTCGTCCTGAAAATAAACATGTTTTACAAAAAAAACCATAAGGTCTGGTCCCGTTGTCCTCGCTAATATCACAGGTTTTCCAGTAAAATATCTCATGGACACAGGACCCCAGGTTACAATTTTAAGTGAGGAGGTATTTCAGAAAGGCATTCATGCAAAAAGTTGAAACAATGGCTTACCCGTACGGCGGCGAATGACTGAACTGTGCCGTACACCGGAATGATCACGGCACCTGTGGAAGTTCTTGATGAACAAGTGGAAGAAGTGGGCATCCCTATCATCAAGAGTACCGATTCAAAACTGACAGAAACTAAAACAAGTGCCAGATGTCTCAGGCACAAACGTGTTGTCAGCTTTCCAGGCTTATATTACCTATTTGCAAAAGAAGTGTCAGCTATTACAACACTAAAGGTAGGTTTATGCGTGTGGCGAGTTGTAGCGAGAAAGTGCCATCTCGTTGTGAATGCTCCATTCCAGTGGGAGGCCCATCCTGTAAGGAACCTGTAATTGACACATTTCCCGCATTTCAGGAAACAAGAAAAGAAACTTTGCGGTGCAATCCGGGAACGAGAATCCATGCATGTGCAGACATATTTGCGCTAGTGGGACCGGATGATCAGGAAAGAAGGAGTACTCGTTAGGCAGGTTATAGATCCAGTCTTAGGTGATATTTGGCAAATATGTGTACCACAAGTTCTGCAAGAAGAAGGGCTGAAATCGTTACATGATAACCATGGCCACCAAGGCATGGAAAAAACGGAAGCGCTTATGAGCGGATTATGGATATCGGGAGATTTACAGGATTGGGTACAGCGTTGTAACAGATGTATTTTTGCACATCACCAAAGAATACGTACCCCCATGGGACATAAAACAGCAGACCGCTAGAAGTCGTGGCGACAGATGTTTACTCTATTGGAGAGAGCAGCGACGGCAAGTAAACGTCTAAGACTGATGTCTTATCAAATGAGCAGTAGCAATCCCTACAAAGGATCAAACAGCCGAGACTACAGCCAAAGTTTAGGTACAGGAATGGTTTTAAAAAAATTGGGCCAATGCTGCGTATGCATTCAGACCAAGGCCGTAATTATGAATCGCGTCTAGTCCAGGAATTTTGCCATATTTATGGTGTTCAAAGATCACGCAAGGAAGTGCGCAAGTGGAGCACTATAACAGAACATTGCACAAATCACTGAGAACACTCCCACCAGATGAGAAGAGGCGACGACATGAGCATCTGCCAAATCTTACTTGGGTATATGATACGACACAGCATGCTGCGGTTATACCCCATCCTACCTTTTGTATAAAAGAGAACCCCACTTACCAGATGATATCCTAAGGGGCAGATTGACTGAGGAAGGACCTCGGTGGTCAACTCCAGAAAATGGTCAATAAAAGTTAGCGCAAGCCGCAGCTTCGAGAAGAGAGATTTTTTACAGAAAGGGCAAAGAAGTCCCTGTGAGGGTAGGAGCTCAAGTGTACCTACGGCAACATCCGTTAGGAAGAATAAAAAACAAGATAGCTCCCAGATAGAGAGGAAATCCAAAGTTTTGCAATACCCTCCAAGAGAGCGACATATTCAAGGAGTGGTTGAATAAGATTTTGACATCGTCAGAGAAATTCAAGAAGACATGCCTCCTGGAAGAGATTCGACAGTGCCCCTGAGATAGTCTGAAAAGGCTAATGTGACGGCCGTATTGCCCGATCTGGTGCGCGAAGTCGCACACTTACATAATGTTTTTTGGTCGATAACTCATTATAATGGGTACATCTTGGCTTGAATATATTTTTGTTGCTTTTGCCTTATTACACACAAAAGATTATTGTTTGCTCTACGTGAAACACGAAACATTGCAGAGGGTGTCACGCCATGCTACACATACAGCAGTAATGCGTGAAAAGTCGGTTTAGCATTTCACCCTGTATGAACCCTAGTTCTGCAAAGAGACAATTGACAGATTCATTAAATCCTACCAGCATGTGGTACACATCGAGAAAACCATCTGGATTTCTATCAACTTTATGTCCCAAATGAAAAGAGTTTGGTACAACAGGCAAAGTATACTAATCATAAAGCATTTGTTTTTTAAATCAGTTTCTTTCCCTTCGACATGCATTTAATATCCGACTCTTTTAGTATTAAAAGCAATGTTGTGTGTACACAGCACATATCTGTAATATTCTATTACTACCAGAAATTGTGAGGTTTTAATCATATTGTATCATCAGCATATGAAAGTGTACCTGCACAATGTGGTCCTATATAACAACCAACACCAAATATTTTAACTGCAACAGTAGATCATCAATTTATACACAAAACATAATAGGTGTTATAACTCAAACTTGTTTCATCCCATTACATACACTGAAGCTATAAGAAACAACCGAGTTCCAGTGAATATAGTCATAATTACCCCAAAAACACTAGACATAGTTTTTTTCCAATAATTTTGCAAATAGAGAGCTATATTCTACACGGTAAAAAATCGTAGATGCATCCAACAGGCCTTAATCATATTACATACCTGATCAAGTATGGACAATGAATGTTTAAAATGGTTCAGCGTGTGAGCTCATATTCCTTACATTCTCTCTATCATGAAAGTTTTATGTATTTTTTGTGTCGCCATGTCTTGTTGTAAAAGTCTTTTACCTGATATTGTTTTACTGGGATCCTCAAAACCTATTCCAAATGTGTACCAACAGTTCAAAGTTCGTATGTTTACAAACCTATTTTCTTTTAGTGTCTGATAGTGATCATGATACTGTATCGATCCTTCCCTCTCCTGTCACTATATGTTCGTGGTATGAGAAAATATTTAAAACGAAGATATGTTTTTAACTGGCTTAGTAAGAAAAATATGAAAAATGGTATTAGTTTTCTCCAAGAGACACATTCCACAAAGTCAGATGAAAATACATGGGGGATTCAGTGGAATGGGACCAGTTACTTTTCACACAAAACAAGTCGTAGCTGTGATGTTAGTATTCATATTGGCAGTAACTTCATATTATTCATATTATTCATGTAATTCATATTGACAGAAGATTTGGAAAAATATGTGAATATTGATTCAGAGGAGAGTTATATCTTATTACACTGTTCTATACAAGGGGCTCATTTTCTGCTGATTAATTCCTACGCTCCTAACCTTCAAAATAAGGAACTATCTTTCTTCGAAGATCTCCATGAAAAAAAATTTCTTAAATATTCTGAATAATGAAGAAGTTTACATTGTTCGGGGAGGGGAATTTAATTTTCTTTTGAGCGATCTTGACACAAATGGGGGAAATCCCAGGTCAAAAGAAAAAAGTATTGATGCTGTATCGAATATTATGGCCAATATAGATCTTTTTGACGTCTGGCGAGCCTGTCACATTTCTGCCAGACAATACTAATGACGAGCTTTTAATCCAATAAACCAGAGGCGTTTAGATATGTTTTTAATTTCTAAACCCTTACAGGATATGGTGTCCGCTTGCAATATTTATTCTGCCGTGCTAAGGCAAAAGGCAGTAAGTCCATGTTTGGGCAAAAATGATTTAACGTTCAAATCTTCAATAGCAGTATGTGTGCTATCAGATATATGTGTTTCTAAGTCCTAGCCCTTGGGAATCTCGAGATATGAGGGCAGTAACATCACCATATTTGCGTTTACACACCACAATACTGAAGTAAAAAGCAGTATCTTCACTTACTGCTTTTTTTGCACAGGAAGCATAAGGAAATCCTAAGGTAAATAGCAGTAAGAACACTTACTGCTCTTCTTTACCTACGGATGAGCATATATTCCGTAAACTAACATCGAAGATACTGCTATTTGTTCGTGATAGTTAAACAAATTACTTTCTGACAAACTAAGACGGATGAATTTTTCTCCGACATGCAGATGAATTCTATGGCTCTGCAGAAAAGATGTATAACAAATTAAAACATAATAGATTGTGAAACTATCTAGCAGAAAAAACTTGACACTTTGGTGAAATACGGACACGACAATATTATATATACATATGAAATGAAACATGTGATTACAAAAAATTTCTGCTTGTGTTTAGATATTGCAAACGTGGGTTTTTCATACAACATTTTCATACAAGATTGTGTTTTTTAATGCATGTTTTGTTAGTTCATGTTATGCAGTTACATTTTGTTATTGTTGAATTTTTATGATTCTTAACACATGCTCTTTGTGGAACCATGGGCCTGAGGCCTTTTATTTCAGAATAAATTTCTATTCATTCATTCATTCATATATATATATATATATATATATATATATATATATATATATATATATATATATATATAGAGAGAGAGAGAGAGAGAGAGAGAGAGAGAGAGAAAGAGGCATTTTAGGTTAACTAAGGGAGATAGAAATATATTACAGATTGATATATTACAGTTCTCGCTCTACATTCAGAAGGGTCCAAATAATATCCTCCGTACTTTTGAAGTTCCAGCTTGACAAACAGCGTCCTAACAGGTCATCTTGGACGAAAGTACAGGCTTCACTTGTAATTTTTAGAATCACAGATTTCAGCCATGGGTCTATCCTTCCACTGAGCAGAAATGGCAAAATGGGATCGGTAGCACATTGCATATCCAAACTTTAAATGCCACTAGATTGTCTTGGGTATGGGGATAAGAAATAAATATCATGTACTATAATACAGTTACAGGGGGAATTTTTCAGTATATTTAAGTAAAATTTAGTAAATTTATACAGGATCAGACTACGGGAAAGGCTATGTATATTTTTATGAAATATGATCTAAAAATGATCCCTGAAAATCTTTAAATGCTGCTGAAGACTGGTACCACCACTTTAATGTTTTCATATTTAATCATTTTTCTTGTATTTTTGAAAATAACACTTATTTATCCCCCAACAGAGGACACTTCGTTTAGACGCAAAGATCACGCTTCACATAAAGAAATATTCGACTTTTCACTAACTTTCAGCATACCTGATCGTAAATAGCTGTCCTATATTTTTACTATAGGAAGCAAAGACACACGTTATAATACTTCAGAAGCTCAGAAAATGGATCATTACCCGGGCATAAAGTTAGACCATCAGCCCAGAGAAGTTGAAACTTTACATGTAGACAGGCTGTGGTATTTTTTTTCAGCATTTCCCAATAAAGTCATTTTTAAATATTTGTTAAAAAATCTTTACGTTAAACAATCTCGTGGAGGAAAATGAACTTAGTATGATGTCAGGTTAAGCAGATTTAAGACATCAAAGGACATGATAGTTAACCTTAATTAAAATTTCTAAACAAACTTTGCCTGTAGCTGAAAACAGTCTTAGATTCAAATTTCTATAATCATGTCCTAATGTGTATTATCAATATTATCTTCATTCTTGAAACAATGTTATTATTTGCTCAACAAATTGTTGACTGTTCTGGTCGATTTCAGTGCCATAAATATATTAAAATAATGGTCTGAGTGGAAACATTAATAGACATTTGTGTCATTATTAAAACATAGCCTAACTTCATTTTTTAAGTTTTGGTTGATCATGTAAGAGATGGAACAATTACAAAAATCAAAATAAGTCGACCAATATTGAGAAAATATTATAGAATATTTTATACAAAATACCTATAGCAAAAGACATCTACTTTTATAAGTAGAAATCCCTATGCAGATGCGCATCTGTGGTTTATTTTTATTATGCCTTAGTTTGTTTACAAGTTTTGGCTTAAAATTACATTTTTGTGAGCTTGTTGCCATGGTTTTAAGGTGATGTTAACGTCAGTCTGAAATATTTTTGTGTTAATGTTGTGATTTGACACTTGAACCACTTGGAAAGGGTAATTAATCAAATTCAGAACCAACGACTGTGCAGTTACTGCTTTTAGCCTTTTGGAGGTAATATATAATCGCTTCTGCAGTAATGAGGCAAACGACAGTTCTCGCAATATTTAAAAAACAAATGGCTGGAATGCTTCCTCCAGTAACCAGTTAAATACTGCTATAATATCGTACATATAAAATATAAAGTTCGGTACCTGCTGATATTGGTCTTAATGGGACACTTAAAAACACTTTAAAGGACAATTACTCAAAATCATCTTTAGAGCACTTACTGCCTTTTGCCTAATTAGGGCAGTATTGGTTTATGGATAGTTGACTTACCCCATGGAGTTGTTTACATAACTAGGCAGAGTATACGAAGACTAACCCCATCGAGTTGTTTACATAACTGGGCAGAGTATACGAAGACTAACCCCATCGAGTTGTTTACATAACTGGGCTGAGTATACGAAGACTAACCCCATCGAGTTGTTTACATAACTGGGCAGAGTATACGAAGACTAACCCCATCGACTTGTTTACATAACTGGGCTGAGTATACGAAGACTAACCCCATCGAGTTGTTTACATAACTAGGCAGAGTATACGAAGACTAACCCCTTCGAGTTGTTTATACGTAACTAGGCAGAGTATACGAAGACTAACCCCATCGAGTTATTTACATAACTTGGCAGAGTATACAAAGACTAACCCCATGGAGTTGTTTACATAACTGGGCTGAGTATACGAAGACTAACCCCATCGAGGTGTTTACATAACTGGGCAGAGTGTACGAAGACTAACCCCATCGCTGTCGAGTATATTGTAGAATGACGACCTAGGAATAATAACTCTAGAAAGGCAGATGATTGCTCTCTGTTCTATGCATCCCTTTTTAATTTAAACCTATAAAAACAGATGTCTTAAATGAAGATGGCACAATTTTCACTTGGCAACAGGTTTATATAGGTGTCGCAAACTGTCCGAGTGCCCTGTCCTGGTTATCCCTCAAACATTCTATTAAAGAAATGAAAAGAAGTTTTAAAAAGAAACCGTTCACTTTCCATATGAAAAGTCCCGAGCATCAGTTTGCTACCGTTGTAGTTATTAAATCATTCAACATAATAAATTCTAAAGAGATCTATTAATCAATAATAAATAAATTATATAAACCGCCAAATCACCAGATATATTTAGAAGTATTTAACAAAACATATCATATCAGTGTTACCTGGGAAGATGTAACTTATTTGCTTACATTACAATATAAATATTTCATTATGAACTCTTGAAAAATTACATGGCTTTAGATAAAAACTTATTTAGATGGAAACTAAATGATACTCCAAGGTGTTCTTATTGTTATATAAAATATTGTTGACATAAAAGTGGACCAAACTGTCTGGCTTGTGAAGCTTGCTTTTCTAGCGAAGCGGTTGGAACACCGGGCATATGCGCCACCAACATAGGTTCGAATCCGGGATGGGCCCAAAGTTTTCCCCTGAGCAATTTGTCTTCGTAACTAAATGGGGGTTCGTCTAACCTGACGGCAAATTTTGTGGCCCAGGGAATAAGCTCACCAAAGTGTGACCCCTGGGATAATTAGTCTTGTTCTGATAGCAAAACGCCCTTAAGAGGGGGTGTGTTACGGGGTAATATAAAAGCGGACCGAACTTTCTAGCGAAGCGGTTGGTACGCCGGAATTATGCGCCAGAGAAATGGGTTCGAATCCTGGATAGGCCCAGAATTTTCCGCTGAGAAATTTTGTCTTCGTAAATATACACAGAATCATTATGTCTTCTCTTTTATTAGTGTAGGTATACAAAATGCCTGTACAATCAGCTTAAATATTGAGCAAGAAAAGGAAACAGAGATACCGAATTTGGACTATGGTAATATTATACATGGGATCTTCCAGAAAATGTACTTTTAAATCATTTGATACTAATTTTTAAAACGATTTTATTTCAACATCGTACAAAAGCAAAAGAAAATATCTTTATTTCCCTTAAAAACAAAGTTATCTCCACGGAGAAATTGATAGAAAGGTTGCCGAGTGAGAAGAAAACTGGCTCAACATAATAAAATATGGAAACAAATGCAAGTTTTTTCGAATGATGAGGATAAAAATGAAATATTACAAGTTTGATTTGATTTTTTTCTTGTTAACAATAATATGTATGTGTATGTATATGTATATAAATATGTGTATATATATATGTATGTGTGCATGTATATGTATATGTATGTGTCTATATGTGTATATATGTGTATATATGTCTACATTTAAATGCATGATTGGTGTGTAGCGTTTCATAAATAAGTGCATGTATAGAAGCAGTTATGTTTAATTTCGGGTTGGTTATAATTGTCTGTTTATACTGTAAGCTGCATTTTACATTAGAAAAATAACGCTGTATATGGAACACTATGGTGAAAACGTCTGTCTATGTTAAATAAAAAAAGACATCAATTATGATACCTCATTTGGGAGACAAATTAAAACTGAGATGTCCTAAAAAAAACTTCAATAAAGCATGATATTCCTTCAAGTACATCATCAAAATACTTTAAACTCAACCCTTGTCGTCTTTTCTCACATGACATATATACACTAGACATAAAAAGATTGCATGTATAATTTATATTTAGAGATATGGCATCCATTTTATTGACTGGCTGAACTGACTTTTAAATAAACAATGTTCCTGCAAGGGAAGAGATACAGACCTCTCAAAGATACTGTTAATATTTTTACATTTCTGATCACTGAAATGCTTACAGTCATATGTCGTTAGTTAATATGTACACTATGACCCTTCATTTTGTGTCTCAGACGCGTTTGGTTTATTATAGAATTATTTACGTACCATGATACCTGTAGGCCATATAGAACCATCCATCGCCTTCTCAAATTCATATAGTGGCACAGAACATTTAAATGATATAAATTTGACATTTTCATGGAAACCTGCTCAGCCTCAGATTAATTTATATTAGAATCCATATAGGAGTTGCTGTACAATTGAAACCAGGGTATCCTCATGTACTCTGTATACAAATACATCTCTGTTTGGTAGAGCTGCATCTCTGACTGCTTTTAGAGTCATTTTGACTCACCTGGACCATCTTAAGCCCCATTCACATGCACAAATTTACTCCTGTGAGTATATATACACATATAAGTAAATATACTTATGTAAGTATATAAGATAAGGTAAGATAAGATATAGTTTATTGCTATATATATGTAATAAGATCATCACATACAAAAGTATTTGGCTTGACTGGCTTGCTAAAACAAACACATGAAACAAGAAATAATAAAATAAAATTGTGTATAGAAAAAAGACGTATGACTAAGAATGTTTGACTAGATTATTGTGCTGCAAGTGATATATTTAATTCCCGAACGGCTGACGCAAAGGTGCTGGTTTGAGTTCTTTTGGAATTGCCTGATAGCAACCTATAGCGAACCCCCAATTTCATTTTTTTAAACAAATAGTGCGCCGGATGAATATAGTCTTCTATAATGTCGTTTGCTTTCTTCAACAATCGTGTTTGAAATAAGGAGTCAACTGTGGGTAAAGGAACCCCAATGATCTTCTCAGCTGTTCTAACTACCCTCGAAAGACGGTTCCGTTCCTCGACCGTGATACTGCCTCCCCATACAGTGACTGACAACGTCAGGACTCCCTGAATTACCGCCCGATAAAACTTTAATAAAATCGGTTGACTGAGCCCGAAATCTTTTAGGTTCCTTAGAAAGAATAAACGTTGTTGTGCCTTCTTTACGCAGTAATTCACATTTTCGGCCCTTTTCAAATCAGAAGAAATAAAAATTCCTAAAAATTTAAAAAATTCAACGATTTCAACCTCGGAGCCTTCAATTACTAATGGTAATATTTCAGTTTTCTTCCGTCTAAAATCAATTATCATCTCCTTGGTTTTCTTTACATTTAACTCCAGATTATTTTCAGAGCACCTCGAAGTTAAAGTTTTAATTTCATTGCGGTAAACACTTTCGTTATTTCCCCGGATGAGCCCAGAAACGGTTGTGTCATCTGCAAATTTTACAATGAGGAAATCATCAGAAGTAGAGACACAGTCATAGGTGAGTAGAGAGTACAATTTTGGTGAAAGCACACAACCTTTGGGTGCTCCAGTGTTTAAGACCAATTCTTCGGAAATAATGTTACCAATCTTAACCACCTGAGGCCGATTTGTTAAAAAGTTTAAGATCCATCATATAATGCGTCATGTGAACAGATTTGCATATGTGAGTATAAATACTCCTGAGTAAACTGACATGTGTAAAAGTATATTTGCACGACCTCAGGAGGTGATGCAAAAGTATATTTGCATGCAAGTAACTTTACTTATATAGTAAATTGTGTCATGTGAACAGATTTCCTTTTTGCATATATAGGCAAACTGACCTTTTTATGTTACATATTGGCTTATGATTACATATTCATTAATTTAAACCAGCAAATTCCGTCGCTCTTCCTGGTCAAGATCGGAATTCATATTTAGTGGTCAAAATAAAAACTAAACATATTGCTTATAGAGTTAAAAATGCAATCTACATGTCATTATATGAAATCTTTGGGTTTTCTAATAACGGTTGATTTGATCTAGATTAAAAAAAAATATTTAATAGATTTCAGTTATTCTACTAATAATCATTTATTCCAACTTAAATGTGCAGTTTAAGAATGGCTTTAAATATGCATCATAATAAAATATTGTGAATCCCTAAGACATATTTACATATTTTTATTTAGGGTACTTACTTTCAAAATAATGATTAGAAATGTGCAAGAATTATTTTTTCAAATGTTCACCTACAAACGTCTTCCTGTTAAATATCGGACCCGTTTTAGCATTTTAGTGCATATGCTTACAACTGAATATGTTGAAAATTTAATGTTTTGAGCCATAATTGGTTGCGAAAAATCAATATTAAGGTAAATACATAACACCAATATTTTCTAATATATAAAGAAATCAATCAGTTACGAGAAATCATAAAGGTTTCATACGCCACGTTGTAGGGAATACCCTTATGTTACAGTATATGTACCAGGTGATCCCAGATAACAGTTCACGTAACATTAAGGAAAACAGAAACAATATTAAAAGACTCGGGGGACAGTTCTGAGATGATGTAGAGGGGAGACAAAGTTTGGTAATTTTGTCTTTGAGGCACTGATGGTTAATGAACCAGGTACCTTTATCTCGGAGGTCAACTCCTGGTCCCTGTTATCTATGTTTGAATAAATACTTCATAATGTTGAAGACACAATGATGTTCTATTGACCTGTGAGATATACAGCGATATCGGGGTCCATCCTTCCCTCCGCAGTCTATCTGTTGATACCTTTTCTAAATAATGGCTATAAATGTTTATGTTTGACCAGGTGTGAGCCCCGTCACTTTAGTGGCGTCACCTCCAGTTTTATGTGCATCTTTATGTGCTAAGGACCGGTTGGAAATTTTTAGCAATGTGGTATATTATATCATTTTTCTAAAAGTATAATAAAAAATATGAAAGGGAAGGCTATTTCATAACATATGCCCCTTTCATCATCAAGAAAACTGTCTACCCAGTTTTGTCATAATTTTCGCAGACATATTGATGGATTTCATCAGCCTCGATTTGGAACCATTTTCATTCAGTTCAAAACTAATAACCTTTACATGCAAAAAGACCTGTCTGAAACGTCCCTGTGTGGATTATCCAATTCCGGCATGCCCTATCCGAAACCGTCCGTAAACCATGGAATAGAATAATTCTTTTTTTTTTCAATAGCTATAGTGTCTTCATAAAGGGAAATATTCACACGTCAGCTTTGGTCCTTAGGCCCTTGTTTAACTCTAAAAGTGTTCATGTTTTAAAGACAATTTGCACACCTGAACATTAATGATATGTGAACACAATATAGATATACTTCAGGTTAAATTTTACTCACAGGCGTATATTTACTCGATATGCTAATATAGTTACATGAGTAAATGTCTACATGTAAATTAGGCTTTAAATTGTTGCCTCTCTTTTCGAAGGCTTTGTTCACGAGGTTTCATAAACAATCATCAACATTATCCTCAGGTACTGGAATGCTTAAACCAGACTGTATTGCGGAAGCTTGCTTAACATTATTAGTTCCTTGGTTTTTCGGAGATTCTGTTTTGTGTGCCTGATTGTCTGAAGGTTTAGAAATAGGAATAATATTTTGGACATAGGTTTTGAAGCTCCACTACTTCAGTTGCACTTGCATATAATTTAATCTCAGCTTTATTCATTCAGCCTACACACTCAAGATCTAATAAACCAGTCCTCCAACAAACTTAGCTTTTCAACTATGGCAATATTATATGTTTCATTGGGTGCCCATTTAGGAACCCGAGTGAGACATCTAGCGGCAAAGTTCATCTCTACACCAACATGATATAACTCATACAGGTCTGCTAATATGTCATCAACATAGGCCTTTCATGAAGAATTACCTTTGCATTACTAATTTCTTTTCGTGTATAAAACTGAAGAACTGTTAAGATAAGTATTGACAAATTGACCTAGAGAAAGTGATGCCCGTCATGTTTTAAAGAGTGTGTAATGCTATTATTAATAATATTAATAATATATATATATATATATATATATATATATATATATATATGTACTGTGGTTGTATTTTTATTCGCGAGGGTTATAATTTCGCGGTATTCGGGGATGTGAAATACTCACGAATGTGAAGCCCTCAGGAAAAAGATGCCCCTTCAACTAAGATGACCTATGAAAACATCCTCATCACGACTAATTTGTGCCTGGTTATGAATCTGGCCCATGCATTAGCCGTACACACAGACTTTGATACAGATCGACAGTGATACAAGTTCTAATTTAAATACTGAACCAGAAATTAGTTAGGTATTGTAGAATAGTTTTCTAAACTTTAACTGAATACAGATCCTGCAATCTATACTTAGATTTTACAGGTTATGGTCCAATCGCGAAAATGAAACCCTTACGAAACGTTCGAAATTTCAGCCTCGCGAAAATAAAGCCAACCACAGTATATGTGGACTATATTAAAAAATTAAATGTGAAACTAGAGCATACAGAACAAACATCAGAATTAGTTTATAGACATCCTCTAAAATGCATCAGATAAAGCTTTTAACTGATAGGGGTCAATTAAACAGCCTCGGCTCTCAGATAACGCCATAAACAGACGGTGGTCAAACAGCTTCGGCTCTCCGAGAAAGCTTTTAACAGACGGTGGTCAAACAGCCTCGGCTGTCAGATAAAGCTTTTAACAGACGGTGGTCAAACAGCCTCGGCTGTCAGATAAAGCTTTTAACAGACGGTGGTCAAACAGCCTCGGCTCTCAGATAACGCCATTAACAGAAGGTGGTCAAACAGCCTCGGCTCTCAGATAAAGCTTATAATAGACCGTGGTCAAACAGCCTCGGCTGTCAGATAAAGCTTTTAACAGATGGTTGTCATACAGCCTCGGCTGTCAGATAAAGCTTTTAACAGACGGTGGTCAAACAGCCTAGGCTCTCAGATAAAGCTTTTAACAGACGGTGGTCAAACAGCCTCGGCTCTCAGACAAAGCTTATAATAAACCGTGGTCAAACAGCCTCTGCTGTCAGATAAAGCTTTTAACAGACGGTGGTCAAACAGCCTCGGCTCTCCGATAAAGCTTTTAACAGACGGTGGTCAAACAGCCTCGGCTCGACGATAAAGCTTTTGACAGACGGTTGTCAAATAGCCTCGCTGTCAGATAAAGCTTTTAACAGACGGTGGTCAAACAGCCTCGGCTCTCCGATAAAGCTTTAAACTGACGGTGGTCAAACAGCCTCGGCTCTCAGATAAAGCTTATAATAGACCGTGGTCAAACAGCCTCTGCTGTCAGATAACGCTTTTAACAGACGGTGGTCAAACAGCCTCGGCTCTCAGATAAAGCTTATAATAGACCGTGGTCAAACAGTCTCTGCTGTCAGATAAAGCTTTTAACAGACGGTTGTCAAACAGCCTCGGCTTTCAGATAAAGCTTATAATAGACCGTGGTCAAACAGCCTCGGCTGTCAGATAAAGCTTTTAACAGACGGTTGTCAAACAGCCTCGGCTGTCAGATAAAGCTTTTAACAGACGGTGGTCAAACAGCCTAGGCTCTCCGATAAAGCTTTTAACAGACGGTGGTCAAACAGCCTCGGCTCTCAGATAAAGCTTATAATAGACCGTAGTCAAATAGCCTCGGCTGTCAGATAAAGCTTTAAACAGACGGTGGTCAAACAGCCTCGGCTCTCAGATAAAGCTTATAATAGACCGTGGTCAAACAGCCTCTGCTGTCAGATAAATCTTTTAACAGACGGTGGTCAAACAGCCTCGGCTCTCAGATAAAGCTTATAATAGACCGTGGTCAAACAGCTACGGCTGTCAGATAAAGCTTTTAACAGACGGTTGTCAAACAGCCTCGGCTTTCAGATAAAGCTTAAAATAGACCGTGGTCAAACAACCTCGGCTGTCAGATAAAGCTTTTAACAGACGGTTGTCATACAGCCTCGGCTGTCAGATAAAGCTTTTAACAGACGGTGGTCAAACAGCCTCGGCTCTCCGATAAAGATTTTAACAGACGGTGGTCAAACAGCCTAGGCTCTCCGATAAAGCTTATAATAGACCGTGGTCAAACAGCCTCGGCTGTCAGATAAAGCTTTTAACAGACGGTTGTCAAACAGCCTCGGCTCTCAGATAAAGCTTTTAACAGACGGTGGTCAAACAGCCTCGGCTTATCGAATATAGCTCTGTTACCTCCTGCTTTTAGATATGGACAGGAGTTTGAGCTGAAAGCTATCAACACTTTCCTGCAGTCCCACAGGTACCAAAGTATCAAAGTTGTTGTGTGAAAGTCCAACGTGTGTACATAATCCCTAGCTGATACACTTAAGGCCAGTACATAATCCCTAGCTGATACACCTAAGGCCTGTACATAATCCACAGCTGATACACCTTAGGCAAGTACATAATCCCCAGCTGATACACCTAGGGCCAGTACATAATCCCTAGCTGATACACCTAAGGCCAGTACATAATCCCGAGCTGATACACCTAGGGCCAGTACATAATCCCTAGCTGATACACCTAAGGCCAGTACATAATTTCCAGCTGATACACCTAGGGCCAGTACATAATCCCTAGCTGATACACCTAAGGCCAGTACATAATCCCTAGCTGATACACCTAAGGCCAGTACATAATTCCAAGCCGATACACCTTAGGCCAGTACATAACACCTAGCTGATACACCATTTGTGACTCTATCTAGTGTGTGTAAACTCTTCTCAAGACTGCTTTTATACTTAGTAATCATTACAAGTCCACTGTCTTTGTGTGGTCTTTGTACTTTTACCCTTACATATGCCCCATGGCCAAGAACACATCTTTGTCGTGTTAGATTCCAATCCCAAGTCCATTTGCCCGAGCAGATATTGGTACAACCCAGCGTGGCAAAACTTAAGCAGGTTTTTCTTAAAGGTCTATGCCTGTAGATGATGTTTTAGTATGATAACTGATCCTGAGTGGTAGCTTAGTCTTTAGTTATCCGTTATTGAATGTAATGATCCAGATGAAAATTTAACCTTTGAGCTGCATCGCCTTTTCCACAGTATTTATTCAATAACTTCATGAATACAAAGGATATCATAACAAATATGGTCTCAACAGATGGCTAAGACCCAGGGCTTTCTGACAGTATGTCAAATGTGGCAGTTATTAACAATTGTCATCAGTGGCAGATACTAATATTTACCCCTACCCCTTAAAATTTTTCCTGAAAATTTGATATTTTTATTCATTTATTCAAAGATTGCAGGATCTTATGACATTTTCGCTATTGTCTTTTATTCTGTGATTTAATCTTAGGTACCAGCTTGGTTGTCTCTTTTTAATATTTTTGGACATTCTGATTTTAGGCTAACACTTGAATGAACTATGAGTTAACCTATATAAAATTTAACCTTTGAGCTGCATCGACCTTTCCACAGTATTTAGTTAATAACGTTTAATAATGATTTAATAATGATAAATGTATATAACTGCCACGTTTGACACACTCTCAGAAAGCCCTGGGTCTTAGCCAGCTACTAGGACCATATTTGTTATGATATCCTTTGTATTCATGAAGTATAACTAAATACTGTGGAAAAGGCGATGCAGCTTAAAGGTTAAAATTTCATCTGGATCATTACATTCAGTAGCGGATAACTAAGACTAAGCTACCACTCTGGATCAGTTATCATACTAAAATATAATCTATAGGTATAGAGATAGGTAAGTTATGCCACCCTCGGTGGTACCAATATCTTAAAAATTAGCTCTGGGCTCATGGACTAAATCTGTATAGGAAAATGCAGGTTCATGCAGAATCCATATAGAAGTTCAGCGATCTGCCCTCTGAGACATATGCCATAGACTGACCAGTGCCAAACCCTGTCCCTATATTTGGCCTTACAACAGTCTGTCGGCAGCTTATCCCTCAGTCCCACTGACACTCGCGACGACTGGCGAAGTATTTGCGATTGGAATTTCGGTTATCGCAAAACCTTTCCAAACAAAACGCCGAAAATTCGACGTAGCGCATCACATCCTTACGCGAGCGTGTACACTGCCTCGCGAAGGCTCCGCCAGATCGTCAGAAATGTCAATACTTGCATTGAAATTTGGTTGCGAAGTTTTGTCGCAAGTAAATAGCGGCGAAATATCAGCGAACCTTGCAGAAACTTCGGAAATTAATCCCCATCACCCCGGCAAACCATCTCAGACATGTTTTATGTCTCAAAGCGTTGTGTCTGCGATAAGACGCCAAAGTATCTGCAAAGTTTCGGCGAACCATCGGTGATATGTGTTTGTTTGGCGAACTTTTGGTGATAAGTAACAGAATGTCCGCAAAAGGTGACCGAAACATCGGTGCCCTTTGTTTGATTGGTAGAATTTGCATAAACAAAAATAACAGGAACAGTTAACTCTAACTCCTGCTGTTCTTATAATTGTTCCAGAATGACTGCAAGTGCATATTTTTCTATTTTGGTGGAGATGTGCAACCTGCAGCTTCCAGAGAGAGAATGAGGCCGAGTCTGGCAATGTTCATATTTATACCCCACCCATAAGGCATCTCCGAACATTGGACAAACATCACCGATTCATAGGCAAACTATCACCGAGCTTCGCCGATTATTCATGGGCATGGTCAGGGGATAAGTCGAAGAACCTCGGTGTCATTTTCTGCTCCACTCATATATATATCTCCCAAGAACACGGCAAGCTGCAAGAACGTTGTATAAACGCATATTCTCAAATGGTCGCATAAGGACTTGTGGTGTGTTGTTTTGAGTGTCCTCTCACATGTAATTACTCGGGAAGTCCGTCAGTTAATGGTTCAGCTCATTAGCAGATTTCTCTACTTTCTCAGCACAGGGCTTATCTCTATGAAGGACCAGCGTACATCTCACCATTCTCAGTCTGAGTGTTAATTACCTACACCACGTGCGTTTGTTGTGTGGAGGATTTAATCCAGATCCTAAACTTTGCCAGGATTAGATTGACTAGTACATGGACTGAATTTTATCAACAACTTAGATCTAGGAATGCATGTTGTTTTTATTCTCTGGTGAAAATTTGGGACTGACAGTGGCTGAAATACTGTGCTTTTACTGAGATCTAAAATTTTTAGTCACAGGGGATTTCCTAGTGTGTGACGTCACTGTCCAGTTGACAGTGCTCATAGATGTGCCAATAGTTTTTGAACAAATCATACAACCTCATGTTTTTAATGGAAAAATATTTAGAAAAATTGTTTTCCTCTAGCAATTGTGATAATTTTATGTAAAATCTATATTAAAATTTTTTTATAACCAATTATGTTATATGATAATATAATGAAATTTTGAATACGTTTGCTTGACCAGAGTGTACGTAACAACGAGTTACTAAAATTACTGAGCGAATTCCCTTGACATTTGTAACACAAAATAATAGCGGACTGCATATGTAAACTGAAGTTTTTGTTTAATATGAGGTCGGAACGATGTACACTCTTAACGTTGAGGGATGCTCAGTGATTTTTAATGTACATATCACTCCGAGAGGGCCATGTCATCAGCAAGCTGGCATGATCTCAGTCGGACACACGGTCAGGCAATCAGTCAGGCAGTCAGTCAGATAAACACTCGGACACACGGTCAGGCAATCAGTCAGGAAGTCAGTCAGATAAACACTCGGACACACGGTCAGGCAATCAGTCAGGCAGTCAGTCAGATAAAATCTCGGACACACGGTCAGGCAATCAGTCGGGCAGTCAGTCAGATAAACACTCGGACACACGGTCAGGCAATCAGTCAGGCAATCAGTCAGATAAACACTCGGACACACGGTCAGGCAATCAGACAGGAAGTCAGTCAGATAAACACTCGGACACACGGTCAGGCAATCAGTCAGGCAGTCAGTCAGATAAACACTCGGACACACGGTCAGGCAATCAGACAGGCAGTCAGTCAGATAAACACTCGGACACACGGTCAGGCAATCAGACAGGAGGTCAGTCAGATAAACACTCGGACACACGTTCAGACAATCAGACAGGCAGTCAGTCAGATAAACACTCGGACACACGGTCAGGCAATCAGATAGGAGGTCCGTCAGATAAACATTCGGACACACAGTCAGGCAATCAAGACAGGAGGTCCGTCAGATAAACACTCGGACACACGTTCAGACAATCAGTCAGGCAGTCAGTCAGATAAACACTCGGACACACGGTCAGGCAATCAGACAGGAGGTCCGTCAGATAAACACTCGGACACACGGTCAGGCAATCAGTCAGGCAGTCAGTCAGATAAACACTCGGACACACGGTCAGGCAATCAGACAGGAGGTCCGTCAGATAAACAGTCGGACACACGGTCAGGCAATCAGACAGGCAGTCAGTCAGATAAACACTCGGACACACGGTCAGGCAATCAGACAGGCAGTCAGTCAGTTAAACACTCGGAAACACGGTCAGGCAATCAGACAGGAGGTCAGTCAGATAAACACTCGGACACACGGTCAGGCAATCAGACAGGAGGTCAGTCAGATAAACACTCGGACACACGTTCAGACAATCAGACAGGCAGTCAGTCAGATAAACACTCGGACACACGGTCAGGCAATCAGTCAGGCAGTCAGTCAGATAAACACTCGGACACACGGTCAGGCAATCAGACAGGAGGTCAGTCAGATAAACACTCGGACACACGTTCAGACAATCAGACAGGCAGTCAGTCAGATAAACACTCGGACACTGGTCAGGCAATCAGATAGGAGGTCCGTCAGATAAACACTCGGACACACAGTCAGGCAATCAGAAAGGCAGTCAGTCAGATAAACACTCGGACACACGGTCAGGCAATCAGACAGGAGGTCCGTCAGATAAACACTCGGACACGCGGTCAGGCAATCAGACAGGCAGTCAGTCAGATAAACATTCGGACACACGGTCAGGCAATCAGACAGGAGGTCCGTCAGATAACAGTCGGACACACACACAGGCAATCAGACAGGCAGTCAGTCAGATAAACACTCGAACACACTGTCAGACAATCAGACAGGCAGTCAGTCAGATATACACTCGGACACACAGTAAGGCAATCAGACAGGAGGTCAGTCAGATGGACACTCGGACACACGTTCATGCAATCAGACAGGCAGTCAGTGAAATATACACTCGGACACATTGTCAATCAATCAGACAGGAGATCAGTCAGATATATCCTCGAAAACACGGTGAGACAGTTAGACAAACATTCGGACACATGGTCAGGCAATCGGACAGGAGGTCAGTCAGATATTCACTCGGACACACGGTCAGGCAATTAGACAGGCAGGCAGTCAGATAAACACTCGGACACACAGTCAGGCAATCAGACAGGCAGTCAGTCAGATAAACACTCGGACACACGGTCAGGCAATCAGACAGGCAGTCAGTCAGATAAACACTCGGACACACGGTCAGGCAATCAGACAGGCAGTCAGTCAGATAAACACTCGGACATACGGTCAGGCAATCAGACAGGCAGTCACTCAGATAAACACTCGGACACACGGTCAGGCAATCAGTCAGGCAGTCAGTCAGATAAACACTCGGACACACGGTCAGGCAATCAGTCAGGCAGTCAGTCAGATAAACATTCGGACACACGGTCAGGCAATCAGTCAGGCAGTCAGTCAGATAAACACTCGGACACACGGTCAGGCAATCAGTCAGGCAGTCAGTCAGATAAACACTCGGACACTGGGTCAGGTAATCAGACAGGCAGTCAGTCAGATAAACACTCGGACACACGGTCAGGCAATCAGACAGAAGGTCAGTCAGATAAACACTCGGACACATGTTCAGACAATCAGACAGGCAGTCAGTCAGATAAACACTCGAACACACGGTCAGGCAATCAGACAGGAGGTTTGTCAGATATACATTCGGACACACACACAGGCAATCAGACATGAGGTCGGTCAGATAAACACTCGAACACACTGTCAGACAATCAGACAGGCAGTCAGTCAGATATACACTCGGACACACAGTAAGGCAATCAGACAGGAGGTCAGTCAGATGGACACTCGGACACACGTTCAGGCAATCAGACAGGCAGTCAGTGAAATATACACTCGGACACATTGTCAATCAATCAGACAGGAGATCAGTCAGATATATCCTCGAACACACGGTGAGACAGTTAGACAAACATTCGGGCACATGGTCAGGCAATCGGACTGGAGGTCAGTCAGATATACACTCGGACACACGGTCAGGCAATTAGACAGGCAGGCAGTCAGATAAACACTCGGACACACAGTCAGGCAATCAGACAGGCAGTCAGTCAGATAAACACTTAGACACACGGTCAGGCAATCAGACAGGCAGATTATGTGTTTGTACAATAACAGGTAGATTACGTGTTTGTAGTATAACAGGTAGGTTATGTGTTTGTAGATTAACAGGTAGATTATGTATTTGTGGTATAACTGGTAGATTATGTGTTTGTAGTATAACAGGTAGATTATGTATTTGTAGTATAACAGGTAGATTATGTGTCTGTGGTATAACTGGTAAATTATGTGTTTGTAGTATAACAGGTAGATTATGTGTTTGTAGTATAACAGGTAGATTATGTGTTTGTAGTATAACAAGTTGATTATGTGTTTGTAGATTAAGAGGTAGATTATGTGTTTGTAGTATAACAAGTTGATTATGTGTTTGTAGATTAAGAGGTAGATTATGTGTTTGTAGTATAACAGGTAGATTATCTGTTTGTAGATTAACAGGTTGATTATGTGTTTGTAGTATATCGAGTAGATTATCTATTTGTAGATTAACAGGTAGATTATGTTTTTGTAGTTTAACAGGTAGAGTATGTGTTTGTGGTTAAACAGGTAGATTATGTATTTTTTTTAGTAAAACAGGTAGATTATGTATTTTTAGTAAAACAGGTGAATTTTTTGTATAACAGGTAGATTATGTGTTTGCAGTATAACAAGTAGATTATCTGTTTTTAGATTAACAGTTAGATTATGTGTTTGTAGTTTATCAGGTAGATTATGTGCGTGTAGCATAACAGGAAGATAATGGGTTTGTAGTATAACAGGTAGATTATGTGTCTGTAGCATAACAGGTAGATTATGTATTTGTTGTATAACAGTTGGATTATGTGTTTGTGGTATAACAGGTAGATTATGTGTTTGAAGTATAACAGGTAGATTATGTGTTTGTAGCATAACAGGTAGATTATGTATTTGTTGTATAACAGTTGGATTATGTGTTTGTGATATAACAGTTAGATTATGTGTTTGTAGTTTATCAGGTAGATTATGTGCTTGCAGCATAACAGGAAGATAATGGGTTTGTAGTATAACAGGTAGATTATGTGTTTGTAGCATAACAGGTAGATTATGTATTTTTAGTATAACAGGAAGAATTTGTTTGTAGCATAACAGGAAGATTATGTGTTTGTGGTATAACAGGAAGATTATGTGTTTGTAGCATAACAGGAAGATTTTGTTTGTAGCATAACAGGTAGATTATGTATTTGTTGTATAACAGTTGGATTATGTGTTTGTAGTATAACCAGGTAGATTATGTGTTTGTGGTATTACAGGTAGATTATGTGTTTGAAGTATAACAGGTAGATTATGTGTTTGTAGCATAACAGGTAGATTATGTATTTGTTGTATAACAGTTGGATTATGTGTTTGTGGTATTACAGGTAGATTATGTGTTTGAAGTATAACAGGTAGAGTATGTATTTGAAGTTTAACAGGAAGATTATGTGTTTGTAGTATAACAGGTAGATTATGTGTTTGTACTATAACAGAGAGATTATGTGTTTGTAGTATAACAGGTAGATTTTGTGTTTTTGGTATAACAAGTAGATTATGTGTTTGTGGTATTACAGGTAGATTATGTGTTTGAAGTATAACAGGTAGAGTATGTATTTGAAGTTTAACAGGAAGATTATGTGTTTGTAGTATAACAGGTAGATTATGTGTTTGTACTATAACAGAGAGATTATGTGTTTGTAGTATAACAGGTAGATTTTGTGTTTTTGGTATAACAAGTAGATTATGTGTTTGTGGTATTACAGGTAGATTATGTGTTTGAAGTATAACAGGTAGAGTATGTATTTGAAGTTTAACAGGAAGATTATGTGTTTGTAGTATAACAGATAGATTATGTGTTTGTACTATAACAGAGAGATTATGTGTTTGTAGTATAACCAGGTAGATTATGTGTTTGTGGTATAACAAGTAGATTATGTGTTTAAAGTATAACAGGTAGATTATGTGTTTGTACTATAACAGATAGATTATGTGTTTGTACATTAACAGGTAGATTATGTATTTTTAGTATAACAGGTAGATTATGTGTTTGTAGCATAACAGGAAGATTATGTGTTTGTAGTATAACAGGTAGATTATGTGTTTGTAGTATAACAGGTAGATTATGTATTTGAAGTTTAACAGGAAGATTATGTGTTTGTAGTATAACAGGCAGATTATGTGTTTGTAGTATAACAGGTAGATTATGTGTTTGTTGTATAACAGGCGGATTATGTGTTTGTAGCATTTCAAGGTTGATTATTTGTTTGTAGTATAACAGGTAGATTACGTGTTTGCAGTTTAACAGGTAGATAATGTGGTTGCATTGTAACAAGGTTGATTATTTGTTTGTAGTATAACAGGAAGATTATGTGTTTGTAGCATTACAAGGTACATTATATGTTTGCATTATAACAGGTAGATTATGTGTTTGTAGTATAACAGGCAGGTTATGTGTTTATAGCATTTCAAGGTTGATTATGTGTTTGCAGTATAACAGGCAGATTATGTGTTTGCAGCATTACAAGGTAGATAATTTGTTTGTAGTATAACAGGTAGAGTATGTGTTTGTATCATTACGAGGTAGATTGTGTGTTTGTAGTATAACCAGGTAGAATATTTGTTTGTAGTATAACAAGGCATATTATGTGTTTATGTTATAACCAGGGAGATTATGTGTTTGTAGTACAACAAATCAAATTATGTGTTTGTATTATAAATAGGTCGGCTATATGTTGTAGTATATAACCAGGTAAAAATGTATTTGTAGTATAACTAGGCATGTGTTTTTTTTCTGTGTCACTGTGTCACAAATCTAGTCAGTTTGTGGTACGGCTTAGTGGATACCTTGATCACTGGATCGAGATGGCGGGTATAGGCGATGACTTAGACCTGTAAGTTCACTTGCTGATGCGCGAACAGTATTTGAACTGTTGCAGCAAGGATATCTCTGTGTTTTTGAAAGAGAGACATTGTTGCGATATAGATAGCATGGCGGAGAAGGCAGAGAGATATACGGAGGCCCACGGCTAACATAGTTTTAGGGCGAGTTCCCGTAGTGGTGCTCCCCGAGCAGGAAAGCAAATAACTCAACCGAGAGAGAAACGTGATGTAGATCGTGGATCAAGTGAACAGACAGTTAAACCATCGGGAGGCTTACGTTGCTTTAGACGTAACTGTTTGGGGCATTAGGTGCGTGAATGAAAACAGACCAGTGCCAGGTCTCGGCCAAGGTCTACCCCACAAGCGGTGTCCTCGGCTGTTAAACAGCGTGGGGCTTAACTGAGTAGTAATCAGGGGGCTAAACCGAAGCGTAAGCCCGATTCAATGTCAAAGGTTGTTACGGAATCCGAGTCGTAAAGCGTCGGTCCCGTTAATCCGGATTCGGATAAACAGGGTAAGTCATTCGGATTGACTGCGCTGGAAAATGGCTCTCTACCCACTTATAGAAAGGTTAGTCAGCCAAGGTATTACGAGATTCATGGAGCGCGTGAATCGCGTTAGCATGAATCGCTAGGCAAGCGACAACGGCGCGAGATTTACGATCTGTTGAACAAGTATGGGGAAGCGTTCACAGATAAACGCAAAATAACCGATGTCATCGAATGTAATATTCGAATCACGTCAAATACACCCATGAAGTCGAAACCGTATCGTGTTCCGTGTGAGTTGATGCGATCGGAAATCAACGACATGTTAGAGTTAAGCATAATCGAGAAGTCGGAGTCGGGTTTGCGTCACCTTGTACGCAAGATGCGGAAGTTGTTCAGCGACATGGCGAACGTGATCTGCTACTTAGAAGACGTGCTAGTACACGCGGAATCGTGTAACAAGCATATAAGAATACTCAGAGAAGTGATAGCTAGATTAAAGCACGCCAACCTTGCGGCTAAACCAGCGAAAACATTCGTACGTTATGGCAATCTGAAATAATTTGGCCACCTTGTGGGCACCGGATACTTGGCTATACACCCATCGCTTCTTGAGAAAAAAAGCAAGAGCGCAGAAAGAACGAAAAACAAGTGTCTTCTTTCTTTAATATATTGATTTGTTTTTGTTAACTCATACCTTATTCATCTTTTGGAGTGTACTTATGTATGAGTTTCAGCCAGTTGGTTTGACAGTTAAAAGAACCTGGTCGTCCACATCTTTAGTGGTCCACATCTTTAGATTATGTGTTTGTAGTATAAGAAAGTGGATTTTGTGTTTGTAGTAAACCAGATAGATAATATGTTTGGAGTATAACCAGGCAGATTATGTGTGTGTAGTTTAACCAGGTGGATTATATGTTTGTAGTATAAGAAGGTGGATTTTGTGTTTGTAGTATAAGCATGAGGATTATGTGTTTGTAGTAAACCAGATAGATAATAAATTTAGAGTATAACCAGGCAGATTATGTGTGTGTAGTTTAACCAGGTGGATTATGTGTTTGTAGTATAAGAAGTTGGATTTTGTGTTTGTAGTATAAGCATGAGGATTATGTGTTTGTAGTAAACCAGATAGATAATATGTTTAGAGTATAACCAGGCAGATTATGTGTGTGTACTTTAACCAGGTGGATTATGTGTTTGTAGTATAAGAAAGTGGATTTTGTGTTTGTAGTATAAGAAAGTGGATTTTGTGTTTGTAGTAAACCAGATAGATAATATGTTTGGAGTATAACCAGGCGGATTATGTGTGTGTAGTTTAACCAGGTGGATTATGTGTTTGTAGTATAAGAAAGTGGATTTTGTGTTTGCAGTATAAGAAAGTGGATTTTGTGTTTGTAGTAAACCAGATAGATAATATGTTTGGAGTATAACCAGGCAGATTATGTGTGTGTAGTTTAACCAGGTGGATTATGTGTTTGTAGTATAAGAAAGTGGATTTTGTGTTTGTAGTAAACCAGATAGATAATATGTTTGGAGTATAACCAGGCAGATTATGTGTGTGTAGTTTAACCAGGTGGATTATGTGTTTGTAGTATAAGAAGGTGGATTTTGTGTTTGCAGTATAAGCAAGAGGATTATGTGTTTGTAGGAAACCAGATAGATAATATGTTTAGAGTATAACCAGGCAGATTATGTGTGTGTAGTTTAACCAGGTGGATTATGTGTTTGTAGTATAAGAAAGTGGATTTTGTGTTTGCAGTATAAGCAAGTGGATTATTTGTTTGTAGGAAACCAGATAGATAATATGTTTGGAGTATAACCAGGCAGATTATGTGTGTGTAGTTTAACCAGGTGGATTATGTGTTTGTAGTATAAGAAAGTGGATTTTGTGTTTGCAGTATAAGCAAGTGGATTATTTGTTTGTAGGAAACCAGATAGATAAGATGTTTGGAGTATAACCAGGCAGATTATGTGTGTGTAGTTTAACCAGGTAGATTATGTGTTTGTAGTATAAGAAGGTGGATTTTGTGTTTGCAGTATAAGCAGGTGGATTATGTGTTTGTAGTATATGAAGGTGGATTTTGTGTTTGCAGTATAAGCAAGTGGATTATGTGTTTGTAGGAAACCAGATAGATAATATGTTTAGAGTATAACCAGGCAGATTATGTGTGTGTAGTTTAACCAGGTGGATTATGTGTTTGTAGTATAAGAAAGTGGATTTTGTGTTTGCAGTATAAGAAAGTGGATTTTGTGTTTGCAGTATAAGAAAGTGGATTTTGTGTTTGTAGTAAACCAGATAGATAATATGTTTGGAGTATAACCAGGCAGATTATGTGTGTGTAGTTTAACCAGGTGGATTATGTGTTTGTAGTATAAGAAAGTGGATTTTGTGTTTGTAGTTAACCAGATAGATAATATGTTTGGAGTATAACCAGGCAAAGTATGTGTGTGTAGTTTAACCAGGTGGATTATGTGTTTGTAGTATAAAAAAGTGGATTTTGTGTTTGTAGTAAACCAGATAGATAATTTGTTTGGAGTATAACCAGGCAGATTATGTGTGTGTAGTTTAACCAGGTGGATTATGTGTTTGTAGTATAAGAAGGTGGATTTTGTGTTTGCAGTAGTAAACCAGATAGATAATATGCTTGTAGTAAACCAGATAGATAATATGTTTAGAGTATAACCAGGCAGATTATGTGTGTGTAGTTTAACCAGGTGGATTATGTGTTTGAAGTATAAGAAGGTGGATTTTGTGTTTGCAGTATAAGCAAGTGGATTATGTGTTTGTAGGAAACCAGATAGATAATATGTTTATAGTACAACCAGGCAGATTATGTGTGTGTAGTTTAACCAGTTGGATTATGTGTTAGTAGTATAAGAAAGTGGATTTTGTGTTTGCAGTATAAACAAGTGGATTATTTGTTTGTAGGAAACCAGATAGATAATATGTTTGGAGTATAACCAGGCAGATTATGTGTGTGTAGTTTAACCAGGTGGATTATGTGTTTGTAGTATAAGAAAGTGGATTTTGTGTTTGCAGTATAAGCAAGTGGATTATTTGTTTGTAGTAAAGCAGATAGATAATATGTTTGGAGTATAACCAGGCAGATTATGTGTGTGTAGTTTAACCATGTGGATTATGTGTTTGTAGTATAAGAAGGTGGATTTTGTGTTTGTAGTATAAGCATGAGGATTATGTGTTTGTAGTAAACCAGATAGATAATATGTTTGGAGTATAACCAGGCAGATTATGTGTGTGGTATAATCAGGTGAATTATGTGTTTGTAATATTAACCAGGTAGATTATGTGTTTGAAGTTTTTTACCAGGTGGAAAATACGTTTGTAGTGTAGCCAGGCAGAAAATATGTTTGTAGTATAACTAGGTGGATTGTGTGTTTTTTGGTATAACAAGGTAGATTTTGTGTTCGTAGTATCACCATGTGGATTCGTTTGTAGTATAACCAGGCAGATTATGAGTTTGTAATTTTCGACAGGAATATATTGTGCAAACTGATACGGATACGGAATAGATAATAAATTGAAATTAAAGCTATGATATTCCTTGTCATGCTGTTATAAATGCGATTCACTTTTTTCTCCCCGGGGACGCTATTTATCTTTTCATTTATAATTGTCCTAGTGTGCCTACACCAGCCTGTCATAAATCTTCTTCTTGTCGTTTATTCTACCTAAGAAATTCACATAAAAGATCTACGCGTTCTGGGGGGGGGGGGGGGGGGTTCTATTAGGAAACTAATGGTGTGGGATCTCAAATCAAACCATTGTTTTTAACATTGTTCGAACAGACTAATTTTCTGATTATTTCTCCCACACACCTGATTCTTATGTATGCTGTGTTTCCGATTAAAGGGCAACGGAAATTTAGATCATGGCATGGAAGTTTTAAATCAAGTTTTTATACGGACGATTTATGTGCTGAAAGATATTAATTTTTTTGCCATAAAATGTTACTCTTTCTTTCCAAAGTCACTGAAATCTTGTAGGCATTTCATTATATTTAACTTCTTCATGTGACTGTAACTGTATCACAACCAAATGAAAAATAATGCATGATAATTATTGATAATAATCTTGGATTTATGTTGTATCTACGATGATCTGTGTCTTTTGTCATTTCGGGAGTCATTGTTGATGATATGAGTAACACACGCTCATTAGTGACCAGGATGCAAACAGATTTGTAAGACATAACGTCACAAACGGATTTCGGTAAAAGTAAGTCATTTTATTTGATACGGCATTGATCAATCAAGTCTGCTTATCTATAAAATCTGATGAAAGTGTTTTGGTCTCTCTCCTTCTCTCTTTGCAATGAGGAAAGGTTGGTATTTAGCAACATTTAAATGTGAAGGGAAATAGGAGGGCAGCCCTTAATTGCCCGTTCACAATGTAAATTTAAATTTACCAGCATATTACCCGTTATTGTGTACTTCACATAGTCCTTGTTAGATGGTTCAGCAATAGCTACATGTCGATGTCGGGCTAAAATCAAGTGGTAATTGGTAAATTAGAACAATGTCAGGTCAAAATCAAGTGGTAATTGGTCTATATATTAGAGTGATGTCGGGTCAAAATCAAGTGGTAATTGGTCTATATATTAGAGTGTTGTCGGGTCAAAATCAAGTGGTAATTGGTCTATATATTAGAGTGATGTCGGGTCAAAATCAAGTGGTAATTGGTCTATATACTAGACCGATGTCGAGTCAAAATCAAGTCGTAATTGTAAATTAGAGCAATGTTGGGTCAAAATCATATGGTAATTGGTCAATAAGAGCGATGTAGGGTTAAAATCAAGTGGCAATTGGTAAATTAGAACGATGTCGGGTCAAAATCAAGTGGTGATTGGTCTATATATTAGAGCGATGTAGCGTCAATATCTAGTGGTAATTGGCAAATTAGAACGATGTCGGGTCAAAATCAAGTGGTAATTGGCAAATTAGAGCGATGTTGGGTCAAAATCAAAGCGTGATCAGGCCTAAAGGGAATGATAACATTTTTGTATTAAGTTCGGTTTATCTGGACATTGCAGTCATGTGCAAATAAACGGGTCGCTGGAGACAGAGCGCGCCTTGATATCATGGTCTACATTTTACTACCAAGTACATTCTAGCATTTCACCCCCCCCCCCCTCTCTCTCTCAGTTCATACATCAATATAGTTCCATTTCATGTAATCGAGTTGACAAGTGACACAAGCGCCTCCCTCTTTTGTGCTACATCTTTAAGCGGGTTATAAATATATAAGGTGGTTGGATTTTTGTTTTCTAGTTTTGTTATCTAGAGTTTGATTAATTCGATCCAATGTGTCCAAAATGCATACATATTCCAGGTATACATTATCTTTAGCAATATTCATGCAGATGTCCGAGTTTCAACATATATTGTCAAAGTATCAGCAAGTTTTATCAGTTTGACTTACACAAACTGACATATTGTTCCATGTGGTAAATAATGACATCTAAGGTTTCTGATTTAAAATGATTACAAGACAGCTTTTATTAAAAATCATATTGTTCATATACTATGACATTTTTATTTAATTATTTAATATAGCAGCTAAAACAATATAATTCCACTTGAAACAACCGTTTTCAAGAAGATTATGTCAAGACAAAGGTCATTTTCTTCTCCAGAGAGGCACTCGGTGTACTAGAAAGAAAGTCATCTTCCACCAGTCATACATTTTGAATGCTTATTTTTCATTTATCAGTATTGAAAGAAAGTTTAACAGAAATTAGAAAAGTCAATATGTGGCGGATCAATAATAGTGATTCACTCCCATGTCCAAATCATTCAATATAAAGTCTTCTTTATTTCATTAAAGTTCCCATCTCTATACATTTATGTGATAACCACAAACTGCATCCTTTGGAAAAATTAAGATAATTTCAGGTAAATAGTTTGACCGTAGAACCAAATTCATTCAATGTGGCAGCAAGTCCCAGCGCGTTCACGCGTCTCCTTCTTCTCCTTTATTCAAGCCGGCCGCCAACCTGCAATGAACGATACATTATCTCATCATCCGCCCATCATATTATAATCTAACAAAGAAAGAACTTACCTTTCACCAGGCCAAGCTCTTTGCTCAATCCCGCACCGAGATTTTTGAGCAATCACGTACATGGATGTTCAACAATCAGAAGAAATTATCATTGGAGAAACAAATTTAAGCCTTCTTTATGTGTAGGTATTTAAACGTAAAAAATAAATATGGAAATACATAAACTACATAATTGAGACTTTGATATTTATTTGACAAACGTCAGATTTATAGAGACGGCGCTAGTTAAATGATGTAGCATTATGTGGCTATGTTTATTATTAACATGTTGTGTGTTAACTATGATAAGCTCAGACTGCAGAAAACATTACTGAATTTAAGACCAGAGAAGGTATATGGATGTTTTAAGCTGTTAACTGACAGATGATTTGAAGGTCTTCTTGGGCGGATTCCGGCGTTGAAGGTTGTCAATTAATAATATAAAGATCCAGAGAAGCATAGTTCCATTAGTAACAAGGAATCGTGTGTGTAAATAAAAATCTAGTATATAGGATTAAGTAAAATTACTACGATCACTCCACAGGCGTTTTCCACGAGTAATTTACTATATGTTTATGGAAGATTGTTTGTTTCAAATAACCTTGTGAAGGTAAAGAAAGGTCTTCGTTACATGAATCTTAGTTAACTAAGTTAATGTTAAAGACACATTGGGACCACATTGTATACTAGTATATCTGCATTTGCGTGTGTTCTTTTCAATGGAAAGAACTATCCGGGGAACACAGGGCATACTGAGCTGAAATGTTTGCATATTCTACTGTTGATTTTGGACATTCAATTTTAGCTTTGAAGGAAAAACCGTTAAACGAATTAAGTTTACTCCATAACATCACCTGCTCTCGAAGTCCACTTCTTTTTCGGTCCCAGCTGGAAAACAATTAACCAGTTTCGGTTTCAGGGAAACCCGAGTACCTTGATTTCGTTTATGTGGCGAGTTTTAAATAAAAACCTGAATTAAAAGAATAAAACAAAACATGTTGATGATGTCCCGGGAACTGAGAGGCCTGGTTGTAGCAGAGCATTATGGACAGATCTAAATTATAGCCATGATTTTAACATCAGATGCAGTTTTGTTGAAATGAATATTTGATTCACAGTTCTACCCAGGGATTCGTTATATGTCATTTTCTAATGGCATAACTCTAGGCAAGCGCCATAATAATCAATTTGTCGAAGAATCACACACTGCGTTCTTGTGTCTTTAAGTTACCTGAAATTATATTGTGTGGGCGAAACCGAACCTGCTGCAGTTTCGCAGTGTCGCCAGAACAAGTTTAGGTTTCCCGCAGGCTAAACTGGTTTCGTATTTTGTAGTGCAGCCAAAGGTACAGGCTGCCACAGAGAAAATTATAAAAAGTTCGAAAATTAAAATTTTCTTAAATAAACTGAAGACGTATCATAATTTAGAGAGTAACTGGTTTTGTCACACTATAAGTCAATTACAGGAGTGGAGTGAGCATGCAATTTAGACACCGAAATTCTTGGCAAATCTAGTTTTTTCCTTTAATTATTTTTTAACACTGCGTTTTGGATCAGGGCTTGTGGTCGGAGTGTAGCGGTGTGACAATGCCTCGGGCGAGGCCTCCTATATATCCGGACTTCTGTAACAAGTTATCAAGCACTTTCCAGTGACACGGGTCGAAATGAGTGTGCCAAACTTGTCTTAAATTCAATATTTCCTCCACCAGCGGGAGCGCAAATCTATTTATCAACCAATCAGTGGCCTCAGGCTCAAGTTCATTTCTGCTCACAAAGGAGACCGCCCCAACGCTTGTGATGCGACTTCCGGTCTCGCGAGGTGGACCGGGACGGGGATTTTGCCACGCAAATACAGAAGCCGGGTCGGTTTGTCGACACATAAAGGTGATCGAACCTTCAGTTTGTCGAGTACACTACTTATTGAGTTGTAGGCGTCATTACCAGTATCTACTTGAGTAAATTTAGTCGAGCTTGCAGCGGTAGTTTACCTAATCAATGAAGGCTCTGACTAGTGGACCCTTGATAGTTGTTAAGGTGGATACCACAGAGGTGTAGGTTAAACCACGCTGGACACTGGTCAAGTCACCTGACACTGTCTCGTTATCGCTGTACTAGGTATATGATATACATCACATAAATAACAGACACCTCATAATCACTATGATTTAACTTCTTTTAAGTTAATCGAACTTATTTTTTTGGCAAAGAAATGGGATAGAGTTAGGGAGAGAAGTTCATCTCACATCTTTTTTCAATGCGGTTGAAAACATATAATTCTGATATATATATATATATATATATATGGATTTCGCGCCGAATTAATTTTCAAAATAATAATAATAATTAGTGCTGACCGTGTAAATAATTAAAATCTTACACTTTTTTCCACTTTTCCAGGTGTATTATTTTCTCTTATCAGGTACTTAGGAAATATAGGTTTTGCCAGTCAATGCTTCAATATTTAATCAGTTTTAGAGTTAAGTGACAAAAACTCAATACTGAAAACTCCTATGCTATGACTCGCCAATATTCAATATTTGGAAATAAAACATTGCTATATTACATGCCAATGTTTACTTTTATCAATACTCAGCATGCCCTAGTTGCTGACTATTTTCAGTATTATGAAAGTGTAACGCATGGATCTATATTCTGCTGAAAGGTCAGTGTATGCGGTCATACTTGGATATTTCATTTTGTTATAAAGTATATTTTGTATTTGATTCAGATTTATTAAAGGCCCACAACATAAATTTATATGTTTCCATTGAAATATGCAGTATTTTAGAGCGAGGCTTCCAGCCAAGTTCTTTATGTCCGGGCTGTGAGACACAGAGTGGTTTATAGACTGGTTAGAGCAGCAGTCACTGTTCACGAGCAGGTATCTTTTTCATGTGGCGTTCTCCATCAGTTCAAATATATTATGGTGCTCAATGTGCTCAGTGAACTTAACAGAGGAATCACGAACGAAGAAAAATTAGTCAAGCCCCCAGTACAAATGTTTGGATTATTAGACATTTTTACTTTGCGATTCTTTGTGTAATTATAAGTCATCTTTCTCGAAACAACACACACTATATGACATTACTTATTGTTAGATACCGCGGGATCATTGCAGGAGCCCATTTTGCCCGTACTTTGAACAGATCCACGTATCACATTTCTCAATTAGGCCCGCACAATTGACTAATGCTTGCTTGTGTCACCCGACTATACAAAGCAACCGGGGTCTCCTTTGATGCGCTGAAATCCAATCTGTGCAAAGAGAAAAAGACAGTAGGGCTTTTTGTAATAAACCCAGTGAGAGAAGAGGCTAAAAGGCCAGTGATATTAGTGAGGAGGGTCTCCTGTTGTGATTAAGTTTAATATACGCTACAAGGAACAACGCTATACTGATCATGAAGCAGTTCTGGTTAGGGATTGGCGTTCGTTTTAGGGTTTCTAAGCAGCATTGTAATTATTATTATAAGTTGTCTAAAAAATAATTTGGCAAATAAGCAAACTTCAGATAGACACTTCCAAAATAAACATCTGAGGTAACCACGAACAGGTCAACCACGCAAGCTAGACGCCCCGTAACTTTGGCACTACACTACAAATGAGTTAATATAAAGAAATAGCGACCACGCTCAATCTGAGGAACGTGTCAGCTAAATCCCTCCCAGCGCGGGACTGACGGAAGCTTATTGGCTGCATGCCGCCCATGCTGAATGAGTCTAACAGATTTGTCTTCTCCTGTGACACGTGTGCTTTAGGTACGGCCCAGTACTGTGGTGGTGGGTTTACCAAGGATTCCCTGCATATCCATGGGAGCTTTCTTCAAATAGTTGTGGCCAAACAGTTCTTAGTACGGTCCAGACGCACTTGAGTGTTGCGGCTACTCTTAATAAATGTGTCAACTCTAGTTACCACCGAGCTATTGATAAAAAACATCTATTAGGTATTACCCAGGTGATTTTACGGCTATTGTTATTAACAGTGATATTGCGGATAAAAAGAAGACTATAAATAGGTTTATTAACTGGTTTCCAGATATATCTGCAGTTGTCTTTATCTGCGACGTAAAGACGTTATTTTTCATCGTCTACATTTATCGTTTATGTGGAAAAGAGATCAATTCGATTTTATGCGCATGATTTTTTATGTGATATTTGCAAATTACCAATAGAGTCTTGTCACATCCGAAGTGTATTCAAAGGCTGGTTATTAGATAGCCCATAAGAATGGACTCCTCAATTGCTCTTTTTTAGTGACTGACACAATGTGCAGTCCACAGATTGCCCCTGCAGTTAACTGTGATTATAACACTCCATACACAACTGCGAAATTTAACATATATCAATTGTTTAATGCTCAGTACTTCTATGTGTATTGTATATTTGACCACTGAAAAACATTACATCACTATTTTGCATCGAGAAAGTAAAATATGAACATAACAGTACACAGGCCTAAAACATTATACAGGACTGCCACCGAATGCAAGATGTCTGCCGGACTGTTAATGCTTCAATTCCATCTGGACAAATAAATCAGTTGTTGATGTTACAGGTGTTTCATCCTTTCAAGAAAGGTTATTTTATTACAGGCCTTTTGACATACTTCATAATGTGATCATTGGTATAGTAAAACCATAGGAAATATTTTTAAACAATTTCCTTTCTAAGAGTAACAGATCGTATCGTGTTATAACCCCAGTTAGCCCTATGGTGGGCCGGCGGCTATAGGTGTTAGACATATTGTTTTAACTTTTAATTAAACAATTGAATGTAAAGTTATAATGTGAGCCTTACTTTTTATATGCTATGTTTTATTACGAGGTGTTGTAAGTCGAGTTAAGAGATGGCATTTTACGTGTTGCGTAGTCTGTATCTGGTGGTTAACTTTATCCTCTGTTCTCGGAGCGTTTTACCAGCCACTATTGCTTCTTGTCACGCCGGAAGACTTAACTAATTGTCTGTCGTTTTGGGGTTCACCAGGGACTTGCGTGTTGGTTCGTTTGGACAAAGCCTGAGGGAAAGAAGAGAAATGAAACTGGTGGTTGGTCTGAACTTACCAGTCTGTCGTTACAACAGCCTCACTCTGAAAGATATAATTCGCTGCCGGTGTCAAAAACTGTCACCCACCGGACCCGACTGGAGAACGAAAGGTTACGTATCTCCAGACCTCGGTCGTCACGCTTACTTCTTTTTCCTAATATTTTGACTAAAGTATTTCCAAAATGCGTTTCTCCTTTCCACCGTTGTCTTTATAGTGCAGTTAATAAAACTAACCTAGAAGGCAAAGATATATATTATATTTAGCTTTTTTTTCTCACAGAACACGCTGAAATAAACCCTGTCAAATCAAGATCCAGTTAACTGTTTAACACAGTTACTCTTCTTCTATATTTCATTGAAAAACTGTACTTTGGATGACCTAGAATCATTTTAAATGCATGTGTCTCCTGGTTTCAGCCTGTCTTCGCCTATGGCTGCCCTAACGTTACACATATAACATTTGCAGATGGTTTTAATGGAAAGACAAACGCGGAAAGACCAAAAGCTTCACATGACATGGAGTCAAACTACGTCCGTGCATGCAAATAAAGCTGTTCGGGTTGTAACAACACCTGGCATTACCTTGCTCTGATTAAAGACCTCTATTTAAGTGCATGTAATCAAAATGTGTATATTTTAAGTTAAATCACGTTGAACCATTTATTTTTAAGCAAAATCCTATTTCAATATCATTAATTTTAAGCGTCTCAAACATAGAATATTTGATGTTTGATTCGCTAGTGTGTAAACGTTTAGTAATTCTACGCATATTTTATTAAATCTATGTGTGCATACTCGGGGTGGGGGGGGGGGGGGGGGGGGGGCTGGGGGGCTTATAAGGATATTAAAGTGATCTAGTTATTGCCCTGTCCGTCAAACTTTCCCTCTTTCCGTCTATCAGTGACGCTTTTTTTCGCGCATTATCTCAAAGGGAATGCGTTTTATCTTTCTCAAATTCACAGGGATGATTTGTTCCTATGTGGCCTCTGCCCTTTTTGAATTACAGACCCATAAAAAATATAGCCGCGAGAGAGTAAACGGTGGTTTTCTTTTGCGCGCAGTATCTAAAAGAAAATATATTTGATCCTTCTCAAGTTCTCAGGGACGGTTGGTGTCTATATGAGCTAAAGTCCTATCAAATTACAGACTTTCCTAATATCCTGTAGGGCCGCAGAACACAATCAGTGATTTTCTTCTGCGAAAATTTGATAGAAGACTGACATCAATGAGTGGGTCTATATGCTTTCAGATTTTACACTGGTGCTCAATACAATCTGGCTGTCAAAAAATCCTTTCGCAATAACTTTTTAGACAATGTCTTGATTTTTCTGAAGTTTGGTCCAGTTTAGATTATTTGTGGTTATAAATTAAAGACCAATCTGACATCCAATATGGCCACAGAGCTGCCGTTTCAAGTAACCGGTTATCGCGGGACCCTATTGACGACCTTTAAATTACCTCTAATTTTTTATACGTTTATACGTTATTATCTGGTGTGTGAGTACATTGCCCTGAACTTGGCTGATGCATAAAAAAGAGTTAAGAAGCAAAATGATGCAAAATAAACAAAATAAAATTTACACAGACATTTTAGTCCAGTCACATAAATCATACTGATAATAATGTGAAACATCTCGACGGCTCACTTTCCTGTCACTTTCATGAAATTATAAATACCTACTTGACTATAAGATCCTTCATTCCCGTCGCACAATTATAATTTCAAATTAAGAATATGTGTCTCAAAACGGTCATATAAATATACATGTCGCTTTAATATTTCATAAACGTGTAGTATCGCAATAAAATTTCATAGTGTCTTGAGGAAAGTAAAAAAGTTACTTTTTTGTAAAACATGTAAATGGTAAATAAGATTATTTTTAATTTCATATCAGCTCAAGGCAAAGACTTCCAACCAATACGCTATAACTTTAATACTGGAAAAGTAAATGAACATGTGGCAACGTTATAATCAATAATTGAATAAATTTGGATTAAGAAATTGCATAAATTTCACACAGTTGCACACCCTAGTTTGAAAGTATTTAATTGTCTACCTGGTACTTGCCTGTATCGGTTAATTACCTTTGAGTGATAAATTTTATTAGAAATTGCATGCATTTCAAGCAGTCGCACATCCTAGTTTGGTAGTAATTAGTTGCTTACCTGGTACTTACCTGTATCTGATAATTTTTCTTTGAGTGATAAATTTGATAATGAAAATGCATTAATTTCACACAGTCGCACATGTTAACCTGGTCATGCGTTTGTTTATATATACCACATTTTTTCCAGGCACGTCATGTGTTAATAAACAGCCTGAAATTACTCAGTTTATTTGTCATTCTTTCATCAGTGCGCATGGAGAATTGGTTTACTATATAACTATATTAACTTTAAATATATTACTACATTGTTGCGGCTACGGCACAGTAGTTTTACTATATAACTGACGTCAAATCAGACTGCCGGACCTATTGTTATGGGTCCGGCACTGTCTTTTTTACTATATATGTGACATAAAATAAAACTGCCGGACCAATAGCTCAGTTGTTGCGGGTCTGGCACCGTCTCTTTCACTATATAAGTGACATAAAATAAAACTGCCGGACCAATACCTCAATTGTTTCGGGTCCGGCACCGTCATTTTTTACTATATAAGTGACATAAAATAAAACTGCCGGACGAATACCTCAATTGTTTCGGGTCCGGCACCGTCTTTTTTTACTATATAAGTGACATAAAATAAAACTGCCGGACCAATAGCTCAATTGTTGCGGATCCGGCAGTGTCTTTTTTGCTATATAAGTGACATAAAATAAAACTGCCGGACCAATAGCTCAGTTGTTGCGGGTCCGGCACCGTCTCTTTTACTATACAAGTGACATAAAATAAAACTGCCGGACCAATAGCTCAATTGATGCGGGTCCGGCACTGACTATTTTTACTATATAAGTGACATAAAATAAAACTGCCGGACGAATAGCTCAATTGTTTCGGGTCCGGCACCGTCTTTTTTTACTATATAAGTGACATAAAATAAAACTGCCGGACCAATAGCTCAATTGTTGCAGATCCGACAGTGTCTTTTTTGCTATATAAGTGACATAAAATAAAACTGCCGGACCAATAGCTCAGTTGTTGCGGGTCAGGCACCGTCTCTTTTACTATACAAGTGACATAAAATAAAACTGCCGGACCTATAGCGCAATTGTTGCGGGTCCGGCACTGACTATTTTTACTATATAAGTGACATAAAATAAAACTGCCGGACCAATACCTCAATTGTTGCGGGTCCGGCACTGACTTTTTTTACTATATAAGTGACATAAAATAAAACTGCCGGACCAATAGCTCAATTGTTGCGGATCCGGCAGTGTTTTTTTTTGCTATATAAGTGACATAAAATAAAACTGCCGGACCAATAGCTCAATTGTTGCGGGTCCGGCACCGTCTCTTTTACTATACAAGTGACATAAAATAGAACTGCCGGACCAATAGCTCAATTGTTGCGGGTCTGGTACTGACTATTTTTACTATATAAGTGACACAAAATAAAACTGCCGAACCAATACCTCAATTGTTGCGGGTCCGGCACTGTCTATTTTTACTATATGAGTGACATAAACTAAAACTGCCGGACGAATAGTTCAATTGTTGCGGCTCCGGCAGTGTCTTTTTTGCTATATAAGTGACATAAAATAAAACTGCCGGACCAATAGCTCAATTGTTGCGGGTCCGGCACTCACTGCCGCGCCGTGCGTATATCATCTGAAGGTCCGGTACTGAGCCAGATTCAAAGAGTGCCGGACCTGTGCGTAGTCTGCGCCCGGCACTTCCGCATTACGGTCCAACTGCTCACTGCGCATGTGCACAGGAAGTGCCGGACGAATAGCCGGCTGCATAATGGGTCCGGGCCCGGACCAATAGCAACACCCTGTTTTCTATTGTCTGTCATATCAGTTCAAGAAAATGAATCAACCTGCTCTTATCCCACCATCGCTTTACCCTGCCTTCAGAGTTGTCTTCATTTACTTACAAGAAAATACGTCATGTCTTAAAGTTATAGCAATAGGTTTTACACCACTTTTGTCAAGAATTCATTATTTTTTCTCATTTAATTGAGAACCTAGTATTACTGAAGTCGTTCTGTGTAACTCCTTACTTTCCCAGAACATCTTGCTTTCCTATAACCTGTTTCTAGAAGTGGAAACTACACGGCCAATAGAAGATTTCAGGATAGTGTCGCCGTGTGTAGCCCTGCTGGTCCCAGTGAACCAGTGTTTGCTGAGCCGAGAAAACTTCACAACGCTCGTCTGAAGTCGTAGGGGCAGAAGACGGGGCCAGACGGAGTTTTTTTTCTGTATTAAACGTGTATGACTCGATTTACGAGAGTTCAGGATGGAAGATATGTTGAACCAACCTTCCTATATATTGGTAGGGTAAACCTTTATCCACATATCAAAACATTTCAAAAGTAATTAAATAAAAATTGTTTAGTTTAAGATATTGCGTCCTTTTCTTATGTAAGCTACTCACATTTTACAGCCAGATATTAATATAATTCTTTACGATAACTCCATATTGACAGCCCAATATTCAGCAAATTTCATAACTTCAAGTGTGTTGCTTGGATACATAAACTTGACACCAAAATGACGTGGCTATAATATAATTATTTAAGTACGAGTGATTGGTCCTCATATAATATCACATTTTCCTTTCCTTTTACGATATGGTGCCAGAATTCTGCAAAATTATTTTTTCTCTCCTTAATGTGCAGGTAAACCTGCAGGCGATGCTAAAATGGAACACAGATTTCTTACTCATACTAAAATGTACACTGGAATGGTTTTCTTTTGTTTGCATTTCGGAGCCTTTCAGTCTTTTTAAGGTAACTTAACATTATTTGCATCCATGTAAAATTTACTAATATTGAATTGAGTAAGAATATTAAGTTGTCGTTTCTAGTAAAAAGTGTTCAATGTGCCGTGAAATATGTTTCCTTGGGCTACAATATTCAGTGTCGTAAAGGGGAATCCCCGTTTGATAGATTAATACCTTCGCTTATGCATGCTCAGATGTAGAAAATGAAATGAGTGTTTTATTGTGAAATATCAGCCTCGTAACAGTAAAATGATTTTACGAAAAAGAAAGAATAACACAGGCAAGATAATTCAATAATTCTGGAAACATCCACTAGTAAACCATGTAAATTAGCAAGCTTCTTGGCGTACTCACACGCTGAGCATATTCGTGCTTGTAAATTATATGCAGTGAAAGCACCCGAGTATAAAATATTTCAAAATATGCAGCTTTAAGATTTTTGTAGTAACAGGCTGATGTAATGTTTGATTATAGTCTTAGTCATAATGCACGCGTTTTGGGAATACATTGAGACCATAGCTGTTTTAAAGGGATGTTAAGATATTCTGATCTTTCAGGGAGCTAACAAACAGCTCTAGCGGACTTACAATTTATCGTGATTCTAGATCACGTGAAATGGTGATCCCCTTGCAATGGCAAACTGCGTATATAGTCGTATTCCTACAAGGAAGACAGGAAGGCCTGTATACTGACCTGTCTATGAATCCTCTCAGCACTTTCCTCCTGTCTCTGTCTGTCTCTTCTAACATGCTGGCCGGATCAGAACTGCGCAGGAACTTGGCCTGCTGAGCGTAACCCTGGAAGCGTCCTCGGACCTTTGCAAACGGTGGGTTCTCCGGTACGTCCTGTACCCTCAGAGCCGTGAATGTGCCCGGCCAGTGTCCATTTTCTCCAATTTCCTGGGGTGTCGCTCTTTTTCCGGCGAAGTGGACAGCGCTACATCGGCACAGGTTCCCGCCTCTCCCCCACATACACATTTTTCGACAGTAACCCGCGAACTCAAACGAATTTGTGCCAATGACAACAGCTATGAAAACTGCAGCGAGTAAGAAAACGGCCGAAGTTTTTGCAGATCTCATTGTATAATATTAACCAAATACCAACCAAAAGTCTCCTAGAAGACTTCTTCTTTTGAAGTAATTAGACACTATAGCTGTTGGATTTACTGAATTGTTGTTTGCAGCGTTTCTGTCCCTTCTGTCACACAGCTAGAGTCTTGTCGCCTTATGTAGGTGAAGCGTGGTCACAGTGACTGCCACAGCGTGGTTGACGGCTGACGTGTACAGGTAGTAGCCGCGGCCGCTTCTTTGTCTAGAAGTAAGAGAAAATGAAATAAATCGATGCTTTATATTAGCCGGACTGGAGCATGCGTTAATGCGAACATCACGTAGCACTGAAATCACTTCATCCCCTTTATCCAGGCCCCCATCCACAACTAACGGCCGCCTGGATAACTAGGATGAGCCCTTATGACTGGCGGGGATTTCCCTAAGTGGCCAAATGTAATATCTGCCGCCAGACTGCTGGTTGGCACCCACACACGGCATCATAAAACATCTTAGATTTTAGCTGGTCATCTTGTAGCACACGCTTGATTTGGTTTCTATGAGCTCCGGTTGGAAGGGCAGAACCCCCGCAGCTGCATGCTGTGTTTTCCCGGTCTGATCACATCAGTGGGGTTGTTTAACGCCAACCAGGGATTGATCCACGTAATGAATCTACTTGTGCAATTCTTAACAATTTACCGTGGTTCAGATGTTCATCCACTGGAAGCGAGAAAGTTGCTAACAATGTAACGAAGAATGATTATTATAGCATGGCGTAACACCAACAAAATACACTCCTTAAACACACTGAATTGGAGGAATATTTTCTCCCAATCTTCAAATCAATGTGAAATTTGCTCTTAAATGTCATAGAAATCGTGTGTGTTTTTTTTATACAAGCCAGAAAACGGGGTTCTATGAACTAATTTTGCGAAAGCCTTTAGATTTTACACAATGTGTTGCATGGAACTAATAATCAAAATCTGTGCGTTATTAGTAAGAACAGTAAACCGTGTAATGGGACACGTCCTTTGTTCTTTATAACATGACACCTTATTTAGAATTTTAGAATCAAAGAAAAATAACCTTAATTCCAAAAGGAAAAGTCTCACCACGCTACTTCTATGATTTTTCATTGGCTGCCTGTGTAATTTCCTTTTGAGCCGCCGCCGTGTGGAGCGGTTAAACATTGTGGGATTTTGAATTAGATTATCCACATGTTGAGCTGAGAAGCAGACATTTAACTTTGTTATGGCCATGCATGCCCATATATAGGTGACCTTTTTACTGAATGCTGATAAATTTTAAGTAAAGACCTTAACACGAAATATTTATAATATCTAAGTGGATTAAAAAATAATAAGACTTTAAAAGGTCAAAGCTACGAGTTATATATATATATATAATATATATATATATATATATATATATATATATATATATATATATATACTTTCATTTTCAAAAGTAGTAGAAATCTAAATGTAATGTGCACATTATGTAATGTTTTGTGATCAGTGAGATCCTTAAGTTCGTTTACATTATACATATGAATGGCTCTTTCTAGTAATCTGTTTCCTTTAAAGCATTCAAAGATTTGACCAAAATATATAAATTTTCATATAATAAAAAATTTTTATTTCAAAGATTCAATAATTATATAAATAGCATGACAGTTCATATGTTTATAAGTATTTAGAAAGAGGAAATATGTTGCTCATAAATGCATTTACATTTCACTTCAAGAGGATATCATCGAGCGGAAAATCGACTTCACGAAATAACATATTCTAAATTTGAATTTAATGAAACCTTTTACACAGCTTTTGTGATTATTGAAGGGGGTTATCGTTAGAAGTGGTTTTGAATGTATTTTTCACATGCCATGTGTTCATGGTAATGCTAAACTGTTACGTCATGACAAGTAGTTAACACTATTTTTTCTTTTAATCTATTATTGATCCTTTATAAAATCAAGAGGTACAAATTCCTGTTTTACTTTTTATGTGACTATATTTACCTACCAGTTTCTCTTTAATAGTTTTAAATATTACATATTTTTAATGTATATTTCATAGAATTCTGACGTACTTTCTTCTTCACGTTATACAATTTTAAATTAAATATTTTGTTTATTTTACATACTATCCTGTTCGAGGGATGCGGTCCGTGCACGGTTAATTTAATTAATCTAAGGCTAATTAATTATCTTTAAAAGTCACATTAAAATTTCTCATCCTGGAATCACGTTTGAACGAGTTTCACGTAAAACTGAGCCATATTTATACTACATGTATATTATAAAATCACGATGAATGTTCACCTGGCTTTTCAGCAACAAAGGAGCGCTAAGCATTTTTGTCTCTGACATTATGATCAGCAGTCATGGATCTGGTCATAGGATCTGTGTTCAGAACCACACCCTCGGACAAAATGGAAAAATTATTACAAATATCATTAAAGAGAACACTATATGGTAAGGGCGACCCTTCAACGTGCAAGGTTGATTTGCGAATGAACACACGCAGGTGGTATACTTGACCACCTATAAACCTCATGCTGAATAAGATGGAGTGAGATCAGATCATGACACTTTGCAATATACAAGAGAGTCCGCCTCCGACCAATTAATACATCGAATAACCATGAACAGCCAACATTTCAATCCGCCAAGCATGGCTCCCAATGCCATAATTTTGCATAATTGACTCAGAATCTTATAAAGTTAATTGAAACTCAGTCCTGGAAGACTCATGTTTTTGGTCACAATCGGCCAGAGATAAAGGTCATCGAAAAACCTAAACTTTTTTCCTTCATATCTTTTTAAAGGATGATCGTGGCCTCAAAAACTGTAGCTAATTTTATTCGTTATTCTATGGAGTTTATTGCCTGTTTTCTGGTGTAACTGTCAAAGTCTGCTCTTACCATGGTTAAGCTTTTTTGAGGAAAAGTAATAACATTAAAAAAAAAATGATTTTTATTTTTCTTTGTCATTTTTAAAGCTTGAGAGGTATATGATTTTACATCAGACATTATTCAAAATCTCGCCAAATCTCGCACTGTTTCTCGTCAAACGAGATTTTTGCGCGACTTTTCTGATTCGCTCTACAGTTTACCGGTTTTTGAGCACACACTCTGAAAGTTATATATGCTCCAGAAGTACTAGAAATCTATTGTTTTTAGTCGAAATAGGTCAAAGGTCAAAGTTAAGGTGACCTCTTTTGTCTAATATTTGTGTGACTTACGCAAGTCTACAGGACACACTCTTTAACAGTCACTGTGAAAGTTATACAGTTGACAGGAAAACGAAAGTTACAGAAGCATTTTGTTTTTGGTCGAAATCCGTTTGATTTTCCTCATAATTTGGTTCAAAATCGTCCTATCCCACAAACTGTAGCTCATTTTATTCCTCCATGCATATAAATTACCAAGTTGTGACAGTCTATTAGTATTTCCCAATAATAAAATAGTATTTTATTTTCATAAAATAGTCGCAAAATTTGAAGATTTAATATTCCGTTCACAAAAAAGTTACAATTATCAGCACCGCGACCTTACATTTTCTTTAAATATCTTAACCGTTTGACATGAAATGGTGTGGTGAAGTGTCCATGGACATCCAGTCTGAGTGTCAAGCTGCTCTAACAAGACGTGCTGCTTCTAACAGACTGCCCGATCGGGGGTAAACCACGGTAAGTGTAAGACCACACACACTTTGTTTTTCACATATATTTAGATTTTGGCACCATTATACTGATTAAGAATGATACACTTTCTGGATTCAAAATGTATGTTTTCTTTAATTGGATGTCATTGTGTTTGTTCTGGCAAAACAACGATATGAACACCTGGTAAGATTATGTAATTCATTCACTCTAGAACAGTTGGTGCTGACCTGACAGACAATTGCGGTTTCCGCTGCTATGTTGATTGACAATATGTATATTAAACAGGTGCTGTGTAGATCGCGAAAGGTTGCGGGTCAACAGTAGCGTTATAACACCTTCATTGTTTAAATAGGTAAGGCATATAAAAGGAAACTTGCAATAACGGTCAACTGGAATACATGATAATCAAATATGAACAGGAGAGAAAACTGCTAAGACAACAGTCGACGAGACTCTAACACTTGCTCCTCATTAAACGTTATTTGCCTAAACATAAACCAAAGCAAACACCCCGTGGTTATTGCAAATTGGTGATAAAAGGGAAAATAAGAAAAAAATAAAAAACAATTTACATCTTGTGGGATGGCAGGCTTGTTTTGGGACTGATCCTGTTTTATCCGGCCTACATAAAGTAATTCCACAACTATCCAACAAATGCCTATAAAATGAGTGTGGATTCGAATTTTATTTGTCAAAGAGAATATTACTTGAATATTCGTGTGAGAAAACGTGTAAAGCTAAAAAACATATAAGCCATACGTATCAATGAGAAATAATACTGGTGTTGGTATAGTGCCGCAGAAAATTGGGTAAGAGATATTAACATTCAGAAACGGGCTGGTGATTATAGTCAACTACACACGTGTGGCAAATGGACCGCTTCTGGCATGGTTAGGTCTTTACGACTTTACTTTGGATCTAAATCGTCTGGGTTTTGCAATGTTAATTAGCCAAAGAACAACCCCTCTTTATCCAGCCGCGTTAGCAGGAAAGTGTTCCTCTAGACGATTTACGCAAATTTGGATTACATTTGGAGTGAAGTTCCCTCAAAATTAAGGTTTAAATCAAAATGTTTTTTTTTTCTTAATCGAAACAGTTATGAACGACAGATATTTGCGGTCTGTTTTATCAGTAATACCGACTACTCTATCTTATTTTAATGTATTATTTGGCCTAAACCAGGGACCAGGTTGTGATAATTCGCAGATATAATACTGAAGTTACCTTATGTAATAACAGAGTTGTCGACGTAGTTCAAAGGGGTAACTGGGGAAGTCTCATTAATGTAAACGAAGGCACATAGTTATGATAGGTATGATTCACCCTACTCGCCTCACGCATTTATTTCCTACTAGCCGTCTATTTCATGCTGAATGAAAGGGATTAGTATAAGTCATGCCACTAGAACCCGACGTGAGGAGCGTATATATATATATATATATATATTGATTTTATGCATGTATCTTATTACTTGTATTCATATATTTTTTACCTAATGTTAAGTTTGAATTGCCGTGCTAGACTGTTACCCACAAAAAAAAGTAATGTAAATGCTTAACACCTGTTTAAAGACCAATTTTGTGCGTTCTTGTACACCAGCTTTCGGGTGTTCGACCCTCTTCCTCAGGTGTGAATGGAGCTGTTTCTCAGGTAGCTGTCCGAGGAATAGAAGGTGTCAAGCATTTACATTACTTTTTTGTATGTTTTACCTACTGAGTCATATGGAGATAAAATATAATGTTACTAAAACTAGAAAATACTGTACATAAAAACTTAAAAATGCCTTACTGCTGAAAAATTCACCTTTACTGCAATTGACGGGAGAGAGGAGATCATTGTCAGTATTAAGAGAGCACTATTTTTACACACACGCAAATACCCATACACACATGATCGATCGGGTTTAATATGGATTTGTTAATGATGTCTAGTGTATCATAAACACATAATGCCCCCGGAAAATGTGGACTATTCAGTGTTATTTTAATGTAATAAAACAAATATTATGGACTATACATTTTTAATTATTTGTTGTTTCGAAGCATTAACGTTGCCTTAAATGACTTTGCATTTATCTGAATATGTCCTAAATTTAAGCCTTAAGGTATAAGTAAAATGTAATTGTTTTTCCCTATCCTCCACTACTCCCTGTGCATTAATCTCTCATCGTTAGAGATAAATTGTTCCCCTAAATGGGACGTTTCCTGTAACGCTATTACTCTCAAAGTGATATTTTTTTAAATCTATGAGGAAAGCAAACCCTGCTGTGTGGCAAATAAGGCACGACAAGCTTGGTCTGTGAGAAATCCTGAGCAGATTGATAAGAAAAAACCCGCCAGCTTTTGAAGCGGGTCTTGTATATTTGATAAGTGCGGAGTATGTGCAGGACGTGGGTACGTGTGCTGGGAGAGTGACTGTGGTACTGGCTAGGCCTCACTATCATGACTCCAATGTATTATCCACAATGTGATGCCCACACCACGCACGACAGGACTCCCCGACACAGCTAGGACGTGTAACAGGAAACAACCCACAAAACACAGTGAAAGTCTTACAGGTTTACAGTCGGAAGTCTTAATTCCGTTACGACCGTTCAATACACAACAAGTAACCCATGGAACATGACGCCCAGCTGACTAGCTTCACATTATAGGCTAACATTCATCACATGAATTTTGTCATTTGAAAACAAAATTTAGAAAAACTTTAGATGTGATCTTGAGCTTTGACAGGATTCTTGTCGTGATGGACCACGTGTATTTGATCACCCAAACTAATCAGGACTGGTGTTTACACGTTGTACAAGAGAATAATAAGATCAAGGTCAGGGTCACCAGTTTTTAGACTCCCCCCGAAAAATCTGTGGAATCAACTTGAGTGTCAAATCTAAGGGAAAAATCTTTAGTACTTCAAAAGTTATAAAGCTTAAACTTATTCTAGATTTTCTCAAATATGATCTTAAAGGTTAAGGACAGGGTAACCAGTCATTAAACTCATTTAAGAACATGGCGAAAACAATTGAATGTTTCAAATTTGAGAGAAATTTATATAACAACTTTCAAAGTCCACAAGAAATAAAAAAAAGATGATGAACTTTATATATACAAACAAGGTTTCATGACACTAGATTAAATCACAATTAAAAAACTAGTACCATTGGTGTAATACAGCTGCTTCAAAAATAGAGAATAAAATGCGTAAAAATAGAAAAAAGTAACAGGTGGCGCCACCAGTCTTCAGGAACTGATAAAACTGTTCATGAATAAGTAACACACCAGATTTTAGGGACAACAGATAACATGACAGCTGAGAAACTGACGTGACTGCTGTTATTTGACACTCTCTAAAATAAAGAAAATGCGTAAAACCAGTAGAAAAAAAAAAACAAAAAAAAAAAACAAGTGGTGCCACCAGTTTTTCGCAGCTGATGAAACTGTCCATGATCAATATGCAAAGCCAGAAACATGGCAATCCTAGCATATATTGAGATACTGGAACTTTTGGACCATATTTTAAAAATATTCTGCAGTGCCCCGACAGGCCAAATGATTCGGTGAATGTAGGTTGCATTGATTTAATTTCAGGTTTCCTAGTAGTATTTTTAAGGACCTCCATGAATATTAAGTTAGACTTTTTTCGAGGTCCAACGGTTATGATTTCTGCCATGTTTACGGACAACTAGATGGCTTACATTCAGCTGAGCTAAACGTCATGCCGTGTGTGTCACATGCCAGCGTTTATGACATTAAATCGCATGCGACGAATAGACGGCAACCTTAAATGCGCTAACCCGGGGCGTCAATATAGAAATATTATTTCTAAAGTTGGTTTAGAATTAACACTGGAAACAGAATACCTTAATTATAAATTCTTATACTTAATTGTAATATATTTGAAGTATATATTTGAAATGTGTCATACAGACGCTAAAAGTGTGGCGACAGTAGACTTATCATCGTGTCTTTCTGTCCGTCCTTTTGATTGTCCATTTTCCATTGGGCCTTGAGGCTGGAAAAGTCACACTGCGCAGAATCGGACCAGGGCTGGATCCAGATCCCCGACCACTTTTTATGTTATAGACGTCTACTTATCTGCTTTTGGTCGCATTCTGAAGCCTCTAGACACACATTCAGTCACTTTCCTATGCTCATAAATTAGTTATTTTATACTCTACTGAGGTCTGGTTTTCTACGTTGTGTGCATGGCATTTAAAAGGTTCTACCCAAAATAGTATCGTTAAATCTCGCCTCATTTGACCAGAAACGAGAATACTTTGGTGTCGTTTACACCTGTCTCCTAGACAGGACTGTTCACTTTGTCAAGATTACATTGTTATTCTAACTGAACAAATATACCGCCCATTAAAAAAATTTACCTATGCGTCCGGGTACACCCCATCCCTTCTCCCGTTTTCCCGCCTGTATATGCTTACCTTACCGTCGTAAGAATCGAATATTTACGTGACGTCAAAGCTCACAGACGCACTTTAAATCATTCTGTCCATACCTCCATCACACCAGGAAGGGTAGGAGTACTTATTCAATGGCTATGCACAAAGACAGTTCCTTATATAGTATTTTTTTAACGTAGGTGGTAAATACTGGAAATGAGGGCTTTGCCAATTTGACTTCATAAAATGGAATCCCTTATACAATACCGGATCCGTTAATTACAAAGCCCTAGCAGAGTCAATATCTGCCAGAAAGTGTCCTGTAAACACAGCAGATTGCCGGGTGTAACACAGGTTAAATGAAGGGTCCTGTGAACACAGCTGGTTGTCGAGTGTGACACAGGTATAAAGGGTCCTGTGAAAACAGCTGATTGTCGGGCGTGACACTTGTATGAAGGATCCTGTGAACACAAATGAATGCCGTTGGTGACACAGGTATGCAGGGTCCTGTGAACACAGCTGATTGTCGGGCGTGACACAGGTATAAAGGGTCCTGTGAACACAAATGAATGCCGTGGGTGACACAGGTATGCAGGGTCCTGTGAACACAGCTGATTGTCGAGTGTGACACAGGTATAAAGGGTCCTGTGAACACAGCTGATTGTCGGGTGTGACACAGGTGTGAAGGGTCCTGTGAACACAAATGAATGCCGTGGGTGACACAGGTATGCAATGTCCTGTGAACACAGCTGATTGTCGGGTGTGACACAGGTGTGAAGGGTCCTGTGAACACAGCTGATTGTCGGGTGTGACACAGGTGTGAAAGGTTCTGTGAACACAGCTGATTGTCGGGTGTGACACAGGTGTGAAAGGTTCTGTGAACACAGCTGATTGTCGGGTGTGACACAGGTATAAAGGGTCCTGTGAACACAACTGATTGTCGGGTGTGACACAGGTGTGAAGGGTCCCGTGAACACAGCTGATTGTCGGGTGTGACACAGGTGTGAAAGGTTCTGTGAACACAGCTGATTGTCGGGAGTGACACAGGTGTGAAAGGTCCCGTGAACACAGCTGATTGTCGGGTGTGACACAGGTATAAAGGGACCTGTTAACACAGCTGATTGTCGGGTGTGACACAGGTATAAAGGGTCCTGTGAACACAGCTGATTGTCGGGTGTGACACAGGTGTGAAAGGTCCTGTGAACACAACTGATTGTCGGGTGTGACACAGGTATAAAGGGTCCCGTGAACACAACTGATTGTCGGGTGTGACACAGGTGTGAAAGGTCCTGTGAACACAGCTGATTGTCGGGTGTGACACAGGTATAAAGGGTCCTGTGAACAAAACTGATTGTCGGGTGTGACACAGGTGTGAAAGGTCCTGTGAACACAACTGATTGTCGGGTGTGACACAGGTATGCAGGGTCCTGTTAACACAACTGATTGTCGGGTGTGACACAGGTATGCAGGGTCCTGTGAACAAAGCTGATTGTCGGGTGTGACACAGGTGTGAAAGGTCCTGTGAACACAACTGATTGTCGGATGTGACACAGGTGTGAAAGGTCCTGTGAACACAGCTGATTGTCGGGTGTGACATAGGTGTGAAAGGTTCTGTGAACACAACTGATTGTCGGGTGTGACACAGGTGTGAAAGGTCCTGTGAACACAACTGATTGTCGGGTGTGACACAGGTGTGAAGGGTCCTGTGAACACAGCTGATTGTCGGGTGTGACACAGGTGTGAAAGGTCCTGTGAACACAACTGATTGTCGGGTGTGACACAGGTATAAAGGGTCCTGTGAACACAGCTGATTGTCGGGTGTGACACAGGTATAAAGGGTCCTGTGAACACAACTGATTGTCGGGTGTGACACAGGTGTGAAAGGTCCTGTGAACACAACTGATTGTCGGGTGTGACACAAGTGTGAAGGGTCCTGTGAACACAGCTGATTGTCGGGTGTGACACAGGTGTGAAAGGTTCTGTGAACACAGCTGATTGTCGGGTGTGACACAGGTGTGAAGGGTCCTGTGAACACAACTGATTGTCGGGTGTGACACAGGTGTGAAAGGTTCTGTGAACACAGCTGATTGTCGGGTGTGACACAGGTATAAAGGGTCCTGTGAACACAACTGATTGTCGGGTGTGACACAGGTGTGAAGGGTCCTGTGAACACAACTGATTGTCGGGTGTGACACAGGTGTGAAAGGTTCTGTGAACACAGCTGATTGTCGGGTGTGACACAGGTATGAAGGGTCTTGTGAACACAACTGATTGTCGGGTGTGACACAGGTGTGAAAGGTCCTGTGAACACAACTGATTGTCGGGTGTGACACAGGTGTGAAAGGTTCTGTGAACACAGCTGATTGTCGGGTGTGACACAGGTATAAAGGGTCCTGTGAACACAACTGATTGTCGGGTGTGACACAGGTGTGAAGGGTCCTGTGAACACAACTGATTGTCGGGTGTGACACAGGTGTGAAGGGTCCCGTGAACACAACTGATTGTCAGGTGTGACACAGGTGTGAAAGGTTCTGTGAACAAAGCTGATTGTCGGGTGTGACACAGGTATAAAGGGTCCTGTGAACACAACTGATTGTCGGGTGTGACACAGGTATAAAGGGTCCTGTGAACACAACTGATTGTTGGGTGTTACACAGGTATAAAGGGTTCTGTAAACACAGCTGATTGTCGGGTGTGACACAGGTGTGAAAGGTCCTGTGAACACAACTGATTGTCGGGTGTGACACAGGGATAAAGGGTCCTGTGAACACAGCTGATTATCGGGTGTGACACAGGTATAAAGGGTCCTGTGAACACAACTGATTGTCGGGTGTGACACAGGTGTAAAAGGTCCTGTGAACACAACTGATTGTCGGGTGTGACACAGGTATAAAGGGTCCTGTGAACACAACTGATTGTCGGGTGTGACACAGGTGTGAAAGGTTCTGTGAACACAGCTGATTGTCGGGTGTGACACAGGTATAAAGAGTCCTGTGAACACAACTGATTGTCGGGTGTGACACAGGTATAAAGGGTCCCGTGAACACAACTGATTGTCGGGTGTGACACAGGTGTGAAAGGTCCTGTGAACACAGCTGATTGTCGGGTGTGACACAGGTGTGAAAGGTCCTGTGAACACAACTGATTGTTGGGTGTGACACAGGTGTGAAGGGTCCTGTGAACACAGCTGATTGTCGGGTGTGACACAGCTGTGAAAGGTTCTGTGAACACAGCTGATTGTCGGGTGTGACACAGGTGTGAAAGGTTCTGTGAACACAGCTGATTGTCGGGTGTTACACAGGTATAAAGGGTCCTGTGAACACAGCTGATTGTCGGGTGTTACACAGGTATAAAGGGTCCTGTGAACACAACTGATTGTCGGGTGTGACACAGGTATAAAGGGTCCCGTGAACACAACTGATTGTCAGGTGTGACACAGGTGTGAAAGGTTCTGTGAACAAAGCTGATTGTCGGGTGTGACACAGGTATAAAGGGTTCTGTAAACATAGCTGATTGTCGGGTGTGACACAGGTGTGAAAGGTCCTGTGAACACAACTGATTGTCGGGTGTGACACAGGGATAAAGGGTCCTGTGAACACAGCTGATTGTCGGGTGTGAAACAGGTATAAAGGGTCCTGTGAACACAACTGATTGTCGGGTGTGACACAGGTGTGAAAGGTCCTGTGAACACAACTGATTGTCGGGTGTGACACAGGTGTGAAAGGTCCTGTGAACACAATTGATTGTCGGGTGTGACACAGGTATAAAGGGTCCCGTGAACACAACTGATTGTCGGGTGTGACACAGGTGTGAAAGGTCCTGTGAACACAGCTGATTGTCGGGTGTGACACAGGTGTGAAAGGTCCTGTGAACACAACTGATTGTCGGGTGTGACACAGGTATAAAGGGTCCTGTGAACACAGCTGATTGTCGGGTGTGACACAGGTATAAAGGGTCCTGTGAACACAACTGATTGTCGGGTGTGACACAGGTGTGAAAGGTCCTGTGAACACAACTGATTGTCGGGTGTGACACAAGTGTGAAGGGTCCTGTGAACACAGCTGATTGTCGGGTGTGACACAGGTGTGAAAGGTTCTGTGAACACAGCTGATTGTCGGGTGTGACACAGGTGTGAAGGGTCCTGTGAACACAACTGATTGTCGGGTGTGACACAGGTGTGAAAGGTTCTGTGAACACAGCTGATTGTCGGGTGTGACACAGGTATAAAGGGTCCTGTGAACACAACTGATTGTCGGGTGTGACACAGGTGTGAAGGGTCCTGTGAACACAACTGATTGTCGGGTGTGACACAGGTGTGAAAGGTTCTGTGAACACAGCTGATTGTCGGGTGTGACACAGGTATGAAGGGTCTTGTGAACACAACTGATTGTCGGGTGTGACACAGGTGTGAAAGGTCCTGTGAACACAACTGATTGTCGGGTGTGACACAGGTGTGAAAGGTTCTGTGAACACAGCTGATTGTCGGGTGTGACACAGGTATAAAGGGTCCTGTGAACACAACTGATTGTCGGGTGTGACACAGGTGTGAAGGGTCCTGTGAACACAACTGATTGTCGGGTGTGACACAGGTGTGAAGGGTCCCGTGAACACAACTGATTGTCAGGTGTGACACAGGTGTGAAAGGTTCTGTGAACAAAGCTGATTGTCGGGTGTGACACAGGTATAAAGGGTCCTGTGAACACAACTGATTGTCGGGTGTGACACAGGTATAAAGGGTCCTGTGAACAAAACTGATTGTTGGGTGTTACACAGGTATAAAGGGTTCTGTTAACACAGCTGATTGTCGGGTGTGACACAGGTGTGAAAGGTCCTGTGAACACAACTGATTGTCGGGTGTGACACAGGGATAAAGGGTCCTGTGAACACAGCTGATTATCGGGTGTGACACAGGTATAAAGGGTCCTGTGAACACAACTGATTGTCGGGTGTGACACAGGTGTAAAAGGTCCTGTGAACACAACTGATTGTCGGGTGTGACACAGGTATAAAGGGTCCTGTGAACACAACTGATTGTCGGGTGTGACACAGGTGTGAAAGGTTCTGTGAACACAGCTGATTGTCGGGTGTGACACAGGTATAAAGAGTCCTGTGAACACAACTGATTGTCGGGTGTGACACAGGTATAAAGGGTCCCGTGAACACAACTGATTGTCGGGTGTGACACAGGTGTGAAAGGTCCTGTGAACACAACTGATTGTTGGGTGTGACACAGGTGTGAAGGGTCCTGTGAACACAACTGATTGTTGGGTGTGACACAGGTGTGAAGGGTCCTGTGAACACAGCTGATTGTCGGGTGTGACACAGCTGTGAAAGGTTCTGTGAACACAGCTGATTGTCGGGTGTGACACAGGTGTGAAAGGTTCTGTGAACACAGCTGATTGTCGGGTGTTACACAGGTATAAAGGGTCCTGTGAACACAGCTGATTGTCGGGTGTTACACAGGTATAAAGGGTCCTGTGAACACAACTGATTGTCGGGTGTGACACAGGTATAAAGGGTCCCGTGAACACAACTGATTGTCAGGTGTGACACAGGTGTGAAAGGTTCTGTGAACAAAGCTGATTGTCGGGTGTGACACAGGTATAAAGGGTTCTGTAAACAAAGCTGATTGTCGGGTGTGACACACGTGTGAAAGGTCCTGTGAACACAACTGATTGTCGGGTGTGACACAGGGATAAAGGGTCCTGTGAACACAGCTGATTGTCGGGTGTGAAACAGGTATAAAGGGTCCTGTGAACACAACTGATTGTCGGGTGTGACACAGGTGTGAAAGGTCCTGTGAACACAACTGATTGTCGGGTGTGACACAGGTGTGAAAGGTCCTGTGAACACAATTGATTGTCGGTTGTGACACAGGTATAAAGGGTCCCGTGAACACAACTGATTGTCGGGTGTGACACAGGTGTGAAAGGTCCTGTGAACACAGCTGATTGTCGGGTGTGACACAGGTGTGAAAGGTCCTGTGAACACAACTGATTGTTGGGTGTGACACAGGTGTGAAGGGTCCTGTGAACACAGCTGATTGTCGGGTGTGACACAGCTGTGAAAGGTCCTGTGAACACAGCTGATTGTCGGGTGTTACACAGGTATAAAGGGTCCTGTGAACACAGCTGATTGTCGGGTGTGACACAGGTGTGAAAGGTTCTGTGAACACAGCTGATTGTCGGGTGTTACACAGGTATAAAGGGTCCTGTGAACACAACTGATTGTCGGGTGTGACACAGGTATAAAGGGTCCTGTGAACACAACTTATTGTCGGGTGTGACACAGGTATAAAGGGTCCCGTGAACACAACTGATTGTCAGGTGTGACACAGGTGTGAAAGGTTCTGTGAACAAAGCTGATTGTCGGGTGTGACACAGGTATAAAGGGTTCTGTAAACACAGCTGATTGTCGGGTGTGACACAGGTGTGAAAGGTCCTGTGAACACAACTGATTGTCAGGTGTGACACAGGTGTGAAAGGTTCTGTGAACACAGCTGATTGTCGGGTGTTACACAGGTATAAAGGGTCCTGTGAACACAGCTGATTGTCGGGTGTGACACAGGGATAAAGGGTCCTGTGAACACAGCTGATTGTCGGGTGTGAAACAGGTATAAAGGGTCCTGTGAACACAACTGATTGTCGGGTGTGACACAGGTGTGAAAGGTCCTGTGAACACAACTGATTGTCGGGTGTGACACAGGTGTGAAAGGTTCTGTGAACACCATTGATTGTCGGGTGTGACACAGGTATAAAGGGTCCCGTGAACACAACTGATTGTCGGGTGTGACACAGGTGTGAAAGGTCCTGTGAACACAGCTGATTGTCGGGTGTGACACAGGTGTGAAAGGTCCTGTGAACACAACTGATTGTTGGGTGTGACACAGGTGTGAAGGGTCCTGTGATCACAGCTGATTGTCGGGTGTGACACAGCTGTGAAAGGTTCTGTGAACACAGCTGATTGTCGGGTGTGACACAGGTGTGAAAGGTTCTGTGAACACAGCTGATTGTCGGGTTTTACACAGGTATAAAGGGTCCTGTGAACACAGCTGATTGTCGGGTGTTACACAGGTATAAAGGGTCCTGTGAACACAACTGATTGTCGGGTGTGACACAGGTATAAAGGGTCCCGTGAACACAACTGATTGTCAGGTGTGACACAGGTGTGAAAGGTTCTGTGAACAAAGCTGATTGTCGGGTGTGACACAGGTGTGAAAGGTCCTGTGAACACAACTGATAGTCGGGTGTGACACAGGGATAAAGGGTCCTGTGAACACAGCTGATTGTCGGGTGTGACACAGGTATAAAGGGTCCTGTGAACACAACTGATTGTCGGGTGTGACACAGGTGTGAAAGGTCCTGTGAACACAACTGATTGTCGGGTGTGACACAGGTATAAAGGGTCCTGTGAACACAACTGATTGTCGGGTGTGACACAGGTGTGAAAGGTTCTGTGAACACAGCTGATTGTCGGGTGTGACACAGGTATAAAGGGTCCTGTGAACACAACTGATTGTCGGGTGTGACACAGGTATAAAGGGTCCCGTGAACACAACTGATTGTCGGGTGTGACACAGGTGTGAAAGGTCCTGTGAACACAGCTGATTGTCGGGTGTGACACAGGTGTGAAAGGTCCTGTGAACACAACTGATTGTTGGGTGTGACACAGGGATAAAGGGTCCTGTGAACACAGCTGATTGTCGGGTGTGAAACAGGTATAAAGGGTCCTGTGAACACAACTGATTGTCGGGTGTGACACAGGTGTGAAAGGTCCTGTGAACACAACTGATTGTCGGGTGTGACACAGGTGTGAAAGGTCCTGTGAACACAATTGATTGTCGGGTGTGACACAGGTATAAAGGGTCCGGTGAACACAACTGATTGTCGGGTGTGACACAGGTGTGAAAGGTCCTGTGAACACAGCTGATTGTCGGGTGTGACACAGGTGTGAAAGGTCCTGTGAACACAACTGATTGTTGGGTGTGACACAGGTGTGAAGGGTCCTGTGAACACAGCTGATTGTCGGGTGTGACACAGCTGTGAAAGGTTCTGTGAACACAGCTGATTGTCGGGTGTGACACAGGTGTGAAAGGTTCTGTGAACACAGCTGATTGTCGGGTTTTACACAGGTATAAAGGGTCCTGTGAACACAGCTGATTGTCGGGTGTTACACAGGTATAAAGGAACCTGTGAACACAACTGATTGTCGGGTGTGACACAGGTATAAAGAGTCCTGTGAACACAACTGATTGTCGGGTGTGACACAGGTATAAAGGGTCCCGTGAACACAACTGATTGTCGGGTGTGACACAGGTGTGAAAGGTCCTGTGAACACAGCTGATTGTCGGGTGTGACACAGGTGTGAAAGGTCCTGTGAACACAACTGATTGTTGGGTGTGACACAGGTGTGAAGGGTCCTGTGAACACAGCTGATTGTCGGGTGTGACACAGCTGTGAAAGGTTCTGTGAACACAGCTGATTGTCGGGTGTGACACAGGTGTGAAAGGTTCTGTGAACACAGCTGATTGTCGGGTGTTACACAGGTATAAAGGGTCCTGTGAACACAGCTGATTGTCGGGTGTTACACAGGTATAAAGGGTCCTGTGAACACAACTGATTGTCGGGTGTGACACAGGTATAAAGGGTCCCGTGAACACAACTGATTGTCAGGTGTGACACAGGTGTGAAAGGTTCTGTGAACAAAGCTGATTGTCGGGTGTGACACAGATATAAAGGTTTCTGTAAACACAGCTGATTGTCGGGTGTGACACAGGTGTGAAAGGTCCTGTGAACACAACTGATTGTCGGGTGTGACACAGGGATAAAGGGTCCTGTGAACACAGCTGATTGTCGGGTGTGAAACAGGTATAAAGGGTCCTGTGAACACAACTGATTGTCGGGTGTGACACAGGTATAAAGGGTCCTGTGAACACAACTGATTGTCGGGTGTGACACAGGTGTGAAAGGTCCTGTGAACACAACTGATTGTCGGGTGTGACACAAGTGTGAAGGGTCCTGTGAACACAGCTGATTGTCGGGTGTGACACAGGTGTGAAAGGTTCTGTGAACACAGCTGATTGTCGGGTGTGACACAGGTGTGAAGGGTCCTGTGAACACAACTGATTGTCGGGTGTGACACAGGTGTGAAAGGTTCTGTGAACACAGCTGATTGTCGGGTGTGACACAGGTATAAAGGGTCCTGTGAACACAACTGATTGTCGGGTGTGACACAGGTGTGAAGGGTCCTGTGAACACAACTGATTGTCGGGTGTGACACAGGTGTGAAAGGTTCTGTGAACACAGCTGATTGTCGGGTGTGACACAGGTATGAAGGGTCTTGTGAACACAACTGATTGTCGGGTGTGACACAGGTGTGAAAGGTCCTGTGAACACAACTGATTGTCGGGTGTGACACAGGTGTGAAAGGTTCTGTGAACACAGCTGATTGTCGGGTGTGACACAGGTATAAAGGGTCCTGTGAACACAACTGATTGTCGGGTGTGACACAGGTGTGAAGGGTCCTGTGAACACAACTGATTGTCGGGTGTGACACAGGTGTGAAGGGTCCCGTGAACACAACTGATTGTCAGGTGTGACACAGGTGTGAAAGGTTCTGTGAACAAAGCTGATTGTCGGGTGTGACACAGGTATAAAGGGTCCTGTGAACACAACTGATTGTCGGGTGTGACACAGGTATAAAGGGTCCTGTGAACACAACTGATTGTTGGGTGTTACACAGGTATAAAGGGTTCTGTAAACACAGCTGATTGTCGGGTGTGACACAGGTGTGAAAGGTCCTGTGAACACAACTGATTGTCGGGTGTGACACAGGGATAAAGGGTCCTGTGAACACAGCTGATTATCGGGTGTGACACAGGTATAAAGGGTCCTGTGAACACAACTGATTGTCGGGTGTGACACAGGTGTAAAAGGTCCTGTGAACACAACTGATTGTCGGGTGTGACACAGGTATAAAGGGTCCTGTGAACACAACTGATTGTCGGGTGTGACACAGGTGTGAAAGGTTCTGTGAACACAGCTGATTGTCGGGTGTGACACAGGTATAAAGAGTCCTGTGAACACAACTGATTGTCGGGTGTGACACAGGTATAAAGGGTCCCGTGAACACAACTGATTGTCGGGTGTGACACAGGTGTGAAAGGTCCTGTGAACACAACTGATTGTTGGGTGTGACACAGGTGTGAAGGGTCCTGTGAACACAACTGATTGTTGGGTGTGACACAGGTGTGAAGGGTCCTGTGAACACAGCTGATTGTCGGGTGTGACACAGCTGTGAAAGGTTCTGTGAACACAGCTGATTGTCGGGTGTGACACAGGTGTGAAAGGTTCTGTGAACACAGCTGATTGTCGGGTGTTACACAGGTATAAAGGGTCCTGTGAACACAGCTGATTGTCGGGTGTTACACAGGTATAAAGGGTCCTGTGAACACAACTGATTGTCGGGTGTGACACAGGTATAAAGGGTCCCGTGAACACAACTGATTGTCAGGTGTGACACAGGTGTGAAAGGTTCTGTGAACAAAGCTGATTGTCGGGTGTGACACAGGTATAAAGGGTTCTGTAAACAAAGCTGATTGTCGGGTGTGACACACGTGTGAAAGGTCCTGTGAACACAACTGATTGTCGGGTGTGACACAGGGATAAAGGGTCCTGTGAACACAGCTGATTGTCGGGTGTGAAACAGGTATAAAGGGTCCTGTGAACACAACTGATTGTCGGGTGTGACACAGGTGTGAAAGGTCCTGTGAACACAACTGATTGTCGGGTGTGACACAGGTGTGAAAGGTCCTGTGAACACAATTGATTGTCGGTTGTGACACAGGTATAAAGGGTCCCGTGAACACAACTGATTGTCGGGTGTGACACAGGTGTGAAAGGTCCTGTGAACACAGCTGATTGTCGGGTGTGACACAGGTGTGAAAGGTCCTGTGAACACAACTGATTGTTGGGTGTGACACAGGTGTGAAGGGTCCTGTGAACACAGCTGATTGTCGGGTGTGACACAGCTGTGAAAGGTCCTGTGAACACAGCTGATTGTCGGGTGTTACACAGGTATAAAGGGTCCTGTGAACACAGCTGATTGTCGGGTGTGACACAGGTGTGAAAGGTTCTGTGAACACAGCTGATTGTCGGGTGTTACACAGGTATAAAGGGTCCTGTGAACACAACTGATTGTCGGGTGTGACACAGGTATAAAGGGTCCTGTGAACACAACTTATTGTCGGGTGTGACACAGGTATAAAGGGTCCCGTGAACACAACTGATTGTCAGGTGTGACACAGGTGTGAAAGGTTCTGTGAACAAAGCTGATTGTCGGGTGTGACACAGGTATAAAGGGTTCTGTAAACACAGCTGATTGTCGGGTGTGACACAGGTGTGAAAGGTCCTGTGAACACAACTGATTGTCAGGTGTGACACAGGTGTGAAAGGTTCTGTGAACACAGCTGATTGTCGGGTGTTACACAGGTATAAAGGGTCCTGTGAACACAGCTGATTGTCGGGTGTGACACAGGGATAAAGGGTCCTGTGAACACAGCTGATTGTCGGGTGTGAAACAGGTATAAAGGGTCCTGTGAACACAACTGATTGTCGGGTGTGACACAGGTGTGAAAGGTCCTGTGAACACAACTGATTGTCGGGTGTGACACAGGTGTGAAAGGTTCTGTGAACACCATTGATTGTCGGGTGTGACACAGGTATAAAGGGTCCCGTGAACACAACTGATTGTCGGGTGTGACACAGGTGTGAAAGGTCCTGTGAACACAGCTGATTGTCGGGTGTGACACAGGTGTGAAAGGTCCTGTGAACACAACTGATTGTTGGGTGTGACACAGGTGTGAAGGGTCCTGTGATCACAGCTGATTGTCGGGTGTGACACAGCTGTGAAAGGTTCTGTGAACACAGCTGATTGTCGGGTGTGACACAGGTGTGAAAGGTTCTGTGAACACAGCTGATTGTCGGGTTTTACACAGGTATAAAGGGTCCTGTGAACACAGCTGATTGTCGGGTGTTACACAGGTATAAAGGGTCCTGTGAACACAACTGATTGTCGGGTGTGACACAGGTATAAAGGGTCCCGTGAACACAACTGATTGTCAGGTGTGACACAGGTGTGAAAGGTTCTGTGAACAAAGCTGATTGTCGGGTGTGACACAGGTGTGAAAGGTCCTGTGAACACAACTGATTGTCGGGTGTGACACAGGGATAAAGGGTCCTGTGAACACAGCTGATTGTCGGGTGTGACACAGGTATAAAGGGTCCTGTGAACACAACTGATTGTCGGGTGTGACACAGGTGTGAAAGGTCCTGTGAACACAACTGATTGTCGGGTGTGACACAGGTATAAAGGGTCCTGTGAACACAACTGATTGTCGGGTGTGACACAGGTGTGAAAGGTTCTGTGAACACAGCTGATTGTCGGGTGTGACACAGGTATAAAGGGTCCTGTGAACACAACTGATTGTCGGGTGTGACACAGGTATAAAGGGTCCCGTGAACACAACTGATTGTCGGGTGTGACACAGGTGTGAAAGGTCCTGTGAACACAGCTGATTGTCGGGTGTGACACAGGTGTGAAAGGTCCTGTGAACACAACTGATTGTTGGGTGTGACACAGGGATAAAGGGTCCTATGAACACAGCTGATTGTCGGGTGTGAAACAGGTATAAAGGGTCCTGTGAACACAACTGATTGTCGGGTGTGACACAGGTGTGAAAGGTCCTGTGAACACAACTGATTGTCGGGTGTGACACAGGTGTGAAAGGTCCTGTGAACACAATTGATTGTCGGGTGTGACACAGGTATGAAGGGTCCGGTGAACACAACTGATTGTCGGGTGTGACACAGGTGTGAAAGGTCCTGTGAACACAGCTGATTGTCGGGTGTGACACAGGTGTGAAAGGTCCTGTGAACACAACTGATTGTTGGGTGTGACACAGGTGTGAAGGGTCCTGTGAACACAGCTGATTGTCGGGTGTGACACAGCTGTGAAAGGTTCTGTGAACACAGCTGATTGTCGGGTGTGACACAGGTGTGAAAGGTTCTGTGAACACAGCTGATTGTCGGGTTTTTACACAGGTATAAAGGGTCCTGTGAACACAGCTGATTGTCGGGTGTTACACAGGTATAAAGGAACCTGTGAACACAACTGATTGTCGGGTGTGACACAGGTATAAAGAGTCCTGTGAACACAACTGATTGTCGGGTGTGACACAGGTATAAAGGGTTCCGTGAACACAACTGATTGTCGGGTGTGACACAGGTGTGAAAGGTCCTGTGAACACAGCTGATTGTCGGGTGTGACACAGGTGTGAAAGGTCCTGTGAACACAACTGATTGTTGGGTGTGACACAGGTGTGAAGGGTCCTGTGAACACAGCTGATTGTCGGGTGTGACACAGCTGTGAAAGGTTCTGTGAACACAGCTGATTGTCGGGTGTGACACAGGTGTGAAAGGTTCTGTGAACACAGCTGATTGTCGGGTGTTACACAGGTATAAAGGGTCCTGTGAACACAGCTGATTGTCGGGTGTTACACAGGTATAAAGGGTCCTGTGAACACAACTGATTGTCGGGTGTGACACAGGTATAAAGGGTCCCGTGAACACAACTGATTGTCAGGTGTGACACAGGTGTGAAAGGTTCTGTGAACAAAGCTGATTGTCGGGTGTGACACAGATATAAAGGTTTCTGTAAACACAGCTGATTGTCGGGTGTGACACAGGTGTGAAAGGTCCTGTGAACACAACTGATTGTCGGGTGTGACACAGGGATAAAGGGTCCTGTGAACACAGCTGATTGTCGGGTGTGAAACAGGTATAAAGGGTCCTGTGAACACAACTGATTGTCGGGTGTGACACAGGTGTGAAAGGTCCTGTGAACACAACTGATTGTCGGGTGTGACACAGGTGTGAAAGGTCCTGTGAACACAATTGATTGTCGGGTGTGACACAGGTATAAAGGGTCCCGTGAACACAACTGATTGTCGGATGTGACACAGGTGTGAAAGGTCCTGTGAACACAGCTGATTGTCGGGTGTGACACAGGTGTGAAAGGTCCTGTGAACACAACTGATTGTTGGGTGTGACACAGGTGTGAAGGGTCCTGTGAACACAACTGATTGTTGGGTGTGACACAGGTGTGAAGGGTCCTGTGAACACAGCTGATTGTCGGGTGTGACACAGCTGTGAAAGGTTCTGTGAACACAGCTGATTGTCGGGTGTGACTGAGGTGTGAAAGGTTCTGTGAACACAGCTGATTGTCGGGTGTTACACAGGTATAAAGGGTCCTGTGAACACAACTGATTGTCAGGTGTGACACAGGTATAAAGGTCCCGTGAACACAGCTGATTGTCAGGTGTGACACAGGTGTGAAGGGTCCCGTGAACACAAATGAATGCCGGGTATGACATAGGTATGAATGGTTCTGTGAACACAGCTGATTGTCGGGTGTGACACAGGTATAAAGGTCCCGTGAACACAGCTGATTGTCGGGTGTGACACAGGTGTGAAGTGTACCGTGAACACAGCTGATTGTCGGGTGTGACACAGGTATAAAGGTCCCGTGAACACAGCTGATTGTCGAGTGTGACACAGGTATAAAGGTTCTGTGAACACATCTGATTGTTGGGTGTGACACAGGTATAAAGGGTTTTGTGAACACAGCTGATTTCCGGATGTGACACAGGTGTAAAGGGTCCCGTGAACACAAATGAATGCCGGATGTGACACAGGTATGAAAGGTTCTGTGAACACAGCTGATTGTCGAGTGTGACACAGGTATAAAGGGTTTTGTGAAAAAAGCTGATTTCCGGGTGTGACACAGGTGAAAAGGGTCCTGTGAACACAGCTGATTGTCGGGTGTGACACAGGTATAAAGGTCCCGTGAACACAGCTGATTGTCGGGTGTGACACAGGTGTGAAGGGTCCCGTGAACACAAATGAATGCCGGGTGTGACACAGGTGTGAAAGGTCCTGTGAACACAACTGATTGTCGGGTGTGACACAAGTGTGAAGGGTCCTGTGAACACAGCTGATTGTCGGGTGTGACACAGGTGTGAAAGGTTCTGTGAACACAGCTGATTGTCGGGTGTGACACAGGTGTGAAGGGTCCTGTGAACACAACTGATTGTCGGGTGTGACACAGGTGTGAAAGGTTCTGTGAACACAGCTGATTGTCGGGTGTGACACAGGTATAAAGGGTCCTGTGAACACAACTGATTGTCGGGTGTGACACAGGTGTGAAGGGTCCTGTGAACACAACTGATTGTCGGGTGTGACACAGGTGTGAAAGGTTCTGTGAACACAGCTGATTGTCGGGTGTGACACAGGTATGAAGGGTCTTGTGAACACAACTGATTGTCGGGTGTGACACAGGTGTGAAAGGTCCTGTGAACACAACTGATTGTCGGGTGTGACACAGGTGTGAAAGGTTCTGTGAACACAGCTGATTGTCGGGTGTGACACAGGTATAAAGGGTCCTGTGAACACAACTGATTGTCGGGTGTGACACAGGTGTGAAGGGTCCTGTGAACACAACTGATTGTCGGGTGTGACACAGGTGTGAAGGGTCCCGTGAACACAACTGATTGTCAGGTGTGACACAGGTGTGAAAGGTTCTGTGAACAAAGCTGATTGTCGGGTGTGACACAGGTATAAAGGGTCCTGTGAACACAACTGATTGTCGGGTGTGACACAGGTATAAAGGGTCCTGTGAACACAACTGATTGTTGGGTGTTACACAGGTATAAAGGGTTCTGTAAACACAGCTGATTGTCGGGTGTGACACAGGTGTGAAAGGTCCTGTGAACACAACTGATTGTCGGGTGTGACACAGGGATAAAGGGTCCTGTGAACACAGCTGATTATCGGGTGTGACACAGGTATAAAGGGTCCTGTGAACACAACTGATTGTCGGGTGTGACACAGGTGTAAAAGGTCCTGTGAACACAACTGATTGTCGGGTGTGACACAGGTATAAAGGGTCCTGTGAACACAACTGATTGTCGGGTGTGACACAGGTGTGAAAGGTTCTGTGAACACAGCTGATTGTCGGGTGTGACACAGGTATAAAGAGTCCTGTGAACACAACTGATTGTCGGGTGTGACACAGGTATAAAGGGTCCCGTGAACACAACTGATTGTCGGGTGTGACACAGGTGTGAAAGGTCCTGTGAACACAACTGATTGTTGGGTGTGACACAGGTGTGAAGGGTCCTGTGAACACAACTGATTGTTGGGTGTGACACAGGTGTGAAGGGTCCTGTGAACACAGCTGATTGTCGGGTGTGACACAGCTGTGAAAGGTTCTGTGAACACAGCTGATTGTCGGGTGTGACACAGGTGTGAAAGGTTCTGTGAACACAGCTGATTGTCGGGTGTTACACAGGTATAAAGGGTCCTGTGAACACAGCTGATTGTCGGGTGTTACACAGGTATAAAGGGTCCTGTGAACACAACTGATTGTCGGGTGTGACACAGGTATAAAGGGTCCCGTGAACACAACTGATTGTCAGGTGTGACACAGGTGTGAAAGGTTCTGTGAACAAAGCTGATTGTCGGGTGTGACACAGGTATAAAGGGTTCTGTAAACATAGCTGATTGTCGGGTGTGACACACGTGTGAAAGGTCCTGTGAACACAACTGATTGTCGGGTGTGACACAGGGATAAAGGGTCCTGTGAACACAGCTGATTGTCGGGTGTGAAACAGGTATAAAGGGTCCTGTGAACACAACTGATTGTCGGGTGTGACACAGGTGTGAAAGGTCCTGTGAACACAACTGATTGTCGGGTGTGACACAGGTGTGAAAGGTCCTGTGAACACAATTGATTGTCGGTTGTGACACAGGTATAAAGGGTCCCGTGAACACAACTGATTGTCGGGTGTGACACAGGTGTGAAAGGTCCTGTGAACACAGCTGATTGTCGGGTGTGACACAGGTGTGAAAGGTCCTGTGAACACAACTGATTGTTGGGTGTGACACAGGTGTGAAGGGTCCTGTGAACACAGCTGATTGTCGGGTGTGACACAGCTGTGAAAGGTTCTGTGAACACAGCTGATTGTCGGGTGTGACACAGGTGTGAAAGGTTCTGTGAACACAGCTGATTGTCGGGTTTTACACAGGTATAAAGGGTCCTGTGAACACAGCTGATTGTCGGGTGTTACACAGGTATAAAGGGTCCTGTGAACACAGCTGATTGTCGGGTGTGACACAGGTGTGAAAGGTTCTGTGAACACAGCTGATTGTCGGGTGTTACACAGGTATAAAGGGTCCTGTGAACACAACTGATTGTCGGGTGTGACACAGGTATAAAGGGTCCTGTGAACACAACTTATTGTCGGGTGTGACACAGGTATAAAGGGTCCCGTGAACACAACTGATTGTCAGGTGTGACACAGGTGTGAAAGGTTCTGTGAACAAAGCTGATTGTCGGGTGTGACACAGGTATAAAGGGTTCTGTAAACACAGCTGATTGTCGGGTGTGACACAGGTGTGAAAGGTCCTGTGAACACAACTGATTGTCAGGTGTGACACAGGTGTGAAAGGTTCTGTGAACACAGCTGATTGTCGGGTGTTACACAGGTATAAAGGGTCCTGTGAACACAGCTGATTGTCGGGTGTGACACAGGGATAAAGGGTCCTGTGAACACAGCTGATTGTCGGGTGTGAAACAGGTATAAAGGGTCCTGTGAACACAACTGATTGTCGGGTGTGACACAGGTGTGAAAGGTCCTGTGAACACAACTGATTGTCGGGTGTGACACAGGTGTGAAAGGTCCTGTGAACACCATTGATTGTCGGGTGTGACACAGGTATAAAGGGTCCCGTGAACACAACTGATTGTCGGGTGTGACACAGGTGTGAAAGGTCCTGTGAACACAACTGATTGTTGGGTGTGACACAGGTGTGAAGGGTCCTGTGATCACAGCTGATTGTCGGGTGTGACACAGCTGTGAAAGGTTCTGTGAACACAGCTGATTGTCGGGTGTGACACAGGTGTGAAAGGTTCTGTGAACACAGCTGATTGTCGGGTTTTACACAGGTATAAAGGGTCCTGTGAACACAGCTGATTGTCGGGTGTTACACAGGTATAAAGGGTCCTGTGAACACAACTGATTGTCGGGTGTGACACAGGTATAAAGGGTCCCGTGAACACAACTGATTGTCAGGTGTGACACAGGTGTGAAAGGTTCTGTGAACAAAGCTGATTGTCGGGTGTGACACAGGTGTGAAAGGTCCTGTGAACACAACTGATTGTCGGGTGTGACACAGGGATAAAGGGTCCTGTGAACACAGCTGATTGTCGGGTGTGACACAGGTATAAAGGGTCCTGTGAACACAACTGATTGTGGGGTGTGACACAGGTGTGAAAGGTCCTGTGAACACAACTGATTGTCGGGTGTGACACAGGTATAAAGGGTCCTGTGAACACAACTGATTGTCGGGTGTGACACAGGTGTGAAAGGTTCTGTGAACACAGCTGATTGTCGGGTGTGACACAGGTATAAAGGGTCCTGTGAACACAACTGATTGTCGGGTGTGACACAGGTATAAAGGGTCCCGTGAACACAACTGATTGTCGGGTGTGACACAGGTGTGAAAGGTCCTGTGAACACAGCTGATTGTCGGGTGTGACACAGGTGTGAAAGGTCCTGTGAACACAACTGATTGTTGGGTGTGACACAGGGATAAAGGGTCCTGTGAACACAGCTGATTGTCGGGTGTGAAACAGGTATAAAGGGTCCTGTGAACACAACTGATTGTCGGGTGTGACACAGGTGTGAAAGGTCCTGTGAACACAACTGATTGTCGGGTGTGACACAGGTGTGAAAGGTCCTGTGAACACAATTGATTGTCGGGTGTGACACAGGTATAAAGGGTCCGGTGAACACAACTGATTGTCGGGTGTGACACAGGTGTGAAAGGTCCTGTGAACACAGCTGATTGTCGGGTGTGACACAGGTGTGAAAGGTCCTGTGAACACAACTGATTGTTGGGTGTGACACAGGTGTGAAGGGTCCTGTGAACACAGCTGATTGTCGGGTGTGACACAGCTGTGAAAGGTTCTGTGAACACAGCTGATTGTCGGGTGTGACACAGGTGTGAAAGGTTCTGTGAACACAGCTGATTGTCGGGTTTTACACAGGTATAAAGGGTCCTGTGAACACAGCTGATTGTCGGGTGTTACACAGGTATAAAGGAACCTGTGAACACAACTGATTGTCGGGTGTGACACAGGTATAAAGAGTCCTGTGAACACAACTGATTGTCGGGTGTGACACAGGTATAAAGGGTCCCGTGAACACAACTGATTGTCGGGTGTGACACAGGTGTGAAAGGTCCTGTGAACACAGCTGATTGTCGGGTGTGACACAGGTGTGAAAGGTCCTGTGAACACAACTGATTGTTGGGTGTGACACAGGTGTGAAGGGTCCTGTGAACACAGCTGATTGTCGGGTGTGACACAGCTGTGAAAGGTTCTGTGAACACAGCTGATTGTCGGGTGTGACACAGGTGTGAAAGGTTCTGTGAACACAGCTGATTGTCGGGTGTTACACAGGTATAAAGGGTCCTGTGAACACAGCTGATTGTCGGGTGTTACACAGGTATAAAGGGTCCTGTGAACACAACTGATTGTCGGGTGTGACACAGGTATAAAGGGTCCCGTGAACACAACTGATTGTCAGGTGTGACACAGGTGTGAAAGGTTCTGTGAACAAAGCTGATTGTCGGGTGTGACACAGATATAAAGGTTTCTGTAAACACAGCTGATTGTCGGGTGTGACACAGGTGTGAAAGGTCCTGTGAACACAACTGATTGTCGGGTGTGACACAGGGATAAAGGGTCCTGTGAACACAGCTGATTGTCGGGTGTGAAACAGGTATAAAGGGTCCTGTGAACACAACTGATTGTCGGGTGTGACACAGGTGTGAAGGGTCCTGTGAACACAACTGATTGTCGGGTGTGACACAGGTGTGAAAGGTCCTGTGAACACAATTGATTGTCGGGTGTGACACAGGTATAAAGGGTCCCGTGAACACAACTGATTGTCGGATGTGACACAGGTGTGAAAGGTCCTGTGAACACAGCTGATTGTCGGGTGTGACACAGGTGTGAAAGGTCCTGTGAACACAACTGATTGTTGGGTGTGACACAGATGTGAAGGGTCCTGTGAACACAGCTGATTGTCGGGTGTGACACAGCTGTGAAAGGTTCTGTGAACACAGCTGATTGTCGGGTGTGAGACAGGTGTGAAAGGTTCTGTGAACACAGCTGATTGTCGGGTTTTACACAGGTATAAAGGGTCCTGTGAACACAGCTGATTGTCGGGTGTTACACAGGTATAAAGGGTCCTGTGAACACAACTGATTGTCGGGTGTGACACAGGTATAAAGGTCCCGTGAACACAGCTGATTGTCGGGTGTGACACAGGTGTGAAGGGTCCCGTGAACACAAATGAATGCCGGGTATGACATAGGTATGAATGGTTCTGTGAACACAGCTGATTGTCGGGTGTGACACAGGTATAAAGGTCCCGTGAACACAGCTGATTGTCGGGTGTGACACAGGTGTGAAGTGTACCGTGAACACAGCTGATTGTCGGGTGTGACACAGGTATAAAGGTCCCGTGAACACAGCTGATTGTCGAGTGTGACACAGGTATAAAGGTTCTGTGAACACATCTGATTGTTGGGTGTGACACAGGTATAAAGGGTTTTGTGAACACAGCTGATTTCCGGATGTGACACAGGTGTAAAGGGTCCCGTGAACACAAATGAATGCCGGATGTGACACAGGTATGAAAGGTTCTGTGAACACAGCTGATTGTCGAGTGTGACACAGGTATAAAGGGTTTTGTGAAAAAAGCTGATTTCCGGGTGTGACACAGGTGAAAAGGGTCCTGTGAACACAGCTGATTGTCGGGTGTGACACAGGTATAAAGGTCCCGTGAACACAGCTGATTGTCGGGTGTGACACAGGTGTGAAGGGTCCCGTGAACACAAATGAATGCCGGGTGTGACACAGGTATGAAAGGGTCTGTGAACACAGCTGATTGTCGGGTGTGACACAGGTATAAAGGTCCCGTGAACACAGCTGATTGTCGGGTGTGACACAGGTGTGAAGGGTCCCGTGAACACAAATGAATGCCGGGTGTGACACAGGTATGAAAGGGTCTGTGAACACAGCTGATTGTCGGATGTGACACAGGTATAAAGGTCCCGTGAACACAGCTGATTGTCGGGTGTGACACCGGTGTGAAGTGTACCGTGAACACAGCTGATTGTCGGGTGTGACACAGGTATAAAGGTCCCGTGAACACAGCTGATTGTCGGGTGTGACACAGGTATAAAGGTCCCGTGAACACAGCTGATTGTCGGGTGTGACACAGGTATATATTGTCCTGTGAACACAACTGATTGTCGGGTGTGAAAGGTGTGAATTGTCCTGTGAACACAGGTGTGTCATGCTCAACTGAAATTATGTCCAGCTGGTTTACCCATTCGAAGTCCCTAATGGGACGCGACAAACGCTGTGAAACATCGTTAGTCCAAGACCTGAAGAATCCGACAAGACACATAAATAAATGATTTCTATATCGGCGTTCATATTTATTTTTATCTATGTTTTACAGTAGAATGTGATTCTTTACTTTCAAGCTATAGGACGTTGAATCGGAGAAGTAGTCTTTCTCAGCAACTGTTGACACACGTGCTATTTCAGTTAATTTTTTATTCATATATGTATATCTATAACAGGTATTTTCTCAAAACATGTCAAATATTAATATTTTAAATGACCATAGAGACCTGAACATTGTAATGTTCCGCAATTTTGCTCGCCGTCATTTTAACCCATTGATCTCTACTGACACGTCCATGGTAGTGCTGCCGGGCGGCTGTTGAACGAGCGATATGTTTTATGAATGAACCAAAAATAACGCAGCCCACATGTTATCTTTTACCAGACATCCCACACCTCCATGATCAAGAGACGACCTGCCGTGAAAATCACATGAACCATGTCGACAATACATAGGAAACCGCCATTACAGATCCACTTCGACAATACATAGGAAACCGCCATTACAGATGGTTCGTATTCGTTAGACTTTTGGTAAAACCTTAACATACACGGTAATTAGTAAAATACTACCATCATGTGATTTTCAGGTTATCAGACACCACCCTGGATCTATGCCACGTACTGATTCAAATTCAAAGATAAAGTCCTTCACAAAAACTCTATCCTACATGGTATAAATAGTCTACATAATTCTTAAATCTACAGCCTTAAAGCAAGATTTGGGTGACCTTCTCCTGTTAAAGTCTACTTTGCTTCAAATTTATCCCCAGTTAGCAGTCTAATATCACTCCGTAAGTGATTCTCATCCAATTTTACACTTAGCCTTCCTGGTATTGGGCCTGTTCATTTTTGTTCATACACCCTAGCACACGTCTTTGTGGACGCAATAGGGTTATCTATTTTACATGTTGCCTGCCCCCCCCCCCCCCCCCTGTCCTGACCAGTACCCAATCACTCCCTGGTGGAGAGGGCTCACCATTGTGGTAAAGACTTTGGCTAGGAGCTTAGCGGCGAGGGCGAACCCACAACCTCGCGGTTATAAGTCCAGCGCCCTAACCATTACGCCACCACGCTCCACGCAATAACTGTTCAGATATTGTACTATTTTGTCTGATAAATTTAAGTAGACTAAGTAAATATCTTGTTCAATAGCAAGATAGCCAGACGGGTATTTTAATATATGTATAATCCGTAATATCTTAATAGTATATGATCAAGGAAAAACTTTCTTCTGCCTGATCAAGGTAGTTACTTTGAGCGTGTATTTCAGTCATAAATTTGATGGTTTTAGTGTGGCTTACTGTTGGTTAATCCATGCAAATTCCATGTTTTCGAATTTTTTAAACAGTTAAAATCGAAATGATTTGAACAAAGTTTATTGACAGAGGGACTGATACATGTGAAAACATATATTTGTACAGTACAGGTAAAACTTTCAGCAAACATGAACAACCCTCATGAATAGCTCAAACATTACAATCCAGTTTTTTTTTATACAAAATACGAAAATTACCTCACAATTTCCCCATCATCAAATGAAAATTCCAGAGTGAACGATGGCACTGGTATATATTGGCAATAGTAACCCATCCCAAAAGTGTTTGATTTTGAAATTAGGGCCACCGGGCAAAGATCAAGGTCATAGGACAAAGGATTGTGCAAGATCACACCTGCATTCGTTGGTAATTTTGACGCCACATGAAGATCGTTTTCGTTACGAGAGATATTCCTTCACGAGTACAATAGTGGATACAAGTTCTGGTACATAAACTCACAAGGTATAATTGATACATTTTCTTTACTTGTTATCTCTACATTATACATGTGTCTTTTGACATTTTCAAGCATTTGTCAATGTGTGTGGTTCTTTGAACAATGCAGATTTCTTGTAAATTTAATTTTAAGATTGACATCTCAGTCTCTGACACACGCACAGAGATGGATGATTGTTTCCCCTGAGACCCCATCATCGTGCTGTACAGCTGTTCATCGGATACTGGTCTGTGGTGTCTGAGGAATCGACCGTTATTGAATACCTCCATGTCCAGCAGATACATTAATGACCTGGTCACAGAAACAGCTTGTAAATCCCAGGCCAAGACAAACCAGTGGACATAAAATCAGGGGTGGATCCAGAATTTTGGAAAGGGGAGGGTCAGGCCCAGGAAGACTGAAAGAAAACCTTAATAGGTCCTTGGTTCGGGAAGGAAGGGGTCAGGGTCGCCAAATTTGGTTTGAAACCCCAAAAAAGGTTTTTTTTTCCTCCAAGGGGGGGGGGGGAGGACCCTCTTGACCCCCCCACCCCACCCCCCTCTGGATCCGCCACTGAAAATATATGTGTGTGATCAAAACACATGTTTTAGCCATACGAGCTAATCAATACACTCTCGCTGGATTGTCGCCCGTTTTATTCTTGGCCGTCTCCGGTCTCGTGCTGCGTATTGTTATGTTATTAGCGGAGTTATAGAGACGGAACTAGAGGAAAGATAAAACAGTCATAATGTGGGTGTTAAATATCTTACAGCCTTCTCTAGGGCTGAGCCACGAATGTTAGTGTTGTCACCAATCTAAAGATCTCTCATCAAAATACAACAAGTATTTATCTTACATCATTATGGTAAATACCGATGCTACCTTTATTACAAATAATTTGTGAAGCGTTCCGTAGTAAATCTGGATACAGATTACCACCCTAATCATTGAAAATTTTGTATATTGTTTTTTTTTTCATCTTGAAACTAATACTTCTTCACGTATGTATCTTCGAGCTTCGTCTGTAGTCGTACATGCTTTTATTAATCCATCCCCTTTCAGAAAACATATTAACGAGAAATGGAATAAGATAACGTATTTCACATATATCAAGGCAGTGGTTGTGAGAGACTGAAAACCTTAAATTCTTTAAACGTAAACATGATAAATATTACATTTAACTTTTTTCAACTCAAATCTAGATCAGGATACTTAAACTTCACTAAAAAATCCTAAATTCTTTAAACGTAAAATAATAAACATTACATTTAAGGTTTATTTTCAACATAAGCAGTTATCTAGTCCAGGAAATTTTTTAACTTTACTAATCCTTAGGGCCATCAATCGTGAAATCATTAACTGTCCTTTAAAAGGACGAAGTTCTATTAAACATGTAATATATACAACTCCAAAGTACATATAGCATGACATCATTACTGCTAATGATAAAGTATTTACAACTTGATATCGCCACTTAAGAATATATCTTTAAATTAATATTAATGAATTATTTATAAAATATATAAATAACATTAATTTTGTAATATTCCGTTGAAAACACCAGAGTTTACATTTAAACAAACTATTTATATATAAAAATCTAATGAAACAATTTTATCAGACTTCGTCCATGAGGAAAAGTGTCTGAGCAACCGATATAATCGACCCGAGTTCAAACAGCTGACCATGACATAGAGAACTATCAACAAAATATCGATTTTACATAATAGCTTCTTGGCAAATCATATCATCATATCTCCAATTGAGTTTAACAACCGAGAAAACAATATTAACAAGATATTGTCCAATAAGATTTACATGGGACAATCGGTATTCTTAATACTGTTTACAATATAACATTTTCAATATTACCCATCTTATAAACAAGAGTACTACCCAGAACCTTACGTAATATACACTGTTAAGAATTGCACGTAAAATAACGGTGCTTTGCACCGGCAGCAAAGTTGACAGTGCAATGCACCGTTATTTTACGTGCAAAGAAATAACGCAGTGCGTTAAATAACGTCGCATTGCACCGTAATTTTACAGCGCTTTTGGACGTAAATAAACGGTATTAAGCCATGGTAAATAACGGGCATCTGTTATTTTACGGGACAACAGGCCGTTATTTTACAGTGCTAAGAGACGTGAATTAACAGTGATTTAAACTGGAATCAGGGCATTGCACCGTTATTTCACGGTGCCTTGTTGTGTAGAATAACAAAACATTGTTATTTAATGATAAATAACAGTGCTTTGCACTTGGAGCTAAACACTGTTAAAGGCTTCAATAATCTTCCTCAAAACGTTTCTGTCTTGTCACTCCGGACGAACCCTTTTTTTGTATCTATATGTTCTTCAGGTTTTTCATGTTATTGTTATTTTACCAGAAAATATATTACTAACGAAGTCAGACCTCCTTATGATGATGGAGTTGTAACTTTCTGTTTGACAGTTAGTGTCCCGAAAAACAAATCATGATATCCACAGAGGGAAATGCATCTTGGCTAATTTGGGAAATGGCATTAAAAAATGCATGCTCACACATAATATCACACCATTTTCTTTATTGTTTGAAATATTCAACAGATCATCAACATGTATAACACGTGTACTTATATGTATATCATTATTCAGATTATACTGATCTTCCAAAAGGCATCAATAGGAAGCAAACATATTTAAACATGTTTGAACACACTGTATAGCAGTTAAATCGTGTCAGACTAAACATATAAAATATTGTTAATTAGTGCAATATTATTATGATTACTATAATGAATGCTGTGTTATCTCATTCAGGTTGTTTATCATGTTAACAATGGGGCCCAAATCTATATATAATGCATCTTTGAACAATAGAAAAAAGTGCATTAATGAGTTTATAGTGTTGTAAATTAATGGTAATTTTAAAGTAAAAGATCGTCAGAACACATGTAAAACAATTGAAATGGATTTAACTTGTATGTCACCGAATCTTTCTACAGTACTGGCATCTATTTTGTGTGAAGCTTCTAATAATGAATTCCAAAATATAGGTCCTTGGTAAATAAATGATTTTTGCACCAATAAATTCGAACTGGAGGAGTTCGAGATGTAGAGAATACCTACACTGTAAAAAGGGTGCATATGTGAACGTTTTTCCTGAAAAATAATTAGATAATTACCCGATTTAATTAAGGTACTTAAACACAAGAATATTAAAAGTGAAAAAATCGTTAACTGGTATTTGCCATTTTGTTGATATATTATTGGGGAAAATGCAGCATTCAAACATTAAATCTGACCAACCAGCTCTATAGACAGTGGGAGGGCAGTTGGAGGTGCATTCAATGACCCAAAAATAAAAAAACCTGAATGTCTTTTAGTCCCTTTCAGATACTCCTAGGTTAATATCCAAAATGACGCATAGCGAGCCTCCAGTGGAAGTAGAAATAAATTGCATGGGTTGACAGTTCCTCGCCATCCACCATATGTTACAGTGATGTCACAGTCCTCATCTTTAACAATCATAGGTAATGGAGATATCACTTTCTGCATACAAAAATAAACAGAAAAGAGAGATTGTAAAAAACATGATAAAAATATGCAAGAATATAGTTCAGTGCAATTATCCCTTTACTTTTTATATTTATTTTAGATTTTTTTTTCAAAGTCTGACACTATCAATTTACATTAAAAATAATACCTTTGCTAAGCTTTTGTTCTATCTTCACAAAATTTAAACAATTACTACAAAAATAGTTTTCTTATGGTCAGTGGGAACCTTTAGAACTGAAAATAATTATACATTATTATATCAAATATATCTTTACATTTACATTACAGACAATATCTGGCCAAGATTTTGTTCTATCTCCACAAAAAAATTAACAATTTCAACAATTTTCTTTATATAAGTATATATTTACTTTGTAAACAGATTAGAACAATCTTTAATACTTGCTGAATATATTCACAAAAACATAATAGTTATGAAAGAATTACCTCTCCTCAATCTGTATCCTTGCATTCTCCAAACAGTGAAGGCAGTATCCTGTAGGCAAATAGGAGCTTTGCTTCTGCAAATACACAGACAATGCATATATATATATATATATATATATATATATATATATATATATATATATATATATATATATATATATATATATGTTTATATATATATGTATATATATATATATATATATATATATGATACGGATCAGTTTTAAAATCATACTCAATGACTGAAAGATGATCGATTATTAATCAATTATTTTATTTTATTTGCCATATTATTAACATAAAAGCTGTTGTATAGAATTATACCTATATATTGACAGAGTAAATTAAGCCTAGCAAGCACATCACACTGAAAGGTCAATACAATACTTGTTAATACTTATTCATTGCACTAGGATAACATTAATACAGTTTCCTGTTTAGTGCCCATCTTTCTAAAATCTATGAGAGAGTTGGAATATTTCATTGGATTAAAGGTACTTCTTTTGAATATGCATACCTGATCATATATAAAGGTGATGAAAAAAAATACATGATTTAATGATTTAATTATGAAAGTAAAGGACCAGTCTTTAATATAAATATATCAGGAGGTCAGGACAGTTGTGGTGTTCTATTTATGACAAGTCCTTTTTGAGAATGATTTCTACAGACAGTAGGAATGACAATGTGTTTTTAAAGGCACAAATGAAAGTCTATGTGCAAATATGAAGTAATTAACAGTAAGGCTATGGGCATGGATTTTATTTATTATAACTGTAAATTGTAATAAAGTCTGTAAATATTATGAATATTCGATAACCAGAATATCTGCAGTGTTTTATAGGGGGTAAATGTTCAAAACTGCATAAAATTAAAAAATAAAATAACCAATAATCAGCAGGTTTGACAAATGACACTGTAAGATTAGAAATGGTCAGGTTAGTGTGCCTCAGCACCATCATGCAGCCAGCAAAAAAGTTTAATAGAATAAAAATGAAACGGGCAGGGAAATTTAAATTCTTATTTCTTAGGTATAATAATGGGCAGCATCACTGCTAATGTTCAATATGTTAGATACTTGATTCACAGATTATTTAAACTCATCAGCTTATTCTTAATGCAATGGTATTTACAAAAGAAAATATGATCAAAGTCAAACTTACCTTGGTGTACCTTTTCTACAATGTTATCTTCTAGGAATTTACCCTGCAACTGCTTGCAAGTGTAGTTGTGCACCTTGCACATCTTGCATTTGTACATTGTTCACAGTTTTAAGTCAGGTAAGGTGTGGAACATTTTCTCCATCTTTCCTCTGATCATTAGGTTGAGATGAGTGTATGGCTCTCTGAACACCTGCACATATCAAATTCTAGGAGTATACAAAAACAGAACTAATAAACCTGTAACCAATGAAAGACAGTCTAAGCACCAGGCATTTTAATAATATTTACAAAGTAAGTGCCTGTATATAAATTAATAATCAATAGTGCTATACTGCATATAAAAATGGTAAATATTGGATCAACAAAATGATTTTACTCAGTGTATAAACTATTTTGCTTGTTTCAGGTATATAACTAAGTTCACTTTATTTTGATAGTATTTATGATTATAGACCTGTTTGCTTCAAGTATTGACATGTACAGAAATATTTTCCACAGGAACCTGAGGCCATTTCTGTCTATAGACACCGTTAGAAGCTCTCCATATCTCTTGTTTATATTTAGCATATACAGGAAGGTGCAAAAACAGCATCACATGTGTATGAGGATTTATAAAGAGGAAGCAATATATATGCAGTACAGCCTTTATATTACAAAATGATGTAACATTTGTAATTGCAGTTACATACACTAGCTATTATATAACAAGGGCTACAGGCATAATGTGAACCTGTGTAGTCCATCCAGGTTACCTGATGATATACTTGACCATTATTTGAAAAGTTCATGATTATTTTTAAGGTGTGACACATACATGTATAAAGCAAGTACTACCAATTTTGAATCTTAGTGCAAGTATAAATGCACTCAGTTTGATAAAATCATGCATACTGAAGGATTTAATTAAGTTATCAATATTTTTTTTTTCAAAATTATTTAAAAGGAAATTAATTTAATAAAAAATCCCAATACTACCACAATACTGCATCTTCTGGATTACTCCTTGAATTACTATTTCAAAAATAGTTTTGTACATTGGTATGGAAACAGGTTTACAGTTATGGAAAAAGAATTAAAACAATAACAAATATTGCAAATTTTTAATATAATGAATAATATACAATCTTGATTAAATTAGCTATATCATTGGGAATAAGTCTCTAGCTTCAACAGTAACCATATTGAGTCAAAATATTTTTCATTGCTGTTTTATTAAGGTACCAATTGTTCCTGTCCATATTCTGGCAGGTACATAGGTAATATATAGAGGAATATGTATTTTAATATGAACAAAAACAGACAAGTGGTTTTTAATGGAAAGTTATTTTTTTCCTTTAATTTTCCGAGGAATAAAATTTGCGTGTGTTTGGGTATGGTTGGACAACTTAAGGACATCTAAGAGAAACTGTATGTCAAATTTTGGTTTTGTAGGTCTAACAATTTCAAAATGTCCATGCCTGATGGACAGATGGACAATGGATCAAAACTATAGATTTGATTAATTTTACTCAGCTCAGCTAAAAATTATGCATGTTTTATAGATCCAAATTTTTAAGGAAAGCATTTTACTTATTGTTGTTTCTGATATATTAGCTTTATTCCCAAAACTGATCATCTTTTTATTAAAATCTTAAATATTTCCAACACTATAGTTTGGAACACAACCCTCCCACACCCAACCCCTCGAGCTGGTATGTACACACCCTCAACAGTCCTAACCTCCCCCCCCCCTCACCCCCTACACCC